>OX411885.1:8559643-9169643 GCA_948293265.1 Cheilosia impressa | reverse complement strand
TGTTTCCTGGCCCAATGGGATAATGGATCGGATCCTTTCGGCCCATGGTCGTCCCATACAGAGGATGTCGGAGAAAAGGTCATCTGCTTCTTCCAGTCGTTCAAGTCTTCCGTGGATAATGACAGGGATCCTCGAGTTGAACTCAAAAAGTCCGGTGTCACGGTGTGATACTGGGCAGTATAACATGGAGTTGTGGCAGTGTTGGTGTAAGTGCAGTACGGACCTTACAAAATGCCTGATTTTTTGATCAGCATCCTTGAGGGTTTTTCTGTTGATCGTTGGTCTTTGGAAGAACGGAATGAATCGTGGAATTAGGTGGCGCTTGAGGATAAACAGTTTCTGTTGCGGTTTAAGAGGGGCCCTCTTAAGCCTTTGAAGCTCAACCAATAAGGTTTCGGAACTACATTTCGTGGTGCCGAGTGGTGTTAATATGGTTCCCAGGTACTTAAATTGGACCTCTATTCCCAAGGCTGGGATGCTGGAGTCACCAAAGGTGGTCGGGGCGGTGTCAGCATATAGTTTCTTCAGACTGGGTACAGTTTTGAGGTTCAGCACATGGCTTTTTTCTGCGTTGACCAGCATTACCCGCTGGCTGAAAAAGTTCTTAGCTGATTCCAACATCCGAATCCCGTCCTCTTGGGATCCGGCGAAAAGAAGGAGGTCGTCGGCGTAAGCAAGGCAGCGGAGTCTTCTTGTGGGGATTCATTTCAATGCCCGAGAAATGCTCCATTTGCCAGACCAGCTCGTCCAGGAGCAAATTAAAAAGTAAGGGGGAGATGGGATCCCCTTGTTTGACTCCACGGCTGATGGGGACTGGTACGGGGGTGGTGTTGGAGCAGATGTTTGTCGTGATGCCGCTAAAATTGTTGGCCAGATATTTCTGGAACTTTTGGTCGACGTTTGCCCGCTTCAGTGCCCTTAGAATGCTATGATGCGAAACATTATCGAATGCCTTTTGGATGTCCAGGGATGCGACGAAGAGGGGTCTAGCTTTTCTCCTGTGCTCCTTGATTAGAGTGTGTAGAGATATAGCGTTGGCGAAACATCCATCTAATCGGGTGAAGCCTCTTTGGTTGCGGTGGAGTTCCACCTCCTGCAGTCGTTGAGCTAGAATTCTATGAAACATCCTGGTCACTATCGAGGAGGTGGTGATCGGTCTCCAATCCTTTATGCTCGCGGGGGATGCGGTCTTCGGGATGAGGGTGGCCCAGAAGCGTTTCAGTTCGTCGGGGGTGTATTCAAGGAGAAGCATTGCGTTGTAAAGGAGCGCATTCGACGTAGATGTTTAAGAGAGTCATAGTTACTCCCGCCGTTTACCCGCGCTTACTTGAATTTCTTCACTTTGACATTCAGAGCACTGGGCAGAAATCACATTGTGTCAACACCCGTTAGGGCCATCACAATGCTTTGTTTTAATTAGACAGTCGGATTCCCCAAGTCCGTGCCAGTTCTGAATTGATTGTTAATAACCAAATCCGAAAATTTTTATTTACCCAGAACGAGTACATAAACCATGTTATTGCTTCCAATTGAAGCCCGACTATCTCAATCTTCAGAGCCAATCCTTATCCCGAAGTTACGGATCTAATTTGCCGACTTCCCTTACCTACATTATTCTATCGACTAGAGACTCTTCACCTTGGAGACCAGCTGCGGATATCGGTACGGCCTGTTGAGAAGTTTGCGTAACCCCACCATAAATTTTCAAGGTCCGAGGAGAAAATATCGACACAACAGTAAATGTCATGCTCTTCTAGTCCATCTACCATATCTCTCTTCGAAAGACTTCCATGGTAGTACGACTATAAAACAGAAAAGAAAACTCTTTCGATATCTCTCGACGGCTTCTTTATGGTCGTTCCTGTTGCCAGGATGAGCAAAATGCCCATTTTTAATAACAAACGCATACTCAACAGGTTAGGGAATTGGAACCGTATTCCCTTTCGTTCAAAAATAATCAAGTATTCTAAACTATTACATACATAATGTGGTGTATACATATATTTAATTATAACTTGAAAATTTTCGGCTTTCGCCTTGAACTTAGGACCGACTAACTCGTGATCAACCACTGTTCACACGAAACCCTTCTCCACTTCAGTCCTCCAAGGTCTCATTCGATTATTTGCTACTACCACCAAGATCTGTACCAATAGCGGCTCCATGCAGGCTTACGCCAAACACTTCTGAGCACACCATTGTACCCTCCTACTCACTAAAGTTTCAAAATTTATATTCAATCAAAATTAAATATAAATGATCTACTTTAGCGGTAATGTATAGGTATACAACTTAAGCGCCATCCATTTTAAGGGCTAGTTGCTTCGGCAGGTGAGTTGTTACACACTCCTTAGCGGATTACGACTTCCATGTCTACCGTCCTGCTGTTTTAAGAAACCAACGCCTTTCATGGTATCAGCATGAGTTGTTAATTTGGGCACCGTAACATTACGTTTGGTTCATCCCACAGCGCCAGTTCTGCTTACCAAAAGCGGCCCACTGGGCACAATATATCACAACCTAAACCTTCATATCAAGAAAGGTTAGGTTCTTACCCATTTAAAGTTTGAGAATAGGTTAAGGTCGTTTCGACCCTAATGCCTCTAATCATTCGCTTTACCAGATAAGATTATTTTACATAATTTTTAAATGCACCAGCTATCCTGAGGGAAACTTCGGAGGGAACCAGCTACTAGATGGTTCGATTGGTCTCTCGCCCCTATACTCAATTCTGACAATCGATTTGCACGTCAGAACTGTTTCGGTCTTCCATCAGGGTTTCCCCTGACTTCAACCTGATCAAGTAAAGTTCACCATCTTTCGGGTCACAGCATATATGCTCAAGGTACGCTCTAGTTAGAGGCATAAATAATATAAATATTATTACACATAACTGTATAGAACGCCCCGGGATTGAATTAATATTTCATAATAAAATATAAACTAATCCCATTTAAAAAACAGTTAAGTTAATTATGCCATTGGGTTTTATTTAAAATACCCAATGACTTGCACATATGTTAGACTCCTTGGTCCGTGTTTCAAGACGGGTCCCGAAGGTATCCTGAATCTATCGCATTGTTAATCATATAAGCGCATACAATAAATATAACAAATTGAATTATCATATTATTGTAAAATTTCGTTTAAAATTTGAGCACTATATTATAATTAAATCTGTCAATGATTTATTAAATCCAACACATTTATTCTATGTTAGAAATCCGAAAATAACTAATTTGAATAAACTTACGTATAAGATCTTTTAATAAATATTTATTACATTAACAGATTACAATGTCCTTATATGGAAAAATTGCACACCATTTCTATAATATTATAAATACCATAGTATTAGTGATGAATTTTCCATAACGGATATTCAGGTTCATCGGGCTTAACCTCTAAGCAGTTTCACGTACTATTTAACTCTCTATTCAGAGTTCTTTTCAACTTTCCCTCACGGTACTTGTTTACTATCGGTCTCATGGTTATATTTAGTTTTAGATGGAGTTTACCACCCACTTAGTGCTGCACTATCAAGCAACACGACTCTTTGGAAACATCTTCTAATAATCATTAACGTTATACGGGCCTGGCACCCTCTATGGGTAAATGGCCTCATTTAAGAAGGACTTAAATCGTTAATTTCTCATACTAGATTATAGACGTTCCATACACTGCATCCCATATTTGCCATAAAGACAAAATGGCTTAGTGCTGAACTGATTTCTTTTCGCTCGCCGCTACTAAGAAAATCCTTGTTAGTTTCTTTTCCTTCCCTCATTAATATGCTTAAATTCGGGGAGTAATCTCATATGAGTTGAGGTTGTTTAAAACAGCTTAAATTTTATATTTTATATATTTTCCTCTTCATTATGTCTCCTCCTAATCCTTTCTATATATATTATCAAATGTAAGGGCAATTCTATATTATATTACAGCATATAATTGTATATAATTTCTTTAATAATAATTATTATTATTATTATTATATTTTTATGCTAGACATTCCCTCAAACAAATAGATAATATAGAATAATAAGATTCAGTTCTATACATTTAGAGGTATATATATTATATATTAATATTATGAATTTTTAATTATAACATTAATTCAATAATATAACATGTGCTTTAGCATATTTTAAAAGTTAAATAAAAATTTAATTCTATTTTCTTCTTCATATACAAGCAACTTATTTAGCATAGTCTCACAACCCTCAACCATATGTAGTCCAAGCAGCACTTCAAATTTAATTAAAGTACATAACAGCATGGACTGCGATATGCGTTCAAAATGTCGATGTTCATGTGTCCTGCAGTTCACACAATGACGCACAGTTTGCTGCGTTCTTCATCGACCCATGAGCCAAGTGATCCACCGCTTAGAGTATTTAAATTTTTTATTTTAATATAAAGTCAGTTTTAATATAAAAAAAAATAAAAATTTTCTTCTTTTTAATAATCAACTAAAGAATATTGCTGCGAATGTCCAGCTCAAATGAACCGTAAAACTTTTATTTCTTTATTGAAACTTCAACTGCAACATATGACTTTAGTTTGCTCCCATCTCATGATTTTCTTAGAGATAGAACATTCGTTCAAAATAAAAACAAATGTATGCCAACAATTTTATATGATATGCAACATAAACGTATTATATAAAAAAAAAATATTTATAATATATTTTTTCTTTTTGCGTTCAAAATTTTGTTTTCTTTTTTATATTTATATATATATTAAATATATACATTTTTTGTTTCTTTTTAGAAGGAACACGTTAATGATCCTTCCGCAGGTTCATCTACGGAAACCTTGTTACGACTTTTACTTCCTCCAAATAATCAAGTTCGGTCAACTTCTGCACAACAACCGTAACACGTGAGCGTCACAGTGATCACGTCCGGAGACCTCACTAAATAATTCAATCGGTAGTAGCGACGGGCGGTGTGTACAAAGGGCAGGGACGTAATCAATACGAGTTAATGACTCACACTTACTGGGAATTCCAAGTTCTTGTGAACAGTTTCAGTTCACAATCCCAAGCATGAAAGTGGTTCAGCGGTTTACCCGGACCTCTCGGTCTAGGAAATACCCGTTGATACTTTCATTGTAGCGCGCGTGCAGCCCAGGACATCTTAGGGCATCACAGACCTGTTATTGCTCAATCTCATTATTGCTAGACGCAATTTGTCCATTTAAGAAGCTAGTGTCCTTATAATGGGACAAACAAACAGGTACGGCTCCACTTACATAAACACATTCAAACACTCCTACATTTTACTGTATTCATGAATGAAGGCTATGCAAGCTTCAACACCATAATCCTGAAAGCATCTATTTAATATATTTGAGTCTCGTTCGTTATCGGAATTAACCAGACAAATCACTCCACGAACTAAGAACGGCCATGCACCACCACCCATAGATTCGAGAAAGAGCTATCAATCTGTCTTACACACTTATGTTCGGACCTGGTAAGTTTTCCCGTGTTGAGTCAAATTAAGCCGCAGGCTCCACTCCTGGTGGTGCCCTTCCGTCAATTCCTTTAAGTTTCAGCTTTGCAACCATACTTCCCCCGGAGCCCAAAAGCTTTGGTTTCCCGGGAAACGACTGAGAGAGCCATAGTAGTAGCTACACCCAATTGCTAGCTGGCATCGTTTATGGTTAGAACTAGGGCGGTATCTGATCGCCTTCGAACCTCTAACTTTCGTTCTTGATTAATGAAAACATCTTTGGCAAATGCTTTCGCTTAAGTTAGTCTTACGACGGTCCAAGAATTTCACCTCTCGCGTCGTAATACTAATGCCCCCAAACTGCTTCTATTAATCATTACCTCTTGATCTAAAAACCAATGAAAGTAGAACAGAGGTCTTATTTCATTATTCCATGCACAAAATATTCAGGCATTTGGAGCCTGCTTTAAGCACTCTAATTTGTTCAAAGTAATTGTACCGGCCCACAACAACACTCGATGAAGAGCACTGAAGCAGGTTTAAATAGGAGGTATACATAATAATACAAGTACCATTATATATTAGAACTCCACCGGTAATACGCTTGCATACATAAGGTAATGTACAAACCACAATTATAGTTGTACTACCCGTAGAAGCACAAATTCAACTACGAACGTTTTAACCGCAACAACTTTAATATACGCTATTGGAGCTGCCCTCCAATAGGTCCTTGTTAAAGGATTTAAAGTGTACTCATTCCAATTACAGGGCCTCGGATATGAGTCCTGTATTGTTATTTTTCGTCACTACCTCCCCGAACTGGGAGTGGGTAATTTACGCGCCTGCTGCCTTCCTTAGATGTGGTAGCCGTTTCTCAGGCTCCCTCTCCGGAATCGAACCCTGATTCCCCGTTACCCGTTGCAACCATGGTAGTCCTAGATACTACCATCAATAGTTGATAGGGCAGACATTTGAAAGATCTGTCGTCGGTACAAGACCATATGATCGGCAAATTATCTAGAGTTCAACCATAATTACGATTTCTGAAAAAATCGCTTGGTTTTAGCCTAATAAAAGCACACGTTCCAAAAGGTCCGTGTTTATATTGCATGTATTAGCTCTAGAATTACCACAGTTATCCAAGTAACTGTTAACGATCTAATGAACCATAACTGATATAATGAGCCTTTTGCGGTTTCACTTTTAATTCGTGTGTACTTAGACATGCATGGCTTAATCTTTGAGACAAGCATATAACTACTGGCAGGATCAACCAGAATAATGTTACATTATAAATTATAATAAAACAATTCTCTTGTTAAATAATATTAAATTTTGCATTTCCCTCCACTTTAATATAAAAGTAGTATCAAATTTATTGCTCTTCATATATATATATATATATATATATATATATATATACATTATGAGTTTGCTAACTGATACACCTTTTATACAAGAGTGATATACAAATATTATTTCACAAAGGCATAAAATCATTTTATATATAAAAAAAATCCATCAAATATGATCTTTTAGTAGACCATATTTGTTTGATTTTTAAAAAGCAAAAACCTTTCACAAATACATTATTAACGATAATTTTTCACTTACCGAATTTTGAACCATTTTACATATACTATTACATATATTATATTTTCTTCATATGATTAAGAATTTATAATTCTTTATATTTTCATAAATACACAATTTTAAATTCTTAATTTTTATAAAGAAAACGCTAGCTCTAATATAATTTTTTTTTTATCATCGAGGTTTCCATATGAATGGAAATTTCTCGTTTTTTTATGAAAAATGGTATTTTTTACATTTTGCCAAAAATACCATTTAAAAAAACTAGGATTAAATGTAATTTTAATATTCACGTTTAATTCAACAACCATGAATGAATGAGAGAGAGAGCAGCAAACTACAAATTTATTTACAAATTTTATAAATTGAAATTTTTCTTTTTATAAAATTTATTTTATTCATTATTGTAGTTTACTCAGAAGCGTGTACCGTTATACGCTTCATATAATAGTTTTAAAGCAACTGGCTAGAAATGAAAGATTGTGGATTGTTTTAATAAAAACATGCTCCCTTTTGCACAATATTTATAAAGGGTGTTTTTTTTTAGAGGTTGGTTTTTCGAATAGAGATAAAACTGATATTTTGTGGTCAAATCTGGCACCTCTAATGTCATTTATGTTCAGTTTGGTTTGCCATTTCATAATGAACAGGTTGACAAATGAAGCAGCCATACCGTGAGTTTCGATAGACAGCTAATAATAAGCTGGTTTAAAACCGCAAATGTCTTACTTTTTCGAAGCCTCCTCTCGTTGAATTTAGGTTTCCTAGGTTGTTATCCCTGTGGCAACATTCCGTTGTTATCCCTGTGGCTACTTTCCGTTGTTATCCCCGTGGCTACTGTCTGACATCGAGCACTCAACCTAGGTTGTTATCCCTGTGGCTCTGTGGAACGGTATGTCGCAGAAAGATGGTTTATACCTTTTTGGAATCTGCTGCCCATCATCTACAAATGTTTATCAAAAGTATTGATTCCAAAGGTCTACTGAAAAAATCGGTTTTGAGAACAACTTAATTTTTTTAGTGCAAAACTGAAGTAAATTCAAAAAGTTTTTGGGGTGGCTCTGTGGAACGGTATGTCGCAGAAAGATGGTTTATACCTTTTTTTTATCTGCTGCTCATCATCTATAAATGTGTATCAAAAGTATTGATTCCACAGGTCTACCGAAAAAATCGGTGTTGAGAACAACTTAATTTTTTTAGTGCAAAACTGAAGTAAATGCAAAAAGTTTTTGGGGTGGCTCTGTGGAACGGTATGTTATGTTAAAGTGGCTCTCGGTGAGAGAAACACTTAGGCCGTTAATCGGCCCATTGTGCGTACCACTGGCGTTTAGGGGTTCCTTTACTAGTTACTCGTTGTGAACCATTTACTTCCGTTGATAAAGCCAAGAATGCTGGCAGCGCTGAGGTAGCATAGATCGCTGAGATCATTGAGAAAGTAGCTTCCTAAAAGCGCCATCCTTAGGTTGGAAAGGGCAGGGCAGCTGCAGATGAGGTGAGTGACGGACTCGTCCTCTTCTTCATCCCTACAGCTTCTACAAAAGTCATTATGTGGCAGCCCAAGTCTTTGAGCGTGTCTGCCCAGAACACAATGACCGTTGATGATATTAGCGACTAGTGAGATACTACGTCTGTTGAGACGCAGAAGCTCTTTGGATCTATTTGTATCCAGTGTCGGCCAAGTAAGCCTGGCAACGTCACAATATCCTAGATGTTTCCACCTATGATTTGCTTTTTTTGTTGCGTCCGCCTTGATAATTTGTTTAACATATGAGAGCGGTACCTGCACGTTATGCAGACTAACACTATCAACGCCGGAGGAGCCTAATCTCGCAAGTTCTTCAGCTGCACAGTTCCCTGGGATATCACAGTGTCCCGGAACCCAGCAAAGGGTGAGGTCGTACTGTCCAGCTTTCTCGTTAAGAGATACGTGGCAATCTTCCACCGCTTTTGATCTTGTTTCGCTGGATACTAAGGATCTGATGGCGGCCTGACTGTCAATATATATTACAATATCCTTGTGTGATATTGCATTAATCGACAGCCACGCCATGGCTTGACGAATAGCTGTGATTTCGGCTTGGAAGACACTACAGTGTATCGGTAGAGAGAAGGAGAGGCTCAGGCTCAGTTCTTCTGAGAATACTCCTGCTCCGACTCCCTCTAAAGTCTTAGAACCGTCCGTAAAAATTTACAGTGCTCCTTCGTGTAGGACATTTCGTGAGTCCCAGCGGGATCTGTTCGGTATTTCGTATTTGAAGCCCTTTTTGAAATCGATTTTCGTGGGCAGATAGTCAGTAGTAGAGGGTAAGGGGCATAACTGTAGGAGGATGCTGGCATGTCCAGTTGGTTGCCCTCTCCAGTGCTTACCTTCCCTAACTCTGATAGCCACGTTAGCGGCGTATTCCTTGCTGACGATGTCTATAGGAAGAAGATTAAGCATTGCTTGTAGCGCGGCGGCAGGAGATGTCCTCAGTGCACCCGTGATGCTGATGCATGCCAGGCGTTGAGTCTTCTCAAGGGCCTTCAGATTGGAATTCTTGTCCAAGGCCGACCACCATACAACGATGCCGTAGAGAATAATCGGTCTAATCACCGCGGTATAGAGCCAGTGCATTATGTTAGGTTGGAGGCCCCATCTCGAACCGACAGCCCTCTTACAGGAGTATAGAGCCACTAGGGATTTCCTAGAACGTTCGGCAATATTTTCCCTCCATAAGAGTTTGCTGTCTAATATGAGCCCCAAGTATTTGGCACTTTTGACAAACTCGAGTGGAGTGCCGTTGAGATTAGGGGGGGTGATAAGAGGAATCTTGACCCTTCTAGTAAATAGAACTAGCTCCGTTTTTGTCGGATTGACGCTAAGACCACAGCCTTCGGTCCAGGCGACTAGTTTACGTAAAGCAAGTTGCAGAATATCGGAAAGAGTCTGTGGATACTTTCCTGAGGTGAGCAAGGTGACGTCGTCCGCGTAAGCCACGACTTTGCATCCGGAAAGCTCCATCGAAATCAAAAGTTCGTTGAGAACTAGATTCCACAGTAGTGGAGATAGCACTCCCCCTTGAGTTTTTCGACAGCGCTGCTGCCAAACGTGGCTGTCACCCTTCTGCGGGTGAGAATATGGTCTATTAGGCAGCATATTTGTTCGCCAATATTTAGCTTGTTTAAGGCTTGAATAATCGAACGAGTCTCTATGTTGTTGAAGGCCCTCTCTATGTCAAGGAAAATTGCCATAGCATATTCCTTGAATGAAAGGGACCTTTCGATCGAGCCGACGATAGAATGAAGGGCGGTCTCAGTGGATTTGCCCTTTTGATAGGTTGAGAGCTAGAAATTAGCGTTTGGTCAACAGTACTTTTGATGTGAAGATCTATGATCCTCTCAAGTGTTTTTAATAGAAAGGATGATAGACTGATTGGTCTCAAATCCTTTGGAAGTGTTTGTGAGGTCTTTCCTGCTGTTGTGATCCGCACAACCATACCCTACTCATGACCTACCCTAATCATCACCTTCTCACTAGCAATCCATTTCATACATTACCGGAGCATACGGCTATTGATAGGTCATTTGCGTTGTTTTCATTTGTTCTTCCATTTACCCAAAAACGCCACCCAAGCGCAATGAGTCAAGTGCATACCTACCCAATACGATACACACGTAACCCAACTCCGATTGCACAGCGGCACGCCGACATATGGCAAAACTGCAGTGGTTGCATATCGGAGGAATACTACGTTGTGCTATCGGGGAAGTAATAATAATTTATGAATGGATGACACTTGACACCAGCGTAAGGCAAATGACACCCAAGATGTCATTTGGGTACTTTTAATGGGAACGGAAAACAATTAACCCTTTCGGTATTTTGATGCCATATGGCAACAGGAATTCATAACGTCCATTCTCTCTCTTTGAGTATATTTTTTCGATTTTCTTTTCTGATTAACTTCTTATAGTATCTGATCAATCAGTAGAGGCAAACAAACTGGTTGATATGGTTGATATCATTGTGCTTTTAGCTTTGGTGCAAGGAAGGTCTGTAGAGCTCGAATTTTTTCCTCGGAAGACTAATTTTATGATTTAATTTTTACATTGGTAATTGACAAATACATTATCAATTTTGATTTTATTTTAATGATAAATAGCAGGGATACAATAAAAAAAATAAAATAGACATGTTGTCCTTCGTTCTGCTGCCACTAGAGACAATTGATGTCATTTGGCAACGTTCCCAAAAACCACTTTAGAACAAATACTTAACAAAAATAATGTTCCAATGTTTTTAGTCTGAGCCTCCGTAACAACAAAAAGAAAAAAAATATTTTCTTAACCTTAGAACAAAAAAGAAGTACCGAAAGGGTTAAGCAATACCTAAAAATAGCGCGTATGCACATATGGTACCAATGGCGCGTGGAGGGGAAAGATAGGAGATGGGTCATGACCAAATAATAGTATAAAAGGCAAAGGTTGTGAGTTTGTGACAAGGAAAATCAGAGTAGAATTTGAGAACTAAGCATAGAAGGTCGCAGCGACGCTAAAGACGGCGGACCAATTATAAGTATTAAAATATCAAGTATTATAAATCAATAAATAAAGTAAACTCAGAGTCGCAGCCCAGCACAAGACAGCGGGCTCTGCAGTAAAAACTCAACAAAAGCATTTTATTAAATTTTACTCTCCGTCCGATACTCTTCTCCCATCGGGAAAGCACAGTATCGCCGACGTAACACTGCTTTGGGAATGAAAACAACTTTAACCAAGGTGCAGGATGAAGGAATGCTGCCCAGAGTTATGCAGTCAGCCAGAATCATGCCCAGACTGTCTTTGACAATGTCAAAGGCGTTCTGCAGTTGCGCCGGGAAGATGCCATCAGGTCCCGGAGACTTGTGCGGTTCAAAGCTGTTGACGGCCCACTTCAGCTTTTCCTCGCAAATGGTGATTGCATTTGGAACGGTACCCAAAGGGGCATCCCTGCTGAAATCAGGGTTACCAGTGACAGGCGTGCAGCCGGGGAAATGGGCATCCATGAGCAGGTTCAACGATTGTTCTTCTGATTCTGCCCATTGGCCATTGGGGTCCTTTAGTACGCAGGGTATAGGGGTGGACTTAGAAAGGACTTTTCGCAATCTGGAGCACTCATTCGTATTGTTTATGTTCTCACAGAAATTGCGCCAGGAGCTACGTTGTGCCTTTCGAAATTCCTTTTTAAAGAGTCTTAGGCTGTCTTTGTAAGCTTCCCAGTCCGTGTCTAGCTTCGTAGTTTTGGCTCTGTTAAAGGCCTTCCTGCTCTTGCAACGAAGCGCAATAAGTTGCTTACACCACCACGGTGGTTTCCTGCCTTCTCTCACTATGGTGGGAGGACAGGAACCCGTGAAAGCCTTATCAAGGGCCGAGGTGAGCATGTTGTTCAGCAAATCTAGGTCAGCCTGGCCGCTGGGTGGCGAGGGTCTATGGCTTGCTAGATTCGCAGATAGTATTGTGTTGTGTTTGACCCAGTTTGTTTTCCGCCGGTTGCGGTAGAAGCATTTTTTGGGGGTGTAGCTACAGTCTAGAGTGAAGTAAATGTATCGATGGTCTGCGAAAGATGGACTATCCGATACTGCCCACTTAGAAATAGCAGTGGAAAGATTAAGAGAGGCCAAAGTAACATCTATTACCTCTTGCCTATTTTTAACAATGAAGGTTGGACTATCCCCTCTATTGCAGATTACTAGGTTAGTTTCTAATAGATACCCAAATAAAGACTCACCTCGAGGGTTTGTGTCGGTACTGCCCCATAGGTCATGGTGCGCATTTGTGTCGCACCCTAGCACAATTCCGGTCTTTTTGTCCTCCGCTTCCTTGACCATCCGTTGTAGCTCGACTGATGGCGGGTTGGCTACCTCATATGGCAGATATCCTGACGCCAGCCAAACCGGATTTCCGTCGCTCGGAGTGAGCTGCGCTGCAGCAAGATCGCCTGTGCTATGCTGGGGGATGAGAGTTAGTTTTAATATAGTTTTAGCAAGAATACAAGCTCTGATTTTACAAAGGATTTGTAAAAGATTAAAGATTTTATAGCCAGGAGCCTGGAGCCCAGTTACGCGGTCTTTGACAAGCCACGGTTCCTGGATCAGGGCAGCGTCAAGTCCGTCCTCGGTGAGGCGGACCATAAGGTTGGCGGTTGCCAGTTTGCGGTGGTGTAAGTTAATCTGTATCAGATATAGCGGCATTGCTAACTGATACAGACCTCTCCACAATGGTAGCATCTAAATCCTCTAGTGGCGAGTCGGTGTCAGCCATTCCTCATCGGGACCACGAGGATTTTCAACGACCTTCCAGTCTTTGACAGGAAGGCCCGGATTTTGGAAGCCCATTAGGGCAAGTACCTTCTCCGGATCGCGAGGTTCGAGTGGAACCCAGACCCTAGCTTTTGGTCGGTGGGGGATGGAGTTCCGATCCACTACCTCAAGCTTGGCCCCTGGCCAAACTTCACCAAGGCTACCGATGGCTGCCCGGATGAAGTCGACCGAACGTTGGTCGTCGCAGGCGATAAGTTTGACAAGTCCCTGATGCCATCCAGCGTCCTTAAAGATGATGGGCTGCTGGTTGTTGGACATGTACTCACAGAGACAGTTCATCACTCTGTTCTCTATGAGTCCCCACTTATCGTAAGAGAGCTTACCCTCCTCGTCCGATAGGTCCACTACCGCGACTATCAGGTTGTCCTTGGCCGCGTCAGAAAAGGATTTGGAACACACGGTGGAGCTCCTAGCCTTCTTCGATGCGTTGGACACCTCATCAAGCGACCTGCGCCTTTTGGCCACAGATCCAGTCGCTTTTGCGGTCCTACCCCCTGTAACGCTCGATGAGCTGTTAACTAGGGGGCGAGTCTTCTTTGTTGGGTTTCCTCTTACGAGCGGTCTCTTGGTGCCCAGCGGTGGAGCACAAGGTTTTCTCGGGATGGAGACCTTTGAAGTGGAGGGGGTGGGGTCCCTGTTTGCGTATGTTTGTTTTTGTTTGTTTTATTTATGTTAGAAATTTTGATCCCACGAGTAGCTAGGGAAAGGAAGTTCGATCTGCACAGAGCACCGCATTATGCAGACAAGGCTAATTAATCCAGAGGGCGCCCGGAACCTGGATACACCGTATTCGACCAGTGCTATTTTTGTTGAGACCTGGGCACACGGCCTGGCTGATCCTTGGCACGGTACGTATGACGCCTTGATCCAGCCCAGGGGGAGTGAAGGGAAGAAAAGGAGGGATGGGGTAGGACGGGATTGATTACTACTTAGTTTGTAGAGCTGGTAAGCCGTATGGCAGAAGGCGAATGCCATCCTAGCTAACCTACCATGAGTTGCTCTACTTAAGCCTCCACACCACGGCAAGGTGAGTAATCGTTGTCAATCGTGAGATTGTTCCGTTCACAGGCCTTTAGTGAAAGGAAGGAGGATTTTCGATGTTTTGTTTATAAATAGTTAAATTTGTTTGATTGTTTATTTAGTATTTAAAAAAAAAAATAAAAAATATTAATTGAACAAGAAAAAGAAAAATAATTAGCATAGAACATTTCTTAATTTAATTACATATATTTATACCCTCCACATAAAGGTATATTCACTTTGTCATTACATTTGTAACGGCAGGAAGGAGTCACCGGAGATCTAATAAAGTACATATATTCTGAATCAGGATCACATTCTGAATCGATATAGCCATGTCCGTCTGTCTGTCTGTTGAATAGGCGAATGAAATTTGATGAAAGGACTTCTTTTTACCGTCGTCAGGTTGGTATTAAAAATGGCTTATGACGGACAAGTAGTTCTGGTACCTCCCATACAAAACAAATATTAGAAAACACTTGTTAAAAACACGACAGCGTCAAAAAAATTTACCTAGGCAAGTAAAATTTTGTGAGAGGACTTACTTTTATCGTCGTGAGGTTGGTATTTAAAATGGGCTAAGTCGGTCAAGTAGTTCTGGTACCTCCCATACAAAATCGAAGTCTTTGTCTGTTGAAAACAGGATAGCGTCGAAACAAATCGACCTAGTCAAGTGAAATTTTGTGAGAGAACTTACTCTTATCGTCGTCAGGTTGATATGTTGATATGGGCTATGTCGATCAAGTAGTTCTGGTACCTCACATACAAAACCCATTTTACATGACTTGAATGCAGTGGAGGGTATTTTACTTGTTTTTGTTTTGAATTAATTTTAATTTTAATTTTGGAGTTTAATAAAATGTACAATTTGGCGTTTGAATCTGTTGTAGTTGTTTTCCATTTTGATTTCTTTAGATAGAGTTTCAACAGCCGAAGCCCTTTGTTGAATAAGCTGTTTTGTGCAGCCCTTGTTCTAGCAAATAGAAGGTGGAAGTTATGGTTGTTTCTTAGAGTATAGGGTTGAAGATTGCTAACATAGATAACAAAGCGAGACAAATAAGGATTTGTAAAGTTATGTTTTATTTTAAATACAAAAAGTAAAACATTCATCAAAATTCTTTCCTTAACACTAAGCCACATCAACATATTTTACATAGAAAGAATAGGAGTATAAATATTGCACTTTAATATTTTTGCATTGCTTTATTTTGCAGAAGTTGAAGCACAACAATTACTCACGGTCATACTACCTATATTATTTTAATACTTACCTACTTTGGCTGTCATTTCATTGCTATATCTATACGCTACCCCCAATGCAGCTATTTCCTTAAAGAAATGTAAACATTAACAGCCAAACAGACGTACTATATTATTTTAATTTTTACAATTGGCTGTCTTTCACTGCTATACCTATACCATACCCCCTCCCTCCCTTACGATGCGACTTGACCTCTTGACTTTATTGTAGCGTACAACACCGAAAACAACCCCCAAATTAGCACGATTATACTTGCATTGCCCAGAAACAAGCAATAAAAATATATACCTACTCCACCATACGTACATTTTCCATGCACATTGAATATTGGGGGCTGTATTTGCTATATAACGTAGACTAACCAAACTAACGGTACATTTGCCTACAAGGTGCTGGACTCCATAGGACTTCCTAAGAATTCGTTCCCGTACACCGTACAATTTAAAGGAGCGCCATTGCGGCTGCACGCTTAGAAAATCCTATGCATGGACTTGATGTACATCGGGCGGCTATTTGCTAGTGGGATTTCAAGCGGGGCAGAAATGAATAAATAAAATAGATGGATATCTCTTTCGTACGTCTATCCCCAAAACCTATTTGCTTACATTTTTATTTCTTAAATTTCAATCCCTGTCTGTAAATACACGTGACCTTAAAAAAAAAAAAAAACATGTTGCAAATGGCCGGCCACCATTACTTTTTCTTTTATGAGAATCGCGCTGTTTAATTGTTTTGTGTTTCGTATTGAACTTGTTTGATTTTTGTTAAGGTTTCGATTAAAATAAAAAAATTTGTGAAGTTCACATTTCGGTAAAGCGAATTCTTGCATAAAAGTCCAATTTATGAACTTACAGACACTAGAAAAGAAATGAACAAATGTGCGTGACTTTATGATGATATCGTCGATAAGATGATATCGGCCAAATGGCTGCCGTCACAATTGATTGCCATACGGGCTCGTTTTATGGCATTTTTCATCACTTCGTCGAGAACTTCGGGCAATCAATTGTGACGGCGCCCATTTGGCCGATATAATCTTCTCGACTTGAACTATAAAATTCCAAAGGTTCAAATAAACAGAATCGAAGTTTTTCATTAAGAAAAAAAAATGAGAGCCAAACAACATCGGATGACTTCTTTGGCTCACCTGTTATATGCAAGCATGTACCTATTTGTTAAATTCTTAAAATAAATTCGGTTTTTTTTATTGTTTATACTATTGCTCTCAAATTTGTATGCGCTTGGCTTTTTCAGGTAAAGGCTATAATACCAAAAACCCCCTAAAAAATGTCCCTTTATTTATGTGAAATGCTAGGAACAGTAAAAAAAAAAAAAAAAACTGTCATGTTTTCTCCTTGATGAATTCGCACCAAGTAATACAGAACTTTGTATATCTTAAATTCGCACATACTAAATGATATTCCTCCAGCAGTTCCCAAATTTATTATTTCGCATGGATTTTGCTGAATGCTGACAATTCTTCTATCTATATTTTCCACGAAGACCACCAACTTCGGCCGATTTCCCGTTACTTAGCCTACAAGCTATATTTCTATGGGGTGGCAAATGCTAAGTGCGCTTGTATTGTTACATAGAAATTCGTATTGACAAATGTCACGTAACTTCAGAAATTCCGGCTCACAAATACACTCGCACCTTGCATCTGCCACTTCCGCTTTGGGCAAAGTGGCTTCCAGCGTTCATTGAACTTTACGTGTGAATAATAATTTTTTTTAGGAATAAGTGTACACTTGCTTAAAATATATACGAAAAATTAAGAATGTAGGTTGGTTGAGGGAAAATAAAAACATTTAGAGCAAATTTTCTTTATTATTTAAGAAAAATTTGCACACGAAATCGAAGTTAATTATTATATCCAAAAGCGGGAAATACACAACCATATTTGTCCTAATATATTTCTAGTATGTAAAACATCTTTTTTAGATAGTTTTATTAACCACACAAATCAAATTATTCATCTTCAAAAAATTTATAATTACTAACCAATGGCATTCAGTTATGCTAAAATGTGGTATTCCCGAACTCTTTCACATTTCCCCACAGTTGCTGAGGTTGGCAGCAATTATTTTTGTATTTTCTGTATGTTTTTGCATGTCACACGGATTACCAATTGACAGCACACCGATAGGAATACAAAATGGCGAATTTGAACAAAAAAACTGAGGGGGCCAGAGGCAAGAGGATTGTGAGTTGGGGGTCTCAGTATGGTTTGTCTATGATTTCCACACTAATATTTGAGATCTTCATCGAAAATCTACCTGCCGCCTAAGGAACTGAGAATTGTAAAAAACAGTATTTAGGTATGAACTGTCCAATATTAAATGAACAGATATTTTATTCTCTTAGCGACTTCTCTCAAGAAATTCTTGGAAAGATCCCAAACTTATATCAAATTAATTTTTTAATCAGCATGCATTCGTTTAATGAAAATCACTCATAAGCACTAGCGGTTAAACAAGATAAAGCAGAAAAAAGCACTAACCATTTCTTTAATCAAAATAAACGAAGTACATATTTTAACCCACATATTAATAAACGCTGAGTAAAAGTTATCAACTCGTTATTCAGCAGTTACGTCAAATTTTTGTATGCTATCTAATGCCTACTAGCTAACTTACTTGTGCACATTTTTGTTTATTAATACGGCGGTAAGTGTTTAGAAATAAACAAAAATGCATTATTTTTCAATTTTGTGCATACATAACAAACTTGTGTTTGCTAGACTTAAAAAGCACTTGCATTGTTGTATTCCAACGAATAAAATCAGAAAACATTTAGAATTTACTAAAATTAGTTTATAATTATAAACGATCAGGCTGAACAACAGCGTATGTAAAGTTGCTTCTATTACGAAATTCCATACCATCATTTAGGATAGTTGGGCAACACTCCTCTTCAAAATGACATTTCGGGAGGATTTATTTAGCTTATGCCCCAGATAAACATGGGTTTCTGAACATTAACATTTAACCCTACAGTTAGCGATGTTTTGCCAACTATATTTGTTTATTGGTAAAGGGATTTTGGAAAGTGTTTGATCTTTGCGTAAACTTCCAGACTAAAGCTGATTATTGGTAAAGCCGAAAGGGTACACTTGTTTTTGTTAATTAATAATTTAGAGAGGTTTATAAAAACTCAGTTGGCATTTCAAATTACATTGTTAGAAAATGTGTAAAAGAATATACATATGTATATTAACCGAAATATAACATGCGAATACCAACAATTATTAACAAAACAATTTGGATTGTTATGTTCGACTGAATACGCGAAATCCGAAATCGCAAATCAAATAGCAGATTCCACTTATGTACCACTGTCTTTTTGCTTTCCGATATTTTTTTTAAATATGAGTAGCATTTGCATTTTTACTGTTCCATTTATTATTAACACAGACATTTTCCAAATATTTTTATTTTTTTACAAATATGGTGTTAAATAAAGAAATCTCAAAATATCCAAAAAGCCCAAAAGAAATTTATTCAATGTTCTTGAACATTTTCTAAAATTCACTTACGCCTTAGTGGAAGCTTGGGTTTAGCTTGCATGTTAATACATTTTTGGAACAACCCCCACGGACTTTATGTAACTGCATGAATTTTGCTGACAAAAATAGAATTCATATAAACAAAATTAAAAAAAAAAAACTGAACAGTTTTTGGTGCCGAAGATGGATAGAAAACAAGTTATGCCTATCTAAAAACCGATACTCAACATTTACTTTTTTTTACATTTATTGTTATAAATTCATTTTATTTGTTATGGAAATAGAGCCGTCCTACGCCTATTTATGCACGTATTCGTAGACAGGGAAAAACAGCGTGCGAATGAGGATATTTTTACAGAATTTGAGGGGATAATCGGGTAGGTGCACGGAAGCTGGCCGTCTAGTTTGGTTAGTCTATGCAATATTCTCGTATGTCGTATACTGCTATATGCGTGAAGTCTCTTGCCTGATTCTTTGGAAGCTAAAAATTACATGCTTTTTTGTTTATACCTCGTTCCTTGCTTATTTTATAAATGTCAAATAGAATGTGCTAGACATGCGCAAATATTTCCTTTTGGTTATTTTTTTCAGTGATGCCCCTCGTTTAAAAAATTGAATAAACCCCAAACCAAAATTCGCTTACGATGCTCACTAGCATTTTTTTTTTCAAGATATATTGTATTGTTTCTTCATCAAAATTTTCAATACTTCTGAGAAAGACTGTTGGCTTTGAGCATACTGGTAAAATTATGTTCGGGATTTTGATAAAACCTTTACTAAAATATTATTTAAGCGCCTATGCGTGGCTATATATTAGCAACAATAACTAAAAATCCTGATCTTAGTTGATCAAATGCGAGATTTATAGAAAACTTAATAAAAGGTACATTGCGTTCGTTATTCGTATTATTTTTATTACAACATTTGATTACCTACTGAATAAATGTATGGATATGGAATGGAGTTGTGTGCTGCGAGTGTTATTTTGGATAACAAAAAGACTGTAAATTTTGATTATCCCGAAGCTGTTTTAATGTAAAATTTTGAAAAATTAAAAGTTTAAGCTAAAAAATCTTAAGGTCTTTATTCATTGTTAATATATGAACAACTGGAACAACAAATCGCTCCGCTGAGATAAATTGTATAAATTAAAAAAACAGCGAATGAAGGAGATCACGGGTCAGCTATACTTTTATATTTTAACCATGAGCAATTTTAAGATACAAGAAATATTAATATAATCACTGTTAATCAAAATCATTTTACATTTATTGTTTTATCTCTACTTGGAAAGTGTCTTTATTTTCACTTACAGTTCTTTTGATAAAGACAAACAGCTTTATGAAATATAATCAAGATTATTTACCAATTTAATAAATAATTTTTTTTTAGTGATGCTCATTAAACCTATATGACTTCTTGAATTTATTGTAATTGCCGCAGTTTTAATATTAAAAAAAAGAGTGATCGATTTTCAGGATTTAAAAAAAGGATATGCTTGTTTGTCAGTTATAATTTGCCATTTAAGTCATAAACGTTATCCTACCTCTTTTAAAACTGAAGTGCAGTCGTGAATTGCATTCCATATATCTACATAATGTCTTTTGCATTTATATATCTTTTTTTATTTAAATGTGTAACAAGAACATCGTGATTTCCATTACTTCAAGTATTTTTACGCTTAATAATTAGATAAAATATCAAAATCTTATATAATAACAAGCGTTTGTTTCAAATTGTATGTTTTTAGATTTATTAATTGATAAAAGTGGCAGCACTATTGTAAACTACGAAGCCGAAATCATCAGTCCCGGGCAGTCAGGCAAGGCATCAACCACCAAAATGAATTGCTTAACATCTCCTGATTTTCATTTTATTGCTGGCAGAAATTCTCATCCTTCAGTAGCGTATACATACAGTGCGATTTGAACCTTTGAAGCAATAATTGCTGAGTGAGGTTCCGGACTGAATAGTAAAGCGAAAAATGTTACCCCTGCATGTAAATTATTTAGATGGGAGTTGTGTGTGTGCATATCGAAACCAAACAACATTCTTGCCATTTCATTAGCTATGTGCGTAACTGGTGTTTCTAAAAAAATTAAGCTTCTTACAAATCTAAAAAAATCATGTGCTGAAAAAAAATTGTGCTTATATTAAATAATTTTTCAAAACTTGTCTACTAAATACCAAATGGAGTTACCTCCATGTAAAAAAAAACATACTAACTTTTTCAATTAAATTTTCTGGTTTTGTTTGTTACATGAATTCTCCATAGACAATGACAATGGCTTCGAAAGTGAACGTTTTTGATCGATGAAATGTAATATCGAATTTATACACTCTTTGAGAAAAAAACTAGTAAATATATCCTTGATATATCCGTACTTATATATATGCAATTGTACAGTGTGACAGATACTCAAAAAAGGTTGCAGATTCGTATCGTTGTCCATAAATGCCCGTGTGAGAAATAATTGGTATGTTTCTAAAGTGTAAAAAATTTGCATGCATGTGCCTATGTTGCAATTTATGATACCTACAAGAGAATTATCTGCCGCGCTTGGTGTTGTTTATGTAGATTGTAGATGGATGTTTGGTATTTGCAGATGAGCCGATAGGTCAATGGGCCCGATCCTGCCACTAAAAACCAACACTTTTGAATTAAGATTCTGAAGTTTTTATGTACTTTTTTTGAGCAATTCCAACAATAATGAACTAGTTTAATTTTCGCAGCTATTGTCAATAGTATAACTGGATAGTGTTATTAATGTTGATACCTATATAAATAGCCGAAAAAACACAATTTAATATAAAGCACAGCTTTGAACAAACATAGCAAAAACCCTATTTTCATTATATGCGATGCATTGCAGTAAAATTATATGTTTTCTTAGAACGTTAATGTTAATAATATATATTCTTGGTATGAACGATGTAACTATATAGGAATGGATCCGTTTTTATACCTATGTTAAATTAACTACGGATAGAATTATGGATATGTAAATAGTGGTTCCATGTTTTTTTTGTTTACTTTTGCCGTAGACCATATACATGTAAATTCATTTATGGCAAATAAAATAAATTTAAAAAAAAATTTAAATTAAATAAAGTATAAACTCTAACAATTTGGAAGAACTTATATATCCCAAAATCCCATCACAAAATAAATTTCATCATAATTTTGAAATGCGTCGTCTAATGTTACCCAAATAGTGGGTGCAAAATGCCCAGAGGATAATCATTAAAAGCCATCGAACTTATCTATCTGATCACCATGTACGTCTCAATAATATTAATTTAGTGGATGTCATCTTCTATATTACACGTCACAGCACTGATTGTCTTTTGCATATACTCGTATAGGTAATCTAATACAGCCGTATTTATTAGATTCTCTTACGACGCCTCTACGATGTTATTTATGTGGTATTCGATTGGGCTTCTTCAGATTTGCCCCCAGATTTCAGATTTCGTGTGGCTAATCGAACACAAAAACGTCACTTGCTCTTTTTTTGTTGATATTTGTGCGACTGGAATATGTGTAGCCTTCGACACTTTTCTAAGAACTTTCTATTCACTGGTTAAATTTTATATGAAAACATTCAAAATGCTCGCCCAAATTGATTTCTAAACATTTGTACATAAATAATTAACAAAACTATATCCGCCCGATGCAATGCATTTCTTTGCAGTTGAAAAATTTCACTAAAATGTAAACAAACTCCACTAGTTGTCAAACTCAAACGCACGTGTATTGGTAAATCTGAAGCAAATCTGAGAAAATATCCAGATTCAGCGCGTAAGAATTTACGCAGCTTCTAGGTGGCTTTCCTGAAATTGTGATTTATAAACATTTTTCCGCGGTACTTTACTAAACGAGGTTTGTGTCTAAATAGGTAAGAATTTCGATAAACTATTACAGAAAACACTGAAATCTATTACTTTTTGCAACTGAAACTGATCTTAGCTGTGGTTGACAGATTAGCTTCATAAGAAAATCATACATAACACAAACAAAAAGCCAAATTATCTGGGACAATTCCGAAATTTCTTTGGAGGGACTGCTGAAATATCTACCTGCAATCACATGTCGTAGCCGTAGATTATTTTTTGGCGTATCACCGATACTTTTGTGGATTCTTCAGAAGCGGTTTTGTTGTTCCATTGGATTTCAGAATGAGTGGATCCCCAAGTGAAACCAATGGAAAACTACAATAATCTATCAACCACCAAATCTGAAATTATATTTTTTAATTGCATTTGAAGACGAAATTCGTTTTGTGCAAATTTACACAACATTCGAAATGAATGCACAAACAAAAATTATGTGGTTTTCCATTGGGACAAAAAATCAATCTTTTTTTCGATTCGGAACACTTTTTGCAGATCTCGATAATTTTTCAGATTTACACATACTCCCACAAATACCCACAGCTGATTAACGTCACTTTAAGCTGTTTGCTTTCAAAAAAAATGCGCAGTTTCATGAAAAGCAAAATAAAGAAATATATTAATATCCATGTGATGGCTATAATTTTGGAGGAATTATTATCTTCACTGTCTTCCTCATCATCTACAAACTACGAATCACCGAAACTACTTCATTTGTATCCACAACAGGGGAAGCGTTTTTCAATTCGATTTGCATAGTTGATTTTTCTAAAAACAAATGCACTGCCGATATTGCTGTCAAATAACGCACTAGTCCATTCACAAAAGCAGATCAATTTCGTTGCATGCTCCATGAGCCGCGATAAATCTGAGACCTGAAAAAGATTTTTAGTGGTCCCAATGGAAAACGACATTAGTTTCACTTTTTTTGGATTTGTTTACAATTCGACCACTACAAAAAATGGCATTAGCTGCAAAAACATATTTACGTAAGCTCTACGCAGGCTCTAAACGCAAATTTTCACGTTTAAACTACGCAGCCTTAAAGTAACGTTGCTTAAGTTCGAAAAATCTTTATAAATCGCATCCCTGCGTAAGGTCATTTAAGAGGGTGCGTAAAGTTAAGCAGACTCTACGCTGGGTTTATAAATAAGGATGATATAATGTTTTGACTGATGGTTGTCAATCAACATAAATGATTTTAACCAATACTGAGACCTGAAGCTACTTTATATTAGAAATACTAGATACTACATGAAGAGGGTATAATTGGATAACTGAAAACAATTAAGAAATCGCCTTCCTTAGTACCCACCAACAAATAAAACAATTACAATAACAGTATGGACGAAAACGTTCAGTGCCATGGTATGGGCGATAACCATCTAAAAAAACAAATTGATTAGTGATAGGGTTAAACAATTTAGAGAATACTATTCTTTTTAAGATGGCGATCAAAGAATTGAATAAGCTTATTTTTTTAAACTTCTCTTTGTATTCATTTAAATCAAATTAAATCAAATTTCATCAAAATTCTTCAAGTTCTGGATTTGCCCATCTATTCAAATAAGCAGATATAACAAAATATCAAATCCGGGCATTAGTAGTGTGCACGTCAATGATACACAAAAGACATACTAGTAGATAAAATGATGGGAACAAGGTGACTTTCTTGTATTTAAAGTAAATCTTATATGTAATGTAATTATTTAAACAAACTTTTTTTTTTCTTTTCAGGAAATACATGCTCATTCAAACTGCCTAACCGCTTAATTGCACTTGTTTTGTTTCCGAAATTATTCAAAATTTTCATCGATTAGCTCACGATCATCTTCTATTATTCTCTTCATCAAATCTCAAATTTAAATCTGTTCCATTTGATTTAAAATTAAAAAAATAACTTAATATTAACAATGAGCTAAAATCATAATTGCAATAATTACTCTTTGGAACTAATAAGCAGAGCATATACATTAAGCATAATAGAATAGAACAAAATACATATAACTTAAAAAAAACCAACAGCTTAATAAGCAAGAGAAATGATTGAAATGGAACTAAAAAAAAAAATGCCAGCAGGAAAAGCTTTATTCAAAGAAGTAGGAACTTCAATAAAATTACAAAGAATAATGTATTTTATTTTACATCTGACATTATGCTTTCACCAGTATGCTGATGCCTCAACGTTATCTGCAGTTAATGGTGAGTTTTCCGTTTTTATTTTAAGATTTTTGATAAAATGTACATTGCTCTATGACCCAAGGCAATTTTTAACAACTATTTTCCGATTACATTCCGTTTAAAGAAAGAACTTAGTACCTACTTATTTGCTTAACATGCTCAACTAACATTATTTTTAATATTGTATAAATATTATAAATAATGAGATCTAA
Source organism: Cheilosia impressa (assembly GCA_948293265.1). Classification (NCBI taxonomy): domain Eukaryota; kingdom Metazoa; phylum Arthropoda; class Insecta; order Diptera; family Syrphidae; genus Cheilosia; species Cheilosia impressa. The sequence goes on along the minus strand of OX411885.1, from coordinate 9,144,174 downwards.
ATGACCTTACCTGTAGAAATTGCGATCGTCCTTGGACAATTTTTTTATATATTTTACTTACTTCTTATTAAAATTTCCAATGACTAAACATTTTGAAAGGTAGATATTTTTCCGAATTGACTTTTGTCGTCATTATGTCAGTATAACTTTTTGAAATCGATTGTGTTAATATTTGCTAATCGAACCTAACGCGCGGAAAAGGCACGTTTATATTATTTTGTGTTTGCCTAATATAAGTACCTATAGTAATTTTCAAATTGAGCTTCTCATTATTTTCTTTTTTTTTATTTTTAGGTTTTCTAGATGCCGAGCGTCCATATTTTGATGATATAAGTCAAAGAAATGTATCAACAGTGGTTGATGAAACAGCTGTACTTAAATGTCGCGTCAAAAATAAAGGGAACCGCACTGTAAGTAGTTATAACACAAAAACTAAATTATTCTCCAAATTTATAAATCGTCGCTTCTTCATACTAGGTTTCCTGGATGCGAAAACGTGATCTACATATTCTTACTACAAACATATATACGTACACGGGAGATCAACGGTTTTCTGTAGCACATACGCCTGGAACAGACGATTGGGATTTAAAAATCGAATATGCTCAACAACGAGACAGTGGAATCTATGAGTGTCAAGTGAATACAGAACCAAAAATTAACTTAGCCATGTTGTTGGAAGTTACAGGTGAGTTTTATTGTAACGCAAATTTTGTATTTGTGGATGGCATATAAATTCTGGGAACCTAAGCAAATTGTCTGAAATATAACTTTTATAATGCTCAGTTTAAGAAGCAACTAATTCTCTAAGCTAAGGGTCTTAAACTGCACCACATGCCGCATCTACGCTTCTTTCATAAGTTTTAAAAGAGCTGTAATTTTTTTCGATTCAATCGTTTTACATTTTGCTCTGGCTTTACTGTGTTAATTAACTATCAAAAAATGGGAGACTGACGAAAATCATCCGGTAAGGAACAGAAGTTTTATTTTTTATCGTAAAATAAAATACAAATACCACATTTTACTATTTGAAAAAAGCTTTAAGTACATTTTTTTTTTTAAATAAATAAAACACGAAAATTAACGGCTGCGAAAAGAACACGACCACTGGTGTACAAGTACAGATACCTAATAGAAAGACAAGGAAGACTAGATACTTTGGCTCAAAATGTTTATTCTAAGCTAAAACAAAATAAAGAATAACAGACATGTTTGGTATTGATGAAATTTATGAATTCTTGTTTTCTTTATTTAATTTCAGCTGAGGCCGATCTTAGAGATAAATATTCTGAGCCCCAGTACTACGATGCCAAAGGTCAGAAGATTTTTTTTATTTCTAGAATTCCTAACATGAATATATTAATTTCTCTTGATAAAATGTAAATGCACTGTATGATTTGTTGTTTTACATTTAAACTAGCAGAACCAGCCCGGTATAACGTGTGCCCATATGTATTGCTTAATATGCTTATGCTCAACAAAGACGTAACTGCATTTTCAGACTTTGCCGGTTTTTAAAAGATTATATAAAATTGTCTTTTTTTTCTCTTCAAAATTTCCAATTTAAAAGTATTGTTTCCAACAACTACTTTTGTAAAAAACAATTTGACTTAAAAAATATGAACGAACAAGAACCTGGCTTTTAAAACTGGTAGAAACACCTACCTAGTAGTTTATATCTACATTTCTTTTATTGTTCATAGTGAGGTGCCTGTCAGCACGAAAAGAACGATCTGCCTTGCGCCATCCCAAAGCATTTAAGAAAAAAACATATTTGCTCTGCGCACATAACCAGAAACTGTATAAAATAGACCGTCAGCTTTCGTGTATCTACCAAATTTAAAAAGAAAATCCTTCCAGGCGCGCTCTCAATTTGCGAAATGGAGAAATTACGGTACTTTTGACTAACCAGTGCAACTTGACCTTTGTAAATATTTATGGAAGTTCCCAATTTTATGTTTTAAGAAAGGGATAGGGTGGTGTTAAGCTGTTTATAGGATTTCCAAAGTATGCGTGCGGCAGCAATGGTGGACCTTTGATCTCTTTGAACACAAATTATTAAAAAAATCCTATGCGTAGATACCAGCAGCTTGTAGGCAAGTTTCACGCTTAAGCTCTCAGCCGACGGTTTGCCGAGCTACAATCGTAGCTATTATTTTTAATTCTTCTTCTTTCCTATATTTTTATCTCTGCGTCTTTCGGAAAGAAATTCAAATTCAACAGTTCATTTTATCGGATATCAATTTTTAACTTTTAGAGCTTTGTTTTGTTTTATAAAATAAAACAAAAAACTCCCAAAGAAAAAGATTCGTAGAACTTTTTTTTTTTTTTTTTTGTCGGAGGTTGTTACTATCCGATAGAGCACTCAGACACAAACTACAGGTCCTTTGTACTGCCAAACAGACACCTTACATTACTGTATTTAGTTCTCCCGTCTTCCGAAGAAAGATGAGAAGGAGCTACAATGATGAATAGCTTAGATGTTCGGCACTCACCACATCAGCCCCAAAGATCCGCCACCTGATGCGAGCAAAGCCGGGACAGCTACAGAGGAAGTCTGGCAAGCTCATCTGCGATCTCATTTCCCTGGATACCAGTGTGACCTGGGACCCAAACAAGATTCACGGTGTTGAGCCTTCCGACTAAGTTCAGAGAAAGCTTGAGTTCGAGCACTAACTTGGACGAGGTCAGAGGATTAAGCAACTCTTTTAAAACAGCTTGGCTATCACTGCAAACGCATATGCTTCTAGCCCTCCACCTGTTTGTCGCAATATAGCGCATAGCCATAAGGATACCGAAAATCTCCGCTTGGAAGACAGACGCATGGTTACCTAAGGGGTAGTGTAGTCTAATGTTCTCGATTTCCACAAAGACACCAGAACCACACATTTGTCCGGTTTTGGAGCCATCCGTGAATACACGATGGCATTCTTTCCCAGACTCAGAGTCTGACCGAAGCCGTTCCGTTTCCTGAGGAAAGATGACACGGTAGTTTTGTCGCAGTAGGATTTCTGGGGTCATTGCGTCAGACGGCATGTCCATAAGACAGGGGTCAAAGGACAATTCTCGCACAAGCTCCTCAAAATTCCAATGCGCGTGGTACCAAAAGCCACCTCTCTTTAATCGAGAAATGGTTTTCAGCGTACAACCCATAATAAAAATATCAAGAGGGGGCAGGTTCATCATAGCATCTAGAGCAGAGCCCGGCGTGCTAGGGAAGGCCCCTGTGCATCCAAGACAAACCGTTCTTTGAAGTTTGGCAAAAGAGGCAGTAACACGTTTCCGCGAAAAAGCTGTTCCATTATACAACCGATGCATATGAGAGAAGTGGTCTTATCATTGCCGTATAGATCCAAAGGACCCTTTTAGGAGATAAGCCCCATGTCTTGCCAAAAGCGCCTTTGCACTGCCAGAAAGTTGACAGCGCTTTGTCGGCTTTTGATTCAACATGCTTGGACCAAAGAAGCTTTCTATCGAGGATTACTCCCAGATATTTGACTTCATCGGATATCGGGATAGTGACGCCTTTTAGCACAAGCTGAGTCAGTGTGTGTAGGTTCCAGGAAGATTGAGAGCCGTTAGCAGAGGTTCCACTACCATACACCATAAGAGGGGAGACAGAACACCACCTTGTGGGCAGCCTCTGTTCACCCCAGTCATGACGCATTTGCCACAATCCCCCTCGGCAACCAACGTCCTGCACATTAGCATTGCTTTAATCCACAAAACCAATGTTTCATCTACACCATGATGTCTGGCTGCATTGCACATGCTATCAAAAGTCGCATTATCAAAGGCACCCTCGATATCGACGAAAATACCCAACGCGTACTCCTTCCGAACAAAAGCACTTTTAATCCTACCAACAAGGTTTTGAAGCGCAGTTTCACAGGATTTTCCACGCTGATAGGCATGTTGCATCAAAGAAAGAGGATGCGATCGAAGAGCAACATTGCGCACGTGCAGCTCAACCATTCTCTCCAAGCTTTTCAACAGGAAGGAAGACAGACTTATGGGTCTTAAACTTTTGGCGAGAGTGTAGTCGGTCTTACCTATATCTTTGGTATAAACACGACTTTAACCATACGCCAAGGGGAAGGTATGTAGGCCAAGCTAGCGGTGAAAATTCTTTTCAGTGGCGGCATCAGCTGACTAAAACCTTGTTTCAGCATAGCCGGATAAATTCCATCCGGACCCGGTGACTTGAAACTCTCAAAAGATGCAAATGCATATTTGATAGCTTCATCCGTCACCACTCTGGATGCAACATACCAACTACGTCGCGTGGTGTTTGTTAGTTCAGAAGTGGCCACCATAGGCGGTACCACTGAAGAGCACGTAATGACCTGATTTCCCGGGAAGTGAGTCTCCAGCAGGAGACTTAAAGTCTCCGCCTTTGGCTCAGTGTAGATACCATCAGATTTTTGGAGCGATTCCAGTTCACTTGGTCTGTCCCTATTGAGGACTTTAACAAGCCTACTGGTTGCACTTAGTGAGGCGACCTCCTCACAAAATTTCATATAAGAGTCGGTTTTCGATTTACAAATTAGTCTCTTAAATTCTTTACTACAGATTCCAGTCTTCTTCTAAGTTGGTTTTTAAAGACCTATTTAGGAGCTTTCTGGTTTCTCTGCGAATACACTGCAGTTCGGTATTCCACCAAGGTACCGGTTTTCTACAGGAGTTTTTTGGAACTGGACACCCTAGTTCAAAACCACGATAATGACGCTGCTCAGATCCTCCGCAGACGTCTCTACCCCCTGTATTGATCTTAGTTTGAGTGGTGCTTTAACAGAATTGCCAAGCTCCTCCTCAAACTGATCCCAATTTGTTTTCCTCGGATTTCTCCTCTCCAGCGAAGATGAAACTTCACAGTAGATTTGAAATTCGATGTATCTGTGATCTGACAAAGTGCTATCTGGCGATACTCTCCAATTTATTATAGTGTTGCAATGCCTGTTGGACAGAGTAAGATCAATTACTTGCTGTCTCCTGGCTGTAACAAATGTAGGTCGACAACCTACATTATTGATGGTGATGTCAGACGATAGGATGAAGTCCAGAAGACGATCTCCTCGTATATTACACTTGCTGCTGCCTCAAACAGTGTTTTGAGCATTAGCATCGCAACATAAGATAAGACCTATCTTTTTGGACTCGCAGTACTCTACGAGCTCAACAACAGCCTTTGGTGGTGGAAGAGTTAAAGAGTAGTAGGGAAAGTAAGCCGATGCAATGACAAAGGTTTCCCAATTGCCGTTAGCATGGTAAGTAATAGTTGCAGCAACCAGATCCTGGCAACAGAACCGTTTGATTGTAACTGCCGTGAGGGATTTCGATACAACAAGACATGTCCTAAGTCTCTCGGACAGCTTATCGTAACTCAAAAAATTGTGGTCCCAATGGGAGGGATCTTCGGCACCATATTGCTAACCCATTCAGAGGTTTGCTGCGAGGAGAACTTCACCACGAAGGTTCCGTCCTTGAACTCACAGCCCTCAACCTGGATACAAGCATTCGTTGCCGCGACAAGCTCCAAAAGATGGGCTTAGCAGTGTTTGCACTCTGCATCACTCATGCTATTATCGGTGCCTGCTTTCCCTATACGAACTGCTTAAGAAGAAACTGCAGCATCCTACTATCTCGTACCTTAGCTGTTCTGCGTTGAAAAGCAGCACGCATCTTCTTGCTTTTTGGTTCGGCAGAAGAGGAGGCAGCGCCCAGTCCAAGGCGTTGGTTAGCTTTAGTTTGTGAGACCTCCACCGACCTGTTCCTTTACCGCCGAAGAGCTGAGAGACGTGCTTGCGCCTTCAGCCGGTAAAGCATCTTTGCGCCGCAGATCCAACAGCTTCTTCCTTTTCCTCTTCCGCTGTCCCTTAGACAGGCGCCGCTCGGAGCCCGCCTCTTCAGGAGCCCGTTCAACCATAGAGGTATCCCAAGTCTGGCCGTCAGTGGCAGTGCAGTGGGCAGCAGCTTGTGAGCACGGGACAATTGCCGAGTGAATCGGACATAGATCCACAAGAGTCGCATGCGGGTTTCGAGCTCACGTCCGTAGGTGCGATCGCAATATCCGGTTTCCGTCCACCAGTACTGATTCCATTGCCCAATCCAAGGGGTTGGTCAGCTTCAGTTGGTGAGACCTCCACTGACCTGTTCCTTTTCAAAGGCACCGCCGAAGAGCTGAGAGAAATGCTTGCGCCTTCAGCCGGTAAAGCATCTTTGCGCCGCAGATCCAACAGCTTCTTCCTTTTCCTCTTTCGCTGTTCCTTAGACAGGCGCCGCTCAGAGCCCGCCTCTTCAGGAGCCCGTTCAACCATAGAGGTATCCCGAGTCTGGACGTCACTGGCAGTGCAGTGGGCAGCAGCTTGTCCCATGCTCAATTTGCCGAGGAAATCGGACATAGAGCCGCAAGAGTCGCTTGTGGATGCGGGTATGAATGTTGGGGGGGGGCCTCCAGAATCCGTGCCCCGGCCGTAGTCGAGAAGACTACGGGTGGATTTTGGCTATTGCCATTACCACCTGGAGTAGATAATTCCGTTTGTTTCTCCATTCATAGCATGTGTTGAGTGTTAACCACTGGCTCCTGTGCATAGAGGAACTAAACTAGAGGGCCAACTGAGAGCAGAAACGGGGAAATCTGCCTACAAGCTGCCTGGCCTACAGCAGCTTGCATAAGTATTCGTGCCTGTACAAATTAAAGGAGCGCCATTAATGCCGCACGCATACTGACACAATCTGCTGCTGGGACTTTTCTGGTGGAATTTCAAGTGACGGCGACTGTGTTCGGCATATTTTGCGCCCATTAGTTACACGGCGTTCACATCACGGTTTAGGTTAAGAGCTTTAAGAGTATATGAAATTGTTGGAATCCAATGAAATTCCTTTTATAATTTCGTTACAATAAAATAATAATTTGTCAATATATTGCAGAAATCCATAATAACAATCAGAGAAAAATTTACTATCACGTTTTTTTCACTTTTGTTAAAAGAGATTTTGTAAATTCAATTTTTTTTTGTATATTTTAAGGAAAGAACACTTTTTTTCGTTGATTTTAATGGTTTTAATTTCGAAATCATATCGAAACAAAATATTTGAACACCGTTTAAGAAAAACGTTTATTTTTTTTTCGTGAAAAAGATTTTTTAGTTTTATCAAATACATACTTGTACAGTAATTATATGCAAGTATGCATAATGCTAAATTAAAAAATAAGTTCGATATTTTTTTATTTGTTTATACTATATTGCTCGCAAATTTAACTATCTATGCGATCGGCTTTTTCCTGTAAAGGCCATAATACAAAAATCCTCGCACATCGCACTTTATTTATACCTGAGAAATTCTCGGAACAATAAAAAAACGTTTTGATCACTTTTTGTATTCCAAAAACACAAAGAACGCTCTTGTTTTCGTTAATTAATAATTTAAAGAGGTTTGTAAAAAAAAATCAGTGTACATTTCAAAATACATTGTTATAAAATTTGTGAAAGAATATATGCACAGAAAACGAAATATAGCATGCAAAACCAACAATTAACAAAACAATATGTTTTCTTACGTTCGATTGAATAGGCGAAATACCAAAGTAACATTATTCAACACTGTTCAGTGTTATTTAACTACTAAATTTCCAATCATATTTTGAATTTGTACAAATATGGTGTTAAATAAACGAATTTGAAAACATTCACCAAACCTTTTAGAAATTTATTGAATGTTTATGAACATTTTAGAAAATTCACTTGTGCCCTAGTGAAAGCTTGGGTTTACTTGCATGTTGTTACCTCATTTTTGGAACAACCCCCTTCTATGCAGCAGCATGAATTTTGCTGTCAAAAATAGAATTCATACAAATAAAATTAAAAAAAAACTTAAATGTGAATGGATGAACAGTTTTTGGTGACGAAAATGGGTAGAGAAATAATTATGTTATTTAAAAAAACCATAATCAACATTTGCTTTTTTACATTTATTGTTATAAATCTATTTACAAATTGTTTGTTTTTGGAAATAGTTCCACCCGGCGGCCATTAATACACGTATTCATAGACAGGAAAAAAAGAGCGCGCGAGAGAGGGCTGACATTCAAAATTTGCGGGGAAAATCGGGTAGGTGTGCTGAAAGTCGGCTCTCTAGTTTGGTTACTCTATGCTCCTGTGGGTTAGAATACACTTACAGTTTGATTTTTACTTAGGATAGGCTAAAAAAAGCTGTTACCTTTGGACCGGCATGCTACTTTCGTAACAAGGCGGAGTAGAACTAAGTCGTCCACCTAATTTTCATTCGGGATCAACAGTTTTTGTCCGTATAGGTATCTGCATCTATCTACTTATTTAAAGGACATTACAAAAATTTGGATCTTCTTCTCAAAACGCGTAAATCCTTAAATTCGTATTTATATATGACTACCTGAATGTTTGGTTTCTTAGATCTATTTTAAATAAATTGCTGTTAACAATTGTACTAATTGTCAAACTTAAACGCACTTGTATTAGTAAATCTTAAGAAAATCTGAAGCAACTATGAGAAAAACCATAATCGCAAAAGTGTTCTGAAATCCGAAAAGGATTGATTTTTTTCGTACCAATTGAACATAAAAAGTGACAAGGAGCGAAAAAAGTGCTTTGAGAGTGCCACATAATAGGTTTGTTTGACATGGGCCCTAGTGCGCACTAGTGCGCACTGGGTTAACCCTAATGCGTTCGATATAGCACTGAATTCGCCCTGGTACTGAAAACCTGTGTTTGACATGGCTACTAGGGCACCCTAGTTGTGCCCTGAACTGACCCCAGTTAATTTGTGGGGGCAAGAATCCAGTGCTGAGTTTTGCTGTCATTTCATTTTCAAACTCGTCATATATTGCGAACACTTTTATCAACTATTTGCAATATACAAACCCAAATTCAGAATTTAGTTCACTCATTTTTAACTATAAACGGGAAAAAGTGTTACAAAACAAGTAAAAGTGTTATCATCGGCCTGGCCGATGCTTTGATACCCTCCACTGCATACAAGTCATGCAAAATACCAGAACTACTTGACCGACATAGCCCATTTTTAGTACCAACCTAACGACGATAAAAGTAGTCCTTTCACAAAACTTCATTCACCTAGGTTGATTCCTTTGGACGCTATCGTGTTTTCAACGGAAAGAGGGACACATGGGTCTAATATTGGTTTTGTATGGGAGGTACCAGAACTACTTGACCGACATAGCCCATTTTGAATACCAACCTGACGGTGATAAAAATAAGTACTCTCACCAAATTTCATTCAGCTACGTCAATCACTTTGGGCGCCATCGTGTTTTCAACAGACAGAAAGACACATGGGTCCAATATTGGTTTTGTATGGGAGGTACCAGAACCACTTGACCAACATACCCCGTTTTCAATATCAACCTGACGCTGATAAAAATAAGTGCTCTCACCAAATTTCGTTCACCTACGTCAATTACTTTGGGCGGTATCGTGCTTTCAACAGACAGAGAGGCACATGGGTCCAATATTGGTTTTGTATGGGAGGTACCAGAACTACTTGACCGACATAGCCCATTTTGAACCTGACGCCGATAAAAAGAAGTCATTTCACCGAATTTCATTCACCTACGTCAGTTACTTTGGGCGCTATCGTGCTTTCAACAGACAGACAGACAGACGGACATGGCTAAATCGATTCAGAATGTGATCCTGATTCAGAATATATATACTTTATGAGGTCTCCGGTGACTACTTCTTGGCGTTACAAATGTATTGGCAAAGTGAATATACCTTCCTCTGGAGGTTATAAAAATAAATATTTGTCAATATCAACAGCTGACAGACTTCAGGGCAACGTTTTGCGTTCGATATAGAAGTCGAATTTTCAGATTAGTGCAGTGTTTTTGACAGGCGTGAAAATTAGCTGACACTTCTCAGTGCTAGCCACGTCAAACAAACCTAATTTTGCAGTTTTTAGTGACAACTCTAACTTCAAATAAGTTTGTAAGAAATTAAATGCGAAATATGCAGGCTCCAAGTGAGCGCAAATCATCCGACCGCTGTTAAATCGACTGTCACTTAGAACAGTATTGTCAATTTGAAAAAAAAAAACTGGCTTTAATTATACTCCGTATACACATGAAATAAACAAAATATTAAATACATACGTATATGAGCATCATCACTGTATAGTTATAAGGTGGATTAATAATACACTCAATTCTGTTTTTACACGAATTATTTGGGAACGTATCTATCGTGTAAAAACAGAATTAAATGTATTTAATGTTTCACAGTAGACATGTAAGTTCAAAAATACAGAACCGAAAGCCCCCACAGCTAGTGCTCACAAAAATTTATGTTAGCATATGTATTTAAAATTGTATGTTAGATTAGATATAATAAAAATAATAAAAAATATAAGTTACATTTTTCGGATTAATAGCATTATGCAAAAAAAAAACAATGTGCATTCAAAATTCAATTTATGTTTCTCCAAAAAAAAATTAAATGAAATTATTTGCTAGTGGAATTAACAAGCACTGTCCTTTTCGTTACTAGAATACAATTATTCCTTCTTTTAAACTAGATTTTGTCTTTTTGCATTGCAGCTGCCCGTGCTAAAATTCTGGGATCTACTGAAGTTCATGTAAAACGTGATAGTACAATTTCACTAGCGTGTTCAGTAAATATTCATGCATCATCTGTATCATGGTAAATTAATCACTATGTTTATAGATATATGATATTTTATCTATTCTTTTACACAATCAATTGTCGCAATATGTATACATATCTATTGTTGCCATCTTAAAGCTAAAATATATAAAGTGTGACTTTTTATTGTTTAAATACCTCACCCCAAAAACACAAACGTTTAAAATCACATTGAGAGAACACTCAATAGGAGGCTATCCTTAGGTTCAAAAGAGAAAGAAAACACTGAAATTTTATTTTAAGTACACAAAAACATTGATTCTCATGAAAATACAGGCTCAGGCTATTTATTATAAAATCAAAGTGCCGTGGGGGTAAACAGTCAATTATATTATTATATAGGAAAATCTACTCGAATTGAAAGCGATATTCTGGATCCTATTATGGGTATCATTCACAGATTTTGCAACCATTTTTACAATGTTGGAGTGGCTTCAAAAATGTTTCAGTTACCTAGATGCAAGTAAAGATATATTATCTGTATAATATATCCAAAGCTTTCAAAGAACAGTGAAGGAACGTTACATATATAACAAATATATTTATGAACAAATCATTGTATTTTAAACTTAAATCGACTTATTTATTTAAATCACAGGTACCATGGGTCCTCAATCGTTGACTTTGATTCTGTACGTGGCGGTATAAGCTTAGAAACAGAGAAAACTGATGTAGGCACTACCAGTCGTCTTATGTTAACAAGAGCTTCGTTTCGTGATTCTGGCAATTACACATGCGTACCAGCGGCAGCAATTCCGGCCTCAGTACAAGTGCATGTATTGAACGGTAAATATTTTAAGATTCGATTAAATCATATTAGCCCATATTAACATTTTTCATCGGTTAGCTGAAGAATATATACGGGAAGTCATTTAAAGGACGCACAATATGCTTGGATGTCGGTCGAATTTAGAGAAATGACGAAGAAATCAACAATTAAAAATGAATGTGGACAGCCTTTTTGTTTTTGAAAATACATACTTTATACTCAAATATATATATATATATACATTAGTCAACATAAATTTTACATATGGGTTTAACTCTTAATTCCCTTAAACTATGCAAAACATCTTCATATGACATTCGTTGGCATATAATACTTTATGGGCATAGACAAATCATACTGAGACCCCCAACTTTTGCCGGTTTACTATTACTTGCCTACAAGTTATATTTTTACGGAGTGACAAGTATTAGATACGCTAGTATTGTTACATAGAAATTCGTTTTGATAAATATCGCGTAACTTAAAAAATTCCGGTTACCAACCATCTCGCATTCTGCCACCGAAGTCAGAATTTAATCCGTTTAATTTTAAAATTATTCGTTACGTGTGTATAATATGTATATAACTAATTAGAAGCATTTTATTATATTAAAATATGGTACCTATTCCCGAACTATTAAAATTCCCCACGATTGCTGGCAGTATTTTGTTTTATATTTTTTGTGTATTTTCACATATCACAAGGATTTTTCAATTATTTAATTCAAATCAGTTTAACACTGAAATATACAGTATCTTCTAAAATTGTGAAAGCTTCAATAATGTATACATTACAGCCTTATTTATAAACCCAGCGTCTGCTTAACTTTACGCACCCTCTAAAATGGCCTTACGCAGGGAAATGCGATTTATAAAGATTTTTCGAACTTAAGCAACGTTACTTTAAGGCTGCGTAGTTCAAACGTGAAAATTTACGTTTAGAGCCTGCGTAGAGCCTACGTAAATATGTTTTTGCAGCTAATGTAATTTTGGTAGTGGTCGAATTGGAAACAAATCCAAACAGTGAAACTAATTTTTATTTGTGCATTCATTTCGAATGTTGTGTAAATTTGCACCAAACGAATTTCGTCTGCAAATGCAATCATAAAATATAATTTCAGATTTGGTGGTGGTTGATAGATTATTGTAGTTTTCCATTGGTTTCACTAGGGGGATCCACTCATTCTGAAATCCAAAGGAACAACAAAACTGCTTTTGAAAGAATCCACAAAAGTATTGGTTGCAAAAAGTAATAGATTTCAGTGTTTTCTCTAATAGTTTATCGAAAGTCTTACCTATTTAGACACAAACCTCGTTTAGTAAAGTTACCTCGGAAAAATGTTTATAAATCACAATTTCAGAAAAGCCACGTAGAGGCTGCGTAAATTCTTACGCGATGTTTAACTAAACAACATCGTAGAGGCGTCGTAAGAGAATCTAATAAATACGGCTGTATATGTTACTGTTTGGAAAAAACGAGAGAAAACAAAGAAACTAAGTTTAGTAGATAGAATTTCATTAGATAATAATAATAAGGATTCTTATTGACATGAACAGATATGAAACAAAATGGCGGAATTTGAAAAAAATTTTGGCCCAGCGGCTAGAGGTTCGCGAGTTGGGGTCTCAGTATGAATGGTCTCTGTTAATAGGCATTGTTGGTGACATGAAACACGGAAGTTGGTCGCAGACACCATAAGCCCTATTTTGCTCATATTTGAGCCAAAACCTATGAAAAAAAGACTGGCAGCTTTCGTGCGCCTACCCGGTTTTCCCGACAAAACTGAGAAAGTGAATTGTGGTGGTAATTATAGATAATTCATGTACGTGGCCATTTTGGAAGTTGGGAATTGTGTAGAGCTGGGCTTTGTTATATCTATTCATAGGGTTCTAAGCAAGCGCAAATCCTGAAAAAATTAAATGTGCACAAGGCAGCTTATATGAAAATTTCCCGTTCATACTCTCAGAAGTCAGCCGACACGGTCTGTTAACAAGTCAATTATTGATTTACCAAACACACCAACAATGCAATCTCCGCATTATAATATCAACATATAGGACATTATGCTGCCATTAGTTCTTTTTCGTCCGATTACACTACTTGCTATTTGGTAATTTTTATCTCTTAAAATCGGCATGGTCATATGTGGCAAAACAGTCATTAGAGCATTTAAGGTTAACCCATTACACTGCATGACCATATGTTTTGATAGTTACATAGAACTATGAAGAATGATCATTTTATAACCTCTTGGTATGCAGTTTATCGTCGAATGTTTTCTTCTAAGTCCGAACTGGTATTCAGGTATAAGAAATTAGTGTTCCATAATGGGATATAGTCTCCTCTTAAAAACTTTAAAATATCCAAACAAATATATTAATAAATATTTACTTTGAATAAATAGAAAACCAATTTCCTTTCTTTTTTCCTGCAGGTGAACACCCAGCTGCGATGCAAACGAGTAACACTGTACCAATCCCATTGAATCTAGTTGTTGTTATACTTCTTTTACTATTGATACAAGCATGTCATCAATCAATCATATCACAAGCATCGTCCATTCAAATGTTTTATCAGCCAAGATGACTTAGAGTAAGTACAGACCTTCGAAATCGTATTTAGGATTGGAGATCCAAAAAACGGTAACACAAATAATTTAGGTAAGAGTTATTGTAATTCAAAAAATATGAAATTATTTTCTAAGAAATTCACATTCATACAAATATAATACGATCCAAAATAAAATTTACTATGTAATATAAAAACTAAAATTGCAGGTAAATTAACTGTATCAATTAAAAACAAATAATTTTTAATAATAAGTTAGGTACCTATATCGTGTAAAACGTTGACATTCTGCTAAGGTGCATTCATATAATAGTTTAAGTTATGTATTCGATATATTTATTTCTGACATTATTTTATGAGGAGGAGTAGGTACTGCCAAATTACCCACTTTAAAATTTACTTTAGGCAATTATCTTACTCTATCTGATTTTAAATAATTGGATTTCATTGCAATGAGAATTTGATTTACCTACAGACGTCTTAATTTTTCAATCAATTATAAATAAATTAAGTATGGTAACAACAAAAAGTCCATTTAAAAGCAATCTACTTTTCTATAAGATATATTTGTCTCCATCAGGTCAAGTAGTGTTCTTTGAGTTGTTATCATTCAGCAGAATGATTCCAAGTGACCCTGATTTTATTATCTATATATTACCTTTATATTTGTAGGACAGTGGCTGAGTGATTAGTGTGCTGGACTATATTGAGCGCAAAAACACAAGTTACATCTTAAAGTTTTTTTCCACAGCGCCACCCCTTGCATACGTCTGACTAAACATCCGACAGTATATAACTGTCCAGGGAAAGTTTTTTAATTTACCTGTTCGGACTTGGCACAAAATTGTTGGTCCTTTCAATTCGTCCCAATACTAAACTCATAGAAATGAACAAAACTTTGGGCAGTTATTCTTATATCTGTGATTTTTGTCTTGCAACTATTGCAACTAATGTGTCAATTCGCACAGTTTCAATTTAAGAAAATCGAATTGGTCTAATAGCTTACTTATTAAGGCGGCAATCCAGTTTCTGGTTAACCAAGGCAATACCCAACTGCCAAATAGTTGCAGGCTTCAAATCGGTTGAGGTCCTATTTTTCATCTGGGTACCCTTAAGGCATGTCGTCCTATACTTCGTTGAACTGTGTTAGAATCGATGACTACATGTCCTAACCATCTTAAAAGCCTAGTGCGCCATTTTTTGATAAGGTTGATGTTGCTGTACAGCTCGTAAAGTTCGTCGTTGAATTGACTCCTCAATAACCACGAACACAGATAGGATTATATATCTTTAGATGAATTTATCTCACGTAACGCGAGACGCCTTGTTGCAAGTTGTCTTCTTAGCCAAAAGAAGCAGTCAAAAGAAACAGCTGCAGGAGTAATTCTTCGTTTGATTTAAAATAAGATGTCGATTTTAGGTGTTTTAGGAAAGCCGAAGTAGACAAAAATCGCTAATCTCCTTTGCTCTGACATTTTTCTGTCCGATGGCTATAGTGTGCCATGGTCATGTGATGTCATTGGATAAGATGAGATATGACTCTTACACTAATTCTCAGTGACAGCGATAATAGCCAAAATTTGTTACAAATAATTTTTTCGAGCAAATAAAAAAATCTATTGATGTCCTTCTTACTTCTTAAAATTAGTTTTTGGTGAACCATTAAATTGATTGAAATTAGCGGTATTAAAAAAAAAGAATAGAACTGTAATGACATACATGGGAAAACATTTCAAAAAAAGTTAAAAATAACACAGAGATCTACTCTGTGTTATTTTAAAAGGATTTTCTTAATAATTATTTATAGTAAAAAAATTTTTGTTTTGTATTTTGTAAAGCCTATGTGTACATAGACCATTCAATAGATGGTCAACAAATTATTGTAAATTATTTTTAATTGTACAAATCAAAACAAATGAAGCATTAAAGTTAAAACTAGTGGTGAACAATAGTTAATTTCTATGGTTCCCTATCCAAAAGATCTAAAGATGAATTCATTTAGCATAATATTTTTTTTTTTTACAAATAAAGGAAATGGTTTAAATTAAATTAAATAAGCAAATTAAATGAAAGAAGGAAATTTGAATTAGTCATCAATCATAAGTATGTTCATATACATATTCAAAAAGGTATTATTGACGAAATGAACATAAAATTATAAATGTATAAATAAATTAAGTCAGAAAATATATGTATCTCTATAATATGTATTAAATGAATTATATGTAATTTAAAACGAATAGACAAAAAATAAACAAAACAGTATAGAAACAAAAGGAAAACTGCTTTCTTCGATTAATTAATTACGTACTGGAGTTCGTCGTGGTAGAAACTCTATCATTATTGGTAGCAATCTGGCTCACACACAACAAATCACACACGGCATTGTTTCTATGCACAACTTCCCAACAAAAAAAACCAGGGAATATATAACGTTTAAGGCAGTGAAAACGGGTCCTAACTGTTTGCCCTCGCCTATATTCTAAATTGCTGTTTCTATTACTACAAAAAAGAATGTATCCTATGATGCTGTTGTGTTGGGTTGTCAATGATTAAAGTGATTTCGTAGAATCAATTCATATATACATACTTGAATGAATTATGCCGCCGGTGGCCGGTGAGTCAGAGATTATGCGCAGATATTATCTTTAGATATAATAAAGGTCTTGTGGGCTCTGAAATAAGGTCGAGCAGTGACAGCAGTGCATAGAACTTCGAAAGAATTACTTATGACAGTTTTGCGATATAACTTCAACAGAACTATGGATTAAGGGATGAATTTTAACTCTCGGTATGCATTACTATTCTTTAAAATGCAGTGAGGTAATTACTTTAGATTGAAGGAAAGTCTTTGCAGCCTTATTAAAAAATATTATCCGATGAAGAAACACGCACCACAACTCTTTCTTTTTCTAAGCATTCAAATTAGGTATAGGTAAGGATAGGTGCGCTATAATTGATAAGTATGATTCGGAGTTCCACGTCTGTTATTTCAGACTCTTATTTGATTTTTTTGGCCTTAATGATTGATATTTATCTTTATCTTATTTAATTTTTTGGCCTTTATGACTGGTATTTCTCCTTAATTTTACTGTTTTCGGTTATCTATACTAAATCCTATAGTTACACCGGACACCCTAGCTTTACTTACCAACGGAACAAATTAAACAATTAACAATAGTCGGTTTAAATACTGATCAGCATTAGAGCTAAGCCCCCTTATGTCCCATTTGCCTTTTTTTTATTCATTCTTTTTCATATTCAACACTATACTTTAAGCATTGGCACGGTTTTTATTCAAATGCCTTTCCAGTTGTTGTTGGGACGGCTTCACTTTTAGTAGATTTTGTGTTATGCTACTGCTGTTTGCTACCGCGTCGGTTTTGCGTCTTCGTTAAGCGTAAATTGAGTTAGTTAATGTATATAGATATCTTAATGTTCATGTATAGCAAACAAATAATAACAAACACGCGTTAAAGCACAAATGTGTAGGAAAATATTCAATAACAAGATTAAACTAATATCGGCGAAGCAAAGACCAATTCGTTTGAGGATCGTCGGCAAATAACCGGTTATTGACTTCTTAGTATAACAATAGCAGATGCACGTAAATAATATATTAATATGGAAAAACAATAGAAGAACCGAAAAATATGAAATACTGGTTTTGCTTTTAATGCTCGCTTGGTTGGTTTCTTTTGGTAATTATTTTCGTAATGGTAAATTTTGAGCAATTTTTAATTATCATTTGTAGAATCGTTACCAATTCCATTTATTATATAATAATAGGTTCACATATGATGGGACAATTGTACAATAATCGAAATAGATTTGTAGTGTTAAAACTTACATATAATATTAATAGACAAAGCAAATAGTTAAGAACCACTTTCACTGCCTTTAATACAACAAATAAGCTTGACTTTTTTCTTGTTGGAAAGATTGTACAGAGATGTAATGCTGGTTTTGTGTAACTTAATTTCCAATATGTTATTTACAAGTTAGTTCACTATAATAGTAGAATTTCTACCACTGTGCGAACTCTAGTAATTAGATTTGGGAAGCGAAAAAGAAACATTATTTGGTCATACAAAAATGCATTCCTATATAAAATCTATATATACCTGACGATTTCATTGAAACTTTCAACTTTCACGTATGTCGAGTCGTTTTCCATTGGGCAAACAGCAGGGTTCAGAAGAGTCGGGACTCGCAAAAATTAGTATAGAAACCGTTCCACTAGCTCAAAAAAAACTCTTCTGGTTATTCTGAGAAAAGAATTTTCGATTCGATGAACGACTCGCACGTGAATGAACTCTACACAATAACTTCCTTATAGATAAAGCAGTTGTAAGTATATCAAAAACTGTAGGCCATCCAAAATCTTTACACTTTTTCGCATGCTAATACATATGTTTAGACTGCATCCATAAATTTGGTTTTTGGCGCCTTAAGTCTGCAGTTACCACTTACATTTACGTTTATTTAAGAATCAGAAAAGAAAATGGGTTTCTATTTGTTGCTGCTGCTTATGTTACAGATGCACGTCAACAAAAAAAAAACAAATTTTTTACTGTTATGATACACATAAGACGAGTGATCCCTTTTCAATACTAAATAATTGACTGACGATAAGGGACAGCACTCACTAATGTCACATGTATTTTAATTGGCCATTTTACTTACGTGATACAAATTATAGCAAATATCTGACTCTCACATTACTTCACAATTATCTGTGACCATGTAAATGTAGGTACCATTCGACTTTTGAAATTAAATAAAACTGATTGCCAAACATCATAAATCTGTTCATTGGTAAAACAAATCATGTGGTAGACTGTTCGGCGTCATGAATCTGTAATAATAGTGCAAAAACTATCTTGCCAACCGGCCTACCAACATGGATTATTTCAATAATTATGTCTTTTTTCATTATTGGGATACGACCGGCCCATCATTTCCTGTGCCATCTATGTAAATATCGTTTGGCTATCGGAGCTGTTTTTCTCCTTTTTTTTTTTTGTTAAAAATATTTAATGACACATCAAAAATAAATAACAAACGAGCAAACTAAGCGCAGCGATCTAAGACTCCATTTAAAATGTATACAGACTTCCGTTGTTCATCTTCCAAAAAATCTAATTTATGATTATATTCCTGTATAATTATATACGTGGTACGTTGGGTATCGAATCACTACTACCAATAACATTATTTAAAGACAGTTTGTATCTAACTGGATTAATACTATTTATTTAATTTAATTTGCATGAGCAAACTAAACGCAGCGATCTAATGTGGTTTTCTATTGGGACAAAAAATCAATCTTTTTTTGATCTAAATCACCTTTCGCGTTCCATTGGGCAAAACAATCCATCTTTTTTTCGATTTCGATTCGAATAAAGAAAAATATAAAAAGCAATTGATATAATGGTGGAGGAATTATTATCTTTATTGTCTTCTTCATCATATGGAAACTACGAATCACCGAAACTACTCCATTTGTGTCTACAACAGGGGAAACATTTTGCAAGTCGATATCCATAGCAGATTTTTGCAAAAGCGAATACAATTTGAACAGCTGATATTGCTGTCAAAAAAATGCACTATCCATTCACAAAAACAGATCAATTTCGTTGCATGTTCCATGAGCCGCGATAAATCTGAGATCTGAAAAAGATTTTTAGTGGTCCCAATGGAAAACGACATAAGACTCCATTTAACATTTATACAGATTTCCGTTGTTCATCTTCCAAAAAATCTAATGTATGATTATACTCTTGTGTATATACGTGATACTTTGGGTATCCAATCACTACTACCAATAACATCATTTAAAGACAGTTCGTATCTAACTTGGAGTATTCAATTCCATGTCAATCTATTTTGTGTTTTTCTTATCTTTTTCTTTTATGTATTTTATGTGTTTATTCAATTCAATTGAAAAGTAAGTGTACTTTTGCATGGCAAAACTTATTGTGTTGGTTCTCTTTTAACCTCTCCTTCGCATTCTGTAATCATTTTTCCACGTTCACCCATTTAATTAAACCTTGCTTGAAAAAAAAACTTGTAGCACAACATCACCAGAAAGAAGATAAAAGAACTCAAAATACAAACGATATATTACAGAGTTACCGCACTACTGCTATACTCCAATGAGCAGTTGAAATGCAATTATATAGCACAGCAGAACAGAACCTTCATAGTTATCCAAATATACTAACGCTGTTTTACCAAACATTTTTAAAAATATCATTTTGAATTTTTCTTTCCGAGGAATAATCAATGAACTGTAAGTAAACAGAGATTGTATTGAATACGAGAACTGTATGCTTGGTAGAAACAAAAAATGAACCTTGTAAAGCGAATCTCTAAATATTATTAGTTTGCTTCCTATTCGAACACTAAGGTTACCCTGGCTATCACACACTGATATGATGTTGTTCCGCTTGTTTATCTTAACTCACTTAACTCAACAATATGTTTACACGTCAATATTTGGTAAATATATTAATCTCTCTTTGGAATCGGTACACAATTTTGATGATAGAATCAAAATATGAAAGTAACAAATTAAGTATTTAAGCAATTTATCTGCAAACCCCACCTACAATAATTTATGTACTTATACATTTGCAACAGTTTCGAGTGATAGTACCAAATTTTTGACTTCTCAGTCCACTTTTTATAAATAAACGTGTTTTGTGTATTTGCCTTTCTTTACTTGCCTGTTACTTGTTTTTTATTTTTATTTTTTAATATATGTATCTACCTACATCTCGGAAAAATTAATCTGGAATAGTTGTTAACGCTATCAAACGAGAGAACTTATTATAGATTTTGTTTCCAATTTGAATTTTCAATAATTTTTTCCATAGAACTTTCTTTAATTTAAGTGTAAGAAAATATGGTTTTTATCCATTTGACTCTCACGTAGAATGTTGAGCTTAAAAGTGCCGCGCATTTTTTAGAATCCAAATCAGGAAGAAACAAGTTTGAGTGCATTATTGTTAACTGTGGTTATTTATACATAGTACGTATTTAACTACTGTGAGTATGAAACTACTTTACATACTACAAACGTCTGACAAAGGATATAATATAGTGTGTTAGTTTATACCCCGAAATAAATACTATCGAGAAATAGAGCGGGAAGGATGTGTTGCTTCGATGGTATCATTGGGAATTTTATAAGGATATGGACTTCCTAACAGATCAGTTATTTGCGGAATTTGGTAAGTAGATTTTATAGATAAAAACAGGAATCTGTGCCACTTTCATTTCTAATTACTACTAACTTTAAAGTTACTATACTTCATTAACCTATCTCATCTTCTACAGATTTGCAAAATTTATTTATAATATTGTATCATAGCTAAACTCTTGAAATCGATGGTTTGAGATAAGAGATCCAGTGCATACATTACTTACATTACTATATTAGGGATATACCAGAACCAATTTTTTTAGTTTTTCTACAAGCACAATCCTTCTAAATTAAAATGTAATACTTAAATACTTCAAATATTACCTTACCTTACAAGCTATTACTAAATTCTAATTGCTAAAATACTTATCAATTAGAAATTCAACTAGAAATTCCATACCCTGACTAGACATGTCGCTCACAATAGTTTTCTAACTCCCCAAATTATTTACATATAGGACTTTAGTGACTTCAAGTACTTCTTTTAAAATCATGCTTTGTCGAGTACAAGTATAAATAGGACTCCCTTATGCAAAACTTCAATGGCCTTATAAAGATGCTTACAATATTGTCAGCATATCTAGCAAAACAAATGCATAGACACACAGCCAATCATATAGTTTTTTGTTTGATCAATAACGAAGTTTTTCTCACTTAGATTTACGTATGCATATTATCCTTTTTAAGGTCTAGTGCCCACATTTTGTGAGAAAAAGAAAAACAAGCAAAAAAAAAACCGTTTGTCTCCATAATTGCTCCCGGAAAAATACACAAGCTCTATTTTTACTTAGTAACTAAGGTGTGGAAATACAGGACAAGTCTGCATTTTTTTCTTTTGTGAGACTACGTATTGCTTCAGATAAAGAGTTGTGAAAAAAGACACAGGAAACAAATTTTGTGAAAACTTCAAAGCCTATGATGTGTGATATTTAACTTGGGTAATCATTAAATAAAGAATTAAACTGCGAAAAGAAGAAGTCAATTGATCGCTGTTATTAAAAGATGCGCATTGTGACCAGCACGTAAATTGTTGCACCAAATATCCAGGCATCAGTGAAAGAAATCAATATTTCCGGTTATTTTCTTATACATGTTTCAAAATAATAAATGGGGTTTTTAAAAATCAGCCCAATTGAAAAACGTGTCTAATGCAATGTTAATATGTGTCTTGATTTTAAACACATATGTACTATTTCTTAAAGTTGATTAGTCGCAGATCAAAATGGAATACGCAAGGACTATAAACGGTATGGTCTTATACTAAACTACACAATATATAAAATTATAAAACAGTATAAGAAGGTCTATACTTTTATGAGCATTTTATTTAAAATCGTTAATTTTTTGCTTATTCACTGCCCTGGAATCTACATACTATGTGTATTTATCATGGCAAAAACACACTAGGTAACGAAGGTCTGTAAATACGGGTGATAATTTTGAACGTTCGTTTACCAGGTATAGGCACGCATACGATCGGGTGCGTGGTGGACATTTGAATGATAAATTTCCCCGAACATAACTTTATTATGTTAGCTTTGAAATAAAGCAACTATTAAATTCAGGTGCAGGAAAATAACTCCATGGGCATATGAGAAACAACTTCACCTCGAATGGGAAATAATTTCACTTATTTTATGTGAAGTTATTTCCCACTGTAATTGCCCACTTTTAGTGGGAAATAACTTCACATAAAAAAGTGAAATTATTTCCATCTCAAGGTGAAGTTATTTCCCATGTGAAGTTATTGCTCGTGAAGTTATTTTCCTGCACCTTAAATTCATGTGTCACACCAATATCAGATTTTCTAAAGCTATTTGCATGCTCTTAATTAGTATGGATTTAATTATCTTAATTTAATTATCTGAATCTCGCAATCCAACAACCACGTAAGAAGGTTTTTTATGGCCAATAATACTATTTATGTCCAAAGCAAATATATGAAAACACTCATGCATGAACAATATGCAAAGCAAATATTAAAATAGTAATATTGATATATTATTACTTCACCAAATAAAGTTGTGCAAGTTAACCTTTTTCTGTTTTAGTCATCTCAAAATATGTGGACGCTACATTATAACCTAAAAATAATAGCTTTTAAAATTGCCATCCACTTTGATTAAGCAAAGCAGTTCGATTAAAATATATTTTAAATTTGATACACACCGAGATTGATGAAAACTGATGGTTTTGTTGCTTTAAAAATATTTTTTTTGGATGGCATGTGCCTTCTCTCACGTATGAAATCACACTTTAAGCAATTAGCTACCTGCCTTGGTAACTGAATATAGTGAGTGTCATTTTCCGATAAATAAACCAATCACTTTTGTTAAATTCATCTACATATAGATTTTTATTCCTGAGTACAACGAATAAAAAGCGAAATGAAAAGATACATATTTGACGTGGGATCTTGTAGTACATTAAAAGCGTCTGATATAAAACACATTTCAAACTCGCAACTATTTTTTTAAATTGCACTATCGTGTCTGATAAAAGCATAGAGTGAACTCTATTTAAAACGCTGTATACCTATTGTCTCACCCAAAAAACTTTATGCATGTGTGATTTGATGTACTAACTTCCCAAATTGAAATCTACCTATGTTCTACATTTAATATACCTGATCTAGCGACTTGCTGTACCGCTTTTAAAGTGCCACTTCTATCGAGCGGTTGACAAACTTATGAAAAAATATCTATTCCGAGAAAGCTTTTTAATTTATTCGTCCCAAAAACTAAAAACTTCAGGTAATATAAACACTTAAATATTTCCAATCAATATATAAATAAAGATAGAATCTGTGATGCATTCGAAAAGTGCTCTATTTTTAGTTTTCATTGTACCTATATATTTTAGAAACACACACATATTTAATATACAAATATGTTCATACAAATATATCTATCTATATATATAAAAGAAAGTGTCCGAAGCGATGTAATCCCATAACTCGAGATTGGCCGAACTGATTTTGATGATTTATACTTTGTTGGAAAGGTATTTTCTCATTACGGGTTTTAAAAAAATAAATAAATAATGTTTCTTTTTGACCACCCAGCGTGTTACGACAAGTTATTTTCAGATTTTTTTCAATTTTTTTTTTTCATTTTGTATTTATTTATTTTGGCAACAACCAAAAAAAGAATCAAATTTGAATGTAACATATCGTATCACAATTGAACTGTCAGATAGAAAGGCAACGAAACGCCATCTATTATCGATCTATGGAGAAGCCAATTTTGTTTCATGTGTGGTGGCGCTGTCCACGTTGACTCTGCCGTCTGCCCTTTGATTCAGTTGCGCAGTCTCTTCGTTCGTTGCTGTTTCAGCGCCCATATTGCACTTTGCGAATTCGTGTTTTGTTCGATCGAATAACGTTTGCCGGCCATTGCGCATTACAGAATCTGATTTCTTCATTCTGATTTTGTGAGTTTTTGTCAATTGAAATTGATGATCTATTTATATAAAAATTGAGCCTTAAAATTGTATTCGTTTGTCGCCGATTCACGCCTTAACGCATCTACCGATTTTAACCAATCACTCATATTTGGTATTGGTTATATATCATTTTTGTGAAGTTTGATTGAAATCGGAAAACGTATGAGTGTGTTGTGCGTGAGTGAAAAACATATGAATTTCAGTACATTTTGGGTTTTTTCCACATTTATATAAAAATCAATTGCTGTGGGTAAAAAAAATTCGGGTAAAAAATCAAGAACGGTTCGACGGATTTGAATATTTTTTTTTTCATTTCGTTTGTCTTGAATCAGGTATGGTTTAGGAAAAGTGGAAATTCGGAAAATTCTCAACGCTATAGGCATACCTATTTTGTTTTTTCATCTAACTCTTTTGCACGGACGAAGCCGGGCGGGTACAGCTAGTGTTTTATAAAATAATCGGATAGCTAATCTTTACAAAAATTAAACACATTTAAACAAGACCTTTAACACGTATTTTGTGTAAATTTAAGGTCGATCAGATTTCATTGGTGGAATTGACAATGAGGCGCTTGACTTTGGCCATCTAGAACAATTTATCCATGTCGCAACATCTACAAGTGACCGTCACATATCACCAAGAGTATCCCCCATTGGTGTGCACGATGTTGTAGTCGTGCCAAATAGTATTTCTATACAATCACACTTGCCAGAAAGCCCTCCAGACTCAGGCTCGGAACCACCATTCAGTCCAGTGGATCTGCCTGGCCTTACACTCACATCAAGGTCAGCAACATCTAATTGTGCACCGATGCACGATGGTTCTCTTGTTGATGCAAACATTCCTCATGATTCGCAGCAGCACATTAAATCTACTGCGGAACTCCACACATTGACATATCCGCATCACAACATACAACACAATCACAATATACATCAGCATATCTATGTTGAGCACAATGATCAACATTCATTGTTACTGGCAGCAACACCTCAACATCAACAGCCCATGCATCATGCTGAGTCGACCATTGAGTCACCAACATCAGTGGCAAGCGATATTTATAGTGCAGAAAATAAGGCAAAGCACGATATGGAGCACTCAGGTAGTCACCAGCTCCAGCAACGGCCACAAACAAAAAATAATATTCAAGTAACTAGCGAAATTATTGGTATGGAGGCACAAAGCACTTCATGCAATAGACCAATTATGATGATAACACCACAACATCAGTATCACAGCCCGTCTATACTAACACCTGATGTGTATATAGGTACTTCATCTGCTGTTATAGAGCCAACGACAGAGGCGTTGCTGCCAAAGCGTAAACGAAAGATATCGCAAGTAGATTGTTGTGCATCTATTAAGACTATTAAACCGGAAGTAGGTAAGTGCAAGTTATTATATTTGTGAAGACCGCTGATTCAATCATTTATATCCAGGAGTATTACCAATATGTCATCAAAAGCTAAACCCTACTTCACCAGTTAGCATTACTTTACAACAAATCGGTGCTTTGGCAGTAGAAGCCGTCAGCGATTCACCGTCCTCATCTTCTTTATCACCCACCGGGACTAGCCTCTCTCTATCCAATGACAATAATAGTCTCGATGGGGGTGGTGCTGGTACTCCTCACGGAGCTCTTTTTGTTAATTCAAATGCTACTGATTCATCAAGTGAATCTTCCCCGATGCAATGTATAAGATT
Organism: Cheilosia impressa; assembly: GCA_948293265.1. NCBI lineage: Eukaryota > Metazoa > Arthropoda > Insecta > Diptera > Syrphidae > Cheilosia > Cheilosia impressa. Next base: position 9,117,775 of record OX411885.1, on the reverse strand, counting down.
TAATCCATTTCAGCAGCACAATTGGCACACACTCTGCGACCAAAGTTTACAAGAACTAACTATGGCACACTACCGTGTCGATGCTGACAAGGGGTTCAATTTTTCTGTTTCGGATGACGCGTTTGTTTGTCAAAAGAAGAATCATTTTCAGATTACGTGTCATGCTCGACTGCAGGGTGAGGCGAAATTCGTCCGAACTCCAACAGGTCTAGAAAAGATCAAGTCATTTCATTTACACTTCTATGGCGTAAAACTGGAGGCACCAAATCAAACTATACGTGTTGAGCAGAGTCAATCGGATCGCTCCAAGAAGCCCTTCTATCCCGTTCCGTAAGTGCGAAAATAGCAATACATATAAATATTTATTTACATACATTTCGGATAATCTTTTTTTCCTCTTAGAATTGATCTTCAAAGCCATCTCGTCAGCAAGGTTACTGTAGGTCGCTTGCACTTTTCCGAAACTACAAACAATAATATGCGGAAAAAGGGGCGTCCAAATCCGGAACAGCGTTATTTTCAACTGGTTGTTGGCCTGCACGTGCATACGCATTCAGGTCATTTTCCCGTTGCAAGTCAAGGCAGCGAAAGAATAATTGTACGTGCGTCAAATCCAGGCCAATTTGAAAGTGATGTTGAGTTATGCTGGCAGCGGGGTATAACTCCAGAATCGATCTTCCATGCCGGTCGTGTCGGTATTAACACTGACCGACCTGACGAAAGTCTTGTGATACACGGAAATCTAAAGCTGTCTGGGCATATCATTCAACCCAGTGACAGCCGCGCGAAGCAGGAGATTAGCGAACTTGATACAGCAGTTCAATTAAGAAATCTTCAAAAGATTCGTATTGTTCGGTATCGTTATGAACCAGAGTTTGCTATACATTCCGGTCTGAAATCCGATAAAGATAATGAAGAAATTATAGATACTGGAGTGATTGCTCAAGAGGTGCGCGAAATCTTACCAGATGCTGTGCAAGAGGCTGGTAGTATTGTTTTACCAAGTGGACAAATAATAGAAAATTTTCTACTCGTGAATAAGGTAACATATCGATAAAGTTGTAGGGCTACCACTATATACTATTTGAATTATTCTTGAGAGTAGGATCGCATTCTAATGGAGAACATTGGTGCCGTTAAGGAGTTATGCAAGGTAACAGGTTCCCTGGAAACTAGAATAGAGCAGTTGGAAAAGATCAATAATCGATTGATGAGGATGCAGGAGGTAGGTCAGAAAAGAAAAAAAACTAGCCACGATATCAACGATGGAGTTATGGAAAAAGGGGATGAGATGTGTTCGAATCGAACAATTCAAATGATGATTATTATCCTTGTAATAATAATGGCGACATGGTAAGTAATTGACCTATACAAACGGCTAAAGGTCAAAGTCCTTTGAAACAGTATAAAGACTAAGATTAAGAGACGATTGTAGAATTTTGTAGTATTAAGTTAAGGGATACACGATTAAGATAGATATTTGTTTTAACTTTCTTTATTTAGCCTCGTAGCAGTGTCAACGCTATACTTTGTGGAACACAGTAAGCAACGATATGTGAAGCGTTACGATCGTTATGACATCAGTCATCACTTAGTTTCGCACGATGCAATTCTTATAAATAACAACAATAATCCGAGAAATCACAACCATAATGGTTATCATACAAATAAAAATGGAAAGTTGATTTTACACACTCACACATCTCGCCCACCTTTAGTACCCCATTTGCCCCTATTGAGTGAATCGAAACAGTCGTCTAATTTTCTCTTAAAAACCCAACCGTCGGACAATCCGACCATAGCTTCCACTGGCTCTGACTCTGCTTTAAATATTCATGATACTAACACTGATACAGACGTTTACAAAGGCATTAGAAGTGAGACAATCGATGAGAGACCGGATGAAGAAATGCCACAAACCAAAACAGATTCTGCTGTCAGTACACCAACTACAAATCATAGAAGTAATAAAACCGGAAGTAGTAAGAATAAATCCAAATGGCCCTTATCTGAAACCACCACGGAAACAGTTTTATCTTCAATTACACTAGCCTACCATTTTAATGAAGATCCAATAGAGGAGAACATAAATGCTAGTGAAACTTCGTCAGAAAAGGTGGCCGATTCCATCCCACTGCCACAAGATTTTGAAAGTAATTCGATTGACGGCTCTGAGACTTCACAAAAGCCCGAGGCACATGGTAGAAGTCATAATCCAAATCTTCCGATTGATATTGGCACCATTGTGAGCACAACTGTTAATAGCAATGGTAATACTGCATCTCCCGAAACCAGTGTGTTTGGTGTGGCAGCCATAGGGATAGGAGCTGTAAAAATTGACAGCAATGCGGACTCCTCTTCCACATCTTCATCGTCATCGATATTTGTTGTCTATAAAAAAAGCCAAGGTAAAATCATAAACGACACGATCAGCCAGCCAGTGAACTTCACAATCGAAACTCCTCCGATTACAAATAAGAGCCGCGGCATCGATACTGAAGATGCAGACTTGCAATACCTTGGTAACAATAATGACTCTGATGACCAAAGCCTCGTAGAAATAGCATCAGTTTCAATGATTGCGAAAACATTTGCTTTGTCACCGATTGGGATACCAGATCATTGTATGAAAATCAAACGAGAAGAGGTTTCCAACTGCCAAGTAAGTTAATTTGCATTCTAAAAATCTAATCTGTATTAATATAGTTATACTTTTAGTCTGCATGTTTTGAAGATACCAACAATTTGCCATCTCAGACCGCCGAGATCGCCATTAGACGCCGTCATATACAAATACTGACGCCGAGAAATTCAACAACAATTATGTCCGCCAGAAGCACAGCAGCTTTTACAAGTGGCCATACCAACTCTATTCGCAAACAGCAATCTGTGATAGATGGCAGTTCAGATACGACCGCTTCAAAAGATCACGTTCCGGTCGATGAAATTGACGAAAATCAGGAGAATATTTCTTCGAAATTGCAGCAAGGTGAAATTGTTCGAGAAGAGTTAACAACATCGTTCAAGGATAAAAAGCAACCCCACAAAGATTCAAAGCGAAAAATAGATTCTATTGAAGTACTCTCGGTGGATGATCCCACAGCTTCATCGGACTGTTCATCTGTCACTCCTTGGTTGCAAGCTGACACTTTTAATGTATCGCTAGGCTGTGAAGAAATATGTTTAAATGGCGGAAGCAGCTTGAATATAACATATATGATACCGCTGTCGAAATATTTAAAGGACACAAATGTTGAACTCCATTTTGTGTGAGTCAAAAGTATTTAGATATAATATAATAGTCGTTTATTAAAATTTCTATTAACTTTAACACTGTAGCGCTCCGGCTAATCTACATTGGTCAATCTGCAGCAACAAAGAAAAAACAAAACATGATGGAAGTAGTATTCTAAACCCTTTAAACAATGGAAAAATTTTTCAAAAAAGTCAAAATGTCTCAATACTTCATTTAATTATTCCAGGCCACGGACATTTTGAACGTTTAATTGAATTACGTGCTGCAATGGATTCTACGAAGGTGAGTACCAAGCTACATCTCCGGTATAGTTTGTAAAGATAGGATAGGTATCTGAATTTTAAAGCTCTCTTCCGCTTTTTTTGGTAAAAATTCGCCAGTCCAGAACAAAAACGAAGATAAAGACAAATGGGTAACAAACTTATACAACTTGTCTGTAGCGTGGCGAGTTACAATTTGTACGATGGTCAATTCACAGGTCTGTTCCTTTACTTTTGTAGTAAAATGGAAAAGACTGTCAAAATGGCAGTGTTGGGTATAAATTATCTCACGGAGAGTGACACTTACAAAAAAGTTAGGGAACGCTTTTGTAGTAAACTACGAATAATGACAGATACATAATTCAAAAATTCAAAAAAGTAATACGAAAAGTCGTTAAAATTTCGTATAAACTCAAAAAAATTTGCTAATTTACTAACAAAATTAGCTGATTCATCTACCTAGCGATGAAAGTGATTCGCAATTAATTGAACATCTTCCTAATGTATCTGGATTAGTTTGTACTGATTGAACTACAAGCATTAAAAAAGAGGAAAAAGCGACAGGGCATTTAAAAATTTCTTGGAGGCGATTGTCCATTCTTACTCTTTACTTGCTGTAAAGAAGAATTTGAAGAATTTCGTCGCGATTTTCAAATAGAATTTAAGGAGAACATTCAATTTCATTTGCCCACCTTTTGATACCATTTTTATAAGCAATAAATAAAAACAAATGCATTCATTTATGTCAAAAAGGACAACAAATTTCAAATCAGCTGTTAATTGTAAGGTTACTGACAGCTTTTTCAATTCTACACCAAGAAATTTGTTGAGTAAAAATTCGTAAGATTCTCAGGAGAGGGGTAGTAGCTTGCTCTCTCGATGACGCTCTCTTTTACGATTTTTTCGGGTTAAGAACGGCATTGAGTAAAATTCGTAAGAATTAGTACAAATTCGTAAGAATTAGTACAAATTCGTAAGAATTAGTACAAATTCGTAAGATTTAAAAGTAAGGGAACAGACCTAATGTTGCGTTGAAGCGCACGTGCATTAACAAATTATGTAGAAACAAAGCGTTCATATACTGCCACACAAAATACAACTTCAGGCGTTGGATCGACTTTAGATCGTAAATATCGTAAAGTTCAACGCGACGCCTGAGGCCTGATGCCGAATTCACAATGTCGCGTTGAACGCGTGCGTGCGTCGGCGCGCTTTGACACGCTTTATCGAAACTTTACGATTTTAAATGCCAAAGCACGCGAGCAACAATTTTGTAAAACGAAATGCTGCTTTCAAGCGAATGCGCGTTGAGAGAGTAGAGTATGCCAGATTAAAAGTTCGGTTTGGTTTAAATTAATGTACACAAATAGAGAGCAGAATTCAAATTTCAAGTCTACTCTCTTTTTTCTTGTAGCTGTAATTTTTGTGCGAGAATTAAAAAAGGATTCTCCAAAATAAATAAAAAAATCATTCATAACAGAATTGCTAAAAACAATCTTAACAAAGATACTAGAGCAATGATTAATATTTTTTTTATCAAAGAAAATCTAAAGAAATTTGTATTAGCTAACAAAAAAATGGTATTCGTCAATTTCACACACTAAATTAATTAATTTGCATTAAAAAAACATCATATTGCTTTTTAAAACATGTGTGTGATAAACATAATTGGTTCTGTGCCGCTCCAACTAAGAACGGCACACCCCACGACATCAAATCGAACAATTCAAAATGCTCAAGTTGTCAAACGCGCGTGAGAGTAGAGAGTAGGTCTACTCAGGCGTCGCGTTGAACTTTACGATATTTACGATCTACAGTCGATTCAACGCCTGGAGTTGTATTTTGTGTATCAGCATATGAACGCTTTGTTTCTACATAATCTGCCAACGCACGCGCGCGTCAACGCGACATTGTGAATTGGGCATGAGTAGACCTACTTTCTACTCTCACGCGCGTTTGACAACTTTAGAATTTGGAATTGTTCGATTTGATGTCATGGGGTGTTCCGTTTTCAGATGGAGTGGCACAGAACGACTAATGTTTATCGCACACAAGTTTTAAAAAGCAAAATGATGTTTTTTCAATGCAAATTAATTAATTTAGTATGTGAAAATGACGAATACCTTTTTTTTTGTGGAACTAATACTTCTTACTTTAGACTTTCTTGGATAAAAAAAAATATAATTCATTATGGTCTTGTATTTATGTTCTTTGTGTTATTGTTATAAATAATTTTTTTATCTATTTTGCAGAATCCTTTTTTAATTCTTCACAAAAATAAGAGCTACAAGAAAAATGAGACTTGCAATTTGAGTTCTGCTCTCTATTTGTGTATATGAGTTTAAACTAAACCGAACTTTTATCTGTGATGCTCTTCTTTCTCAACGCGCATTCGCTTCAAAGCAGCATTTCGTTTTACAAAATTTTTGCTCGCGCGTTTTGGCATTTAAAATCGTAAAGTGTCGATAAAGCGTGTCAAAACGCGCCGACGCACGTACACGCTTAACGCGACATTGTGAATTCGGCATAAGCCACATAAGGTATTAAAAATTAAATTGGTCTGCTTTTGTGTATTCGAATTCGTGTATGATAAAACCTATATATCTAGTCAAGAAATTCTTGACCGAGTATAACAGTCAACTTAAGACACATTGCTTCTGACCTTCTGTACAACACTTCAGGTACCAATCGTTTTTATCAATGATCTATTAAGATCATTTGGGTTAAATGAAGAAAATGCCTATTCTGTAAGAATGTTTGTAAATCAATTTGGGCTCATATTTTCTATAATTAAACATATAAACTAGTGAATAGAAATTATTTAAGCGGCTACATATATTTTTTCAATCAATCGAATTTTTTTGTTCGATTGGACACACGAAATCTGAGATCCGAGTACAGAATCTCAGAATCCCGATCAAATACGACATGAGATGCGAGCCCAAGAAGATTGTGTCAATTGAATAAAACATATATTTTTCCGTCCAATGATTTTTCGTAAAATACTCTATACAAATATGGATATTTTTGGTACCTATTATTTCTTATTTTTCCTTTCATTTCAGAATCTATGCCGAGAGCAAGTAGATGAAACAAACGTCTTACTTCAGTACAATATTAGAATAGTAAGAGATTGTGATTAGTGGAATTTGATTAACAGTTCTTTGATGAAACAAATTCTTTTGATTTTTTTTGTCACTACATATTTTGTTTAAATTGTAGAATAATTTATTTTTTTAAGAATATCCTCTTGCGTATGTATCTGTTTCTTTACAGAAAATGATTCCGAAGGTTTATATTAAGAGCTATATAAATCTTAGAAGAAAATGAGTTATAGAATCATTTTGAAATATAATTTTATTTGCGTTTATATATATATATATGTATGTATATATATATATATATACATAGTACAATATTATACATATCTTGCGCATATCATATTGTTTAAGCTAAATTTATGTTACTTTTTAGCTAAGATTGGATTAAGAAAAGAAAAAATCAAATGAAATTACACAATCGGTAACAAAATATAAATTATCTAAACATATTTATGCATGACTAAAGGTGCATTTCACACAATGATTTAAAAGTATCATATTATTAAATCCAATTAAAAACTACTTTTACTATTTATCATAAATTAGAAAATATAATGTAGAAACGAGTTGTTTTGTTTTGTTTAAATCCGTAGAGTTCTGAATGTTCTTATAATGTCCCCAGCCTTGGAGCTAGGGCAGTCGAGAGAAAACTCAGGCCCGGGACTAAAAAATGCCGGGCACATGAACGTACAGCAAAGGAATTCACAAGAGTTTAATAGGATTATAATTATCAATAATATGAACATCATGGAATAATTGTAGATTTTTTTTTGAAGGAAGGATAAAAGAGTTTAAATTCGTTAAATGTTAATAGATCCTTACTCAAATAAATCAGAGTGTAGTTTTTAGTGACCTATTATATGATGAGATTCGCAATTTTTTGTTATAAATAATTGTCAATTTATCTTTATTCTACAAGCTGTTTTCAGACATAAAATCATTTTCTTTCATGAAATAATTACAGCATTTTTATTGGCGTTGTTTTGTACTCCACTAAATTTTCAGCCGTATTTATTAGATTCTCTTACGACGCCTCTACGATGTTGTTTAGTTAAACATCGCGTAAGAATTTATGCAGCCTCTAGGTGGCTTTCCTGAAATTGTGATTTATAAACATTTTTCCGCGGTACTTTACTAAACGAGATTTGTGTCTAAATAGGTAAGAATTTCGATAAACTATTACAGAAAACACTGAAATCTATTACTTTTTGCAACTGAAACTGATCTTAGCTGTGATTGACAGATTAGCTTCGTAAGAAAATCATACATAACACAAACAAAAAGCTAAATTATCTGGGACAATTCCGAAATTTCTTTGGAGGGACTGCTGAAATATCTACCTGCAATCATATGCCGTTGGGCAAAAAGAAGTGTCCGGAATCGAAAAAATCACTTCTGAAACCGTTTATCTCGTTTTCCTCATATACGTATGATATTATTATTCTAACTGAAACTTGGTTAACAGATAATCATTTAAGTGTGGAATGTTTTCCCAATTATTACACAGTATTTAGAAAAGACAGATCTAGTCAAATGACAGGGATGGAAAGAGGTGGAGGAGTATTGGTTGCTATTCGTGCTTCACTGGCATGTAGTTTAATTGACTTGGAATCAAACTCTTCTAACTCTGACCTAGACATTGATCAACTGATAGTACGTGTTAAAATAGGTGAATCCGAATTATTTGTTTCTGCAAGTTATATTCCACCAAGGAGCAATTTAAATCTATACAGCGCGCATTTAAATAATATAAAGTCAATATTAGAAGATCTTAAAAGTTCGCAACATATTCTATTGGCGGGCGATTTCAATCTTTGTAACTTAGAATGGATGTTGGACTTGGAAGACATGTATTTGGTTCCTTTTAATGTTTCAACTGAAATAGAATCCTTTGTTATAGACTTTTTGAGTCAATATAATTTAATTCAAATAAATTCTCAACGTAATAGTTTTAACCGGATACTTGATCTGATGTTCGTGGACATTGAGTATAATATTTGTCTTGATAAGTCCAACTTCCCGGTCATTGAAAACTCAATCCATCATATTGCAATTTATGGCTATATTTTTTTTTATCAATATATAAAGAAAGTAATATCCAATCAAAAGACTACATACAACTTTCGAAAAGCTAACTATGATGCAATGGTTGATTATTTGTTGTCTTTCTCGTGGCAAAATATTTTGAGTTCATTGAGCTTGGAAAACACTTATTCCGTTTTCTCAAGCATTTTAAAAGATGCAATTGAGTTATATGTACCTGAAAAACGTTTAAATAATAACATTAGTCCGGCCTGGTATAACAAAAGATTGAATAATCTCAAAAACAAGAAAAATAAAGCATACAAACTTTATAAAATTGATAAAGGAAATTTAGATCTGCGCATTAATTACTATAATCGCCAACGTGAGTTCGTTGTTTTGAATAAATTTTTGTATCGAAATTATTTGTTATCAGTTGAGAGTGATTTAAAATCCAACAGTAAACTTTTTTGGAATTTCATAAACTCTAAGCGAAAGTCTAATGGAATACCAAGTAGCATGAAGTACCTCGACTCAACGACTAGTGAGGTGCCACAAATCTGCAACTTATTCGCAAACTTTTTTCAATCGGTGTATTCATTGGACGCTCCCTCCTTGCAAGAAATGCCTTCTGTTAGTAGAGTTGTCGATGTCGGTTCGATTGTTCTTAGTCCTACTGGAAATAGAGGAGGCTTTATCAGCATTGGATGCTAGTAAAGGAGAAGGGCCCGACGGAATACCTGCTATTCTTTTAAAGAAGTGTGCAATTGCGTTAGTTGAGCCACTTTCAATCATTTTCAACCTTTCTCTTGTAGAAGGCCAATTTTTGGATGGGTGGAAAATTTCGTTTTTGTCTCCCATTTTTAAATCTGGGTCAAAGCATGAAATAACAAATTACAGGCCAATATGTAAGATTTCAGCTATACCAAAACTATTTGAGAAAATAGTTTGTAATAAACTATCACATTTGGTTCAGAATCACATATCAGTTTCACAACATGGTTTTGATCTGGTAAACCGACGGCAACAAACCTAGTTTTAATGACAAACGTCATCATATCAAATATGGAAAATATGTGTCAAACTGATATTATTTTTACAGATTTTGCGAAAGCATTTGACAGAATAAATTACAAGTTCTACTTCATAAATTACTTTCTCTAGGTATCCATTCTGCGTTACTAAAGTGGTTGGAGTCATATCTGACGGGTAGAATTCAAATAGTAACAATTCTCAATTCGGTCTCAAATATCATTTCAGTTCCGTCAGGGGTCCCACAAGGAAGTCATTTGGGACCATTATTATTTTTGTTATTCGTCAATGACATACCCGGTTTGTTTATTGATTCGAATTGCCTTTTGTTTGCGGATGATCTCAAACTCTATCGTAAGATAAGAAGTGAATCGGACTGTCGTCTTCTCTTAAAAGATTTGGCGAGACTTCATCATTGGTGCCAACGGAATCACCTTCTTCTTAACATTTCAAAATGTCAAGTTCTGTCGTGTTTCAGGAAACATAATCCAATTTTGTTTAATTATAATATCAATAACATTAATCTAGAGAGAGTTAGAATGAAGAAAGATTTAGGGGTAATCTTAGACACAACTCTGTCATTCTTACCACACTATGACTATATGATTAATAAAGCTAACCGAATGCTTGGTTTTATTAAAAGAAACACCAGAGAATTCTCAGATCCATACACTCTAAAGTCCTTATATATTTCTCTAGTAAGATCAGTTCTGGAGTATTGCAGCATTATCTGGAATCCTTACTACAACAGTTCAATTGAAAGAATTGAGAAAGTACAGAGAAAATTTACAACATATGCTTTTTTCAAGTTAAATTGGAGAATTCCAAGGCCATCCTATAACAGTAGGTGTTTATTATTTGGAATGCAAACTCTTAAAGATCGCAGGGTATACTTTTCCGTGATGTTTATAAGAGATATTATAACATTTCATATAAAGTGTCCTCCGTTGCTAGCATTAGTGAGTGAAGGTAATGCACCATCAAGGACTACACGTTGTCGATTTTTAATTTATGAACAGTTTCATCGTAGCAATTATGGAAGAAACGAACCATTATCCCGTTGCATCAGGGAAGCTAATTTAATTTGTAATTTAGTTGATTTTAATTATAATCTTTCGAGAGATATCTTTAAATCTATGTTATTAAATAATATTTCAACATTATCTTTTAATAGTGTTTAATTATATTTCAGTTAATGAAAATGAATGTAACTTATTTTTTAATCTATCAATTTAATTTATGAATGTTTATAGGTACCCACCAGCAGAAAATTATGTATTAATTTATCTTAGTCTAAGTGATTGTATTCAAATTGATGGAAATAAACTAAACTAAACTAAACTAAAGAGGTTTCTTCCGGAAAGTTTTAAACACTTCATTTAAAAAATTTATGAAAATTCAGAATTCTAAAAACTGTTAGAGAAAACAGAATAAGTACCAACATTCTCAAAGAATTTTTGTCATATAGGGTGGGCCAAAAGAAGTCATCCGATGTTGTTTGGTTCTAATTTTTTTTCCGAATGAAAAACTTCGATTCTAATTATATTTATTTGAACCTTTAGAATTTTATTGGTCAAGTCGAAAAGATGATATCGGCCAACTAGCCCCGTCACAATTGATTGCCACACGGGCTCGTTTTAGCAATAGGATATATGACAACAATGGACGATGCGCGCTATAGGGCCATGTTAACCGAGTTTTATTCTGCCGCAATTGGACAATTTAGGACTGGAGGACATGTGGTTCCAACAAGACGGAGCTACGGTACACACTGCGTGAGCCACAACCGATATTCTGAAGGCGGCGCCTCATCTCTCGTTTTGGCGATTTGCACTGGCCCGCAAGATCACCCGATTTAACCGTTCCAGAATTTTTTTTTGTGTGGTTTTTTGAAGTCCAGTGTTTACGTGAACAAGCCCGAGACCCTAGAAGCCCTCAAGCACAACATTCGACACGAGTGCGAGAATCTGTCGCCCGAAGTTCTCGCCGAATGCCATAAAACGAGCCCGTATGGCAATTCAATTGTGACGGCGCCCATTTGGTCGATATCATCTTTTCGACTTGACCAATAAAATTCTAAAGGTTCAAATAAACATAATCAAAAAACAGAATCGAAGTTTTTCATTCCGAAAAAAATGAGAGCCAAAGAACATCGGATGACTTCTTTTGGCCCACCTTGTAGAATCCAGTAGCGGAAATTTAAAAATGTTTGCTTCTGGATTATTCCTTTTTGAAATATAACAATCAGTAATACAGCATTTTATGCCAGATCGTAAGCAGTTTTTTTTATTAATTTTTTCGCAAGAAATAAATTTTGCACCATCTACATGTACATCAACGAAGCAAATGAAAAAATCGCACTGTGCAGAAGGATCGTGTACATGTGCCTTTCGTCAATCTTCTCGTCGTTCATCAAGAACCGGTTATGCGGAAAGCAGACTATTCTGTTGCTACATGTGCGTGTCCGTGTACCTGCTACCTGGCTATAGGCATATAAAGAGGTATTGTTCGTAAGTCCTGAGGATGACTGTGTCGCAGTGTTATTATATCGTGGGATTTATCCCTTTTTGTGGGAATTTCGATCTCCGAAAAGCCTTCCGTGGGATAAAGGGATAATGGACCAAATCGTGGGAATTTCAGAAATCTGCCAAAAAAACATTCAAACTATAAATTTTTGGTGAAATTCTACCAAAAAACCTGTATTTCACCATGATAATCAACACACTGACTGTCCATAAAAAACAGCTCATGTAAATCGTCTTTTATCAAAATTTTCTGGTACCAAAAAAAAAATCATAGCAGTTTTACAAACTACAGTTTTTATACTAAAGATTAATTTAAGTTGATTTTCTTTCCGTGTAATACAAATTTTACTTTTAAAAACTGGTTTTTAACTCAAAAATTCTCGTGGGATTTGAAAAGGGAATTTGAGTATTGTGAAAAGGGAAAAAAGGGAAAAATGACCACGCTTCGTGGGATAAATGAAGAGAGAGTGCTAACAACACTGCTGTGTCGCTGTTTGTATTGTAATCAGCGCTGCCACTTTGCTACGATCGTAGCAAAACTGCTACGCAATTGCCCGTTTGCTACGCTGCTACGCACTCTCCCTAAAAACGCCTATTTTGCTACTTTTTTTTTAAGCACGAAATGAGAACAAAAATCTTGTAATTAAGGCAATGCTTACATGCAAAGCGCCTTTTAAGTGAAGTTTTTAATGTTTTTTTTTTTTTTTTTGTTTGATTATAGTTTTGTAAAATATATAGTTTACCAACTATACTTGTACTAGTCCTTAAAAAAATATTTACTTTGAATAAAGAATTAAGTGTTTTTTGTTTATTTTCGAAAAAAAATTTATATTTTGGACTTTTGAGTTTTGCTACACAAATTAAGTTTTGCTACGCAAATTTGCTACGCAAATTTTTTCGCTTGTGGCAGCACTGATTGTAATTGTAACTACTTCTCGTTGAACTGTTTTATGAAATTCTCTGAGAGCGCAAGATTAAAAAGTTCTTGATAAAGAAAAGCAAAAGCAATAGCAAAAGCTGTGAGAGCGGGCAGCAATATTGGAACCCGCCATACAAAAATTTTCAGTAGAAACATTTGTATGAGATGCGTCTTCTTGGTAATTCTATATTCTTTGGTAATTGTTTATCGAAATTCTTACCTATTTAGACACAAACCTCGTTTAGTAAAGTTACCTCGGAAAAATGTTTATAAATCACAATTTCAGGAAAGCCACATAGAGGCTGCGTAAATTCTTACGCGATGTTTAACTAAACAACATCGTAGAGGCGTCGTAAGAGAATCTAATAAATACGGCTGATAATAGCTTGTAGGCTAAGTAACGGGAAATCGGCGAAGTTGGTGGTCTCAGTATTGTCTCTGGTTCAGCACTGTCTACAGTGGCAGGTATATTGTAAAATAAAGGGTTTTCCAATTAGAGCGCTACAAAAGTTTTTTTAAATAAAACAAAAACTGTTTTGAATATCAATGAAATTCTTTATTCCTGTGAAAGTACGTTCGATGCCATAATGTATGGAACTCGATTTCATTTGCATGGCCACCACGGGCAAACTTGCAGAAGTCCAGACGCTCCACCCAATTTTGACGGTTTTCAAGCTGCAATTTCACATTCGATATTCGTACGAAGTTCATCAATCGTCGCTGACTTGTTGGCATAGACCATAGACTTGACGTAGCCCCACAGGAAATAGTCTAACGGCGTCAAATCGCACGACCGAGGCGGCCAAACGACTGGACCATTTCGTGAGATAACACGTTCTCCAAACTTGGTTTCCAATAAATTGATTGTGACATTCGCTGTGTGGATTGTGGCGCCGTCCTGTTGGAACCATATGTCCTCCAAGTCCATATAATCCAATTGAGGCCAAAAATATTCGGCTATCATTAAACGGTAGCGATTCCCATTCACAGTAACGTGCCGGTCTTGATCATCACGGAAGAAGTACGGCCCAATGACGCCGCCGGCCCATAAACCACACCAAACCGTAATTTTTTCGGGATGTAATGATCATAAACTAAGTATTAATACTTAGTTTATGGTAATGATGACTCATGGAGTACGTGTGCTGCTTTCCATCATGAAATGGCAAACCTTACTGAAGAGAAATGCTAAAAGAGCGGCAAGAAATTCGGCGTCGTTTGCTGTCCCTGTCGCTTTACTTTTGTAGCGTCCCTATTGAAAAACTCTTTACAAGCAAAGCAACACAAAAATTTGGGAAAAGTGTATTCCAGTTCAGCATTCAGGAAAATCAATAGTGAGAGGTCTGTTCAAAGTTTGCTCCATATATAATTATATTTCAGGGGGGTTATTCCCAAATGCGCGGCGGATCGCTTTTAATGCCGGATTTGAATTTTTGTATTTCCAAAAGCGATTCGCTTTCCATTCGACTATATGGAAAGCGAAAGCACTTTCCAACGTCATTTTATCATTGCATTGAAAGCGATAGGTGTTTAGGTGACGGATTGCTGGCGGATTGTTTACGGACCTAATAAAAATGTAAGTACATATTCAATAAAAACAAGCAGCCGTCTTTATTAGTTTCTCTTACGACGCCTCTACGATGTTGTTTAGTTAAACATCGCGTAAGAATTTACGCAGCCTCTACGTGACTTTCCTGAAATTGTGATTTATAAACATTTTTCCGAGGTAACTTTACTAATCGAGGTTTGTGTCTAAATAGGTAAGAATTTAGATAAACTATTACAGAAAACACTGAAATCTATTACTTTTTGCAACTGAAACTGATCTTAGCTGTGGTTGGCAGATTAGCTTAGTAAGAAAATCATACATAATACAAACAAAAAGCCAAATTATCTGGGACGATTCCGAAATTTCTTTGGAGGGACTGCTGAAATATCTACCTGCAATCATATGCCGTTGGGCAAAAAGAAGCGTCCGGGAGAGTCCGGAATCGAAAAAATCACTTCTGAAAACGTTCCATTGGCACAAAAAATACTCTTCTGGTGATTTTGAGAAGAGAATTTCGCTTCTCGATTTGAAGTCAGAATCCACTCAAGAAGCAGTCACACAAGTGTAATATATGTTTTTTATACAAGTCAGTTGACAGCAGCCGTATAGATTATTTTTTGGCGTTTCACCAATACTTTTGTGGATTCTTTCAGAAGCAGTTTTCTTTTTCCATTGGATTTCAGAATGAGTGGATCCCCGAGTGAAACCAATGGAAAACTACAATAATCTATTAACCACCACCAAATCTGAAATTCTATGTTATAATTGCATTTGCAGACGAAATTCGTTTGGTGCAAATTTACACCACATTCGAAATGATTGCACAAACAAAAATTAGTTTCACTTTTTGAAATTGCTTCCAATTAGACCACTACCAAAAATGACATTAGCTGCAAAAACATATTTACGTAGGCTCTACGCAGGCTCTAAACGCAAATTTTCGCGTTTAAATTACGCAGCCTTAAAGCAACGTTGCTTAAGTTCGAAAAATCTTTATAAATCGCATTTCCCTGCGTAAGGGCATTTTAGAGGGTGTGTAAAGTTAAGCAGACTCTACGGTGGGTTTATAAATAAGGCTGTCATTGTGCAGCAAAAAATATATTATTAATTGAATTTATTATACATATATTTTTTAATAAAGGAGTCAAAAACATACAACAATTTGCTGCACTTGTTGAATTTTTAAAAGATAACAGTGGACTAGCGAAGGGCATTCTTGATTCTCTGCATGCGAATATAAACTGATTGAATCCATTTAATTATTTTTATTCAAAACAAAATCCGAAACTTTCACAATCATCAACAACAAGACAACAAAAAATTGTTGTGTCGAGAAACAGCTGACAAATATTTGGAAAAATAAATGGAAAATTGGAAGTCAGAATGGAAATAATTGGAAAGCTTTGGGAAGGCTAGTTTTCGCCCCGTTCGCATTTGAGAATAAGCAAAAGCGAACACGGTCGAAATAAGGGTATCGCTTTTGATACGATCCGCCGCGCATTTGGGAATGGATTCAGTCTCCTACAAGTTTTTTTTCAACGAAACCTGAGGTCGAATCGCGTCATCCGTGAACTACCATTACGTGACGGAATTTGTTTTTGTTTCACATGCAAAATCGACATAATTCCGTGAACGTATAGCTCGTTCACGGACGACGCGATTCGACCCCTGTTGTCGCATTTCGCATCCAGTTTCCTCTATTGTTAAAAATTCTCACAAAAAGGAAAAAAATAACATTAAAATTTTTCATTGCATCATACTGACGAGGAATTCCAGCAATAATATAACCAAATGTCACAAAAGTGTTTTTTTCTGAAGGTTATAAATCTACGTTTATAGTACCCTTTCATATTTTCATGTATTTAACAAAAAAAAATAAAAAAATGTAGGTACAAAATTTTGTTTCGAATTTCCGGGCCCCTCATTAACCGGGAAAATCATACGCTTGAAGTTTAGTGGAGGTTCTAATCATAATTATAGATACCTATTGAAAAAGAAGTAGATTCAATTTCGAGCGAACAACATTTCTGCAATCAACTGATTACTGATTTAAGACATGTAATAGAGAGTAAGACATTTTCTGTGTGTAAGATAGTATACTGTCACTTTCAGTCAGACATCTCTTAAGCATTGATCATCGCTTAAGTCTTCCGTGGTAGGTTTGCGTTACGGTATAAAAAAAAGAATGTAGTTGTTTTTTTTTTGAATACTTTTTTATTTAACTAGGCTTAACTCAAAATAGAAGTGGGTATTTAAGCTATTTAATTTCGTGATACAAGAACTGCATTTAAATTGTTACCTTACTGGTAATCTCTATTGAAGGCTTTAAATATCGCCTAGTTTTTTGGCTTATCTGAAGTTTGGAAAAAAAACGCTGATAATCAAATTGAAAACCAATTTAAAGTGTATCTAAGACAATACATACACAATATACCTGCATCGCATTAGTTTGTATAAAGGTAACTGAGAAACATTAATGTATTCTTTGTAGGTACATTATAATGCAACAAAACAACAATTTTTAAATAAGATGCTTTCGTAGGCATAACTTAAAATAAAATTACAATGAAAACAACAACTTCTTCGAATGAATAATATTGACAGCTTATTCAACAGTCACAGACTTTGCCAAATTTCTAGGGCAGTCAACATCACACCCACGCAATACAGCTATATGATAAGATAAAAGCTGCATAGGAATGACAGTCAAAATACCCTGTAGACAATCAACAGTTCGTGGAATCTCCAAGCTGCGCGACGAGAAGGATTTTGTGTCTTCATCACCCTCCTCACATATAATAATTGGACGACCCTTACGTGACGTAACCTGCTGGAGTGCATTCATACACTTGATGTAGACAGGGTCACGCAAAACGATCATTAATACAGGCATTGAATCATCTACAAGCGCCAATGGTCCGTGTTTTAACTCGCCAGCCATTATACCTTCGCTATGCATATATGTCAACTCTTTAACTTTCTATAAGAAAATAGAAATTAAAACAAATATAGACATACACACCTAAGCAACTTACCAAAGCTCCTTCCAAACAGGTAGCAAAGTTATACCCTCTGCCCATAATCAACAGTGATTTGTGTTGATATAAGTCTTTGGCCAATTCTTGTACTTTTGAATCCAATTTAAGTACTTCTCGAATTTGCTTATCCAAGTTGGAAAGTGCTTCGATGATTTCCTTGCGTCGCTGTTGCAGCGAAATGCGATCCTCACTCATAACTAAACCGAACATAACCAAGGAGATAAATTGCGAAGTGTATGCCTTGGTTGAAGCAACACCGATTTCAGGGCCAGCATTAATATGTACACCGCAATGCGATTCCCGGCAAATTGAGCTTCCCACAGTATTGGTGATGCCAACAATAAGAGCACCTCGCTGCTTGCAGTACCGCAGTGCCATTAGGGTATCAGCCGTTTCTCCAGATTGTGATATAAAGAAACAAACATCATCACGGAATATTGGTGTATTACGATCAAGAAAATCAGAAGCTAGCTCGACCATCACCGGTAATTCTGTGAGTTCTTCTAACATTTGACGTGTTGCAACTGCACTGTGATATGATGTGCCGCAACCGATGAGCATCAATCGACGGCATCGTTTAATTTCCGGAATGTAATCTTTTATACCGCCAAGGACAATGGTTCCATTTATGAAGTTCATGCGACCACGCATTGTGTTGATAACTGATTCAGGTTGTTCAAAGATTTCTTTCTGCATAAAGTAATCATAGTTGCCCTTCATGATCTGTTGAATTTCCATTTTAAGAGTTGTGATTTCACGAGCATGAGCATCATCCACACACTTCTTGAGGCGATGTATACTGAGAGCACCATCTTTAACAGCGGCAACATCATCATCCTAAGCGAAACGAAAGAAAGTAAGAATCTAAAAGTTAGGTCTAATAATATTGAATGATGAAGTTGAATACAGCTTTTAAAATTATATTCCCACAAATATACCAACTAATGCTAGACCAACAATAATGCAATCGATATACCAACACTTCATTATCATCATAAATGACGGATTAATTATATAAAACGGATATATTATATAAAACTAAATGACGACATGTTTAAAACAGTGATATTTCAAGTTGAAAATTCATTCATGTATATGAAAATTTAATATATATTTTCATTTACTAAAAAATTACAAACACAGTTCAGTTCGTTCTGTTGAATAAAATTTTTTTTGAAAATTTATTACGTTTACTTCATTCAATTTATATTATGTATTGTTGAGTTTCGATCATGCCGACATCGCTGATTAAAAAAAGTGTTATATAAATATATTTTACTTTTGCAATAGAGATCTGCTCCGTGCTGTTGATTTTTGAGGGTCGGTGGAAATCATGAAATACATCTCATCTCAAGACACCGGCAATCAAAATATCTGCATGATACACGATTATAAGCAGACGATGACCCTAATAAAGGGGTTGTTAGATCATGTCATACTCATTATTACTTTAGGACAAACAGATATGTCATACAGAATGTCACAGCATGGTAAGTCAGTGGTTTATGCGAAATAAAAGAAACGTGAGCAGTAAGTAAATGAGTATATTCGCGATTGCATAGTTTTAGTCGTGTATTGCATTAAAACAATCGCCATATTTTTCCGAACTACTATGTAAAGTCAAAATGAATATCCCCAGAAGATCTCTTCTTTTGGCACTTAATTTCTAAAGTGTGAGAATCGCAATAGTGATCTGAACTATACAGAAAACGTCGAGATGGTTTTCTTATAATTGCCTCAAGAGGATATGGCTACTCTTTTACAGCCGTATTTATTAGATTCTCTTACGACGCCTCTACGATGTTGTTTAGTTAAACATCGCGTAAGAATTTACGCAGCCTCTACGTGACTTTCCTGAAATTGTGATTTATAAACATTTTTCCGCGGTAACTTTACTAAACGAGGTTTGTGTCTAAAAAGGTAAAAATTTCGATAAACTATTACAGAAAACACTGAAATCTATCCTTTTTTGCAACTGAAACTGATCTTAGCTGTGGTTGACAGATTAGCTTCGTAAGAAAATCATACATAACAAAAACAAAAAGCCAAATTATCTGGGACAATTCCGAAATTTCTTTGGAGGGACTGCTGAAATATCTACCTGCAATCATATGCCGTTGGGCAAAAAGAAGCGTCCGGGAGAGTCCGGAATCGAAAAAATCACTTCTGAAAACGTTCCATTGGCACAAAAAATACTCTTCTGGTGATTTTGAGAAGAGAATTTCGCTTCTCGATTTGAAGTCAGAATCCACTCAAGAAGCAGTCACACAAGTGCAATTTATGTTTTTTATAGAAGTCAGTTGACTGCAGCCGTAGATTATTTTTTGGCGTTTCACCAATACTTTTGTAGATTCTTTCAGAAGCAGTTTTGTTGTTCCATTGGATTTCAGAATGAGTGGATCCCCGAGTGAGACCAATGGAAAACCACAATAATCTATCAACCACCACCAAATCTGAAATTATATTTTATAATTGCATTTGCAGACGAAATTCGTTTGGTGCAAATTTACACAGCATTCGAAATGAACGCACAAACAAAAATTTGTTTCACTTTTTGGATTTGTTTCCAATACGACCACTACCAAAAATGCCATTAGCTGCAAAAACATATTTACGTAAGCTCTACCCAGGCTTAGAGCCTGGTATACGCAAATTTTCGCGCTTAAACTACGCAGCCTTAAAGTAACGTTGCTTAAGTTCGAAAAATCTTTATAAATCGCATTTCCCTGGGTAAGGCCATTTTAGAGGGTGCGTTAAGTTAAGCAGACTCTACGGTGGGTTTATAAATGAGGCTGTTAGCGTTTAGTTATATGTATATACAGTGTACATAGCGCGGGCGTTAACGAAATTGGAAGAAAGAAGTTATGCATGATAGTATAATGGTTATGAATGCAGAAAATTAGACCCTAGACTATATTATTTAAGAACTGGTTTTATTCGAAATATAGAATTAAAATTCTTTAAAAGTGTGGGTAAATCAAAACATAATTGTTCATTTCCCAGAAACAAGACAAATATACAAACCTCTAAGTAGATAACGCGATTTGTATGCTCGATAACAGCAGATGCATCCGATGCGAAGAAGTACTCGACTTCCTTGTCCTCCAGTGGCATAAATTCAGATGTGCTTTCAGAACGTGGTAAAACTGGCATTTCACGTGCGGTACCATGTGGACGATGTTCTTTCGTTTTATTTTATTTGTTTATGAATTTTATATGAATATATATGTAGTTTTATATAAGCATATATTGTTATGTTTTTAGATTTATTTACAATATGTCGGCGTTGACAACAATTCATTTGATTTGAGGTTTTAGATGATAATAATTTATTTGTTATGCATATTTGCATTTGTCGGTAGAACCATGTGTTTGTGTGTGCGTGTTTAAATGTAGGCATATCGCATACAGCATGAAGTTGATAATGCAGGTAACGTAGCACAGGCGAATGTAGTGGTATAATAAATAAATATTAATAAACACGTTTTAACAAATATAAAAATTATTGTTTGTCTTTTTGAAAAAAGTTTATATTAGGTATGTGTATAAATGTGTTTTGTACCATATTCCCAATCACCAAAACCAAGAGAAAATGCATACATTAGAAAAAAAAATAAGTTGGATTGTTAAGTATTTTATTCATGAGCTAGGAAGAAAAACGCATTCATATAACGCCTGTCAAAGTTTAATATCAAACCACAACCTTTAGGCCCGATAAGTTTTAATGTTTAATTGGAAGCCAAATCACATTCATTAATCGCGTGCATACCGAACCATAGATATACCAAAATAGATGCGATTCGTAAATATTGTGGGTGGACTTTGTCACAATAGTTAACCGGCCAAGGCCCCAGTTATAGCTTTCATTGAAATGCATCAAAACTTAATTCTGATTAAAACTTTTCTTTAAATCCACTTTTAATCAGAATTAAGTTTTTTTTCGTAAAAAAATTCTACACAATTGATTAGCATTATTTTTATACCAACAAAGCCAATATTGTTTGATAAATGGTCTTAAAATCGTAAATCAAAATTTTCAATGATGCATTTCAATGAAAGCTATAACTGGGGCCTAATGGCCTTGCAATGACTTTTCTGACAACGTTGGCCGGTTGAAGATTGTCCGTTTACACGATTGGAAAATTTTTTAATTTGAAGATTTTGGTCGATCTGTTATCAGACAAATTAGAAGTTAAGTTTTAGCTGTCTCCGCGTTAGAAGCCAGCGGGGACGATAAAAAACGACGTAGTGTTTGAGCGAAGAATTAGATGGCTCGTCGTCA
Source organism: Cheilosia impressa (assembly GCA_948293265.1). Classification (NCBI taxonomy): domain Eukaryota; kingdom Metazoa; phylum Arthropoda; class Insecta; order Diptera; family Syrphidae; genus Cheilosia; species Cheilosia impressa. The sequence goes on along the minus strand of OX411885.1, from coordinate 9,095,791 downwards.
GCAGGAGGGATTGTACTCAATATTGCGAACTGAGGAGAATTTGTTTATAGAAGATGTGCAAGATAAAGACGCATGATTTTTCAATTCAAAATATATTTTAGCATTTTCTCTTTCCTTTTCAATTGTAGTTACAACTTCGATTTTGCGACATATTATCTGGCAATGAAAAAATTCCAAGCAGTTAACTGATACCATAAACTACGACATCTGAAAATTTTTAAATGAGGCTTATTGTCATTATTTTCTTACAATGAAAAATATGTATTCAGACGATTGTCAGAAACCTGACGATTTATTGTCATATGACCGTCGGATAATGACTTTTCAACCAAAATATTTTTCGATAAAATTGTAAGTTTAGACGAATGTAAACCATTGGGGATATATTTGGTACTCAGTTTTAGCAGAAATATTATTTTATTCTTTACGTGATCTACGTGAGAATCCACATAAATGCATTAAATAGAATCCAAAAACTGTATGAACTTGTCAGAAACATTAAGTACTTCAAAACAAATATTAACTGTATATCGTAGCAGAATTATGTACAGCGCTCTTTCTAATAGTTAAATGTTGTTTTAAGAATGAAGCTTAGCCCTTATTTAATATAACTCCGTAACCACTTTGTATATCAATTGTACGAACGAAAATAATAGTAATGAAATTTTTACCTTGAGAACTAGCAGCGTCTGTGTCTATTTAATTTTTTTTTAATAGATTTATTTAATTTAATCAAGAAAAAGAGAAAATAAAAATGAAAACAAAATATTAGAAAAGGCTTAATTATGATGAATATAAAACAAGAAAAAAATAACAATATAATATGTGAAACAATTACGAAATTTTTAAATCAAATATGAATGCAATTAATAAAAAAAATATTATTATTAAGAGAAAAGCTGGTTCAATATTTTCTTTTAATTTTAAAGAATTTTACTGCTTGCCGTGCAAGCATATAAATCACGTTACGAGTAAGGAGGCACATCGATGATACAACAGAATGTTCATAATGATGTTTGTTGTTTTTGTTTTTTGTTAGAAAGTCTTGAAAACCAAGGGGGTCATTAAGAATGAAGTATGGTCTCGTAAGAGTGGAAAATGCACGTAGAGGCGCGTTTGTTCGTCATTAAGTAGCGGAATTTCAATCAACCCTGTGTCCAACGTAGGCATAGGTTGCGATGCAGGTATGTCAAAATCAAACAGATGCTGGCAAATGTAGATATCCAGCGCAAGCACGATATTGGCAACGCGTCCTTTGCGACGTTCCTGCATTGTTTGACAATCAAACTGGTTTCATTTTCTTAGCCATGTATCGTGCGGATACAATGAGTGAAACATTTTCCAACAGTAAGAATCAGAAAAAAAAAACAAAGAAAGTTGTTGTTAACGCAACCCGCATGTGTTAATTGAACCGTTACGCGGGACACAACGAAAGTCTGTGGAATTGAAATTGGAAAACGTTTGCCCCATTAATTCATTTAACTATGTATATGACATATAACTATAATGAGGTATCTCTTTTTGCTAAAATTAGAAAACGTCTATCCCATTACTTCATTTTACTATATGACATATGACTAAAATATTTTCATTTTTATTTAACTAAAAAAATATACTGAACCAATTTTATTCATATTTTTACTATAAGTTTGAATACTTTTATTGCAAAATATTTAGCTACCTTTTACTTCACTTTGTTGTTTATCATCTTTTGTTATTTTGTCGTTCAAGCAGTAGTGGGAGCAGAATTTTTTTTTTAAATATACATTTTTTTGGTAGTAGGTAGAAATAGTACATGTAGTAGAAGAACACGTATGAATTTGATTAAATTTGGTATGTTTTCAGTTAGCATGCGTTTATTGCCACCAACGAATATTTTCAAATATTTGTTTGTTTGTTTTAAGGAACACACGTAAAACGCACAACATACAAGAAAGTAACGAACAGCCAACCACAAAAAACATTGAAAATAGGAACATAAGAAAGAATAAAGAAACAAATATAAAATTTAAATGTATACAATTAACACACAAAAAATAAATAAAAATATGCGATAACTATGATAGATAATTAAAAAATATGTTTAAAAATTAATTATTTAAATTCAAATTCCGTTAATTTTTACTTATCGAAAATATAGGAAAAAGGTAAATATACATACTTACATTTCCACGTTACCGATATTGTAGATATATAGACCGTTCTCAATTACTCGGTATGTACCAAATTAAGTTGAAAGTCAATGGTTTTCTTAACAGAATAATGGGAACAGGCGAATCGACCTATCATTTGACAAATTTGCCACCAATATTACAAATTGAGTTGAAGCAACCATTGGATTGTAATATTTGTAAGAGTAAAAATCGTCAGATATCATTAACCGTTTTTACTTAACGTTTCAGATACATAATGGCTGCATGGATTATTGGTAGTTTCATAGGTATTTGAAGATGGCTTAGTTATAAATCCCTTCAAGGAAAATCCTACCCGTTCAGGGGGAGTTTAAAAAACTCTGATCGGTTATCATTGCAAATAAATAAATATATAAACACTTAGTTTTCTTAATGCATGTACTTATTGTTAAACACATTTTTTAAAAAAGTACCTATGTCTAACAACGCCCTAACTGAGAAAAAAAGTAAAATCCATCAGGCAACTCAATCAATCGCACCTTTTCTATTCAATCTCTTATTCACAGAATTTCCATAAAAACAAAATTTACTTAAAAAATAAAAAAAGAACACAATCTTACCTTTTCCGTATAATATTGGAATGTGGTCTGTGGCCAAACGGGTCTTAGTCTTAATCCCCACTAACAATGGTGAGCCACGACGCGATGCAACGCATTCGCCAGAAAAATGCTTTGACTTAAATGTCAACGCAAATGCACCTTCCTAAAATAAAAGTAAGATGAAAAATATGGCCACATTGACTGAAAAGAAAACTCACCAGTTGTTGAATAACTTGTTCTACAAGTTCCCTGAAAGAATACCCAGGATGCTGTTTCCACAAATGGTGGATCAATTTAGCCATAATCTCAGTATCGGTTTCGGATTCGAAAACGTAACCACGTTTTTCGAGAAATGTCTTTACATCTTTGTAATTTGTGATAATACCATTGTGAACAACAACAAATGAGTTAGCTTCATCGGAACGCTGTGGATGAGAGTTTGTCTCCGATGGAACACCATGAGTTGCCCAACGTGTATGAGCAATACCAACGTGAGTAAGAACGGGCTCATCAAAGTCAGGAGTACTGAATTCTAAAGAAAATATACGATTTGAAAAAAAAAATAATATCATATAAATCGCAAAAATCCAAAGAGCATTCAATCATACTTTCTGCAATGGCATCCTCAAGAACTTTCACTTTGCCACAGCGTTTGACCATGACAATGTCCTTGCCGTCGCTGGAATCAATTGCAACACCAGTTGAGTCATAACCACGATATTCCAAACGCTTAAGGCCGTTGACAAGCAAATCCAGAACTTCATGGCGAGATTTTGGAGTCAAGTAATTGAGATACGCGAAGATTCCTATAGAAATCATTTACATTTAAGATAAAAAAAAATATTTACTCTACTATTGAATGAAAAAATAATATACATATTCTGCAATTTACAATATCCTTTATATTCCATTCGTCCCAAAAATTAAAACTCACAGAAACGAATTGTAGTCAGAAGCTATGGGAATTTCCACTAAAAGTTGAATTTGTCTTTTTATGAGAGTTATGTTAATTTAGCACTTTAACCACTAAGCCACAGTATCCAGGGCCAAATATCCACACTGAGTCGATTACGTCACGTATTTCTGGTTCACGGAGGTCAAGCCATTGCGAAATGATTCACCTACTTTTGAGTAAAGTCAAATTTGTACGGCGAATGGAAATAAGAACACATTGCCATTGTCGCAATATTGCACTGAAAAAAATCAATGAAATATGCTTTTGCGAACAGAATATCACATCCACCTTTACGTGACGTTACCCTATGCAGGGCCGGACCAACCATATGTGCAAGATGTGCAAATGCACAGGGCGCCAAAATCTGGGGGCGCATTGTTAGGAAAGAAAAATTAATTTTATCTTGCTCGAACAAATACTATACCATATGCATTTTAAACAAAAAGCTTGTTCAAATAAGCCCAAAATAATAACATCCATCACACGTGTGCTGAATTATTTCTTGCACATTAACTCACATCCCTTACAATGCTGCAACTTCAAGGAGAATCTAACTCAAAATATAGCAAAATAAAATAATATTCTCTAATCTGCAAATATTCCACCCTGTTCGTGTAGGTATATTTCTTTCACATCCTCTTACATTTTGCAAAAGAGTCTAGTTCAAAAATCTCAAAACAAAAAAGTTTCACCTCGTATGCGCAGGTTTTATTTCTTGCACATTCACTCGAAAATTTTTCATATGAAAAAAATTAAACAAAAAAAAATCATTCTTACGGAATCGTATGTGTCTGAACGTGCAGGTTTTTTACTTTGCACATATGGCATGGGTGGGATCGATATGTACATAAACTAAATAGACCGTCAGCTCCCGCGCACCTACCTGATTCCCCCCGCAAATTTTGTAAAAAAAATTTTCTCTTAAATTTCCTATCAGTGAATACGTGTGAAGCAGCAAAAAAAATACAGTGCACTCCGGGAGTGCCGACAGAAGTGAAAACTTGAACAACTCTACGTGTAGTTTTTGAATCGTCAGGCAATATTTTGTTGTGCAGGAAATACTTTTAAATGAAGTGTTTTCTAGTTCATTACTATAAACTACTACTACAAAAACCTACTACCTACAATTTTCATTTTCGTTTAATGCGCTATTGTATACCTACATGAAAAATAAAGCATACTAGCTAATACCCGCGACTTTATCTGCGTAGAATTAGTATTTCGAGTAACTCATAAAAATATTTATATCAATCGGGTCTAAAATTTTCAATATTAGGACAACTGTCAACAAAACTGTTTTGAAATAACATAACAGCGCTTCTTACTATCCGATTTCCCCACAAAATTTTGAAAATTCCTTCTTAGATTCCTATGACTGTAACTCTCTTCCATAAACTAACTATTAAATTTAAAAGTAATTTTTCGCCAAAAACAACAAACGAAAACAGACTCAATAATAATTATAGGAACAAAAACATTTTATTTGAGCGAATGAATTTTTTCCTTTATTATTATTTATATTGATTACATTCGTTATTATGCAATTTGTAGAACATGTATTCGTTGTGAAATAAAACAACGAATTTAAACTCTCAGAACTCAGAACGCATCCATCAGCAGACAGAAATCACCAAACACACAAACTATCGTCAGTGTTCTTAGACGTCTCTCTTTATTTTTCCCACGAAGTGTGTTCATTTTCCTTTTTCACTAAACTTATATTAAATAAAAGTAAAATTTGTATTGTTCGGACAAAAATCACACTTAATTAATCTTCAGTATAAAAATTGGATTTTGCTAACACTTTAATGATTATTTTTTGGTACTAGAAATTGTTGCTACAGGCAAATCTTCTTTTTATGTGCATTTAGTGCGTTTATATTCATAGTCAACAAAAAGTTTTTCGAAAATATTAAATTTCCTCAAAAAGGTAGAGATACAACGATGTAGGAACACGCTGAATTCACACGTATTCACAGATAGTAAATTGCGAGCGGGAGGGAGGGGCTTATATTGAAAAAAATTGCGGTGGGAATCGGTGAGACGTAGTAAAGCTGTCAGTCTATTTCATACTTAGTATATGCTCTCTTCGGCCGTTGACTCTCTTTCGTGGCGGCTTTTGTGCTACGGCTACGGCGCTACGGGCATTATGAATGAAAGATTATTTTTCCCTGAATCATAGTTTGTACACAACTGCGTAGTTGAAATTGTATGTGTAAGATTGGTTGAGTGTGTGAACAGCAAGAGGTAAATATACTACTACAGAAACAGAAATAATAATAGAGTGGATGGATGGATGGATGGACTATTTTAAACACAAAAATTGCAATCTATTGCTTAAAACGTAAATTTACAAAGCATGCAATTAATTGGTATTCTTTAAAATGAATACCAGTGAAACTTATGAAACGCACACCCGATTGCCCCGCAAATTTTAGAAATAAAATTCTGTCTGAAATTACTTCAGCATGGCAAAGGCAAACACACTTCCCCACATTAAAATACATACTGAGTCGTCAAAAGTGGTTGGCAAATGGCAACGCGAACACTGGTATCACACACACACTTGTAGGTAAATTCTCTTAAGGCGCGTTTTGCCATTGTATATAAACATTAGTTGGCAGTTGGGCAAAACAAATCTCTTAAGTTGTCTGAGATGGCGTCATCGTTGCCAACTTGAAAAAAAGATGGCTTTTTCAAAAGGAATTCCTAAATTTATTTTTTTTTTTAAAGTGGAACAGTAAATCAAAAATTAAACAAAAATATAGAAAAAATAAACAAAAACAATTTTTTTTTATGCAACAAACAGCTTTCAAATTTGTTTCCAATTTCATTCAACTTACTTGAAGTGGAAGCTGGATTGATGAATGAAATTGGAAACAAATTTTAAAACTGTTTGTTGTTTAAATAAAATTAGTTTTTGTTTATTTTTTCTTTGAGTGTGTTTAAATTTTTGATTTAGGTTCTATTTCACTTTACAGAAAAAAAAAGATATTTTAGGCATTCTTTTATTGAAAAAGGCATCTTTTTCAAGTTTAGCAGTTTTTCGTTAAAAAAAGGCTGGCAACGATGCCGCTGATCTGACAACTTAAGAGAATTGTTTTTCCCAACAAATGTTTATATACAATGGCCCAACGCGCCTCAAGAGTCTTCACGAACACTGGTGTCGGCAACATTGGTTACACAACATTGGTGTCGCGAGTTCAATGGTTTTATCCCATATCAAAAGTGCCCCAACGCGCCTAAAGAAGTTATCACTTCAAAAAATTCGAATTGGCGGGAGAAGTAAAAAAAATAATGACACTCAGCAGTGTTCCTACATCGTGGTATTTTTACCTTTTTGAGGGAATTACGATTTCCGAAAAGCTTTCCATGCGTTAGGAAAAAACATCAAAATTGTGTGAATATCAACAACTTGACTAGAAAACATTCAAACTACATTTCACCATGAATATCAACGCACTAAATGTACATAAAAAGGAGATTTGCCTTTAGCAACAATTTCTAGTAGCAAAAAAAATCATTATAATGTTAGCAAACTGCGATTTTTATACTGAAGATTAATTAAATGTGATTTTCTTTCCGAACAATACAAATTTTACTTTTAAAGTACGGTTTGTTTCATTAAAAAATCGAGGGAATTTGTGTTTAGTGAAAAGGGAACAATTAATACGCTTCATGGGAAAAAATAAAGAGAGTTAGTGTATTTGGTGAGTTTCTGTCAGCTGATGGATGCGTTCTGAGAGTTTAAATTCGTTGTTGTTTTATTTTACCATGAAAACATGTATTTTACAAAATGCGTAAAGCGAATGTAATCAATATGAATAAATAAAGGAATAAAGTGTGAAAAATGCATTCGTTAAAATAAAATAAGTTATTTTTGTTCCTATAATTATTGCGTCTGTTTTCGTTTGTTGTTGTTTTTATTATTTCGCCTAAAATGTCGACAGAAAAACGGTAACCAATATAAAGATAAGCATTGATTAAGAACATTCAAATTTAAAATATGCTCTAGGGAAAAGATTCAAACATTTCTGTGTGGGTATGATTTTTGCGTTATACTGCGAGTATTAGCTAATAACAAATTTAATATCGACTTTAAATTTACGGAAGCTCACATTTGCAAAATTTGCATGGAAGATAGGCCCAATCTTTTCATGAAGATTCCGTTTATTAATGGAAAACCAAAAAAAATAAAATTTATTAAAAAGTTTTATGCAATTGACATAATAAAAAATTACATTTGAAATGAATTGCGTGAGCCCAGAATATTAATAATTATGTTTTATAATAAAAAGAAAAAGTCGAATAGACACAATGAACGAAAATTTGTTTTCTTAAAATGTATACGGAAAAGAACGAAACTTTAAATATAGATATAGGTATAGGTACCTATATTGGAAATCACTGATTTGTTCCCTGTGCCCATGTTCTGTAATTATAACTGTAATTTCAAAAAACGATATGAATTGAAAGAAAATGCTTAAAAAGTATCGATGCGAAAATTTATTTATTTAACTCTGAAGCATTTTCTTTCAATTCATATTGTTTTTGTGATACATATATCTATGTGATAATAATAGAACATGGGCACTGATATGTCTCACGCATTTAAGTTTTGCTGCTTACAATTTTCTTTTAATTCATTCGATTCAAAATCATTACCTAGTAATCAGATTTTTTTATAAATATTAATAAGTTTTTATTTTTATTTTTGTCAATGATTCATAAGTTCATCGATTTTCATTGTTTACAACAAAAATGTAAAGATCCCGTACTATATAGATTATCTAGGTAAAATGAAAGAAATCCTAATAGTGTATACCTACCATGCGTTTTAATATAATTTGGTACTAAATTCACCACACCATACCCACCGTTTTCTTAACACGTCCCGATAACGGGCAATTATTTGAATTATTTGAATTTTTTCCAATTTTACCACGGAATAAATTGTCAGAGGCATCTGTTCCTATGTACAAGTGTATGCGTGCGCCTAATTTACTTTAACATTGGCACACATGCTTTGGCACATAGAAACATCGAAAACAGCTTGTAGGAAAATTCTCCTAAGTTGAAAGAGCTGACGGTCTATTTAATACTTAGTTAGTATCGGATGGGATTTCTCATCTACGAAAGAGAAATTTCTCTTACAGCTACAAAGATAGCAAGTAGCTTTGGATTGTATATATTTTGTATTTTATGAAAATATAGTATTCTCTTCCACTGAAATAGTGGAATCGTTCTTACACAGGCGGTTCTGTCTTCTGCATAAGAAATTTCTTTGGCTCTGAGTAATGGAATTTTTGTTTTGTTTTATTTTTTTTTATGCATGTATGCAAATATGAAAAAAGGGTGTTTTCTGTAAATATTGCACAGGGCGCTAGTTTGGCTGGAGCCGGCACTGACCCTATGTATGCATTATTTCACTCAGTTTAGAATGCGTGGTGGCGTGATAACAGAATAATGAACTTTTAAACATATTTTTGGGTTATCTGCGTATTTAGATATCGCTACTTCACTGATTAGATTTTAAGGTCTGTGATTCCAACACTTAGACTGTGTTTCCGGTGCAAGCAAATTTCACTCGCGCGAACTAAGCGAATAAGAATAAGACTCGAGCGTATTCGCGGGGATAGCACGTTTTCAGCGCAGGCGAGTTTTATTTAAGTGAGTTTGTGAATAATTTATTTAGCAGTCGCGTTTTAAAGTGTCGTCCTTTGGGAAAATTTTATCATGTCGTTCAAAGTAAATAGTTGGAAAATAGCTCTTTGAAGGCACATTTGCTCTTGAAGAAATTGAAAACAAATAATTGCACTTTTTGCATTAAATCCTTAAATGCATAAGAGTCGCGAGTAAAATAGAAATGAAATCATCGAAAATGGAACTCGTTCAGATTCGCTTGGATTCGTTTAGTTCGCGCAAGTACTTTTGAATTATCGAATTCGCCCGAGTGCATTTTGCTTGCACCGAAATAACAGCCTTACAGTTTTCCTCATAAAATGGTTTCTAGATTCTAGGAAGTCCAACTTTCTCAAAGAAATAGTTCAAAAATTTCGACGAAAATGCATACACACATAGCGAAATATAGAATTTTAAAATCCGATAAAGGAATATTATGATGTACACATTGTGTGGACAAGAAACACCAAATATGTATACATTTCAGGAATTTATTTTTTTGTGCTAAAAAAAAAACCACTTGAAAACAAAATTTACAATAAATTTACAAAAATTTCAAACTATATCGGTTCGGTGATTACTAAAGCGAGTGTAACTATGTAAACAACATATCAACGAACGAAGATACGAGCGTATCTATGTAAACAACATATTTACACATTACTAGCAACAGAGCTAAAAATGGGTTATTTGTTTGGTCTAACAAACAAATAATAGTCTGTAAACCATTTGACACAGTGTTACTCTAGCAACAAGATTTCATTTTCAACCTTCACACTAATATTTTGTAGGTCACAATGGCACAAATTTATATGAAAAATTTTATATGAAAAATTTCATAATTTTCAGTTTGTAAATCTATATGATACTTAAATTCGATTCTGAAATTAATATTTCTTCCTTGAGACATATGAAGGACATTAATATGCGTTGTTTGGCGGCATTTTGGAAGTGTATAATCTTTCACAAAGTTGTTCTACTTAATGGTTTGTTCTACTACTTATTCTACTTCGATCATATTCTATTAATATTATTGTTCGGCTTGTTATTAGGGCGCTCTCGGCTAGTTATATACTTACCACACATTTTTGAGTAAGGATTTCAAATGCTTTCAATAATAGTAACGTAGATGTTAAAAAAATCTGAAATTAAATAATAACGAGATTTATTGGACAATTTTTAAATTAATGTTATCAGACGTTTTTTAATTCTTGACATCATTTCATATAATGCTTAAGCATAATATTTCCTAGAGATCTTGCATTAGCTGGGTAAAGTAAAATTGAATATTTAATTTTTTTTAAATTTTCTTTATATTAGAAAGTTTGATTGGGAGAAAAAAATAAAATTATGATATTCCATTAGACACTAAATTATTCATTATGGCCATTTAATGTTTTGATAACTATAAGGATACAAATAAATAAATGTTTGCGCATAGAAAAATTAAAACAATACAAAACGTATTTAAGTGGAGCCTAAATTCTTATTATGTAACAATACCATGGTGTCTCTTAATTATTGCTACCACTGCCAAAATACACTGGGATCTCTAAATTATTGTTACCACTGCCAAAAGAGCTAAGAATTAAGAACTCGTTGAATTTAAAAGCTGAAAACACATTAAAAACGCTTCCACATTTGTTTACATTATTTTTTTCAATTCAACAGAATACTGAATTACTTTAACTTCAAACTTTATTAAACCATTATCGGATACAGTAAGTACAGAAAGAGTCGATGAACTTCTTCATTGATGCGAAAAATATCAGTTCTAGAAATTTTGCTGACTATAAACTAAAAACGCAGCGTAATATAATTTAAAATACACATATTTAGGTACTGTAAATGAACAATTTTAATATTTTCGATTTTGCCAACGAAATTGGTTTACATTTTTTTTCTTATGTCTGCCGTTTATTTGCCACGTCTTGAAATTTTAAATTAATTTTAGCTTTAAAATCGTTAGGAAAATATGATATCAATTAATAAAAACAATAAATGTCTAGCGTTTACCTTTTTATTGAACAATTATTCTAGAAAACAAAAGCTCTGTAAACAAAAATAACAAATATAAGTGAGTACAACCTTTAAAAACAAAAATGTGTACTACAATCCAAAAAAAAAACACTGGCCGCAACACAACAAAACTAACTGATGAGAACAACAGCGGATAAAGTAACAAAGTAAATCGAAGCGAACCGCACGACTACACTGCTGAAATCAGAATGAGCTTCAGTTATAAAAGTGCGATGGATAAAATATGGAGTGCGTTGGATATTTTCCAGTGTATAGTGTATACTCCACTCATACTCGAAACTAACCAAGATCATGTTAGACGAGATTTTTGTTGTTTTTCTTTTTTAGCAAGTTTTATAAATACAGGTATTTATTGACGTTCAGTTGGCATCGTAAGCCTAGGTGTCTGGTTCTGATGTTTGATGTTTGTGACTGTATTTTATTTGCTACAACTTTTTGCCATAATGAATGCTGTTAATTTCAAAATAACAATCACACTTCTGTGATGTTCACTCATTAAGTGAAGTAGCTCAGTTCTGGTTTTATCAAAAATTCCAAAGAAAAGTTGGCACTAGATAAGTTAAAACCTACACATTTATTTTCTTTCGCATTTTGATTCAAGCACGTATGAACATTTCCTATTACATAAAAAAACTAAGTATAGAAGCAATTTTTATGAGTTATGCAATTTATTCTTTAAACACTGGACAGGCTTTTACCTGTTACTGTTATCGTGAGAATAAACATAATCGCCACATGGGCAAAATTGCACGACTACCTGTCTAGCAATCAGGTTGACTGTCGTTGATACATAGCATACTAATTAGGTTTCGGGTACTCCTTAGGCGATTTCGCTTAAATACTGGAAATGGAGGTATAAAATGCAAGTTATTTGAAGTTATGCTTTACCTACTACAGCACATATACTCGATTGAAAAGTGAGAGTGGTTTAGTATTGAGGTTTCTATTGAATGGATAGGTATGTGTATATTAAGGTCAACGTGTCGCTCATTTTTTACCTGGCTATTTACAGGTCCAGGCTCAGAGTGGTTGGTATGTACTTCTGGTTTTGTGTGAAGATTAAAGCTGCTTTAATTTTCTGTATGGTAATACTACCATAGGACGACTCGGTATTGATATAGTTGTTCAATCCGTTGTTGATAGAGCAACTTTCGTTTTTTTTCGACCCCAATCATCAACAAATGTAGATATAATATATTCATTATCTTTAGGATTATTATGCAGAAAAAGCTCACATATTTTTGTAATTTTTTTATTATACTTATGTATAAAGATCCTGTGTTATCGTATGTTTATGTTTTTATTTTTCGTTCGCCTCAAGGAAAAATATTTAAGAATTTTATTTACGGGATTCATACCAGTGTTTGGTTATAAATATATGTAGAATTGCATCTTTTTTTGTTATCAATATCAGTTAAAACATGGTAAACGAGTTCTTATTAATTTAAAGAACTCCATTTTATATAATATGTATTTAAAGTAATTTACACGATACGATGCTGCGTTAGTGCTGGGGGAATATCGGTGCTAGTTTTGACAGCGTGCAAAAAATTGTAGCTGATGAACTGTATGTTGAGCTGAAAATTCCTCGAATTCCTCGCCATGGCGGACGACAATTTCATCGAGCCGACCATGAAATGAATTCAGCTGAGAAATACTACAGGGTATCTATATTTGCACTCTTACTGGACTTTGTTCCCACAGATCTGCGAAATATTCGAACTGGGAACCTTCTATGTGTTTCAGCCAACGTTTTTTAATTCTAAAAATATCATAAGATATTCTCCTAATAAGTATGATCTTCGTATATACATTCCAATAGTAGCGTCAAGAAATCTAATAAATATGTTGTACCAGTATCCTACAGAAGCTTTGGCGCTTCAATCGCTCAATAATGAAAACTGGTTTTTGTCCTTAAATTTTTATCGGTGTTTCGTCAAAACAAAAGCTATATTTAAACGAAAGTAATTTGATGTGATAAACAAAATGTGATATCTGTTTTTTATTGGGGATGTTGTCAAAGAAAATAATATTTATTTTGGACTGGTATGTCATTTTACCTCCCTATTACTATCTAAGATTTGTTACCAAATGTCTAGATCAGTCAACATAGCAATGCAGTATTTTCAGCTGCTATATTATAAGTAGGTAGGAAGATTATGAAACGGGAGTGCCTTCGAGGGGCTCTGGCACTGCGGCTTCTTATCTTCTTATCTAGTGTAGGTGCATAAAACATTATCATGTAGGTGGATAATCAAATGCAAGATGCAGAAGCTACTCCTATATTATGTTTTGCATTTAACTGCAAACATTAAATTGTGCTTGTTTTTGTTTCTCCAACTAATTTACGATGACTTTAGTCTTTGGTGGATCACGTGCATTTCTTTCTTTGCATAGGTGTTTGAGCATGAGAGATAGGGGGAATTTTCTACGGGAAGTTACTCGACAATCATACCGCAAAGTCCGATTTGAGGAGGGTTTTGACTTAGAAAAAAAAAACTTGGTCGTTGAGGTATCTTATATTATTATAAAATCAGTACAAAATAAATCTACGATGCCTATATAGACATAATAGCGACATATTGATCTATTTAATTATACCATATCCACCAAAACTGTAAATTTAAAATGTCTTATTTTCCACATAAATTTTTTTTTTTAAATGCAAAATGGATACCTAACAAAATATTCCGAATTAGGAATTCGTTCTTATTTGCGTAGTAAATAATCTATTGGGAATTGTGTTTATTATGTGTGCCACAAACTTCCCAATCGGGAATCGCGTTTAATCTGTGTTGACAGTAAGTTCCTAGGAATTGTGTACATAAACACACATCTCCACACATTCTACATGCTGCGGACATAATGTTTCATTATAGAAACAATTTTGACACAATAACCTACCTGTGTAGATATAAAATCACTAGATATGAATATAAATACTTATTCGGAATATTTTCTGGTAACAAAACCATCTTAATGACGGCGCTCATGACACGTAAAGTCGCAAAATGCTCCTTGGGTATCTCGAAAACCCCGTTTTCGATTTCTATAAAACTTTCAAAACCGAGTAATGCTTACATCCCGAATAATAACTTGTACTCAGTTTTCAGCTAAATAGTTAAGTAATAGTATTTTTCAAGCTAAACATTGCAATATTTGGTACTGGTTTGTCTGGCAAATTTTACAAAAACCGCTCTAACGATTTTCATAAAAAAAATATATTAAAGATAAAATCAGTATTCGATAAAAGATCCCGTACTTAGTTTTTCTAAAAAAATAATTTTTTTTAATTATACATATTCATATTTCCCGATCCATTTTCATATATGCTATATTTCTGTTATAATCTCCCCACTTCCGATAAAAATGCAATAAAAGCTACGCAAAACATCATTTTAGCAAAAATTACACTTTTATCAAGTTTGTTGCATATGCACCTTCAAATAATTGCAGCCACTTCCTTACACAATCAGAAAATCCAACTTCAATTGCACCCCCACAACCCACACACGTCCATCGGCATATTCGGTTTATAACTGCTAATGCAACCTCAAAAACAAATCTCTGAAAACTTTCATAAATATTTAGGTATGTAAAGATATCGGTCTAACAGGAACCCTACTTCCTATCATAGACGCAGTAAACCATCGTTACTAATATATTCCAGTCAAAAATAAAATAAGTAGATCAGAAAACAGAAACCACTGCAACAGTTTACCTTGTAAAGTGTAAAACTTATAAAATAGTACTGTAGACGCTTCTAACTCTTCAAACATAACTTGGGACGATTTGTATATTTATGTAGGTACTGCCTATCAGATGAATAACCAAGTAAATTTTATCCCTTTTCCTATATTCTATTCACCGTTTCTTTTATATAGCATCGGTTCTCAGATTTTTACCTACCTACTTAATAAATAAGAAAACAATCTACCAAACTTTTGATGAACGAGAAAGTTTAGTTCGACCCATTCGTGCACTTCATTATAATTAAAGCAGTTTTGAATGCACAAAACATTTTGAATATTTTTAAATTTGTAAGAAATTCACACAAAATTGAAAAAAAAAACCGAAACCGAACGACGAACAATTATCGAATGAATGAAGGAAAAAAAATCTCAACGAAAGCTTTTTTATAAAGAATAAAATTATCAAAGGCTCAAAGCTCTCAGTAATTTAATTCTCGATTTGGTACGAGTAGCGACACCTATTAGGATACTGTTACTACTGGATTTGCGGTACTATAGGAATGTATATACAAAGGTATGATTCAATTGTGAAGTCCTTCTGGACTCTTCTTAGACATATACCTAAATTAAAAACCAGGTTTTTCCGATAAAAGACGAATAGGTGGTATGGCGAGAAAAATGGTTAAAAGAAAAGGAGCACCAAAAAGAGCTTCCCTTAACTGCTCTGGATGTATTAGAAAAATGAAAAAAGGATGCATTTAGTATAAAACATAGTTTTGTTTACTCTTCCATGCAACGCTTCCTGCGACAAATTCATCTGCGGAGAAGGGTTTCTCTTCGTTGCGGCCAGGGCCAGATTTAGAGGTCGGTAGGCCCTAGAGCAACAAAGAAGTGGAGGTCTCCTGGCCCCTACTTATTCCAAATAAAATGAAAAAAATAAAAAATTGAGCAATAGTTATTAATTTTTTTTTCAATTTTATAACACTAATTGTTTACAATCATATTAAAATAAATATAGGTGAAGTTATGATTTTATGAAGAAAAAGTCGAGACACGGAGTCGAACACCGAATTTCCAATACAACGGACAAGTACCGCCATTGGGATACTCGGTTAAGATGGGTACCTAGTAAATGCTTATCAGGGTCATTTGAAATTATTGACATTTTACTCATTGGAGAGAGCAAATATACAAATTGTTTTTTAGTATTTAAGAGCAATGTTTGTGCAAGGTACTATATGTCATAAACTAAGTATTGAATAGACCGGCAGCTCTTTCAACTTAAGAGAATTTGCCTACAAGCTGTTTTCGGTGTATCTATGTGCCAAAGAATGTCTGCCAATTTTAAAGAAAATTAGACGCACGCATACACTTGCACATAGGAACCTGACAGATGCCTCTGACGGCGCAGGGTCACAGGCCAAAAGTCCACAATAGACTTATGACCCACATAGGTGGGTTATGAGTCCACAAATCCATTGTGGACTTATAACCCACCTAGGTGAGCCAAAAGTCCACACAAAATTCTTGTGGACTTTTGACTCACTGACTGTGGTCTTATGGCTCACTATGGTGGGTCATTGTCCACAATTCTCATAATTTAAAGTACAACAAAATTACAAGGTTTTCTTTGATTCTCTCTTAGACTATAATGTGTCTCTTGAACAATATTTCAGGAGCGGATTGACACAAAATACAAACAAATACACAAGCATACAAGGAGTTGAGAAATTTGTTGTTAGTACTTTTGAGGCAGATCTTATTTTCAGTTAGGTGTTGATGTTTGTTTAATTTTTTAATCTCAGAGTATATCGGTAAGCCTTCACTGATAAGAGTCTATCAAAGGAAGTTATTGAAGCGCGTTTTTGTTTACAAGAAAAAAAGTTATTGTAGGTAAAAAATATAATAATAAATTCGCTTTATAGATTTTTACAGTATTTTATTTAAACACGAAAAGTTTTTCAAAAACAATTTATATTAAAAAGTTTGTGAATTGTTCCAAAAATTTATAAAGTTATTTTGCAAAATTCGCGCGAATAAATTAAAAATTATAAATTATAAATTGTTTTTGAAAAACTTTTCGTGTTTAAATAAAATACTGTAATTACTATAAAATTATTTTGAACAATGAACGCGAACTTTTTAATTAACTTTAAGAATAAGTAAGTAATGCTCGATATACATACATGCTCTGAATGTGCTACACAGACAACTAATAATTGCTTCCATTCACCTAATGGAAGAACATTAAATGTGCCGTCAACAAGAACTAGTTAGTTGCATCCTTTTAAACAAATCCGATTGATCAGGATGTAGATGAAGGGCATAATATATTTTGGATATTTTTTTGAACTCTGTGTCGTAAATCAAGCTAGTCTTGCAGGATTTTATGTAACACGTGTATCTTGTTTTAATTTATGTTTTAGTCATATGGATAATTGTGGACTTATGACCTACTTTTATTTTAAAATTGTGAACCTATGGCCCAAATTAATGTGAACTTTTGGCTCACCTAGGTGGGTCGAAAGTCCATTGGCCTGTGGACTTGTGACCTTGCGCCACAAAAAAACAAGCATCTCTCAAATTCATGTCAGACATCCATGTCAAGAAATAATCGCACAGAGCGATCGCTGACATCCAATCATGAGATGAAATAGAGTGACTCCACGTGATATTTCATCGCATGCTAAAATAATCTTACACCCCGACTCCACATAAGATTATTTCTCAAGACAAGTAATGGATTTGTGGACTTAAAACCCACCTAGGTGGGTCAAAAGTCCATTGTGGACTTTTGGCCTGTGGACTTATGACCCTGCGCCGCCTCTGACAGTTTAGTCCGTGGTATCATTAGAAAAAATTCAAATAATTGCCCGTTATCGGGACGTGTTAAGGAAACGGTGGGTATGGTGTGGTGAATTTAGTACCAAATTATATTAAAACGCATGGTAGGTATACATTATTATGATTTCTTTCATTTTACCTAGATAATCTATATATTACGGGATGTTTAAATTTTTGTTGCAAACAATGGAAATCGATAAACTAACGAATCATTGACAAAAATTAAAAAAAAGCTTATTAATATAAAAAAAAATCTGATTACTAGGTAATGATTTTGAATCGTAGGAATTAAAAGAAAATTGTAAGCAGCAAAACTTAAATGCGTGAGACATATCAGTGCCCAGGTTCTGTTATTATCACATAGATATATTCATCAGAAAAACGATATGATTTGAAAGAAAATGCTCCTGAGTTAACAAATAAATTTTCGCATCGATACTTTTTAAGTATTTTCTTTCAATTCATATCGTTTTTGTGATAAATATATCTATGTTATAATAACAGAATATGGGCACAGGGAACAAATCAGTAAACATGTTTATTTCCAATGTAGGTTGGTACCTATGTATATATCTACATTTAAAGTTTCGTTCTTTCCCGTATACATTTTAAAGAAAATACATTTTCGTTGATTGTGTCTATTAGACTTTTTCTTTTTATTATAAAACAAAATTATTAATATTCTGGGCTCACGCAATTCATTTCAAATATAATTTTAATATGTCAATTGTATCAAATTTTTTAATATTTTTTTATTTTTTTTTTGTTTTCCATTAATAAACGGAATCTTCATGAAAAGATTGAGCCTTACTAAATTTAAGTACGAGTAGTTAACAGTGGTTATATCTTCCATACGCGCAATATAACTCAAAAATCATACCACAGAAATGTTTATATCTTTTCCCTAGAGCATATTTTAAATTTGAATGTTCTTAATTAATGCTTGGCTTTATATTGGTTACCGTTTTTCTGTCGACATTTTAGGCGAAATAATTTTTTACCAACAACAACAAACGAAAACAGACACAATAATTATAGGAATAAAAATAACTTATTTTATTTCAACGAATGCATTTTTCACACTTTATTCCTTTATTTATTCATATTGATTACATTTGCTTTACGCATTTTTTAAAATACATGTTTTCGTGGTGAAATAAAACAACGAATTTAAACTCTCAGAACGCATCCATCAGCTGACAGAAACTCACTCACTCTTAGCGCTCTCTCTTTAATTTTCCAACGAAGCGTATTAATTGTTCCCTTTTCACTAAACTCAAATTCCCTCGATTTTTTAATGAAACAAACCGTACTTTCAAAGTAAAATTTGTTTTGTTCGAAAAGAAAATCACATTAAATTAATCTTCAGTATAAAAATCGCAGTTTGCTATCATTATAATAAATAATTTTGGTGGTACTAGAAATTGTTGCTAAAGGCAAATCTCCTTTTTATGTACATTTAGTGCGTTGATATTCATGGTGAAATGTAGTTTGAATGTTTTCTAGTCAAATTGTTGATATTCACACAATTTTGATGTTTTTTCCTTTAACGAATGGAAAGCTTTTCGGAAATCGTAATTCCCACAAAAAGTTAGAAATACCACGATGTAGGAACACTGCTGAGTGTCATTATTTTTTTTACTTCTCCCGCCAATTAGAATTTCTTTTTTTGCTGCTGCACACGTATTCATAGATAGGAAATTTAAGAGAGAATTTTCTTTACAAAATTTGCGGGTGGAATCGGGTAGGTGCGCGGGAGCTGACGGTCTACAACAACACATCGTAAGAAATTATAAATGATTTGTTCTCACAATTGCAGTTTTTTTTGTATTTTTTTCTTCTTTTTCAGATTTTTTGTTTTTATTCCATAGCAGATATTAAAAGTTTATTTGTTTTGTTCAAGTACCCCTAAACCCCACCCTATTTGCGGCACCCTGTAACGAATTTCAGGCCAACAGTAACTGAAAGCCGCCTCCGTAGTCTGGCTCGTAATTACAAGCTATTCAAAACCATCGGCCACAAAAAAATATTGGAATTTATTATTTAAGAATTATACTATATTCATGTTCATACATTCCTCACTCAATAGTATGAACGAAAAGATTTCTGGCTTCCAAAAATGCTGTAGTTCTTTATTGTAAGTGCTGCCACTATTATTTAACATATTTTGTTCATTTTAAGTATTTTTTTGAAGTGATAACTTCTTTAGGCGCGTTGGGGCACTTTTGATATGGGATAAAACCATTGAACTCGCGACACCAATGTTGTGTAACCAATGTTGCCGACACCAGTGTTCGTGAAGACTCTTGAGGCGCGTTGGGCCATTGTATATAAACATTTGTTGGGAAAAACAATTCTCTTAAGTTGTCAGATCAGCGGCATCGTTGCCAGCCTTTTTTTAACGAAAAACTGCTAAACTTGAAAAAGATGCCTTTTTCAATAAAAGAATGCCTAAAATATCTTTTTTTTTCTGTAAAGTGAAATAGAACCTAAATCAAAAATTTAAACACACTCAAAGAAAAAATAAACAAAAACTAATTTTATTTAAACAACAAACAGTTTTAAAATTTGTTTCCAATTTCATTCATCAATCCAGCTTCCACTTCAAGTAAGTTGAATGAAATTGGAAACAAATTTGAAAGCTGTTTGTTGCATAAAAAAAAATTGTTTTTGTTTATTTTTTCTATATTTTTGTTTAATTTTTGATTTACTGTTCCACTTTAAAAAAAAAATAAATTTAGGAATTCCTTTTGAAAAAGCCATCTTTTTTTCAAGTTGGCAACGATGACGCCATCTCAGACAACTTAAGAGATTTGTTTTGCCCAACTGCCAACTAATGTTTATATACAATGGCAAAACGCGCCTTAAGAGAATTTACCTACAAGTGTGTGTGTGATACCAGTGTTCGCGTTGCCATTTGCCAACCACTTTTGACGACTCAGTATGTATTTTAATGTGGGGAAGTGTGTTTGCCTTTGCCATGCTGAAGTAATTTCAGACAGAATTTTATTTCTAAAATTTGCGGGGCAATCGGGTGTGCGTTTCATAAGTTTCACTGGTATTCATTTTAAAGAATACCAATTAATTGCATGCTTTGTAAATTTACGTTTTAAGCAATAGATTGCAATTTTTGTGTTTAAAATAGTCCATCCATCCATCCATCCACTCTATTATTATTTCTGTTTCTGTAGTAGTATATTTACCTCTTGCTGTTCACACACTCAACCAATCTTACACATACAATTTCAACTACGCAGTTGTGTACAAACTATGATTCAGGGAAAAATAATCTTTCATTCATAATGCCCGTAGCGCCGTAGCCGTAGCACAAAAGCCGCCACGAAAGAGAGTCAACGGCCGAAGAGAGCATATACTAAGTATGAAATAGACTGACAGCTTTACTACGTCTCACCGATTCCCACCGCAATTTTTTTCAATATAAGCCCCTCCCTCCCGCTCGCAATTTACTATCTGTGAATACGTGTGAATTCAGCGTGTTCCTACATCGTTGTATCTCTACCTTTTTGAGGAAATTTAATATTTTCGAAAAACTTTTTGTTGACTATGAATATAAACGCACTAAATGCACATAAAAAGAAGATTTGCCTGTAGCAACAATTTCTAGTACCAAAAAATAATCATTAAAGTGTTAGCAAAATCCAATTTTTATACTGAAGATTAATTAAGTGTGATTTTTGTCCGAACAATACAAATTTTACTTTTATTTAATATAAGTTTAGTGAAAAAGGAAAATGAACACACTTCGTGGGAAAAATAAAGAGAGACGTCTAAGAACACTGACGATAGTTTGTGTGTTTGGTGATTTCTGTCTGCTGATGGATGCGTTCTGAGTTCTGAGAGTTTAAATTCGTTGTTTTATTTCACAACGAATACATGTTCTACAAATTGCATAATAACGAATGTAATCAATATAAATAATAATAAAGGAAAAAATTCATTCGCTCAAATAAAATGTTTTTGTTCCTATAATTATTATTGAGTCTGTTTTCGTTTGTTGTTTTTGGCGAAAAATTACTTTTAAATTTAATAGTTAGTTTATGGAAGAGAGTTACAGTCATAGGAATCTAAGAAGGAATTTTCAAAATTTTGTGGGGAAATCGGATAGTAAGAAGCGCTGTTATGTTATTTCAAAACAGTTTTGTTGACAGTTGTCCTAATATTGAAAATTTTAGACCCGATTGATATAAATATTTTTATGAGTTACTCGAAATACTAATTCTACGCAGATAAAGTCGCGGGTATTAGCTAGTATGCTTTATTTTTCATGTAGGTATACAATAGCGCATTAAACGAAAATGAAAATTGTAGGTAGTAGGTTTTTGTAGTAGTAGTTTATAGTAATGAACTAGAAAACACTTCATTTAAAAGTATTTCCTGCACAACAAAATATTGCCTGACGATTCAAAAACTACACGTAGAGTTGTTCAAGTTTTCACTTCTGTCGGCACTCCCGGAGTGCACTGTATTTTTTTTTTTTTATTACTCCTACCGCCTAAACGGAGCATAGTAAAAAATTATGGCGATCTCGATCAAAGAAACGAATTTATTTTTCTATAAAAAGAGCTTATATTGAAGTTCTGTATGTGTTTACTATATTTTGTTGAATAAAAGTGTTACTTTCTAGGTCAATTCAAATGTCGAGGATACTTTTAAAGAACTCACCAACATACACTAGCAAAATTTCAGATTGAAATGTTTGTTGTGTTGTTAGTACCAAATTTTGAGCTATGTGATCTGAAGATATGCAATTCTGAATATCAGTGCAATTCTTTTGGATCCTCTATAAAAATCGCCGTTGGCCGAAGATAATAATTAAGCGCAATTGGCATATTTTTTATTTCCTCCTTGACAGCCAAACAAAAGAAAACGCCAACAAATTAGCCAACAGTATAATTTATTATCTTGCTCCCTCAACAATTTATCTGCGGATAAATATTTCGCACATACATTGAAACGAGTTATTATTATTAATATTTTTATTTTATATAAAATGTATTGGTATTTGAAATACTTTTAGTTTACAGAAAATCTCGTCCAATAGCTTTTAATTCGCCTTCATAACAGTGCAATTTCAATTACCGGAAGTAGATAATAATTTATACTATCAATTTTAATGGTGGTGATTCATATTTTTTCTTTTATCAACCCTTATTTCCCCGTTGCGGACGGAAGCATTTTTCTCACCTATAGCCTCCTCTTGAACGTTGAACAAACTCCTTATCTTAAAAAGATCTTTGTGATTGCCATATCTGTCAGCGTGTAATGACACTGATTATTTTTAGCGACACAACGATATAAAATTAAATTTTTTCTTTGTTTTAGATTTTATCAAAAATAACTAAAATGCTTTAGAAATAAAGTAGCCGCTCGAAGCTTTCTTTATCACTGCTGGTACTTTTATATGACATACTTTTTATTGAAATCGTTAAAAGAACATTCAAGTCTTGCGAATTTTATTGCAGCCTTGTAGCAGGTTTTAATTTAGAGAATAGAGCTGTGTGTTTACTTTATTAATGTGAATGATGGTAACAACAAAACGCAGGTTATGATTTTGATATTTTGTGCATTTTTATTCTACACATACTGTTTCGGATTTTAACTCAATTTGCACACGGCACACGGCCTAATTAAGTATACCTACCCACACAATTTTCTTGACGGTTTTAGTACATTTTTTAACTGATTTAATTAGGGTAATGATATTTAAGAAAATAGATTTAAAAAAACTTTCATCTTTTTATTATGACGCTAAATCGGCCTCGAATAAATATTATTTATGCATCAACATTTTATTGAATTGTAATTCTAAGCAGAAAACATATCGACCTAAATGACGTCAGATGAATCTTGCCCGCTTTTGTTTATTATACCTTGCATCGTCTTATGTCAAATCCCAATTTCTATATGGTACGAATCGCCCGAAATGTTATCAAAAAACATCTAATTGCTTCTACCAAATCAAAAAAAAACTTGCCTTAAATATATGTTATGCTCGATCTGCATCAAAAAGTTATGACGCCAGAGTTTGGGAAAACTTTTCACTTTCGTACAAAGACCACCAAGCTATTTTTTCCGCGAGTTATCAAAGCAAAAAAAAAAATACACTAAGCGCTAGCACTGACTACTTTTTTGTTACTAATTATTACTTTCGGATTCACTTTTGTGTATATGCTATATTTCATTGTCAATATTCATCCGTTTGACATTAGCGTTTATTATTTTTTTAAGATAAATAAACGAACCCGAAGTAAACTAGATTGCATTGACTATAATTCAATAGACCGTCTGTTTCCGTTCAGGGTTCACCCCAGTGATGGGACTTCTACCACTTAAGTGGTATTTCTACCACTTTTTACACATTCAGAAATTCTACCAACCTGAACTCGAAATCTACCAAATTTTACTCATCGCTACTCGCTAATAATATTTTTTTTTCATTATTGCATTAAATTGAAAATTGATCCTATACCTACTCGCCTTATTTCGCTTTCCATTGGGACCACCAAAAAACCATTTCAGATCTCAGATTTAACACGGCTCATGGAATATGCAACGAATTTGATCCGCTTTTGCAAATGGATAAGTGCGTTATTTGACAGCAATATCAGCTGTTCAAATTGCATTCGTTTTTGGAAAAAACAGCTATGGATATCTACTTGAAAAATGTTTCCTCTGCTGTAGATACAAATGGAGTAGTTTCGGCGATTCGTAGTTTCCAGGTGATGAGAAAGGCAATGAAGATTATATTTCCTCCAACATTATATTGCTTTTTATGTATTTCTTTATTTTGGTTTTCACGACACTTTGCGAATTTGTTTTGAAAGCAAACTTCTTAAAATGACGTAAAACAGCTTGTGTCAGTATGTGTAAATCTGAAGAATTATGGAGATCTTCAAAAAGTGATCGGAATCGAAAAAAAAATTGATTTTTTTGCCCAATGGAAAACCACATTAGTTTTACCCATTCACACTCAGCCATCAGTATTGTTATCTGAGAATTGCATCAGCAAAAACTTCCAGTCCAGTACACCATGTACTGCTCCAAAATTTCATTATTTGACTGTATTTGTGAGAGGGTGTTTAATGATGAGTTGAATCTATGGCGTTTTTTCTGTAGTTCCTTTTTATATTGATGCGTTTACCTCAAAAACTTTTAATTTTTAAATAATATCAGGAACTATTGAAAGTGAAAATGCATAAATTCTTGGTTTCTACAAAAAGTTATTGTGCTTTCTCTAATGCTTGCATTATTTTAGTGCAATTGGAAAATTTTATTTTCTACCACCTTTTTTTTAAGGCTATCTACCACCGTTTCGCTTTTCTCAAGTCCCATCACTGGTTCACCCTCCTGACTTCCACAGAAAATTTGCAAATAAAATCCCTTTCACGTTAGCTCTCAATTTTCCTTTTGTGCCTCCCCCCTCATGTACTTGTGCTGTGCTCGCAAAATGAATGCCACATGGAGAAATTAGACAACTGTCAAAGATAATGGCGGCACGTAAAGGCGGCTGCCTACAAGCTGTTTTCCCGAAAAAAATTATGAAGCCACGCATGTTTGCTCATTTCTTTTCTAGTAGTAAGTTCATGAATTGGACTTTAATGCAAAAATTTGCTATTCAGAAATGTGTCGCCATTTTTTTTTATTTTAATCGAAGCCTTAACAAAAACCAAACAAGTTTAATACGACCCACAAAACAATTAAACAACGTGATGCGTATAAAAGCAAAAGGAATGGTGGAAGGCCATTAGCAACATGAGTTTTTTTTAAGTCACCATTCACAGACGGGGGTTGATATTATAAAAACAACAATGGCCGCATTCAAGAATCTAGTCATCTTAAGTCGACTAGATTGGTCTGGATGAGATGCAACCTGAACGCAAAAACTAGAATGGTCGGGAACGTCACGTTTTCTACGTCAGCCACATATGAGAACAGTCAACTTAGTACTCAGTCACGAATTTCTTGACTAGATTCGTCGGCTACCCCTCCATAAACGTCAACTGAAACAGCTGCTCTCTCGACCGATTTCGACCAATCAAAACCGAGATTCACTTAGTGAGAGAGCTGTCAGACTTACTAAACTAGATACTTGAACGTCCCCAATGATATTGCTGAAATTCAACTAAACCGATAATTTACCGAAGTTTTTCTTTTTTTAATTTTTCAGATTATGGCTGCTGATCTGGGTCATGTCACGGGCATAATAAAGTACGGCGAATATATTTAATAGTTTATTAAGCTTGATCTTAAGAACTACAACTAGTCATTTATTTTTTCTTTAAATAAGGATTAAATCTAAAGGCAGCGGATTAAGTATACAAAAATATGTTTGGTCGTATAGTCCAAAATTAAATACTAAAAAGTAAAAATAAAATTTTACGAAAAGTTAAATACTCTATATAAGCATTTTTAAATACAAATTATACAATAACAATCAAAATATTAACATAATACAGATTCATATTACATATGAGGTTGAAATGAAAAATGTTTTATGTACAAAGTATTTTATGAGACCTAGAGAAAACATTACTAGATTTTTTAATGGAAGATTTATATAAGTTATTTTAATTAAAATGAGTGTTTACATCTTAAGTGTTATCACCATTCTTTATGTTACAGAATTTTACGAGCTGTGCCTTACATGCATCCACATGACTCTATAACCATGTTAGGGAATTTCATAAGACTTGCTGTATTGTTGCTGTCCCTGAAAAATATCTCCAGTGATGAGTACTGATTTGCTGTACAACATGGTATCAACTCAAGGGGTTTTTTACTGGTAGTATCCCGATGCGAAATAACTTTCTGTGAAAAAAAAACTAATTATTTATAACAACTCACGAGAGTTACAAGTACATGCTTTTCCAATTTTGAAAGGAGGGATAAGGAAAAAAAACTTCACTGAAATTGTTAGTATTTGTATTTGGGATTGTTATCATGAGTGTTCGAATATCTTTCTCAGAGCAAAGTAAAGTAGAATATAGTATAGAGACTATACCAGCGGCTTGAAGTTGTATAGCTACTTCGTTCTGTATATTTGACGAGCTATACCTATAGATTCCAAAAAACAATCAAGCTGCGTCTTATTAATAATAATCATTTTTATATTCGCACTTAATATTTTAAAGTTTGCGCATTGTCTGCAAATCATAGCGTTTTAAGATTCCCTTTAACCGTGTGGGATATGATGTGATGATAACCGCGTGGAGAAATAAGGGTGCTGTTGAGTCACATCAATGGATTTTTTTATAAAAAATATTGGTATTGTCAGATTGTAGAATTTAATTTGGACGCTGAAAATGATAAGTTATTATTAACTTCATATTTTCGAGAAAAAAGTATATTGAAATAGAATCCCACGCGGAAGAAATCGCAGGTAAATGATAAAAATAAAAATATCAACGCCAATAGAAAGATGAAATTTAAAAATTATTTAGTGATGGAAGTCGACAGATAACAAATTAAATAAACATAAGTACTATACACTTAAATTTACTCACTCTCATCAGTGAACTGTGATGTGTCGTGCTCTGTGCTATACTCGCGGCAGTCGAACAGGATCCCCGACAAAAGTATGCATCATAGCCTCTCGGTCGAATGATCCAATCGCCCCAACCAATCTCACCAAACGATATGTACAGCTTCTCGCGACAGCATTCCGTCACACCGTTAGTACAATTAACGCTTCGCTTTTGCCTGGATACTCTTCGCCGATTCTGAGTATCAATCATGATGAAAGGTCGAAAATCCTTTTCTGTTGATACCAGACCATCAGCAGAGTCAATCTCACACGACTGGCAAGATATATGAATTAAATGACTAAGATCATGAATACCAAACCAACGTTTTATGGGCCATTCAATGTCGATTTTCATCCAACCCTCTGTAAACAAAATTTATTAAGATAATAGATTAATGTTTAATTTTTTCTTTTTGGTTTAATATTCTTGAGTGAGGGTGGAGACTAAAAAAATAAACACAGCAACAGTATACATAATAATATTTTGTATGTTAAAGCAAAGGAGCACGTAAATATCATGCTCTGAGGTTATTCGACTCTCGGGCGAAAGTCCACAGTAATTCTCGGACTTTAAGTATAATTCTGTGATAATATTGGTTTATACCATATTTGCGCTTGTTCTTATTTGATTACCGATGTGTTCATTTCATGTACTCAACATTATGATGAAATCAAAATAAATGTGAAAACGAAAATTAAAAGTCTTGGTGACAAGGGGAGCGTATATAAGTGTATCAAACTCACCTTGTACATCGACCAACTGAATTGCGATTGGTTTCACTTTTGGGAGATATTTTGAGTTATGACCCCCTTGTTCAACCTCAGATACAACAATTGTTTGTTTAAGCAGATCCTTGCGATTACGTTTTTTAAAAATCCATAGGACGGCTTTACTTACATCAATTGCCTCTGCATCCAGATCATCGATTTTAAATGAGAAACAAATGGAAGGCTGACTTAAATGGTGACACTCGTGTTTTTCTAAAAAGAGATAGTGTACTTGTGGTAACAAATTAAATTAAATACATAATTTGATTTATTTTTTTTTATATTAAACGAAAAACCAAATGTCTATTCCTTATACCTAAACGAAATTATTTGTTTTAAGTACATATTATGAAAGCCATCAAACTTCGCAGTCACCTTAGTTTAAGTTCTCATTGAAGAGTTTGGGAAAATATATAATTATATACTTTTATAATTATTATAGACCTGTATATATATATATATATATATCACATTTCTTATTTTTTCGAATGCGGTCAAGAGCTATCAATAAAACGTAGAATTTGTTATTTTTGTTTTAGTTAGTGAGCAATTAAAACCAAATCCCTTAATTAGACAACTTAAATCGTATTCACAGTTAACAGCAAATTTATTTATTATATGAATCATAAGGTGCACGGTGGCGCACAATTTTACCTTATCCAATTTAGAAGTTTTCTATAGAAAAGGCCTGTCTCTTTAAACCATTTATCTGGACCTAAAGATGCGTTAAGATATAGGTTCTATAATAAGTCATTATTATTATAATACTAATTAGCCTTCATGATAAATCGAAGATATAGTTTTGTAAGATATACCGCCAAAAGTGTTACATAAATTTTTATTTATCCTACAGTGTCACAGTGTTTCAAAATACCTAATTTGACACATTTACCAAGGAAACAAACAATTGTTGCTTTATTTCCCGATGTATTTTGATCCCTTTCGAAATGTTTCTGTTTCATAAAAATTAAACACCTTAACACTGATACGGGATATCACGACGCAAATTTTGTATTGACATCAATGATGAGAAGAAAAATATACATACCTAGGTATATACAAATTTAATTATTTATGGTTAATTAAGTGAAATAAAAATATGTATAAATAGAGCGCATGGAAGCTTAGTTATTATCTTAGAAACATTTGACCAAAGGGTTCAGCACGCTTTCAGAAAAGTTCAAATTTGTGATAAGAAGCCCACAATAAAAACAAATGCCCACTCAAAAATGTAGTCATTTTGACAATTTCAATCCGCTTTGGCAGAAATTATATCGCGCAGGACTATAAATAAAAATTTTAACATTTCCCTTCTGCCCAAAAAAATTCCGTTTGGCTTCGCTGTTTCTGAGTCAATCAGATTATGATTAATAACATTTGGAGCATTCGCGAATGCACAACAGTTGTAAAATCAGCAATGCATGTCTACTAATGCAAAGTTATAGACATTGTCTTCTACTAAGCATTCGAAGTTAATAAAAAGGAATGCACTAGCAAAGGCTATTGTTTACAATTACATATTTTTGCTAACGCGAAAATTGGTTGAAAGATAGCCACCAAAGAAGAGCGCATAGGCGCAGCAATCCTATAAGGCCAATAACTTGCCTTAGGCTAGATTGTAATAACAACCAAATCGCTGTCATATCTCTCATGTTAATAATTAAATTTTTAATTTTTAGGTTCTTCTTATTTTGTTGTTGCATATCATTATGTCAAAGATTACTGTGGAATAGATTTTTTAAATGAGTATTTCGTTTATCAGAACAGAATAAGTTTGATATTGAAAAAAATTTATTGTAAGCGCACTAAACTATTTAACTCAATAAAAAAAAATATTCTTCTCAAATTGCACTGCCAGAAATACATTTTAAACGAAAAAGTTAAAAAGCTTACCCCTTTCCAGAAAAATGAATTTTTTGCTAGTCCTCGCATAGTAATCGTCCAAATCTTTAGAGCTTGTTATTTCATCATGTTGTATTGTTGTTTCCTCATAGATCGGTTTAGGCATCCCCACAGCCGATACATTAGGCTTGTCTTTTAAGCGGAGTTTCTCTAGAATCTGTTTTTTGACAAACTCAATACGCAGCCGTGTTAATTCTTCTTCACTGACCCGAACGTTTTGTCTGTTTGACTCGCATTTCGGGCACTTGATCGACTTGTTCTGCTTTTGATTCTTTCGCCATGTATTGTCTAGTCCGTTATCATCTTGAATTTCATACATTTCATCCTCTAGCATATCAGCCTCATCAGTATTGCTCCGAAAATTAAAGCCATTTTCCACAAGACCATCTTCGTCGATATCACTCCTGCCTAGCTCCGTATGTAGAATATTCCACAAATGTGGTTTATACTTACCATGTTGCCATTTATCTTCACTAGTTTCTTCTTCTTTTGGGCCCTGTATCTCCATTTCTCTAACTATTTGCTGTTTATCATCTTTACCATACTCTTCATGTTGTTGTTGATGACGCTGAAGTCCGGATTTTGGATTTTTATTAATAAGATCGTGATGATATATGTTATGGTCACTTGTTTCTGGAGATGCAAACTTTTGGTGTCGCAAATGGTGATGAGGATTTTTATAAAATTCTGATTTGGCAAACATTCGATTATTTACATTCGTGATTTCTAAGGCTACAAACACTATAAGAACAAGTGTGACAAAATATTTTGCCATATTGAATTTGTTCGTTTTCCTTCTTTCAGATTGTACAACAACAAACTTGAATTTAACTATACAATTGATTTTTTTTGTATACTTAAGAATTTTGTTTATGTAACTTTCAAAATAAGATATATTCCCATTAATGTTATGTTCTATCTCTATCAAAGCAATAAAATATCAACTGGAAATCGCAAAGTATTTGAGTGCATAGAACAACGGGCACTTGTCGATTTTCGAATCTTTTATTTTAGTTGCGCAATTTGCAAGCTACAGGATATCTGCAAAGAAAAATCATACATATTTGATTGTTGAGAGTAGTTGGTACCATTTCACTTTTCTTTTCTTTTTAATTTGTATTTTTAGCTAAGTAAACGGAATTATTTGGATGTGAAGTTTTATGCAGTAAAGTATGTAGTGCAGTTGTGACAATGGTGAAAACTGAGAGTAGACTTTAGAAAGTTAGATGAGAGATGAATTTTTTTTGTTATGAAAAACCATAAAAATTTTTTAATTGGTTATTCTTGAGTGGGTTGTTTTACTTATTATTTAGTTGCAAATAAAATCCGAAAGATATTGGGCCTACTAATGATAATTTTTAATCTTCACACTAAATATTTTGTTGGTCGCAATGAGAAATTGCGCCATTGTGAGTTCGTAAAATCTAGCCTGGACATTAAATATGATTATAAGTATCGCGGACAATGATTCTATGATCGCTTGTTTTCTGCATCAACGTGCACTGAAGCAAAGTATATTATGTGCTTAAAGCAAGACCTGAATCAAGCCATTATTTAAGCTCGATACTCATATTACTGTTGGGATAGATAATTTTAGCTTTGTCAAAGTGCGAGCACTTATCGAAAAAAAAATATGATATCGAAGATTTATTTTGTCTCTTAACATCTTAACAATAACCAGGTGCTTGAGTGTTGTCTTTTTGTAGTTGCCAAACTTCTAAATTTGTGAGTGATCTGTAAGTAAGTAAGTTGGCTTGCATTTTAATTAGCTTGCAGCAATGAAACAACTCATTAAAACTTAGCAAGGAGAAATATTGTGACAGAAGCCTCCGACAGTGAAGTACATATAAATATGTCCATGCGGACTATGCGGATGTTTTTTTTTCTTAAATCGTAAGGCTAATCTCTTTACCCCACTTTATCTACATCTACAGTGCAGCTGAATTATAAGGAGTTAATAAAATCGCATGATTTTCTTCAGTTTAAACATTGTTAGCGAATTGAAAGCTCCACTAATACTTTCTGATTTTAACGTTCAGAAAAAAATAATTAGCATGCATAATTTCCTGTTTAAGTCTGTATAAAAACTGAATCGCATATCAGTGCATGGCACCGTCATTTTAATTGATGCATTCTAATTAAAATCGTATTCACCTTATCAATGAAATACCACGCGAATTTTAATCGAAAATAGTATAACAAAATACAGACATTTAATGATCAGTATGAACTTATTCTGCGAGACACAGAGAAAAAAATACAATGGTGTTTTAGTTTTTATTCTCTGACATTTAAAAGAAATTTAAAAAAGAAAACCAACCAAGGACAAACACATTATTTCCACAATATTTGAGCATTCCAAAACAAAGTAATTATTGCATGCTCAAAACTATTTTTCATATCAAAGTATACACTATCGGTTAGTATTTAATATTTAAAAATAATCTGATGAAATATTTTGCGTAACCGTGACATGCTTTAATCAGCTTATAAAACCACATGTATCTGTACTGTGGTTGAACGGCTTGTGTTACATACTGACGTATAAATATGTGTTTAGCAATCGGATATATAAATCGTAGTTTATTAATAAGAAAATTAAATATGCTTCTGACCCGATTAAGTTGATCAAAGAGTACGTTGAACTTAAAACATTTTTTAAGTCATAACTTACTGTGTATTACTATTATTTGTATGGGAAAAAAAATCAGGAATAGTTAGTGTTAGCTCTCAATATTAGCTTGTGCATTTGATATTTTAATTATAATTATAATAAATGTTTTTTTTTTTTAACTTAGCTTTCTTTTTTCTATCTGTCCCTGTTAATGATATTAGTTTAGCATTTTTTTTTTTTTTTTTTTTGTAAATAAAAATGCATTTATATTTGCAGTAGGAAAATTAGATTTCATTCAGTCACAAATGCGTTAATATGTTGAAAATTTTACAACTCATTTGCGTTACACCGAAACTACAGACCACTTAGTCACAAAATCTTTATCTACCACTACTTGTTGCATATATCACTTGGATCCAAAGAAAAGAGTTGGGTCGTACTCGTTGGACCCCTAAATGCTACTAGATGAGTTAGATCGAATTTTTATTGTTATGTTGATTAGCTACAAATGTTTGCATTTAGAGCTTAAGCACCACAATTAAAAACTTTGCTTTGAATTTAAAGATAATCCTTAAGGAACGCTTTTCTTGGTCATACCGTAATTTTTTTACTAAACAAATATTTTGTTCGTTATTCAATTCAATCGCAATCTATTGAATATTCAAAAATACTTTGACCCCCTGCAAGTGGAACTACTTTACGAACTAAAAAAAAAAAAAAAAACAGAATAGCTGATGTAAGGATTGAAATAATAGCTTTAATAAAGAAGATAATTATTAGTCACAAAGTTGCTAAGTGAATATAAGTACATATATTGAGATTAAAAACTTGTGTGGGAGGATGGAAATTTTTTAATTCTTATCAATTTTTATACTTTTCTTTATTTTATATTTTAAATTTGATTTGTACCTTTTTGATTTTTGTTTGTGTATGTATGTTATTCGAAGCTGATTAGTTTTTTTTTCAAACATACACTGAATTAAGATGTAATTTCTTAATGTCAGGCTGAATTCATGATCAACTTTATTTATTCAAAAATTGAAAGCATCGGAACTACTGAAGCACATCCATTTTTTTGTTCCCTGTCCGCATCTTCACGCAATGGTAAGTACCGAAGGTATTTGTTTTAGAGATTAGAAAGTTTAGATTTGGTTCTTCTTCGGTGAATCTTTGTTAAGTTAACCATATGCTGAAGTAGAATAGGAGACTAAAGCAATCAAGAGCCTATTTCCCAGAAGAATAACTTGTTTCAAATTTTGAAAAGCAAAAGAAATACCGCTTAAGGCTGAAAAATTTAACGGCAATGGTCCTACATTCAAGCAATGAGTCTACAAAGGCTTAGTTCTGGTATTTATAAACTATAAACATAGAATCCATTTATCTATAACGATTTACCTTAACCGTTAGACAGGTGTTTTCCTTAGAACGATATTATTATATAAGAAAGAAACTTAAATTTATTTTACAAATATTCTATAAAGTTTTCTATTTTTTTCCGGTTAAATTTCAAAGTTCAACGGTTTCTCCATAATAGAATACAATAAACTAAATTTGATTTTAATATCTGAGCTTTCCGAAAAAAAATGTTTCTTATTTAACTTTGAAGTTATTTTTTTAAATCAACCGGTCAAATACAATAAAGATGACGAAGCCGCAATGATCCTCTGTGAATGTTTTTCATCCGCTATTATTTTATTTATTCCTAATAATTCTTAGTAGTTATAAATCTGTTTCATTAGTCAATTGAAGGAATCAAAAAAGTAAACAAAATTGATGATACATATTGTACGCAAAATATAAATTTAATTCGCATAGTTTTACCAAAGTGATACCAAACCTGATCATTTTAGTATTAGATTATTATTAATCTCCTCGTAGCTGAATTCAATTCTTGAATGTGATGTGACGTCGATTTGTAGTACACTCGCGTTGGCACACAGGGAATGATTATAAACTTTCGACTATATTTATTATTGTTCAAAAATATTATCTTTACTTTATTGAAATTAAAACCAAGGTATTGCCAAATTATGTTTTTTTTTCTTAAATAGGTAATAAGACATCATTTTTTCTCAGCCGTTAAATTTCGAATATCACTATATGTGGGCGTTATGTTAGTTTTTCATGAAAATATAAGATAACCTGTATGGTACATACATAATTACGGATGTATTTTTGCCCAAATTACCGTACAAACGGTTTAAACAAAGAGCTCCTTGTATCATCGGTAATGCGTCTTAACAATTAATATCACTGACTTAACATTTAAAGCCCCAGTATTTTACGTGTTTTACGATGCTATTTAATTTTTTCTGGAATTTCAGCTGTATGAACAATTTACTTCAAATCCCCTTAAATGCATTAAACCTTTAAATTATAGGTAAAGCGTATAGAAATATGTTATTAGTACTAACAGCTCGCGTCGTAGACGACTGATTTCTTGAGACTAACGCAGATTAACTTCTTCAACTGACAACGAGAAGGCTTAACTTAAATATGGTATGCTCTACAATCATTAACATTGGGTGCTCGTTTCTTACTCTTCTTCGTGTTTACTAAAAAAAAAACAATTCTGTGCTTTAATTACCAATGTGTTAGTAAGGTATACTTAATGTACTGATAAGAAAGCTGCAAGAGAATTTGAGATTTCGCTCTTAAAAGTCTATACGCAGCACAAATGCGTTTTTGTAATTTGATTTGTTGTGGTAGGACGTGTTTGTTTTACCTAGTTTTACAATGTTTTGTAGAGCACAAAAGAAAATTTAATGTTACTGAACAAAAAGGCCTCTTTATGTAAGTCATGACAATTAATGTATAGTTTATTGGATTCAGCTAAATTTAACTACATTTAGTTATCATTAGAATTTTGATGTCAAACAATCAAAGTGCAAGTCTGTATAACAAGATTATAACAATTCTGATGGCAATCTAAATATTATTTTGAACATTCCACTTTTTGTCAAGTAAAACGAGTATTTTGAATTCAATGAACGTTTTCATTTTTATTTAGGATCGACCTCATTACATATGACAAACACAAAAAAAAAGTTGAATGGGTAGGTTGTAGATAGGTTAGTTTAGATCAGTAATAATCAAATAACGACAAAGAGTTGTTTGCATAAACGTCTTCAGCACATATTAAATAGGTTATGCAGTTATAGCTAGCTGATCCCAGCATTTCTTAATTTGAAATAAATCATTGAACTATTAGCCTTTTTTTATGATT
Source organism: Cheilosia impressa (assembly GCA_948293265.1). Classification (NCBI taxonomy): domain Eukaryota; kingdom Metazoa; phylum Arthropoda; class Insecta; order Diptera; family Syrphidae; genus Cheilosia; species Cheilosia impressa. Next base: position 9,059,793 of record OX411885.1, on the reverse strand, counting down.
ATAGGAGCATTCTATGGGCTCTACTAGGCTAATGATTTTCTAAAGTTCAAAGTCAAAATTGTTCGCTGAATATAAACAATTAATTGTCTTTTTTATACAAAAAAAAAAACGCCGTCGAACTACTTTCGATATTATCATGTTCATTTTCTAATTTTTCATTTTCTGTGCAATCATCCTACTCGTTTGTAATAAAAATCTAACTTGATCGCTTGCTATACGAAGATTTGTTTTAATAGCGCAATATACCTATATTTTTACCATAGGGTCAGGGTCAGTTTATTTTGTTGTTGTAGTGGGAAAAAAGTTTAACTTTCACAAATATACTATACCAGTTGCATTGGATCGTGAATAACATAGACAAACCATACTGAGACCCCCAACTCACAATCCTCCTGCCGCTGGCCCCCTCAGTTTTTTTTCAAATTCGCCATTTTGTATTCCTATCGGTGTTCTGTTAATTGGGAATCCGTGTGATATGCAAAAACATACAAAAAATACAGAAATAAATGCTGCCAACCTCGCCAACTGTGGGGAAATGTGAAAGAGTTCGGGAATACCACATTTTAGCATAAATGAATGCCATTGGTTAGTAATTATAAATTTCTTGAAGGTGAATAATTTGATTTGTGTAGTTAATAAAACTATCTAAAGGAAATGTTTTACATAATGGAAATATATTAGGACAAATATGGTTGTGTATTTCCTTCTTTTGGATATAATTAACTTCGATTTCGTGTGTAATTTTTTCTTAAATAATATAGAAAATTAGCTCAAACCGTTTTTATTTTCCCTCAACCAATCTACATTCTCAATTTTTCGTAAATATTTTAAGCAAATTTACACTTTTTCCTAAAAAAAAATATTATTCTCTCGTAACAAACAATTACAAATTTAACGGACAAAATTCTTTGAACACTGCCAGCAACTTTGCCCACAGCGGAAGTGGCTCTTATTTTTTGGGAGTGTATTGGTGACTCAGAATTTTTGAAGTTTCGTGACATTTGTCAATACGAATTTCTATGTATCAATACTAGCGCAGTAAATCGTGACCACTCCGAAAAAATATAGCTTGTAGGCTAAGTAACGGGAAATCGGCCGAAGTTGGTGGTCTCAGTATTGTCTCTGCTTTTTAGCTCAGATACATCAGAGCTCAGAATTTTTGTTTCTTTTTTAGTTCAGAGCGCGCTCGATGAGCTCAGAATAAATTGACTGAGCAGGCTGAGTGTATAGCTGATAGGGTAGTTCGCGACAACGTCAGTGTCAAATAAGACGAAGAAAAATCCAAGTGACAGCTTAAAAACTTGTAGGAAAACAAAACGGATTTTGTATGGATGTAGTCTAATTATTTTAAAAAATTACTGAAAAGTGCATAAAAAAGTGCAAAAAACAAGATAAAAGCATTGTTGAATTAAAAAATTATGTTTATCACGTGTATTTGGTAACAACTGAGAAGTTAAATTAATGGCATTTGTGCGCTTTTCAACAATATTTGAACAAAACACTACTCTGGCCATTATAAACCAGCTTTGTTATCAGAGACAATACTGAGACCACCAACTTCGGCCGATTTCCCGTTACTTAGCCTACAAGCTATATTTTTCGGAGTGGTCACGATTTACTGCGCTAGTATTGATACATAGAAATTCGTATTGACAAATGTCACGTAACTTCAAAAGTTCTGAGTCACCAATACACTCCCAAAAAATATGAGCCACTTCCGCTTTGGGCAAAGTGGCTTGCAGCGTTCATAGAATTTTATCAGTTAAATTTGAAATTGTTCGTTACGTGTGAATAATATTTTTTTTTGGGAAAAAGTGTACATTTGCTTAAAATATTTACGAAAAATTAAGAATGTATGTTGGTTGAGGGAAAATAAAAACATTTTGACCAAATTTTCTTTATTATTTAAGAAAAAATTACACACGAAACCGAAGTTTATTTTATCCAAAAGCGGGAAATACACAACCATATTTGTCCCAATATATTTCTAGTATATAAAACATCTCCTTTAGATAGTTTTATTAACCACACAAATCAAATTAATCGCCTTTAAAAAATTTATAATTACTAACCAATGGCATTCAGTTATGGTAAAATGTGGTATTCCCGAACTCTTTCACATTTCCCCACGGCTGCCGAGGTTGGCAGCATTTATTTTTGTATTTTTTGTATGTTTTTGCATGTCATTCGGATTCCGAATTGATATAACACCGATAGGAATACAAAATGGCGAATTTGAAAAAAAACTGAGGAGGCCAGCGGCAAGAGGATTGTGACTGTGAGTTGGGGGTCTCAGTATGGTTTGTCTATGTTTGTTATCCTACAAGTTTTTTTGACGTTTGAGCAAAAAAGGTAGCCCATCTGTGAAAGGATGGGCTTCGCGAAACACTCTATTGCACACGTCCAGTCACATTTGACAGAAAAAAAAACACAGAATAAGCAAAATAGTTGAAATGGTGGACGAACCTTGTTGTTTTGGAACTGAAAATTAACCAATTTAATAAATAACAATTAATAAATTTAAATTTATGCATTTATGACAACTATGTGCTCAAGTGTGTTTCATAAATACCTCAGAACAATCTGAGCATGATCGCTTCAGAGCGCGCTCATAATGCTCGAGCTCAGTTCAGAACTCAGCTCTGAGCGAGCGTGCTCAGATTGTTTTGAGGTATTTATGAAACACACTTGAGCGCATAGTTGTCATAAATGCATAAATTAAAATTTATTAATTGTTATTTATTAAATTGGTTAATTTTCAGTTCCCAAACAACAAGGTTCGTCCACCATTTCAACTATTTTGCTTATCCTGTGTTTTTTTTTTCTGTCAAATGTGACTGGACGTGTGCAATCAGCTATACACTCAGCCTGCTCAGTCAATTTATTCTGAGCTCATCGACATAAGGCGTTTTTCTTTTTTAGTTCAGAGCACAACCTGAACTGTTATACAAAATGTTCGTGTTTCTTTTTAGCTCAGATACATCAGAGCTCAGAATTTGTATTTCTTTTTTCGTTCAGAGCGTTATCAGAGCGCGCTCGATGAGCCCAGAATAAATTGACTGAGCAGGCTCAGTGTATAGCTGATTGCACACGTCCAGTCACATTTGACAGAAAAAAAAAACACAGGATAAGCAAAATAGTTGAAATGGTGGACGAACTTTGTTGTTTTGGAACTGAAAATTAACCAATTTAATAAATAACAATTAATAAATTTTAATTTATGCATTTATGACAACTATGTGCTCCATTGTGTTTCATAAATACCTCAGAACAATCTGATCACGCTCGCTTCAGAGCGCGCTCATAATGCTCAAGCTCAGTTCAGAGCTCAGCTCTGAACTAAAAAAGAAAAACGCCTAGGACATAGTTCCTCTATGTCATCGAGCGCGCTCTGATAGCGCTCTGAACGAAAAAAGAAATACAAATTCTGAGCTCTGATGTATCTGAGCTAAAAAGAAACACGAATTTTTTTGTATAACAGTTCAGGTTGTGCTCTGAACTAAAAAAGAAAAACGCCTAATATAGACTTGTTTACGTTTTTTCGTCAAACAGTCATTTTTCTGTCGCTAAATTCTGTTGGCAAAAAAATTTTTTCTGTTCCTATAATTCTGTTTCTGTTGCAAATGTATGGGATTCTGTTTCTGTTCCTGTTTCCGTTCTTTGTCACTTGGTGCCTTAAGCAGTGATACCAGACTTTTTGTACTTAATTGCCCACGAGGATTATCAAATATACTCCTTTCGCCCATGCCGTTATAAGAAAACCTCGCGATATTCCCCACGAAGATATAGTAGATAGAGCACGAAGATATATTATGTATGTACATAAATAATTATGCTTTTGCCTTGAATGGTTTTTTTTCAGAGATACAAAAATGATATTTTAGATTATGTCGTTTTCGATTTGGCAAAAAGATAATTTTTTTGCAGAAAAAATCAATTTTTTTTTTGATCGAGATTGCTTTTCATGTTCGATTTGCCAAAAAAAATCAATCTATTTTTGATCTGACTCTCTTTTGCGAAATCTCAATTTTTTTCAGATTTCACATATACTTTCAGTAATACCAATGTGGATGACAGACAGCTGGCGGTTACGAGTTGTTATCTTTGGAATTATTGCATTTTTGACCGAATTATTATTGTTTCGAGTATGGAAACGATTTTTTATGTTGAATTGTTTCGAAATGAGTTATTATGAATGTGTAAAAATCAATTTAAATAGATTTCCAGTGCAAGTGAAAAAAAAAAATTTTTGCGCTCAACTCAATACACACAAGAACCAATTTTATGTTCGATTTGGCAGCAGAAATCTGAAATCCCAGATCAAAATCTGAAAAGCCATATCGAAAACGACATTATTTTGAAATGATTAAAAATGCGTAATTGCCCACGATCTGGTATTACTGACTCTGAAGTAGCAAAGTGCGAGAGAATACACCATTGCAATTGCAATTCATACTCAGCTTAGTTCACGAATGTGAATGAATGATACATATTGTACCCTGTTCTGTACCCTCTCTCTCTCTCTGTCACCCTTTATACAAACTAGAAAACGGAAAAGCATATCAGATAAAAGAAACAAATTATTAAAGAGGCGTCGGAAGAAAGCCTTGTCCCTTGTGTCGTGTCTTTAAAAATGTATTGTACTTAGTGTTATGCTTTAAAATAATTCCTTACATTATATTGAGGTTGAATTATTATCAATATATTACCTAAGGATTGTATGAATATGCCCAATAAACCTTAAGATAATAAATTGTGCCAACCGGTTTGAAATGCATACACTATTAATCTATATGCGCTGTTAAAAAAAATCATATATCGATAAGTTCGAAAATATAAACTCTGGGAAATCACCGTAAGTGGTTCGTTTTAATATGCAATAAATTAAAACATCAACATCATACTATTAAAACCAATAGAAACTGGAAAGATTTTTAAAGGTTTGATCAAAAACTATGTAAAATAGACCGTCAGATTACGTGCACCTTCCCGATTTTTCTCCCAAAATTTTGAATGAAAACCATCTTACGCGCGCTCTCAACTTTTCTGTCTCTAAATAAGTGCGAATAATGGCCGCATTGCCGAAATTACGGTGCTTTTGTAAAGATTCATGTAAGTGACCGGTTTGGGAGGTGTTTTAAGAAAAGATGAGAATAGGGTGGAGTTAAGCTCTGTTAATAATGTTCATACGATTTTCTAAGTATGCATTCAATGGCAATGGCGCGCCTTTGATTTATATGGGCAAAAATAATTAAAAAAACCTATGCGCACCTGTAGCTTGAAGACAAATTTCCCGTTTTAACTCTTAGCCGACGGTCTATTTAATACAGTTTTTCAGTTTGATAATATAAATACTATACGTAAAATATGGGCTTGTATAATGAACACTGCATTTATTATTTTACTTTATTTATGTCTGTGTTTCATAAAAATAAATATAGTGGGTCGTATGAATAAAACGTAGCAATTGCTTTTTCTCAAGTCAAAATCGAAGCATTTGCTACATTTCGTATGAACAAAAACCAGTTCCAATTTTTGACATGTTCGAAAAGCGGCGGCACTGACCTTTTACTCAGATCGGTATGAATAAAACTTATCAGACAAAGCAAATGCTATGCAAATTCTGAGTCTGCTATTTAGTTGACTCAGACCTTTTGCTAAATATTTTGTACGCACATTCTTTACATAAAACAGTATTGTGAATTTTCGATGTTTTGTTTATTAATAGTTCTGTTCGTGCAGGAAAACCACAGAAAATATGGATGCGATAAGTTTTCGCATTACACATACCTGTTTTACCTCTTGTTGTTAACGTTCGTGCTAAAAAAAAAAAAAACAGTATAAACAAAGAAAAATTGGTGACGATAATAACTTCAAGCAATTGTTTCCTTTCACGCGTGAAAACGTGGACATTTTGGCTAAAACTTTTTTAAATGATAGTTTTGAGACGCGTGGTGGTGCTCTTTCAAATATCCAGAAAATTAAAACTTTACTATTATATGGTATTTAGGAGATTGGGGCTTTCAGCTAAACATTTCAAAATTCATGGCTTAACAAGTGAAAAATTTATGTGTTTAGGTTGGTGTTGGAGAAGATCTTGGTGTTTATCAGTCAACCGAGGAAGAAATCAAACATCACCAAACGATTTGACAATTGGAGCTATAGATTGCATTCATACTTCTGAATTTTATTTATTTTTAATTTCAATTTCCACAAAATTCGTTACTCAAGGAAAATTCAAAAATTAAATTTTACTGATCAGGTTTGACAGGAACTGCAAGGCAAGGACATATACAGCGAATTAAATGCTGTGTTCTAATTTTCGAACTTATTTTAGCAAACTATGTTTTTATTCATACCGATTCAAAGCATTTGCTAAGGGCTTTTACTTTGCTAAAACCTTTCACTCAAAGCAAATGCTAGATTTTATTCATACGACCCAGTGTACCTATATGACCTACATTTTATGACATACCTACCTCTTTTTTATTCGCCCTCATTGCCGTACACTGACGTGTAATTTATTTTTATTTACTAGAAGAAAAGGGTTTTTTTTTTGTAGAAGGGATCTACAATAATACCTTTTCGAACGTTTGGTTAGTAAAAAAAAATCTAATTTTTAGAAATCAATTTTCAGAATAAATTTCAAAGCTTTAAATTTAATAATTCGAGTACGTTTTTAGTTTAACAGCTGCTAGTGTAAACGCTTCTTTTAAGGGACTTTTTTAAAGACCTTTAAAAATCTGCAACGGGTAGATCTATTTTTGAAAAGTTGTAGTTGACAAATCATCAGTTTGTTGACAGAGCTGCTAGAAATTAAAACAAATATTGTTTAAACATTTTGATGAAAATGTTGTGTAGGAATGACGTTTTTGATTGAAAAATACCTATTTCTATCAAAAGAGCGAAGTTTGCTTCTTTATACCTATGCTTCATTGAAGAAAAAGTGCAGTTCTGGGTTAATTCTTAGTACGACTAAGAGTCTGAAATATTTTGAAGGAATTGCTCTGAACTTACCAACAAACTCTTGCCAAATGTCTGATTGCAGTGTTTGTTGTTTTGTAAAAAAACGAATAATTTGCTTTACATTTCAAAATATGAAAATAAGAGTGCGAATGCAAACTTTAATCAAAATACTTGGATAAATTCCATAAAAACCAATAAAAATAGCAGCAAAAACCAAATCTCATATATGATAGAACAGCTTTGAATATTGAGGGAAATTCTTTTGAATCTTCAATCAAAGGGATTATGTAATAAGGTAATTGAAAACAAATTTTGGCTAATAATTCAAAGAACGAGAATCAACTTCTACATAATTCAGTTCCAGCTGCTAGTGTAAACGCTTATTTTAAGGGACATTAGGGTGATGGCACCAGTAGTCAGCCCTTTAACTTTTTTTTTGAGTTTGATTGGTCCTTAAAAATCCATTCTTCAATTATTTAATCAAGTATTTGGTTCTTATGATTGTTTGAAGTCTGTAGATTCGAAAATACTAAGCTTATTAAGTATATGAGCCACCTAATGCAAACTATTTAGAAAATAAGTGAAAAGGGTATGATTTGGGAGTAGTCAGCCCCCTCAGCTCCAGTAGTCGGCCACGCAAGTATCCAGTAGTCAGCCCCAATTATCATTTCTACATTTTCATCGTTTTAACAGCAAAAAACATTAATGTGGTTTTCCATTGGGACAAAAAATCAATCTTTTTTTTGATCTAAATCACTTTTCGCGTTCCATTGGGCAAAAAAATCAATCTTTTTTTCGATTCGGATCACTTTTTGCAGATCTCGATAATTTTTCAGATTTACACATACTGCCACAAATACCCACAGTTGTTTCACGTCATTGCAAGAAGTTTGCTTTGAAAACAAATGCGCAAAGTTTCGTGAAAAGCAAAATAAAGCAATACATAAAAAGCAATTGATATAATGTTGGAGGAATTATTATCTTTATTGTCTTCCTCATCATCTGGAAACTACGAATCACCGAAACTACTCCATTTGTGTCTACAACAGGGGAAACATTTTTCAAGTCCATATCCATAGCTTTTTGTAAAAGCGAATGCAATTTGAACAGCTGATATTGCTGTCAAAAAACGCACTAATCCATTCACAAAAGCAGATCAATTTCGTTGCACGTTCCATAAACCGCGATAAATCTGAGATCTGAAAAAGATTTTCAATGGAAAACGACATAAGTTAAGAAACGTTTCCAATTTTTAAAACAAAGTCACGAATTTAATAGTAAAAAAACAAAAGGAACATTTATTTTAGTCATATGGGTATAGTTATATTTGTCTCAAAATTGAACCATTTGAGTTTGTATTTTTAGATTTCATTTCCTACTTGTGCTTGTTTATTGAAAATTTCTTTCCATGTCACGGATAAAATACTGCAAGGTGGTTTGGCTGATTTTGGAAACAAATCTTTGCCCATGTTTTGTAACTATCACATAGATATATTTATCACAAAAACGATATGATTTGAAAGAAAATGCTCCTGAGTTAAATAAATAAATTTTCGCATCGATACTTTTTTAGCATTTTCTTTCAATTCATATCGTTTTTGTGATAAATATATCTATGTGATAATAACAGAACATGGGCACTGGATAGTAAAGGTTGTAGCCTTGAATTTCTTCCTTGTCGGAAAATAAAAGAGGTCGTGGGTACTCGTATTTTATTCTATTTTAAAACGATTTAATATTTATTTGAAATGAAACTAGTCGCTTGGTAGTACAAAGGAAAAAACAGAATATCTTTATTTCGTCGCTGTTATTAATACTTTAGAGGAAGTCTGAGGAAATAGCCTTGTCTGAATTACAGCCTAAAGGCAATCGCTGAGAACAATTCAAAGAACGAGAATCAAATAACTTCTACATAATTCAGTTCCCAAATGATTTGTGTTTTGGATATAAAATATAAGAATAATATTAAACAAAATGTGCGTTTCCCCAGAACATTTATTTTATTTGACAGTACCTACCTCCATAATATTATCTTACTAACTATTTGATGTTTTTAAGTACCTGCATTTGTTTACCGTAAAGCTAAGTAAATATTTTCGATAACAGCGGACTCTCGCTTTCATTTGAAAGTTTTTTAACACTCTTATTTTTACCAGAATAAAAATTAAACGTTGAATTTACTGAAATACATAGAAAAATTATAATGTTAATTTCAGATTTTTTCCTGATGTTATCCATAAAATGCATTTTTAAATATTGTATACTGTTTTTTAACTGTGCAGATAAAAACTTAAAACAGCGTGTTCTTTAAAATGTTAATACCTATGTTATTTCGAGATTATTTCATAATATCCCCTTATTTGTATGTATGGATAAAAAAAAATTATATTTTTCTATCTTACATTTTGTTTTGTGAATTTTGTTGAGATACTTTTGGTTTTAAAGTTCTTCGCCGTCAGCAGTGCTAATAGTCTTGACTGGACCAATAACACAACCAAAAAAAAACTTTTTTTCCAGGAGATCGATGATGTAACAACAGATACCTTCTCAAACTCGGAAGACGAGAAATTGCTAAATCGTCTGACGGTATGTCCCGTAAAAAAGAAGAGCGTAAAGATGAGTTTACGCCAAAGACCATTGAAAATTATCGGAAATTATTTTTATGGGAAGATGCGGAGAATATTTATATGCCTTCACCAACAGAACATATAAAGTTCACTGCTTCACCCAAGGCCATAACAGATGCTGCTTGTGACCGCATTCTAAGAAGCTGCGAGCCCGGTTTTTTTGATTCCGAACCTGATCTTAGTGTAGTTAGATTTGCAGAAGAAAATTATCCTGAGGAGAATGCTATCGCAGAGCCTTTTATTACGGAAGAGGCGAATGTACGGTCAAGATTAAACACTGCAAATGCCGCAGATGAGTTAAGCGACAAGGAATTGAAGATCATTAATAGATTTTTGATTAGTAAGCAAGAACAAAAAAGTGAAGCTAAATGGGATACAGAAAAGGATTGTAACATTGTTAAAATAAAAGCGGTCAGATCAGAAGGAGTTCACACATCTACGAGCAAAGCAGCATATCTTTCAACCAGCAATGGAATTCTGACATGTGCCAGTGAAATAGAAGACCCAACAACTATCAGTAAATCATTGCATTTAATGTTTCCAACAATCAACTCGAAAACTTGTTCAAGTACGACTCTTGACGGCCCATCAACTCCTGTGACTGACATAAAAAATTGCTTTGCAGAAATAGAGCAGCTTCTATCCGAAGACAATGAGAGAAATCGTCTAATGTTCTCAGCTCCTTCTCCGCCCCCATATAACCGTGGAATGTTTAAAAGTAATCACAACAAAGCGTGAATATATTTCGTAATGTATGCTAATGTGTTTGTTATTTAACCAAAACAACATTTTTCAAATACATCGTCCTTTACAAATTTTGACATACAAAAATGCACAAAATTTTAGTCAATATGTATAGAATAAAAAATAAAAGCAAACGTGAATTGAAATAAAGCCAAACGAAATAAGGTCAAATTGCCAAGTTCAATTTAGGATTATTTCGTTTTTTTTTCTAATATATAACTGCCCGTCAATCCACCTGCTTGGGGTTACTGTTTGAAGGTGGGTTTTTGAATTTTTCCCTTATTTCGTTTGGCTGTATTTCACGTCACCGTTGTGAGATCAAAATAAGAAGCACCATACATATAATGATAATGGTAAGGCTTGTTTAATCGCTAATATGTATACAAACATGCAATTTTATATATTATTAATTCTCTTGTGAAAGCGTATTAGACTGATAACTTTTGCTAAAAATTAAATAATAAACGTTGAAATCGATTTTAACTTTTAATATACCAACTAGGTGGTTATAAGTACATTATGTATAGTATTGTGCAAATTTTCTTAAATAAAGGGTTTTTCAATAAGAGCGCTACAAAAGTTTTTTTAAATAAAACCAAAAATGGTTCTGGATATCAACGAAATTCTTTATTCCTGTGAAAGTACGTTCGATGTCATTATGTATGGAACTCGATTTCTTTTGCATGGCCACCACGGGCACGCTTGCAGAAGTCCAGACGCTCAACCCAATTTTTGACGGTTTTCAAGCATAAATCGGCCGATACTGCTGCAATTTCACATTCGATATTCGTACGAAGTTCATCAATCGTCGCTGGGTTGTTGGCATAGAACATAGACTTGACGTAGCCCCACAGGAAATAGTCTAACGGCGTCAAATCGCACGACCGAGGCGGCCAAGCGACTTGACCATTTCGTGAGATAACACGTTCTCCAAACTTGGTTTCCAATAAATTGATTGAGACATTCGCTGTGTGGCTTGTGGCGCCGTCCTGTTGGAACCACATGTCCTCCAAGTCCATATCATCCAATTGGAGCCAAAAATATTCGGTTATCATTGAACGGTAGCGATACCCATTCACAGTAACGTGCCGGTCTTAAACATCACGGAAGAAGTACGGCCCAATGACGCCGCCGGCCCATAAACCAAACCAAACCGTAATTTTTTCCGGATGCAATGATGACTCGTGGAGTACGTGTGGATTGCTGCCTGATCAATACCGCATATTTTCTTAATTGACGAAGCCATCCAGCCAGAAATGAGCCTCATCGCTGAAGATGATTTTTCGATGAAAATCCGAATCATTTTCAAGTTGTTGCTAAGCCCAATTCACGAACATACGACGGTTCTGGTGGTCAAGCGGCTTCAGTTCTTGCGTCAATTTAATCTTGTAAGGATGTAGGCCAAGATCTTTTTGCAAAATTCGCCACAACGACGTCACAGAGATGCCCAACGCTTGAGAACGACGTGTGAGACACATTTGGGCTTTCTTCAACTGAAGCCTCAGCGGCAACAATATTCTCGACACTACGGGCACTTCTTTGTCTCACTGGCACGGGAACATTTTGTACTGTGCCTGTGGATTCAAATTTTTCCACTAGACGCTCAATTGTTGATCTGCTAGGACGATTATGACGATCATAAATTGGACTCCGAATTTCGGTAGTAAATTTTAATAATTTCGACTCGTTGTTGGTTCGTATATCTTTCCATCATGAAATCATAGACAAACCATACTGAGACCCCCAACTCCACAATCCTCTTGCCGCTGGCCCCCTCAGTTTTTTTTTTCAAATTCGCCATTTTGTTTTCCTATCGGTGTTATGTCAATTCGGAATCCGAATGACATGCAAAAACATACAAAAAATACAAAAATAAATGCTGCCAACCTCGGCAGCAGTGGGGAAATGTGAAAAAGTTCGGGAATACCACATTTTAGCATAACTGAATGCCATTGGTTAGTTATTATAAATTTTTTAAAGGTGAATAATTTTATTTATGTGGTTAATAAAACTATCTAAAGGAAATGTTTTATGTACTAGAAATATATTGGGACAAATATGGTTGTGTATTTCCCGCTTTTGGATAAAATTAACTTCGGTTTCGTGTGTAATTTTTTCTTAAATAATAAAGAAAATTTGCTCAAAATGTTTTTATTTTCCCTCAACCAACATACATTCTTAATTTTTCGTAAATATTTTAAGCAAATGTACACCTTTTCCTAAAAAAAATTATTATTCACACGTAACGAACAATTACAAATTTAACGGACAAAATTCTTTGAACACTGCCAGCAACTTTGCCCACAGCGGAAGTGGCTCTTATTTTTTGGGAGTGTATTGGTGACTCACAATTTTTGAAGTTTCGTGACATTTGTCAATACGAATTTCTATGTAACAATACTAGCGCAGTAAATCGTGACCACTCCGAAAAAATATAGCTTGTAGGCTAAGTAACGGGAAATCGGGGGTCTCAGTATTGTCTCTGCATGAAATGGCAAACCTTACTGAAGAGAAATGTCAAAAGAGCGGCAAAAAATTCGGCGTCGTTTGCTGTCCCTGTCGCTCTACTTTTGTAGCGTCCCTGTTGAAAAACCCTTTATATGTTGCTTTCACTGGTATCTCCTGGGGGTCGATTCCCGTTCCGTGATAATGTGAATTGATAAATAATTTATCATTTCAGTTTTCACAGCAGCTTTTCATTTTATCACTTCACGAATACACTTATTGCGATTCTCGAACTCATCATGATAAACAGTTGTCTAAATGCGTACTAAAATGTACTAAATGATAAATGCTGTCACCTATCCGTCATTTATCACGTTTTCACACTTCTTCACAAATGAAATTGCTGTGATAAAAAACTTATCATATGAAAAAATTCTGACATTTGTTTTAATTTTTTCATAGATCGAGAATCGAATTCAGTGTGAACTTGTGAAAACTCTTTTCATTTCACAGTATCACGGAACGGGAATCGACCCCCTGGTGAATTTACTATGCAAAAAAGTGTTTAAGGACTGTTGTTTTAGAAAGGTTTAATATAATTTGTGCAAAATGGCCTGGAATTATTTTATGCAACAATTTCAATTACTTACAAAGTTTTAGTTTATTGCTCGCGTTAAATAATTTGATTATGATCTACAATAAGTAGTTGAAAATAAAGTATAAACTCCTTCGAAAGAAACGTTGGAAAAAGTATAAAATAGAACAAAATTCTTTGTACACTTTTCTTTTCTTTTACTTTACTTTTTTCTCAGTTTAAGGTGTTCGCTATCGTGCAAAGCAGAGAAATCCAAGTAAAATAACAAAAAAGAATGCAAGAATCGGATGGAAATTCGCGAACTATCCGTACTTTGCTAGACCCTGCACCTTTCATTCCCTTTACTCTCAAGTTCACGGCACTTACGACAAAATTCGCATCGTGCAAATCCTGACTTAGTTCAAATTTTTTTCGTAGATATCATGTAAATATGCGTGTATTTTAAATGAGTTTTAAGGTTTTCACTTTTTTGTACTTTTTTCAACGCTTTTGTCTTGACGTAGTTCAGGCTTAATAGTGAAATAGTCGAAAATCAAAATAAATAGAGATAGCTATTCTATTTCGCCCAAATTTTGTGTACACGATAGAATGAATCCTCATTCCCTATAACAATCAAAGCATGAACTAAAATTTAGGTCTCTACTATCGTTCGCGAGTCGAATAAAAATCCTGGCGAATGTGATTATTTAGTATTGTGGTTTGGGAAAGAAAATAATTAGGTGGTCAAATGTAATGTGGTTTAAAAACGAAAAATTAACTTCGCGGATGGTAATAGGGCCATTACACCCTGTACTTTTTTTTTTCGTAAATACATTTTCTAAGTGTTATGCACGTCATATTTATAAAGTCTGCAATAATACATTAATATACTTATTTTGACGGAGGCTAGATCTGTTGACCTTTAATAAAAAATAATATATATATTAAGCTTTATTTCCACTTGCTCATAAGAGTATGCAGTAACAGTTTTTTTTATTTCTTGTGTAATTACTTAGTTTTGTTTTTGTTATTGGTTTACGCATGAATGTTGTAGAATCAAATTTTAGGTCGATATTTCTTCTTTCTTTTCAATTCCCATTAATTTTTGCTATGCGTTGGTTTTAAATTGAGTACAAATTTCCTTTCATGTTACTGAGCTCAAAAAACCGATGAAGATCTGGTCGTACATTATACAGGTTAACAGATCATATTCTCCTCCGTCAAGCGAGAAGTAGGTAAACCAAGAAAGATTGGACGAAGGTACCACCTTCAAAATTAACAGGTTAATTTTTGTATGAACTAATCTTAGTATGATATGTATTTCTTTATAGGCAGCGAGAGACAGAAGAGAGCGATAATTCAGAATGACCCACTTAACATACAAGTCAAATATAAAAAACGATTCATAGGAAAGTTTATTGGAATAGAAAATTCGTCCAATATAGAGATAGAACAGAAGCGATTTGCTACAACTACCAATTCATCAACAATACCAACAAATCAAGCTGTACCGGTCGATTTGGAGCAGTACAAGTTGCTGCTGCAGAACATTCACTTTGAAGAGGAGCTTCGGCACCATAAAGAACTCGAAGAGCAATTACAACAATTACTCAAAAAACTCCAGCACCCACGAAGAGATAAAATAATACCAGTGGATTTCGAGCTTTATAAATTAATGCTTCAGAAGCTACAGCGCGATGAGGAGCTTCGGCTACAACAAGAACATGCTTAAAAATTGAAACAAACACTTCAAAAATAGCAACACACAGATAAGTAACAGACCCAAAAATATCTTCGGAATTTTGGCTGCACAATAACAATAGGCATTTGACTGTTGAGGAATATCGAAAACCTTCGATTTCGGATTAATTAAAGAATAAGCTTTTCCAATCATTTTTGTATCCGATAAAAATATGGTGTCCTAATAATTTACTTAATATATATACTATATTACTATATATACTATAATACAAATGCATCTTTAAACTTATTCAGAATTAAAAAAAAAAATCGTCATCAAGCTTGATATTATAAAGCCGTATTAAGGCAGCAATAAACTTATTAAAAAAATCATTGGGGTATACCTATGTATATAAAATGGCGATCGTTAATAAGTAAAATCTTGTCCGGAATTACTAGATTCAAAAGAATTGCCAGAGATTGAGCAAACAAAGGAACTTAATGTTGTATTTAAAACAATTTGAAGTAAAGATCTTATGTACACGAAACATGATAATGAAGATGGTAAGTGACAATCCAAAAAGACGCTCTATATTGTGGTACATCCTTTTAAAATATATATTTTGTGTAAATCTTTGGCAAACGTGAATATATATAAACACCTACTTTACAAAACGAATACCTTTAGACCTTGCCATAAAGGTATAAAATATATATTTATATAATTTTAAAATTTACAACGCCAAACAAAAGCACACAAAAATGGATATGACAAAATTATTATCAGACAAACAGCGAATGATTTGTCGAAAAAGAAATGCAGCCTATAACACAATTTTGGCCTCTACAACTAGTTTGCTTGACTCATACTTACAGGATAATCAGCAGCAACCATCCTCACCAGCGTCATCATCGACATCACAGACCACCGGTGATACCACATTTGAGCCATCAATAGATATGATGGTAAATGATTTTGACGACGAGCAAACACTTACTGAAGAAGAGGCATTAGCCGAGCTTGAAGCTCAAGATCCCGCCGATGAGATTACGACTCTTCAAAAAGAGAGCGAAATGCCATTAGAAGAATTATTAGCTCACTATAAACAACATGTGGAACAGAACTATCAAAGACGGCACAAGAGAAAAAAAACTTCCAAGAAAAATCGATTGCAAAAACAATCCAAAAAACAGTACATCCTTGCAAATGCAACGGAAACAAATGATCTTTCATTAACGTCAGTAGATGAAGTTATTGTGATTGAAGAAAGCGACGAAGAAGTGGAAGTGATGAAAACAGAACGAATTGATGCGGATATAGGAGATGAACGAATTGAAGAAAAGGATGAAGGCGTTGATGACGACGATGATGCTGACTTCACGGAAGATGATGGGAACAACATAGATGCTGAATCGGAATACACTGATAAGGCAGTTGATTTCAGTAAGCGATCACATTTATTGGAATTATATCCGGAGAAATTTACCAACATTAATCAAAAGTTTGATGATGGTGAGATCAGTTGGGTTAAATTTTCTTAACACTTTTCATATACAATAAGTTTCAGATTTATCAGAAGACGACGAGGATGATGACGATTATGATTTAGACTACGTAAAAAAGACAATAATGGTAGGCTTGGCTTTTCAGGCTACTATCCCAGTTGGGCTTTCAAAATACGGTGATGTGTTGCCATATGAAAATGAAGATAAACTCATATGGGAACCCTCCCAAGTAAGCGAACAGGAAGTAGAAGATTATTTAATGCGAGTCAAAGAAGTCAAGTCATCTATATCACCAATACTGGAAGAGGAAATTCCAACATCATCGGCATCTGTAATATCTGAATCGGATCTAGGTCTTGGTTGTAATCTCGTTAAAGACGATGAACAAGTAGGTTGAATGGTAGTAACATGTATAATTATTCTAGCTTTCCTTAAATCAATAGGCCTTACATCTGTTAGTACAATGCGGCTATAATTTTAAGGAAGCTTTGCGTCGTAAACGATTAAATGCCGTTCCTCTAACTGGTTCTATGAGCCTCTGGTCCGAAGAGGAATGTCGAAATTTTGAAGAAGGAATCCAAAAATTTGGTAAAGACTTTCGAAAAATTCGACAAACTCAAGTAAGTATCAGATGGAAACAAAGTATTTTATTATTTGCAAAAATTATGGAGTGGTGTCGTTAATAGGTGCGGACACGCTCAATACGCGAGTTGGTGCAATTCTACTATCTGTGGAAAAAAACGGAACGTCGTGACCAAGATGTTGTAGATTCCGATACGGTTGATCATATGGACATATATTTGGATTTTGATGAGCGCGATACAGGTTCAAATGGAGGTGGCAAACAAATTTCTCCATCCCTAGCTGGTGAATGTTTGATTTCAAGTAAGTAATTGTTAACATTTATATTAAATTTTGATATATCTATGGATATAATATAAATGTATATCTATTATAAAAGAATATCGAACTAAAATGAGTTTAGTGTATTAAGGAATTTCACTCTTTTAACTTAATCGTACGAATTTCTTCTATTAATCATCTTACATGTAAAATAACGTTCAAATAAGTAGATAAAGAATGCGATTACGTAATAATTTACTCTAGAAATGTTTTCAGATCAAACATTTTCTACGAAGAAACAGCATCATAATGCTGTCTCAACCCCATTAAGCAATTTTTCTATACTGAATGAAACTAAACGCTTGGTTGGATTGAGCAATCACCAAAGCAAACTATCCGGCAACAAAAAATCCCATAACGATGGGAACACAAGTCGGAGCAACCAAACAGCTTTTCGCCGGCGAAGCGGCCTTATAGCCAACAAAGCTCATCGTACTGAACTAAATAATACATTTGGATCAAAATGCAAATGGGATGCATCTTTGCTTTCAGGAGCAAAAAGCTGGCGCAAACATTCTAATAATGCAACTAAACCTTCACCTACAAACAGTAGCTCAACAGGCATCCATTGTGGTAAGAAGTAATGGCTACTTTGGTATCCTAAATTAGATACTATAAACATGTCTTTAGCTTGTATGAAACTAAATGCGCTCCTTCATGTATTGCAATATTATCAAATAGTTCTTAGTAAAATGTGGCAAGAATATATTTTCTAGATAGAAAACAGAGGACGTACAAAATATCTTTTGTGTGGTTTATGTAAATAAATCTTGTTTAAATCCGGTATTGAAAATTGTGTTTACAAAATATTATATAATTAAAATTAGTTACAATATTAAGAGTACTGGACTACGGGGGGGGGGGGGATCTCAGAAAAGACACACATCACATCTCATAATTGTTTAACCACTCCTGTAGCGAAAGATAACTTGTGTGCCAACTATCATTTTTTATTTGTTCATCACTTATCTTTCACAATTTGAAAAGTCTTGGGCGTAATAAATATTTCATTCACCAACCAACAAACCACTATACATAAGTCGTTCAACCAGTCATTTCGCTGAAACATTCACCCTTATTCCGAGTGGCGTTATACTTTCACGACGTTTGTCGTTCTTTGAGGCGTTTCATTTTAGAAGACTTATTCCCTAACTTCCACGACAGGGTAAAACGTCGTCGGTAAGTAGTTCACATTCCACATACGATCTACACCAGCTGATATGTGCAAATGACAGATAAATGGCGGTATCAGTTTATGGTGTTTGTATATTTGAAAGAAATTTGTAAGTTGTATCCTAAAAATTAATAGTGTAGCAATGTTTTGGAGTAGTAAAAGTGATGAGAACGATAATATAAGATAAACTGAACTCATACGTATCCGGAAACAGATAAGGATAAAATACAATCCATTGGATCTACCGGATACAAAGTTAGGAACAAAAATTCATTTAAATAAATCAATTTAAACAAGTATTGCCACTCATTTCCATCTCTTTATGGTGGCCCTAAGCTATAAAGGGTTCGAGCAATAGAATCCTATTCAACTTTGGTATCAACATTTGAAATGCCTTTGCCAGCGAAGCGACCAGTCTTAAATTGTTTCTGGTTGGTTATTTTTACCCCAGAAATTAATGTAATTTAGTCTAGTCAGTTGAATAAATTAGCAATTTAAGAAAACTTACATTTTCAGCCGTTGTTCACTACTTGTCGTTCAGAATCTTGTCAACGACAAATACCGTCGTTTTTCTTTTCGTTTTGTGGCGTTCAACGCCTTACAGAATGGCAGTGAAGTTTCTCACATGACGTTCGTCGTACGCCAATAGGTTCCACATGATGTTCAGTGACAAATGGCGTTCAACGACTCAAAAACGCCTCTCGTAATTCCAAATTCAAATTGGCGATTCATAAATCGTCGTAAACGCCACTCGGAATAAGGGTGATTATTGTGGGTTTTTTTTTAGTGTTCAACACTAAATGCGGTAGTTGCGACAACTAGACACCACCAAGTTGGTTATGTACAATGCTATTTAACAATTGCCAGGCTAAAGCTGTCATATATGTCCAGATATAGTATTTTAAATAATTTTATGGTATGGGAAGTGTCACTCCCCGTTTTCCCATCATCCCGCTCATTTTTTGCAAAGTGCTTTGTTTAGGCAATGAACGTCAAAGTTAAAAAATGTACAACATTAGCTCCCATATTCGTTAATTCATATGGGCTTAGTTCATGGTACCCCGATTTAATGACTTCTTTTGAGCATTTCTCGGCCTTAGGACTACACAGAGAGATGATTTATGGGTGATAAATGAATGTATAACCATTTTTTAGTCTTAAATTCGAGTTAGAACTGTTCGTTAAGCTTGAAATTAGGTAAAACTTTATATTAACCTTTAAAGCTCAGGTTCCTTAAGTCGTGACGCGTAGTCTATGAAAATCAAGTCGTAGCAGTGAAACCCATATTGATTCTCGAGATTAGCGGCAACGACTCTTTTTGGGGATGAGCATGTTCCCAAGCGAACCAGATGAGTAATACCCTTGATAATATATAGGTTATCTTGGGTATTCTGCTATTCACGTGAATCGTAGATTCGATTCACCCATTCGATTCCCTTTAAAATAAGGCAAAAAATATAGACAAACAGGTATGGATAGTATTGGACTTTTTTTCCACTTTCAAACAGTGGAATAAGAGAATCATCAAACATCAAAATTAAAGCAGTGAACTGGTCTCTGTTCGTTGTTCTACCCCTAAAAATTAATAATCTTATTTACAAACAAATAATCACGCAATAAATTAGTTTTTACTTACATTTTATCAACCACCAACCAGAAAGACAATCCATTTAATTTTAAATCCGCAACATTTGACATGCGGATCTGAATTGTAATGAATGTATGCATTCACGTGAATAAGAGAATACCCACACAGTATTACCGACGTTACCGACACTAAAGAGGTGCATCCATATAATAGTAGAATAGTGTTCAGTGAAAATTGAAGAAAAATTCCCCCCGATGAATAGCAGAATAGGGCTGTATGTCTTAATTTTATAAGATTGCTACACATAGAATATTGTTCTACATTTTAAAGAATGTACAAACATTTAATAGAGAGGTAACAAAGTGAGTAAAAACGACACTTACTTACTTACTTAAGGTGGCGCTAAAGTCCGGGGTGGACCTGGGCTTCAACCAACAAGCGTCTCCAGCCAGCACGATCTTTGGCCAGCTGTCTCCAGTTTCGCACGCTAAGTTGGTTAAGGTCTCCTTCCACTTGCGCGCGCCACCTGAGTCGCTACTGCGCCGACATTTTGTCCAAGACGTCGATGTTGGGTGTGCTTTCTTGATGACAGCATATACTTTGTCTTGCCCTCATTGACCGCCAAACCCATCTTTGCCGCTTCAGTCTCAATGCTCACGAACGCGCCAGTGACATCACGTTGCGTTCTGCCGAATATGTCGATGTCGTCGGCGTAAGCGAGTAGGGGGCCGGACTTTTGGAAGATAGTGCCTCTGGTGTTAGCGTTTGAGTTTTGCACTATTCTTTCAAGAACGATGTTAAAGAAGTCACATGACAGCGCATCGCCTTGTCTAAATCCTTTTTTGACATCGAAGGTCTCGGTAAGTTCTTTACCGACCTTAATGGAGCAGCGTGCATTCTCCATTGTGATCCTGCAAAAACGGAGGAGTTTGGCAGGGATGCCAAAACTAGACATTGCTCTGTATAGCTCGCCTCTATAAATGCTGTCATAGGCGGCCTTAAAATCGATAAAAAGGTGGTGGGTATCGATTTGGACTTCCTGGGTTTTTTCTAAGATCTGCCGCAGTGTGAATATTTGGTCAACGGTAGACTTTCCTGGCCTAAAGCCACACTGATAGGTACCAATCAGGTTGTTGACGAAAGGCTTCAGGCGTTTACACAACACGGCAGATAAGATCTTGTAGGCGATGTTAAGAAGACTTATACCTCTGTAGTTGGCGCAGTTCAGAGGGTCTCCTTTCTTGAGGATCGGGCAAACAATGCTGAGGTTCCATTCATCGGGCATACTTTCCTCCGACCATATCTTACAGATGAGTTGGTGCATGCTCCTAACCAAGTCATCGCCTGCCGCTTTGAACAGCTCGGGGGCTAGGCCATCTGCTCCAGCGGCTTTGTTGGACTTAAGCTTAGATATGGCTATCTTCACTTCGTCCAGGTCGGGTGGACGGAATTGTTGGTCTTTCATCGTCCAGGTTGAATGGTTCATTCTGCCTGACAGCGGGATTTAGTTCGTCATCGCCGTTAAACAGTCTGCAGTCTGTAGATTCTACTACGATGTTCCCTTGTTCGTCCTTGCAGGCTTCGGTTCGGGCTCTGTAGCCTTGGGAGGTTCTTTTTACCCTTTGGTAAAACTTCCGAACCTCATTCCTGCAGTAGCATCTCTCTATTTCCTCGATCGCGCGCTTCTCATGCTATTTCTTTTTTTTCCTCAGAAACCGGTGTTCGTCTCTTCTCTTCTGCGCGTAGAGCTCACGGGCAGCTCTTGTCCTCCTTTGCAGCGTCGCTTTGTATGCCTTTTGTTTCGCTGCGTGTGCTTGCCGGCATTCGTCGTCAAACCAGGGGTTTCTTTGCGGTGGTCGGGTGAAACCCAGCACATCAGAGGCGGCGTCTCTAATGGCTATTTTGCAATGGTGGCACTGGTCTTCAATATTTGATGCTGGCTGCATAGGACATCTTGAAAGATTGAGATAGACTCGATCGGAAAAGGCTCTGGAGATCTCTTGCGATTGTAGCCGTCCGACGTCAAACTTCCTCACAGTATTTACTTGTCTTGGCGGTGTTCGGGATATCCGCAGTCGTACCTTGGCTACAACAAGGTAGTGGTCCGAGTCAATGTTGGCCCCTCGGAACGTTCCGACATCCGTAATACTGGAGGAGTGCCTTGCGTTAATCGCAATGTGGTCAATCTGGTTGACGGATGATTGGTCCGGAGATCTCCATGTGCATTTGTGAATATCGAGATGCGGGAACCGCGTACTTGCTACGACAACATTTCGCTCCGCCGCGAAGTCGATCAGCCTAAATCCGTTATCGTAGGTGGTGGAGTGTAGGCTGTACCTTCCGACAGTACTACCAAAGATCGCCTATCTTCCTATCTTTGCATTAAAATCACCTAGGACAATTTTAATGTCATAGTTAGGGCACTGCTCGTACGTCTTGTCTAAGAGCTCGTAGAACCTCTCTTTGGTGTCGTCGTCTTTCTCTTGGCGAATTTAGCCTTGATGCGGATTGTCGCAAGGCGCTCGTTCACACAGCTGAAACTTAAGACTTTCTGCCTAAGTCTGCCGCCAACGACGAATCCACAACCAAATAAGCGCTGTTTTTGTTGCCGATAGCAGTCGCCATAATAGATATCGCAGTTGTTCATCCTCTTCTGGCCCGGTCCATCCCATCGCACTTCTTGGATGGCGGTTAGGTCTGTTTTATAGCAGTTCAGGACCTCCGCCAGCTGTTCGGCTGCACGCGGTCTGTTAAGGGACCTACGTTCCATGTGCAGATCGGAAATTCGTTGTCCTTTATTCGTTTGCTAGGTTCGTCAACAGTAAATTCATCCGTATCCGAGGCTTGTTGTCGTTTCTGAACTGGGTTTGGTTTTCCGCAGTCGGGCAGTTACCCCGGCGTACAACCCCCAACCTGGAGGGCCAGGCCCTTTGTTGGACCCCTTGGACGAAAGGGGCCGGATTCCTCCGGTGTCAGTAACCCACTTCGGGGATGTTAGAGCTGGCGTTGGCCCATAAAGGGTTCATCCGCCACCATCTCTGTTTCAGGACCCTGACTAGTCCTGAAAAATCCTCACTGACCTCAGCTCCAAATATGTCGAAGTAGCTCAAGCAAGGTAGCTGTCATACCGACTGTTGACGACACCGTTGATTCAGTCTAATGAATTCATCCGCCGTACGTCCTCTTTCTGAGGGGCTCATGTAAGACCTCTGAGACTCGATCAGGCAGTCATTCCGACAGAGCATTATAGTGTTGCTGTTTTCTTCGTGTTCAACACTCGCGCTTAAAAGTTCAGCAAGTCATGCCCGGATGGGCAGACCAGTACCCGGTGGTTACCACTGGGAGGTAAAATAAGCACAATTGATATGCATGAAAAGTTGCAACAGCTGGGCACCGCCAAATTGATGCCAATCAGTGTCTACCCGATTCATACATACCCAACCACCACAGTAAAAACGACACATGTTTAAGTAAAACAAGATACTTTTTTAGCACAGATTTAATTTTTAAATTAAAATTCACATTCAATACAAATTTTATTTACAAGAAATATATATCGTTATTATACAAAAAGAACATATAATGTTGTTCCCGAGTATAGTGTCAATATGCATTATTAGTCTCATTCAAAATAGCATTTCTTCTGTTTATATTATAAATATTTAAATCCTATTTTTTTCGTTACATTATTCCTATATACATTAATTATTGTACAGAAGAATTTATGCAAAACAGAAAAGCGTATAAAGTAACCCAAAGTTGACTAAGTGCATAAGATATAAAGCTAACATAAAATTAAATAAGCATTACAATAGTAATAACCCATAAAAAATATTTAGTAAACAGTTTTATAACAAGAGACATTAACCAGTCTTCTCAAGATATGACCAAATCTCCACTTTGTTGTTATTTATGTTATTTATGTTCAGAGTTTTGGCTGTCAAAATCTGATGATTTTAAATTGAAAAGGGAGCCTTAAGCGCATACATTGATAAAGGAATTGATAAACTGTTTAGAATTTTTGAATGCTAACGTAAATGAAATACTATAATGTAAAAACAAGAATGTTCTATCGAGAGGGTCTGATATGATCAGATTCTTTATTGAATTTTATGACACTTTTTAATAAATGTAACAAAAACGACTGCGCATTTGTTGTTTATATTTTAATTCTTTACTGTAGGTACAGTATAATTTGTTATGAAGGATTATTTGAGTGTTAATATTTAATATAATGAGCTCTGTGTTTTTTTTTCCTAAGTCACTAAAAGAAAAACACAGTTAAAGCAAAATATTATTTTTGCAGACATCTAAACAAATATTCAATTATGTGTGTACACTTGGGTGTCCCATGACGCTAAGTGCGATATCAAAAACGCATACCCTCCATATTTTGTCCAGTAAGACCTATTAGCTCGGTTATGAAATATTATAGCTCTAAAATAATAGGAAGTTTTGCCGACTTGATGATATAATTACTATATGGGTATTTGTACTGGATTGCTTTGGGGATCTTAAGAATTCATGTTGTTTTCAAGAAAAAAAAAATTCAAGCTGTTCGAATCGTATTTTAAAACTACTCTTTCTTTTTATTTAACAATATTTTATTTTTAACGTTTCTTTTTTACAGTCAGGGTAGATTTTTCTGTGCTCTTGTACACAACGTAACAAAAATTGTTTTTGTTCCTCCTGAACCGTTAATAAACCATGAAAATTTTGCTTTAGTTTAACTGCCCTTTCTGCTGTGTCGTTAACCGCTCTAAGCATTGAAACTGGTTTTTGGCCACCAACCAGAAAGACAATCCATTTAGTTTCAAATCCGCAACATTTGACATGCGGATCTGAATTGTATAGAATGTATACATTCACGTAAATAAGAGAATACCCACACAGTATTACCGACGTTACCGACACTAAAGAGGTGAATCCACATTCGATTCGAATGAACAGTAGAATAGTGTTCAGTGAAAATTGAAGAAAAATTTCCCCCGATGAATAGCAGAATATAGCTGATAGACAGATAAGTAAAGAAAGAACTTCATAATGATAATAATATTAACATATCACTTACCGTACAATGAACCGCAAAGTTCTTCATTCGATAGGATGTATCGTTTCTTCAAAATATTAACTTTTAGTTTTTGGTCCACCTCATCGTCAAATAGTGACAGGGTAGCTGCTTCATCAGTCAAATACCATAAGTGTTGGCTGCACTTCTGTAGTGCTGCTTTCGAAATGCATTTGTCAATATTTTCGTAAGACTTCAATGACTTCAGAAAGCAAAAATCCTGGTAAGGTGCTTTTACTGCTAAACTACATTGAGCCATGGCTTGACATAAGTTGTCACAATAAACAAGCAAACGTCTAGCAGTGCTGCCTTGTCTTTGCCGGTTAATTTAAACTCAGAACTCAGCAACGCTATTTTCAGTGAATAGATAGCTCTTGCCATCCATCGGGCTTGGTGCATAGCACCTGGAGGTCTTATTTTGAATTTTCGCTCTTTATCTCCGTTTAAAAATATGATTGAGAGCTCTATCAACTCTCGATAGTCATCCCTCGCTATTTTTTTCGTCATTTCAATGCGATAGAATTCAATCAGAGCTTCAATTTTGAAAGCAGTTAGATATTTTTCCACGTTTTGTCTATAGCACCGAATCTTATTTGGGTCAACGGTTTTCCAATTTTCTCTGAACTTTTTTAATATTGGGATATCAGGGCTTGTGGTCACTTGACTGATTTTCGCTTCGAAAACACTTTTAAGCACTAGTTCGTAGATGTGATGTCGACAAGCAAAAACAAGTTTTGTCAAGTTTTTGCTCAAGGAGCATACAGGCAAAATTTATACGACCAGTATTTGAGTCCGTAGTATCACAGGAGAAAATTTGTAATTGATCTTCGAGATTCCAATCATTAATTGCATTCCAAACTGCCTGCATTTGTTCCTTGCGTTCTTTTTTAAATTTTCGGACATCCAGAGCAGGCAATAGTTTTCCGTCCCAGTGAACAGTTATAAAGCCTGGTACTTCATTTTCGAAATTTACTTTAATTGCTTCCGCGCGCTCTCTTCTTTTTTCCGTACGTATTCGTTGAATGGATGATTTACTGATCGGAAAATAATCAATATTATGTTTCGATTGTAGCTTGAATAATAAAAATAGAGTCTCTCACACTCAACTGACATCTGTCTAATGCAGCTACTAATTTTGGAGTTACCAAATCATTCTGCTTTTCTAATTTAGTAGAAATAGTAGCAGAAGTAGCAGTCTCGGGTTGTGTATTCTCGATCACAAATGACAAATCTTCCTGTGAACCAATATTTTCGTTTAAATTGGAAGATAAATCATCTTTTACAAGCATCATAAAAAATACAAAAGGATAATAAACTATCCTAGATCCTTTTTTCAGACACATAAAAAAATCGATCCTTTCAGAACGATCTATTTGTTTGGAGTTACGTTATTCCTACTTATTATATAGCATAGACAAATCTTACATTTTGTCGCAAATGCATTATTCACCCTATATGTGCAATGCAAGTAGGTACTGTTACGTTTTTACAAGTCGGCACGGGTTACTGTGATCCAAACTCTATTTTCGAGTGTTTTAACATAATCAGCCCTATCGAGGTATCCGTTCGGAAAAATTTCCGATCGGAAAGTTAAATCTGATCGGAACTCAAATTGCGTTCGAAGTATTCGTTTCGGAACAAAATAAATGAAGCGCGTTCATTTCACATTAAAATATTCCGCAGCAATTAGTTGTCGGAGAGCTTCGGAAAAAATGTACTGTGTAGCTGTCAAAAGTTAGTCGTATAACGCAGTTCCACGCAATGCGGCAAGGTGCGCTACACATCATCGGAGAATTTTTCCGAAAGTTGAATCGGAACGGATACCTCGAATGGAATTTCTCCGATTTCGTACAAATCGGAAAAAATTCCGTTCCGAACGGATACCTCGATAGGAGTGAATAAGACAAAAATGGGGGGGTATGCATTAAAAAAAATAACTTTGAATTTTTTGGGACACCCTAGTGTACACCTACAATAATTCATAATAGCTCAACAGAACATGAATGTATCTGAATGGAGTACATTTTGGCTGTTTTATTCAAAAAAATTAATTTTAAACTATTTTATAAATAAACGAGTACACTCTTCATGTAATTTTGTTGATACTTCCTCCCTATACGGTAACATATTGTTTATGCGGGAGATGGGAAATGTATTAAATGTGCAAACACTTACTAAAAACAAATATTATACAACTATGCATTAGAAGTTATTTATCCACTATTAAAAGGCAACGTATAAAACATAAATATTTTTAAAACCTATAGGTGTTTAAATAAATGTCGTTTTGGTGCACAGATATAACTTTGTTTTAATTGTCAGGTATAGGGTATTTTTATCAATGAATTATAATTTATTTAATAAAAACAACTTTTAGTCATCGAACTCTTATTACTATGTGGCTGGATAACTTGTTTCGATAGATGATTCACATAAGAAAATAAATTTGAAATTATTTTATAAATAAAAGAGGACACTCTTCATGTAATTTTGTTGATAACTTCCTCCGTATACGGTAATATATTGTTTATGCGAGCGATGGGAAATGTATTTTTTAAATGTGCAAACACTTTTACTAAAAAAAAATATTATACAACTATGTATTAGAAGTTATTTATCCACTATTAAAAGGCAACGTAAAATAAATAAATATTTTGAAAACCTATAGTGTGGAAATAAATGTCGTTTAAGATATAAATTTGTTTTAATTGCTAGGTATAGGGTATTTTTATCAACGACTTATAATTTATTTAATAAAAACAACTTTTAGCCATCGAACTCTTATTACTATGTGGCTGAATAACTTGTTTCGATAGATAAGTTATGATTCAATATATTTAAATTGCGTTATTATAAAAATTAATTTAATTTTTTTTAATAAAGTTGTATTCTTGTGTTCCATCAGAATTCTATATTTACAGGCATTTGTTTGTACAGAAACGTGGGATAAAAGCTTTGTCAGCTATTCCTCTAAGAATGTATAATGGAACTCCCACAATATTGCCTTTTCCATAATCCCTTAGTGGACATAATCTCAGTATTTTTGTTATACTTACTTACTTATCGGGCTCCCGACCCGTGGAGAGTCTCTGCCTGAGACACTGCAGCCTTCCATCCTCTGCGATCTCGGGCACGCTGCTTCCAGTTATCCAGACCAAGCGCTCTGGCATCCGCGATGGCTTGGTCTTTGAAACGGAGGTTCGGTCTTCCTTGTCGTCTCGAACCTGGCGGCTGGGATTCGAAGATCCTCTTAGCTGGAGCATTATTGTCCATTCGCTCGATGTGGCCGAGCCAATGTAGTCGACGTATTTTGGCCTTTTGGACTACATCCACATCTTGGTACAGCTCATAGAGTTGGCGGTTGTATCTTCTCCTCCATTCGCCCTCCTCGCACACAGGACCAAAAATCCGCCGAAGAATTATTTTCTTTCGAAGGAGCCCAGTATCAGCTCTCCCTTCCTGCTTATCGTCCAGCACTTGGCACCATAAAGCAGAACTGGCAGGATAAGGGTTCTGTAAAGCATACATTTTGTCCTTCTAGTTAGGAGTTTTGAACCCAATTGTTTTGCCAAACCGAAGTAGCAGCGGTTTCCTAGGGTAATTCTTCGCCGGATCTCCACTAGGATGTCATTTGTGGAGTTCATGTTTACTCCGAGGTAGATAAACTCCTTAACTACCTCGAAATTGTTGCTATCAATAGTGACGTTCTGTCCTAGGCGGTGGACAGATGCTTGTTTGTTTGTTGATAGCATGTACTTAGTCTTGTCCTCATTTACTACAAGACCAACGAATTTCGCCTGTTCTTCAATCGCCGTAAAAGCCTCTATCACGGCACGCTGGGAGCGACCGATGATGTCAATATCGTCTGCATACCCCAGTAGCTGGACGGATCGGTTGAAGATAGTGCCTTCCGTGTTGACACCTGCCCTGCGCACTATCTGCTCTAGCACGAAATTGAAGAAGTCACATGAAAATGCGTCTCCTTGCCGAAATCCGGTGCATGTTTGGAATAGCTCGGAGGAACTACTTCCAAATCGCACATTGCAGCGTGTTTTCTCCAGCGTCACGCTACATAGCTGGATCAGTTTTGCCGGGATCCCGAATTCGGCCATCGCCACATAAAGCTCCTGACGATGAATGCTATCATATGCGGCTTTGAAGTCGATGAATAAGTGGTGAGTCTCGACTTGAAATTCATTGGTCTTTTCCAGGATTTGCCTCAGTGTGAAAATTTGGTCTATAGTCGATCTGCCGGGCCGGAAGCCACACTGGTACGTGCCGATTAGTGTGTTGCAGAAAGGTTTGAGACGTTCACACAGTACGTTGGATAGGATCTTGTATGCGACATTAAGCAGGGATATGCCTCGATAGTTCTTGCAAGACATAGGATCGCCTTTTTTGTAGATGGGGCATATGGAGCTGATAGTCCAGTCATCGGGCATACTTTCTTCTTTGGTGCATGAGCCCTACCAAAACATCACCACCGTATTTGAAGAGCTCCGCTGGTAAACCATCAGAGCCGGCGGCCTTGTTGTTCTTTAGCTTTTATATTGCTAAGCCAACTTCTTCTATACTGGGCGGTGGAACTGGATCTTCATTAACTGGACGTGGGTTCTCTTCTTGCCCTATCACTCTCTCTACATGATGCCCATTTAGCAGCTGCTGGAAGTGCTGCTTAAACACATCTACTATTCCCTGCGCTTCGGTGACTAGGTTTCCATCACTGTTTCGAAGAGCCTGCGTTCCGGTCTTGAAGCCAGCAGCCAGTTGCTTGGCTTTCTTGCAGGCCCCGCGGAATGTGTGCACGTTGAGGATGTTGGATGCGTGCCTCGCGTCGATTAGCACATGGTCAATTTGGTTGGCGGTTCGACCCAATCTCCAGTCGAGGTACTAGGCACCCACCAGTCACCACGTGGAGGTGAGAGTAGGAGTTGATAGTGAGAGGCTAGGTGAGAACGCTTGTGTTCTCATGACATCGCATCACTACCCTTCAACACCGGCAGTATTTTTGTTATGCCGGTGTTGAAGGGTAGTGATGCGATGTCATGAGAACACAAGCGTTCTCACCTAGCCTCTCACTATCAACTCCTACTCTCACCTCCACGTGGTGACTGGTGGGTGCCTAGTACCTCGACTGGAGATTGGGTAACCAACCCCTTTGGAAGGTCGTTGGTGGCAGCAGACGAGAGAGGGGGGAGGAGTGTTGTTTTCTCACTAAGACACCTCCTCTGGTACCAGACGGCAGCGGAGGAGTTCCCTAGATGGAGCCAACGGTGGCGTCTACAGTTCCAGTCAGGCCGAACTATTTAGTGTAATCCCTATAGAGCTGCTCTGACATATTCGGATACCAGGTCTATAGGGATTTCCAATACCGAGCCAGGGTGTTGGAGAAGAGTTGGTGGCGGATGAACCCTTAATGGGCCAACGGCAGCGCTCACATCCCAAAGTGGGTTACTGGCACCGGAGTAACCGGCCTGCTGTCCTAGGGTCAAGGGCCTGGCCCTCCAGGTTGGGGGTTGTGCCGTCGGGGTAACTTCCCGACCATGTAAAAAAAAGAATAGTTTTGAGAGAGACACGAGGAGCCTCGGATAACAATTTCCCTCAAACGGCAACTAGACCCGGAACGTCAACGGACAACGATTTGAGAGTATGTACCTGGAACGTGCGAACGCTGTACACCCCAGGTGCTACTCAAAAACTTGAGTCTGTCCTCACGCGGTACAAGGCAGATATTACCGCGATCCAGGAGATACGATGGATAGGATCAGGTATAATGAAAAGGAAAAATTGCGATATTTATTACAGTTGCCATAAAAGATTGCATGTATTAGGATGCGGATTCGTCGTGGGAAATCGGCTTAGGACAAAAGTCATTGACTTTAAGCCGATAAGTGATCGCCTAGCTGTGATCCGCATCAAAGCTACTTTCCAAAACATAAGCCTAATATGTGCACACGCCCCTACCGACGAGGCTGAAGACCCTATCAAGGAGGAGTTTTATGACCTCCTGGATGGAGCCTACGGAGCCTGTCCGGAGTACGATGTCAAAGTTGTGCTCGGGGACTTCAATGCTAAAATCGGAAAGGAAAACATCTTTGGCGGGTTAGTTGGTAAACACAGAATCCACGATACGACCACAGACAACGGTTACCGACTAACTGACTTCGCGGCAGCTCGTAATACGGTGATAAGTAGCACTAGGTTTCCAAGGCTAAGGATCCACACAGCAACCTGGCGCTCTCCAGACGGTCGAACCGCCAACCAAACGACCATGTGCTAATCGACGCGAGGTACGCATCCAACATCCTCAACGTGCACACATTCCGAGGGGCAAACGTCGACTCTGACCATTTTCTTGTTGCGGCTAAGTTCAGAGCTCGACTATCCAACGAGAAGACGCTGCGTTCCGCCCAGAAGAAGAAATTCAACGTTGGACGCCTTAGCACACCTGGAGTAGCCAGAGTCTACAAAGAGCGCCTGAGTGAGAAACTCTCCGCAGTGCATTCACCTACCACAAATGCCAACACCCAGTGGTCCAAGTATCGCGACATCATCAAAGAGGTAGCCGAAACCACCTTAGGGTACCAGCCACCCCAGAGAAAGAGCCCGTGGTATGATGATGAATGCGTACGCAGGAAAAAGGTGACAGAAGATGCACATATAAAGGCGCTGCAGCGCAAAACAAGGGCAGCGAGGGAAGAGTATCGAGCCAGGAGGAGGGAGGAGAAGAAAATCCTGCGTAGAAAGAAGAGGGCCTACGCAGTCTCCCAGCTCAAGGAGATCGAAGAGTCCCGCGATCGAAGCAACATCCGGAAGTTCTACAAGAAAGCCAAGCAACTGGCTGCTGGCTTCAAGACCGGAACGCAGGCTCTTCGAAACAGTGATGGAAACCTAGTCACCGAAGCGCAGGGAATAGTAGATGTTTTTAAGCAGCACTTCCAGCAGCTGCTAAATGGGCATCATGTAGAGAGAGTGATAGGGCAAGAAGAGAACCCACGTCCAGTCAATGAAGATCCAGTTCCACCGCCCAGTATAGAAGAAGTTGGCTTAGCAATAAAAAAGCTAAAGAACAACAAGGCCGCCGGCTCTGATGGTTTACCAGCGGAGCTCTTCAAATACGGTGGTGATGTTTTGGTAGGGCGCATGCACCAAATCATCAACCAAGTATGGGTGGAGGAAAGTATGCCCGATGACTGGACTATCAGCTCCATATGCCCCATCTACAAAAAAGGCGATCCTATGTCTTGCAAGAACTATCGAGGCATATCCCTGCTTAATGTCGCATACAAGATCCTATCCAACGTACTGTGTGAACGTCTCAAACCGTTCTGCAACACACTAATCGGCACGTACCAGTGTGGCTTCCGGCCCGGCAGATCGACTATAGACCAAATTTTCACACTGAGGCAAATCCTGGAAAAGACCAATGAATTTCAAGTCGAGACTCACCACCTATTCATCGACTTCAAAGCCGCATATGATAGCATTCATCGTCAGGAGCTTTATGTGGCGATGGCCGAATTCGGGATCCCGGCAAAACTGATCCAGCTATGTAGCGTGACGCTGGAGAACACACGCTGCAACGTGCAATTTGGAAGTAGTTCCTCCGAGCTATTCGAAACATGCACCGGATTTCGTCAAGGAGACGCATTATCATGTGACTTCTTCAATCTCGTGCTAGAGCAGATAGTGCGCAGGGCAGGTGTCAACACGGAAGGCACTATCTTCAACAAATCCGTCCAGCTACTGGGGTATGCAGACGATATTGACATCATCGGTCGCTCCCAGCGTGCCGTGATAGAGGCTTTTACGGCGATTGAAGAACAGGCGAAATTCGTTGGTCTTGTAGTAAATGAGGACAAGACTAAGTACATGCTATCAACAAACAAACAAGCATCTGTCCACCGCCTAGGACAGAACGTCACTATTGATAGCAACAATTTCGAGCTAGTTAAGGAGTTTATCTACCTCGGAGTAAACATGAACTCCACAAATGACATCCTAGTGGAGATCCGGCGAAGAATTACCCTAGGAAACCGCTGCTACTTCGGTTTGGCAAAGCAATTGGGTTCAAAACTCCTAACTCGAAGGACAAAATGTATGCTTTACAGAACCCTTATCCTGCCAGTTCTGCTTTATGGCGCCGAGTGCTGGACGATAAGCAGGAAGGGAGAGCTGATACTGGGCTCCTTCGAAAGAAAAATTCTTCGGCGGATTTTTGGTCCTGTGTGCGAGGAGTGCGAATGGAGGAGAAGATACAACCGCGAACTCTATGAGCTGTACCAAGATGTGGATGTAGTCCAAAAGGCCAAAATACGTCGACTACATTGGCTCGGCCACATCGAGCGAATGGACAATAATGCTCCAGCTAAGAGGATCTTCGAATCCCAGCCGCCAGGTTCGAGACGACAAGGAAGACCGAACCTCCGTTTCAAAGACCAAGCCATCGCGGATGCCAGAGCGCTTGGTCTGGATAACTGGAAGCAGCGTGCCCGGGATCGCAGAGGATGGAAGGCTGCAGTGTCTCAGGCAGAGACTCTCCACGGGTCGGGAGCCCGTTAAGTAAGTAAGTAAGTAGTATTTTTGTTATCCTTTGTTTTTTTTTTTTTTTTTTTGAAATGGTATTTTTGTTATACCATTTCAAAAATTTCCATCCGCACAATTACCTATCCCTCGGTAAAATTCTCTGTTTGCACATTTCTGTCGAGCTACAAATTAATAATAACAAATCTAAAAATAAGAGATATGGGGGATTATTGAACAGGCGATTTAAAAAAAAAATATTTTTTTTACCAGCCTTAGTTTTATTAAAGAAATATCTTCGCAAAGCAATGAAGAATCTTCACCCCACAATTACAACAACTACAATCGACTTGACGCCTTAGAGATTCACACCAGCAGCCGTATTTATTAGAATTTCTTATAAATACATACATTGCGTAAGAATTTAGCAGCCTTAATGCAGATTTTCTGAAATATTATTTATAAGCTTTTTTGTGATTATTTTATTAAACGAAATTTGTACTAATATCAGCCAAAATATAACAGTACACCGAAAGATTTTAGTTTTAAGTCTTTTTCTCTAGGTACATGTCAATAAGGAAACGAAAGCATTTCGGCAAAATTTTGGTTATTATACCCTCCACAGGAAGGTATATTCACTTTGTCATTACGTTTGTAACGCCAATAAGGAGTCACCGGAGACCGCATAGAGTATATATATCCTGAATCAGGATTACATTCTGAATCGATTTAGCCATGTCCGTCTGTCTGTCCGTGTGTCTGTTGAAAGCACGATAGCGAACAGAAATTCTGAGCTCTGATGTATCTGAGCTAAAAAGAAACACGAACTTTTCGTATAACAGTTCAGGTTGTGCTCTGAACTAAAAAAGAAAAACGCCTTGTAAGGCCCGATATATATTTTAATTTATGCATTTATGACAACTATGTGCTGAAAGAAAAACGCCTATAATAGGCGTTTTTTTTTAGTTCAAGGTAAAACCTGAACTGTTATAAAAAAAGATCGTGTTTCTTTTTTAGCTCAGACACATCACAGCTCAGAATTTGTATTTCTTTTTTCGTCCAGATCATGATCAGAGCGCGCTTTATGGGCTCCTCAGAATAAATTGACTGGGCAGGCTAAAAAAAAAGCTGATGACGCATATGCGTACACACTTACATTCACATTTGACAGAACAGAAAACAGGATAAAAAAAAAATAGTTGAAAACCGATCTGAGCACGCTCAGTGGCGTAGCGTGGGTTTGGGCCACCCGGGGCAGACCTGATTTATGCCGCCTCTCGTAATTTTTTACACACTAAAAAAAAACCATATCTGCATCAGTTTAGTTTTGCTCGGGTTGACGCCGAGGCCGCAGCTTGCAGCCCAGGTGTTTACCTTTTCTAGAGCGGCCCCCATAATTTCACTAATCACGGAGGGAAACTCCCCTGACACTAGTATCGCCACGTTATCCGCATACGCTACAACTTTGACACGTTCCCTGTCAAGTTTAACAAGAATTTTGTTTATAACCATTAGCCAGAGTAGGGGTGAAATGACGCCGCCCTGTGGCGTTCCTCTTTGGGCAAATTTGCTGTTGCCTAGTGTTGCCTGAATGGTTCTTGTTCTGAGCATCGAGACTATCCACTGACTAATAAATTCTTCTACAACCAGCTCGATCAGAGATTCACGAATTGCTTCAGTGTGAACGTTGTTAAAAGCTCCCTCTATATCTAGAAAGGAGGCTAGGGTGTACTCTTTATATTTTTCAATTGTCCGCACTGCTTCGTGGAGAGCCGTTTCCGTAGATCTCCCCTTAAGATAGGCGTGCCGTGATTTGGATAGCGATGATTCTACTAGAAAACTTCGCATGTGAATGTCTAGGACATGTTCTAGAGTTTTAAGTACAAAGGAGGTTTGACTAATTGGTGTCCTTCGCTGCTTCATGCCCGCGTTTGCCTACCTTCGGTATAAACACCACTCTAGCGCGTCTCCAGGAGTAGGGAACGTGATTTAGTATTATACAGCTTCTAAAGATTGACGCCAGCCAAGGTATTGTTAGGTCTTGCGTTCTCTGTAGCATGACAGGTAGTATGCCATCAGGGCCCGGAGACTTAAACGGAGAGAAGCTGTTAATAGCCCAGGAAATCTTTTCCTTGGAGATTATTGAATTGATGTTGTTATGGAGTGCAGGTTGTACTGGCCGAGACCTCCCGGGTTCCGTATTAATATCACTGCATCCAGGAAAGTGAGTGTTAATTAGGAGTTCCAGAGTCTCCGCACAGGATTCAGTCCAACCTCCATCTGACTTTCTTAAAAAGGAAGGGTTGGAGTGTTCCTTGGACAGAATTTTGCTAAGCCTGGCGGAGTCCTTTAGAGTTTCTATTGAATGGCAGTAATCCATCCTGGCCTCCTTTTTGGATGCCTTAATGGCTTTTTTATAAAGACTAAGACAGTCCCTATAAGGCTGCCAGAATTTGTGTTTGTGGCAGATGTTGAAGATCGCTCTTGTCATCTGTCTGAGATTAGAGAGATTCTCGTTCCACCATGGTGGAAGTGTTTTTTTCCTACGTTTAACTGGGCACGAGACTTTGTATGCCACATGCATTGCGTTCTCGAAAGTCTTAACCTTTGCCTCCAGCTCTTCAACTACCAAGGTATGTGTTTTAGGTGTGTTTTTGAGTTTTGTCCGAAGGATTTGGCCAAACTTGGTCCAGTTAACTCTCTTAGGGTTTCTAAATGGTTCCCTAGTCTCGGCCTCGAGATTCAAGTCAAAGAGGATCCATCTCTGGTCTGAGAGTGACTCCAGATTGGAAACCCTCCAGTTTTCGACCCTTAAGCTATCGATGTTTGTTTTTAGTGCGATATCTAGGACCTCTTCCCACCCCAGGAATGTTCCCGTACTCGGGAAGACAAAGGTTGGGGTCGTGCCCTTATTGCAGATCGATAGGTAAGTAGATAAAAGAAAATCAAAAAGTGACTCACCCCTTTCATTATCTTCTGAGCTTCCCCATACAGTATGCCTTGCATTGGCGTCGCAGCCCATCAGTAGGTTGTCCGTTGTTGAAATTGCGGCTAAGAGTTGCTTCACTTCCACTGGCGGTGCTGGTCTCTCATGAGCCATATATGCTGATGTGAGGTGTGTGTTTTGGTTCGCAAACTCCAGTTTAACCACTGTTAAATTATCTCAGCTAAGATTGGGACATAAAAAAGCTTTAAGATGTTTCTTAGCGAGTATGCATGTTCTAGGCTTACCTGTGGCCTGATGTTTGTAAAATAGGTTGTATTGTTTGTCTTGAAGCCCCTTTATGGTTGAGTCTCTCACCCAGGGCTCCTGAATAATGCCGATGTCCATGTTTTCCTCCCTTAGAAAAACCATCAGATTATCGGAGGCACACCTTGAGTGCCTCAGGTTAATCTGTATGACTCTCAGCATTACTCGCAGACGGGTCTTTGTCAGCGATCATTAGGTCCTCCAGCAGCTTGTCGGTTTCGACGATGTTCACATCGTCCTCAGGACCCGATGAAAGGAATACTTTCAGCTTGGCATGCCTTATGCCAAACCGAAGCTTGTGGCCTGCCTTTTCGAGAGCAGCCAGGCACTCGTTGTTAATGAGCAGGAGGAAGGACATTGTGTTTTTGTAGGGTTCCTCTGCCTTGATGACCGCCCAGTCATCCATTTGAACAGCGGGGTTGTTGAGTTTGAGACATTGGAGGAGCCTTCCCCCGTCAATCTTCATATTGGGCAACCAAATGCGAGCCCTTGGTCTCCTCGGGATGTCATTAGCGGGGATAAGCTTGATCTTCAAGCCATCCCAGGCGTCACTAACCTTAGCAACGCACTCACTAAGGAAGTCCTTGGAGATTTGGTCGACGCACTTGATTACCCGATATCCCCTAACCACCTCGGCGGAGTAAAAATCTAGGAGAGGTCACCCTTGGTTGTTTATGAGGTGGTCCATCCCCATATCAGAGAGCCTGGCCTCAATGCTCCCCCACGCCTTGGCTATGGATTTCCCGTTCGTCGAGAGTTCATCCACCAGTGCAACCTGAAGATGATCCCTTACCACCTCGGTAAAGGGTCGCCTCTGGATTGCACCGGAAGCCGACGTGCTTGGTTTGGGTGTGACTTTGGCTGCTGTACCTTCGGCAACTTTCGTTTTTTTGGGGGCCGGGCGATGGGAGGTTTCATCCATAGATCTGTGCCGCTTCGCTGCCTGCCTCGGGTTGTTCTTCAGGCGCTCGTTGTATTCGTCAACGATTGCCTGGTATTTGACCTTATCCGCCTGTTCCTTCTCGTGGACCGTTCCGGCAGCCTCATTCTTTGGTATCTTGCCTAAGACGAAGAGGGCCATTTGGTACTTGCTCGTCATAGCTTTCCCTGCGGATTTATGTTTGAGTTTTTTGTTTGTTTTTTGGTTTGCGGTCGAGGTACTAGCCTTAGCACTCTCGCCGCTTGGTGGACAGACGATTGTCTCCTGGCTGGAGGCCAGCAATTCGTCCTCCGATGAGGTGCCAACCTCTGGCAACCTCAGCTGGTCTTTTGTTTTTGTTTTTTTTTTCCTCCTTCTTTTCATCCATTTTGTTTGTTTGTGTTGATTTGATTCCCACGAGTGAGACCGGAAGGGGTAGTCCATCCTGGCAGAGCCGTCTTACCAGGACAGGGCACTGATACAACCGACCTTGCCCGGGCATCGGAGGGTGACCGTTTGCGGCCTAGTTGATTTAACCACATACTGACCATGCAGCCCTCGACACGGTGCCTAAAACGTCTTGGCTTAAAGTGGGATTTTAACTTGGGTTTACTCCCAATACCTTATAAATGGAAAGGTGGGGTCGCTCTTAGTTTCGGTCTAGAGACTCATGACTCATTGACTTACTACAAGCCCTTCCACCCCGACAAGGCGACAACCCGATCGGAAGTTATTAGTTCTGAATGAATTTTTACATCCTTAGTCTTTAAAGTTTGAAATCGAAATTGGGGTTTTCGAGATACGAACAGTTTCTACGCAAATTAGATACCCTTATGTGGTATTCGATTGGGCGCTCTCAGAGCACTTTTTTGCTCTCAGAGCAATTTTTATGTTCGTTTGGTACAAAAAAAGGAAACTTTTTCAGATTTCAGAGCACTTTTGCGAATCTGGATATTTTCTCAGATTTGCTTCAGATTTACCAATACACGTGCGTTTGAGTTTGACAACTAGTGGAGTTTGTTTACATTTTAGTGAAATTTTTCAACTGCAAAGAAACGCATTGCATCGGGTGGATCTATTTTTGTTAATTATGTATGTACAAATGTTTAGAAATCAATCCAGGCGATCATTTTGAATGTTTTCGTATAAAATTTAACCAGTGAATAATTTTTAATAAGCTTCAATTTTAGGCGTTTTTCTTTTTTAGTTCAGAGCACAACCTGAACTGTTATACAAAAAATTCGTGTTTCTTTTTAGCTCAGATACATCAGAGCTCAGAATTTGTATTTCTTTTTTCGTTCAGAGCGCTATCAGAGCGCGCTCGATGAGCTCAGAATAAATTGACTGAGCAGGCTGATTGTATAGCCGATTCAGCGTTGCCAGACGGTTAATATATTTCCCCCCCGACAAATCTGAAAAACCCCCATATTTAGCTATTTGCAAGAAAAAAAACCCTAAATTTTTTTTTATATTTTTGCAAATAACTATTTTTACCACTTACTTTCGGCATATTTGATTATGGTCACTAACTTCACTTGAAAACAACAAAACTAAATTTATTTCTTGAACGAACGAACTGCAGCAATCGAAGAGAATACATAAGCAGGATTAATTAGAAATTTGTTTTGAAATTTGGCAAGAGAAAATACCAAGAAAGTCGCGCTCTGCTTCCTTCCACCCAAATGATTGTGAACTTTTCGCAAACGCAATAGTGTGTGATGCATGTAGCTTTAGATAGGGGTTAATTAATACACTGGCACTTCTCAATGAATATTGTAATGCGTTGGAATGGAATGGAATTGCCAGACATGTTTACATCGGACATAGGTAAGGTACTCAAATATACATTGATTTGGTTTGTTGGTGGTGCAGTTGCTTTATAGCTTACTATTACGATGCTTTTTAGTGAGAAAAAAAAAAGAAATTAATTGAACGTAGTTACAAAATAAAAACCCCAGATTTCCCCCCAAAACCATTTTTCCCCCCAGATTTCCCCCCGTTGGCCAAAAAGCCCCTAGATCTGGGGGGAAAACCCCCAAACTGGCAACGCTGAGCTGATTGCACACGTCCAGTCACATTTGACAGAAAAAAAAAACACAGGATAAGCAAAATAGTTGAAATGGTCGACGAACCTTGTTGTTTTGGAACTGAAAATAACCAATTTAATAAATATAAATTAATAAATTTAAATTTATGCATTTATGACAACTATGCGCTCAAGTGTGTTTCATAAATACCTCAGAACAATCTGAGCACGCTCGCTTCAGAGCGCGCTCATAATCAGAGACAATACTGAGACCACCAACTTCGGCCGATTTCCCGTTACTTAGCCTACAAGCTATATTTCTATGGGGTGGCAAATGCTAAGTGCGCTTGTATTGTTACATAGAAATTCGTATTGACAAATGTCACGTAACTTCAGAAACAAATACACTCGCACCTTGCATATGCCACTTCCGCTTTGGGCAAAGTGGCTTGCGGCGTTCATAGAATTTTATCCGTTAAATTTGAAATTGTTCGTTACGTGGGAATAATATTTTTTTTTAGGAAAAAGTGTACATTTGCTTCAAATATTTACGAAAAATTAAGAATGTAGGTTGGTTGAGGGAAAATAAAAACATTTTGAGCAAATTTTCTTTATTATTGAAGAAAAATTTACACACGAAATCGAAGTTAATTATATCCAAAAGCGGGAAATACACAACCATATTTGCCCTAATATATTTCTAGTATTTAAAACATTTCCTTTAGATAGTTTTATTAACCACACAAATCAAATTATTCACCTTCAAAAAATTTATAATTACTAACCAATGGCATTCAGTTATGCTAAAATGTGGTATTCCCGAACTCTTTCACATTTCACCACGGTTGCCGAGGTTGGCAGCAGCTATTTTTGTATTTTTTGTATGTTTTTGCATGTCACACGGATACGGACTCCCAATTGACAGAACACCGATAGGAATACAAAATGGCGAATTTAAAAAAAAACTGAGGGGGCCAGCGGCAAGAGGATTGTGAGTTGGGGGTCTCAGTATGGTTTGTCTATGCTCATAATGCTCGAGTTCAGTTCAGAGCTCAGCTCTGAACTAAAAAAGAAAAACGCCTATTGAGAAACTTCTCTCACACACACAAATTCTAGCAAGAAAAGAGAAAGAGAGTATTTCCGAATGCAGATGTTGTATACTGTGTTATAAATTGTGTGTGCTGTGTAGGGTTGTCATTTCTGATAGTGGAGTTGCATACTAGGGAGCAGCAGGATTTTTTTGTTGAGCAACAGAAGGAATGTAAACTTTGAAAATAAATTCGTCAGACTGAAAAAAGAATCTGTTTTGTAAATTTTTTATATTTCAAAATTATAAACACCCCAAATTGCCGCCCTAGGAAAGTGCCGCCCGGGGCCTGTGCTCTGCTTATCGTATAGCAGACTTTACTTAACTTTATCGTAGACAAGGGAGCAATGTTAAGTGAATTTACATACTGTATATGTTCAATCATTTAAGTTCATATTGTTTTTTACTTTTTTAAAGCACTCTTCAACTTGTATATCACAGAATGTGGAAATATCTGTGATTCTTCTCGATGATAAATATGTCGGAGCTGTAAGTTATTAAAGTAAAGAACAGCATGTTCTGGATTTATCGGAGGTGCACGGAATAGTAAAAGAACGAGTCCCTATATAAAGGGTCTTTCATTAAGGACTTGACAACTTCTTTTTTTAAATAAAATGCAAACTACTTAAGATTTCATTGGATTGAATTACTATTAAAACATTTATGAATGGAATTCGACTTCGTTCATATATCGACTACGGGAATGTATGAGCGATCGATACGTTGTACCCAATTTGGATGACTGGGCCGCACATTTCGACCGATACCACCGCTATTTCTCGTTCAATATTGGCTCCGTGCTCCTCTTACGTCGCCGGCTTGTTGGCATGGACTAATGATTTAACGTAGCCCCATAAAAAAAGTCTAGGAGCGTTAAGTCAAACGGCCCAATAACGCTACCTGCATGAAGCACCAATTTTTGCGGATGAAGTGCTGTTTCATGAAGCACATGAGGGTTCTAACATGTCCAGTAACGCATATTTTGCTTATTGACGAAG
This sequence comes from Cheilosia impressa, assembly GCA_948293265.1. NCBI lineage: Eukaryota > Metazoa > Arthropoda > Insecta > Diptera > Syrphidae > Cheilosia > Cheilosia impressa. Next base: position 9,017,715 of record OX411885.1, on the reverse strand, counting down.
CCGTTTAACCAAAAACACGCGACCACCGACTCGGAATTTCAGTAGTAAATTTAAGTGATTTGTAAACGTTGTTTCTTCGTGTACTTCATAGTGATGAAAATGTTGAGTTAACTAAATATTTAAACATTGACAGTTCAGTAATCGGTTTAAGGGTGCGTTCACACTGAAAATTTGAAGTTGTCAAGTTGTACCCTTTATATCGGTATATTCCGTTTAAGAATGTAATCCACGGATACATGGATCATAGGCATTTTGACAATTGATAGAAGTTATTAAGGAAACAGCACTGTTACAAAAATATTACCGTGTATTTAATAAAACAAATTAATTAACACATATTCACACTTAGTAATAACTGCGAAGTAAGAGGCTAAATATGAAATGCATTCACAAAAACATATTGGATAATAGCTGATTGGCATGAAATACGTCTGCAAAGTCGTGTGAATAAGAAAAAGTTACACAACATATTCTTTCGCATATTCAAAATGAGAAATGAACTATGAACATGTATTTATTTAACTGAGTATACTTTAGAATAGAGAACATGATGTTGGATAATTTTTTTTTTAAGCCAACTTTATCATGCTCAACGAATTAATTATTCATATCTTTTGTTCACATTTTGACTTGGGTATATAAGGTAAATAACATGTGCGTGAATTCTTAATCCTTTTCCATACATACATTAATGTAGATGGAAACTATTCATTCCATTAGAAAGCTTAAATGCGACTTAGCAACGCAACAAAGCTTTAAGGGTAGAGACAAATCATTTAAATATCATCATAGTATTCTCAATGACAAGTAAGTGCCTATTGCGCTTGCCTCCCCCAACACCAGCAACACATTTATGTCAATTCCTGGAAATTTTACTCAACACAGGGCACAGCAAGTTTTGTTTTTTCTTCTTTGATGTTTCGTGCTTTCGGATACCGGAGTCGGGAGTAATTGAAAACCGATTTTTTAGTTTTCGTTTAAAAATATATCTTCCAAATACTATTATTTAGAATTAAATAATATATGTGTATAAATACTTATTCACTGCATGAAAACATGAGTATATGTTTATACAATATATTGCTTAGATTTAATAAGGAAAAAAGGGGGAAAAAAAAATTCGTTAGTGGCTTAACGGGTGACAAATCGATATATACAAATAAAATAAATAAAACGGAAACAAGAACTGCATTTGAATGTGAAAAATTTAAGATCGAAGTTAAAAACTAATTTTCAGTGGAGTGTAATTATTACTACTATCTTTTTCGCGGACACTCAAAGACGAAACATTCTAGAAGTCGAGTTTGAAAGCGAAGTTATTTATTTCTTTACTGAAAACATTTTTTTCTAATTCTATCGCCCTTGTTACATAAATTTTGTAATAGAATGTCACAGCAACCTCAAGCTTAACTTAATAGTGTGTACTAGATTTACAATATCCAGATGGTGTAAAACCGAATGGAAAAAGCTGCTTTGGAGCTTATATGTTTTTCTTCAATTTAAACAATTTACTATGTGTGAGCAAAGAGATAAGAATGTACGTTTCCAAGAGCTCAAATACTGCCGAGAAAATAACCCAAAATATATCGATCTAGTTGTTATACTATTATGTTCTTTCCTGTGTTTTTTGTAATCGCCTCAGCCGTTGCTTTGGCTGTCGTTATTGTGCCCGTTGTATGGTGATTGAACTCAGCGACAGAAACAAAAATACATACGTAATAATTATATAGACTATACACTAACATATTCAATGTATATTATCTAAGAAAGAAATTGATTTGAAAATTGCAAACAATTGGGAAATATACCGTACGTGTACATTTTTCTAGAATTTTTTTTATACATTTTGTGTTTATTTTAACTATAAATAAATAAAATTTTGCATTTTATTGTTCGCTTTCTAAAAATATCTGTGCCAAAAATTACAATTATGCCATTAAAGTGTAAGCAATGTTGATCGAGAATTGAAAAGAATTGAAAAGAGAAATTCTTTGTTAAAAAGAACGACTCTTGATAAAACCGGTGAATAGCCAACGCGAGCACCCCTTTCCTAGGTGAAAAATAACTGCTGAATAAGTGTTTATGGTAGAAAGGTGTATTGAAGTTGCATATGAAGGAGAGTCACGCCTAACCTTTGTTTAATAAGATCCAGGTAAGCCATCTAATAATTGTTTCATAGCCCGTATATCGATAATTACATACAATTTTTTGTAAATCGATATTATAATAATTGTGAATGAAAAAAAGTTCATAAAGAACATAGTGATGCGACAGCTTTTTAATATCTTTATTTTTTTATTGAAATATGGAGTCCTACATTCAATTTCTTTGTGAATAGGTTTAAGTCACTATTTTTATTATCTACCATCACCTCACCAGCACCAGGCCACTGACGATAAATGGAATTATGCAAAGGTATTTAGATACAAAGGTATTTAGATACGATCAATAAATACATTGCAGGAGTAGCACGAGCACAAACTACTAATGTATACTACCTCCTAAGTAGTTTCTGAGTACGAAACTGATTAAAGTCTATATATCGATTGCTATGGCAGTGAGTCATAAAAATTAACAGATGAAGATTGACATGGTATCGAATTCTTCTTAAAATCACTTAAAACTATTTTTAAGGTATCTATTCACTTCACTATTGCCACCCAATTTTTAATAATTAATTAAAACTAAAAACCCAAGGTTATTCCATATACATATATCATTTCATGTCGAAAACGAACACTTGGGATAACAATAAACTGATATAAGAACACATTTCTGGTTACACTTACGTTTGTAGCACAAACAAAGAATCCACCCAAATGCCGTCTACTATTGACAGTAAAATCTAGCACTATAATATATATATATATTTACCCTAACTAAATATCTACTTATGCGCCCCAATGCTCACCCCGAACACAAGTACGTCTAGCTTAGTGCTAAATAAAACCCGTTAGAGCATAATTGCCGAACACGCCAAGCAATCAAACTTAGACTCGACTTTTACGCAAAAGTCGAAAATAAATGTCCAGTGATCTCCAATGCCGACTTTCGAACCTGATGCTTTAAGTAGATAAGTGGTCCTCATAACGTCAGCCAGAAGGTTTCACTTTTAAATGCATTTATTAAGCTGTGAAATGATTTTTTTTTGCTTTTAGGTTATATTAATATTCAATCGATGTGTACAAAAATTAAAAAAAAATATTTTGTGTAATTTAAATCGAAATGACAAAATTCATTAAAAAAAATATATTACATTCGTTTAAACATTTTTACAAATTAGTTGACCTAATGGATTAACTAGAAAATTAGTAACCAGACGACATTATGGGTTGTTTTAGTGTTTAGCAGAGCTTCTGGTTCACTTGTAATATTAGAAAATCGTATTGTACTTGACCCTTTAGAGATGATATAAGACAGATAATGGTATAACCACCACCTATATTTAAGTACTTGATGGTCTTGTTGTTAATTGATTTACCTATTTTCGGCACAGCTGTTCCCTTAGGTCAATCTAAGTACTTATATAATAGGCAAATATATTGTTTGATGATATGACCTTAAAGTTGACGACTAAAAAACCTGGTCCATGCAAATGAGTAATATTAAAATAGTGCTCAGTGTGGTTAAGGGTTGTAAAAGCTACACATGACATCAGAATTCAAGATGCCTTGGAATTTATAACACAAAAGAGACGTGTCCCAATTCACGTCATGACATAATTCCTGCACAGACTGACATCATACAGGCATGCGCAATATATAAAAACAAAGGCGTTATCAGTATATCACAGCATGTAGTACTCACATATTGTGTTCTACTCTTTCTTTTCACTTCCACGTGCTGACCTCGTGTGCCCCTATTGTGTTTTGCAATTTCTTGGAAGCAACAACAATTCCATCTCAGTTCGTCTCCATTGCTTATAATGCTGTCATAGAGTGGTATGCTTTGCTAAGAGAAGCGAAGAAATTCTCTAACATTATTTTTAGATTAACACAATTTAACTATCCCTACCCGCTGACTGGAATTTATTGAACCTTTTTGAATATTCATTAACATTAAAAAAATCGAAGGACTGCCAATCTCCTAAGTCCTATGCTACGAAATAAAGTGTATATTTTAAATTCGTACAAATAAGTTCATGGTAAAAATTGGAGAAGATCGTATTATAGAATTAGTTTGGTGGGTTTCATGAGCCAAAAGTATTGTCAGGCGCTTATCGTTTTAGGCAATAATTATTGCCTTCTTCTAATGTGAAAATCTGTGCTGTACATACACAAAAACTATTTAATGTCTATATTCTTACAGTTTCAGTATGTACTGGCTCGCCCAACTCTTCAACCCATTTGTCTTAGTTAACTTAATACAAAAATATTTCCCTTACTTTCTTAACTATACAATTTAATAATTCTCGGCAAACCAACAAAACAAAAAGTGGCAATACACGATGATTTTAATAACAAAATTGTACGTACAAATTGAAAAATGAGCATAACATACATAGTTTTTATGTTATTTTGTTCGCTTAGTTCCTCACCAAATATTATTTAATTCAACATGCTATATTTCGAAAATAACCACAGGCACGAGTACGATAACTTTGACGCCGCAAAGTAATAACAAGTTCTTGTAGAAGGACAGATTACAAACACTTTTTCCTATGGTAGAGAAAGGGATCTATTTCCCCCATTAAAGCGAAAGGGACAATAAACGACAACACTTCCAATAAACGGTTGTGAAGAGCAAAGTCCGTGGCAGCTATAAAAATTTAATTTCAAATTTTAGAATTTCGTTGTGTTTTTAATTTGTATTATTATTATATTGATATGAAACGGCAATGCAACAAAACACAATTTTGCAGCCCAGTTTAATTTAATAATTTGCGGGCTAGGTAGCCTTTCCTTCCTTGCACTAGCATAGTGTGTAAATTAGTTGATAATTTCCATGTGCGGGCGACTGCTAGACGTACAAACATCGCTGTGTTATATATATGAAATTGGCTAGTCGACTAAATGGCCTGATCTGACTGGCAGTCACCACACCACAAACCCCCAACATCAATCACAAATCTTCTTCTGCTTCAGAATTGTTTTGTTACATTCGTTCGGATGACGTCACATGAAAAAAATTTGTAAGTGTAGAAAAGTCTATGATGTAATATGCAAGATTAATTATCATTAATATTCGGACTTAGGTTTTGGGTATCAAACAAGAAAGAGCTTTTGTTCAGTTCTCTTTAGCTTTAAGATTGATTCGATTCAATTCTCGCTTGCGCGCAATGACCCCCTCTCTTCCTGTGTTAAATGAAAAAATAGAAATTTACCCAACCTAAAACCTAATAAAAAAATTCTGTTGTAGGTCATGGCAAGACAACAGTTGTAAAAAGTTGTATAGTGATTTATATAGCGATTGTGTTAAGCTATGTCTACATACATTCTTTTATTGAGCTAAAAGAGAAGTAAAAGGAGCAAGTATTTCATAAGATACGTCAAAGTAAGAATGGTTGGTCCTGCTCGAACTTTCAGTTGTCTCTATAGAAGATATTTGTGAATGACATGCGCAGATCATGTAAATTAAGTTCATTTCTTTATAGTTTTACCCACAGATGAGATATCTCATTTCCATCTGTGTTGTCTGGTGTGCTCTAAGCAGTAGTCAGTTTTTGGATTATCGCTTTGCTCTCGGACTCAGAAGTCAGAACTGTCCTTTCACCCTGCAAAGGTTGACTGCAGAATAGTCTCTTACTATTTGAATCATCGGCAGCGTTAAAAGGAAGTACATATTCTGCTTTTGTGTTTAATTGTCTCAATAGTAAATCAACAATTATTTTTTGGAGGGCGGTTCATGACGGAACTACGAGCAAATGAATACTTACAAGGCCAGTAGAATATGTGAGTGTAGATTCGTTTGCATAAAAAGTGTTAAGTCGCACGTAAAAGAATATCCCAACGGGAAGCAAATAAAAAAAAAGTAGTAAGTTAACATGCTTACAAGCATGTATGTCATCAAACATTTGACATGCCATCAATCACGTTTATATAAAAAAAACAGGTATTAGGTTAAGTTCCACTACCAGATTGTTGTATGTGAACAAATTGTAGGCAAAATAAAAACGTATTCTTATTTTATATTTCATGTGGGCTCTAGCATGGTCAATGAAATTTGAAATCATAGAGCCCACACACAAAATTCTCATTTGACATGCCAAATTCACAAATTTTAAAGAAAAATCACTATGCTTCGTACCAAGTTGTTGTGCAAATAAAGACATACCTACAGTTCTGAAAACCTTATCAATCAGGGGGTGTTTTTTATATATATAAATAATTAGTTTCTATTTTGTCATATACATACGTAAATTTGTTTTGTTTATTTCATACCTCTGTTTAAAAAATTAAAGCTAAAGAACTGAAAAAACTTCTGTAAACGAAGACTATACTAGCCTTTTACTGTTACAATTTGGGTACCACTGCAAGCCATCAATTCTGATTCTGAAACCATTTGCTCTACCTTTACAGGTAATATCAACAAACCAACGCGATAGCATACATAAAAAACTTATCTTATTCGGAAGACGTCTCATGCAGCAGTAATAAGCATTATTACGTTTTTTTTTTTTAAGTAGTCTTTCATATATGTGCGAGAGATTTTCAATGTCCCACCTGCAGCACACGTCTAAAGTATACGAAACTGCTATCTACATAAAGAAGAATCGGCAGGCTTTGATTTGTCGATTTTAAAGACTATTTTAAGAATAGACAAGAACACTGAAAAAAGTTCGACATTAAAAAAAACCCGACAGTAACTGTCTTGGTGTAAAATATTTACCACAACATGCAATTCATATGATTCATATAATATAGTACACAATCAAATTATGATCAAAATTATAGCCCCACAGTTTAATTTTTTAAAAATCATCTTCAGTAACTGAAGTCCTTAAAGACATAGAGTCTCTAATTTGGCGAGTTTTTGTAAACAGATTCTTAATGTTTCTAATATTTATTTATAATGCATATTGTATAGAAGTTTAACTTGTAAGATAAACTAATTAAACACGTAAATAAAATTACCAACCAATAAACCCAATTTAATTTAATGAAAGTTTTTGCGAGCTAGAATGAACAATTCATTCGAGGAGAACCTTTTTAGACTGATTGTTGCTAAAAATAGCAGTAAAAAGCACATATTTTTGCAGAATTTGCAACAATCTGTAAGCAGCGGTACTTATTTATTTTTTTAACTGTGCTAAACTATACTCATAATATCTAACGTAATATTCTTACGAATGCAATAGAAAATATTTAAGGTAGCCAGCTTGCGTATTAACTTAGTATTCTCATTTCCTCTTGGGACATTGTATTATATTTATAAGAGATATTTCTGAATTTGGACTAGAACGTTTAGCCATCTGCTTTGATTTATTCATATCACGAAAAAAACAATTACTCAAGATTTATTAACTCCGAATGAACACATGCTTCAAAAATGTGAGTAAAGTTGAGGTACACTCCCGTTTTCTTCATAGCCCAGCTTTTGCGGGACTAAAAAATAAAGATGTAATTTGTGTTTTTCCGAGGATGAAATCTGAGACCATTTTTATCAATATTTTTGTTGAAATTACTATGTATCGAGCAAGATGCCGGTCAAACTTCTAATTAAAAAATTATGGTGACTCAATTGTGGTTGGAACAAAAAGAGAAGTAAATACATATTTTTCAAAAATATGTTCAAAAGCATTTTTTTGTAAAATCATCTATTTTATATTACATTGAATTAAAAAGTCAGGTATACTCTTGGATGGTTATCAGACGTTCGCGGGACGAAAAAAAAAGATGTAATTTGTGTTTTTCCGAGGATTAAATCTCAGACCATTTTATCAATATTTTTGATAAAATTACTAAGGATCGAGGAAAATGCGTGCAACCGGTCAAACTACTGATTAAAACATGATGGTGACTCAATTGTGGTCCGAACAAAAAGAGAAGTAAATAAATGTTTTTCAAAAATTTCTATGTATGTATCAGAAAAGAAAAAAACATATTAAAAAGCATTTTTTTTTATTTTTTATTTTTACATTTTACATTACATTAAAAGTACCTACATGTGACACAAGCACGCGGATTATTGGAAACATTTTTGAAATCGTACAATGTGTAGGAAGACCTTCCCCTCAGCCTCATCCAGAAAAACACATTTTCTTGTTCCTCATGATAACTATAACAAGTGATGTCTTTTAAAGCTTTGTCAAGTAGGTATATGTGTTTTAATGAACTAAATGTGTAGCTGTTACAAAAAAGAGGTCTACTCGCTACTCCGTACCACTTCCTTTGCGCAGGATTCTCTATAACTTTCGGGGTGAATTATGTTGAAAGAGTTCAATACGCTCTCACGATATACTTGAAAAAAAAAGAAATAAGCAATTTGAGCGTGACAGTGAGAGAAGACTTTAACATAAACACGATATTACTTGTATACAAATTTTCTATTTTTAAGCGCTTTTGATATAAAAAAGTGTTTTCAATTCCATATAAACCAAAAGCATGAGATGTAAAGAAGAACAACGTGTAAGCGAAAATTAGTTTTTTAAGTAGAAGATTGAAAATGTATCGAAATTTATTTAAGGAATTTGTTGGTTATGGGGAGGCAGAAGTATAATAAAAATTGTGTTTGATTCTCCTTCTAGCTCTTCTGTATTCTCAATATCTCTCTCTATTCGTCCAGTATTCCACCACCCGAGAATTCAATTCCACTGCCGCGCAGAGCAATAGGAAGACAAAAAGTTTACGCCAGAAAAATTGCAGTAGGTTGTGGTCGCTCTTCGGTCTTTCTCTCGTCATTTCGGGTGCCCGGGCTTACATTTGGCAAACGAGGAGACATCGTCGGGTTTTTCATGAAGCGGGTCGTATCCTGTTTTTTTTTTTGGTGTTATGTTGTGTGCTTTAGTTTTTATTAAATATAAGTAAGCAGAACACGCTACGATGTTGAAATATTTTTGTATTATTTTTATTAACGCATCATTGAGAATCAAAATAAGTAAAAAGACTTTTTTCGAAATTTAATTTTATCTATAGTTTTATTCATATTTTATTCATCTCTCATGCAACTCTGCTGGCTGCTGTATAAAATGTATCTCTGCTTTGAATAAATGTAGTCTTTTTACCTACAAGTTCTGCCCAAGTGTTTGTTCTGTGCAGCGATTATTTGTGTTTACGATATTATATTGCGCGTGTGTATGTTGTGCGTATGATGTAAGTGTATATGACAACCTTCTAGCCACGTTTTACTTGGTCAGATGTCGTAAATTACAGTAAAAAAAAACTGTCAATTATTTGTAATTACTGTTACATAGCTTCTATATTTTTCAAAAGTACGTCTATGTTTTTAAAAATTAAAAAAAAGAACCAATTTGAGTTTTGTTTTCATATACCTATCCATTCACCCCAGGAGAGGTTCAATGCAATTTTTCCCTTTTAACGAGCTAACGACTTAGCGAATAAAATTAGAAGGTTCAAACTTCAATAATATAATATTTTAAGCGTATTTTTATAAATATGTACCTATTGCGACAAGTTCATACGGATATAATACAAGTCATGTATACTAATTTTATCTCTGTGTTCAATACGAGCAGGTATATTATATGCTATGGCTTAACAAGTATGGTGTTGTGCTATTGCTGTATATTATGTATTTATTTGTATTTTTAGCTGACTGTAGTGTATGTGAGCCTTTTTGGGTGTGCTTTATATGGTGCTCTAATACAACGAAAAGACAACTAATATCCTTATTATCCTTTCGTGTATTGAAATGAAACTGGCGACACTCGTAGCATTTCCTTTTTGACTATCCTTTTATGCTAATCGTATGTTGGACTCTGTTTTTGTTAGGTTGCTTCTCTACTTCCCTACTAAATGACGATGGTAATGATGATTATGACTACGACAATGGCTGTAGGTTGAGAAATATAAGACACCAACAGACATGTTTAGGCGTGCTCCCATGATACTTACTGATATATGTCCTTGTTTCTGATGCTGCTCCTGATATATACTAGTAAATTTCTCCATCGGCGTGTCATTCACTTGAAATTTCTTGATTTCACACGCCTTGTATGGGTTTGAGTCACTTCCTGTGATTGTGGAGTCACCACTTAAAGCTATAATTTCGCGCGTTGATTTTTCCATACCTACACGATATCCACTAGGTATACGTTTGTTTTTAAGGTATGTCTTCGAATTAATCTAGGTATGGAGTATTTAAGATAATATAGAATACACAGAAATTGCTGTATATCTACACTTACAAGTTTAAAATTATTAAAAATATATATCCCTAATACCTAGTCTACACAAATAGTGCGTATGTTTATTTATTTTCAATTACAAGTTTATTCACTTTTCAAACTGTCAAATAACTAATTTCTGTTAAATTAGTTAACATCATTACTGAAATTGAATTGACCTATCTTTATAACGAAGCGGGCTTAATAAGTATTAGTTTTCTAATTTGCAAAAATGACATCAACACCCCTTCACCATCTGCAAGAGACATTCTCCTGGGGATTGCTTATTGAAACACAAATGGGACATTTTACAAAAAGACTTAGTCATCATGACATGGCATTCCTTTCTCTACGCTTCTTAAAGCTTTTCTCTGACTTGATATGAATACTCGGCAAATAAGCCGGTAATAAACATGCAGTTTTTGTTGGTGCTGGATACTCTAGTTTCAGTTATACTTTGAACTCTGAATCTTCTAGAACCTATTCGTCAGTAATAGAATAGCAAACAAATCTTTGGTTTTTGTTAGTTAAAATTGTGATCCGGCAAATAAATGTATTTTTTACTGGGACACAAGGTTTAAATTCTTTTTTTTTTTTTGTATACCGCCAACCCAATAAATAAACGAATCGGAAACCATCAGTTTCATCTTAACAATAATCATAAAATACATAAAAAAATTTGTTTGATTTAAGTGGTATTATCTTTTGATTTTGTGCCATACGTTAAATAGAATTTAGGAATAAGGTTAGAATTGAATCGTTTTTCAGCGTAAATATTTTCAGAAAATTTTGCAAAAACTATAGTCTGGAAATATATTTCTTAATGTTGCGTATGCTTTTTATATTAAGAACTAAAACCTATAGAATTGTTGCCTTTCTAAAAATCTGCTTAAAAATCTATTTAATGTTATAATCTTTGTTTTTTAAAGTACAGATTTTATTTTAAAAGTTATGGCACGTACTTTAATAAGCCTAAATTGAAAAAAAAACATGTTTTAATTTTTTATTTAATCTCACATTTTGTACTTACAAAGGGATGGTCTCTTAATAGTTTTGTTTTCATGACTTGTGTGATATTTAATTTTTGAAACGAATGAAAGGGACCAAAATTTGTATGTTGAGTCCAAACGGCTGAATTGAGAAGCTTTCTCCGTGTTTTCGGTAGAAATTTGCAATGGATAAAACAATGTAAATAATTTTAAAACGTTATTTATATTTGTCAAATACGCGGAACATATTCTTTTAAAAAACATGATTTGTTATTATAATTTTTTTATCAAATGCAAGATTTGAATGTACCTACCCGGAGAGAATTCCTAAGATTCCAGAGTCATTCAAAATACGTGCCAGAGTCATTCAGACATATTTACAAAAGATAGAAAACTAGATATTCAATGTACACAGTAAGAAAATATTTAGTATTATTCGTGATAATCTAAAATGGCATGAAAATGGTTCCACTTCGGAACTATTTGCTTGAATAATACTATATACTCATCTTTTGATAGTTTAACCTTGTCATAATAGTAAAAGCCCTCAGTGTAGTAGGTACATACTTTGGACATAATCGAATTTTACCTGCATAAACCCCCTGTATTTTGATTGTTACTAACAAATTAGGGTCATTGGTGAAAGTTCGATAGCTATGAAAGGTCGACTTGAGTATCCCCGACATTTAATTGCTTAAATAACGGTTTGTTAGTTTTTCTTTTTTGGTCGACTTGCTGTGGCTCAATTCTCTTCTCTCCTAAACCCATGCCAACTACTTGGTTTTACAGCCTTTTTATAAAAAAATGTGAGCACGTTATACTTATTTTTTTTGTCTATAACTTTATTTCAGATTTTAACTTTGTCATCATTATATACTTAATATAAATCACGTAGTAAATGAAACGGTGATCTCGTACGAATATCTGTTCCAAAATTGGTTTGGTAAGTTTACATTGGTTTGGTAAATAATTAAACATTATATCTTATTGGAAGTAATAAATAACATTTGGTTTATCTTATATTGCTAATAGACACCACATTGCTTGAAATATTAGTTAATTTTTTTTCCTGTGAAAATTGTTACTAGGCATCAAACCTGATAAATACCAAAGCATTTTTTAGGCTTGCAAAATTAAATTATTTTCACACAGCAGCCAAATTTTGAACGAAGCTCTTGCCATTATTTCATTTTAACCCCATAACGGCATTGGCATATATGGTTTGTTCGTGATTTGTCTGTAGTAAGATATTATAACGCGTTGAAAATAGTGCTTTAATACCTAATAAGCCGTTGTCTCAAATATCGGAGTAGGGCTCGTATATTTTTGAAGATCTGTTCTCTCTTAACTAACACGCCATAGGGCTCGCTCGTTTCTTTGTCTTCTTAATGTAAATACAAGAAGACAAATATGATTAAATCAATTGTCCATGCCGTTTTGGCAAAAGATATATTTTTTTGTGTTAAGAACTCGTTTTTTAAACTTTTTGATTTTATAATGATAAAAATGTTAAATAAAAATTGCAGAACATTAAGAGCAATGTGCCTACATCATTTAATTCTGTTTCTTATTTATTTTTTTATGTTATAAATACATGCCTAAAATATATATTTTGTACGTATAAATACTTATAAAAAAAAACCTTACAGTTTTATTCATTGCCTCCTCCTCCATCTCGTGCACGGTTGAAAAAAGCTGGATTCAGGCGCCACTTGTTGAATCTCTTTTTTTTATTTTATGCAAGCCCTAAGATTTTTCGCTTAGCACATACGATAAATTAATCTCCAATTACATTCTGATTATAAAATCGCACTTTGTGAAATGAAAATGATGAAGAGTATTACAAAACCACAAAAGAAATACAAACAGCAGTAGCATCTATTGTTTATTCTTGGCTGCGAAAATCAAATTCAAACCATCACATCTTTAAATTAGCAAATGGGAAAATATAAATGGTTTAACACTGCAACAAATTATACAATTGGGTGAATGATTTTTCAAAATGGAAGTATGTTCATATAGCTAATCGGACAATTCGGTTACATTAAAGCTATCAGTCTCTTATGTTGCTATTAATAAATGAATACGAAACACACTCCAATAAAACAATTCCGTACTATCGTGAAGCCAACAAATTATCAATCTCTGCTTACGACATTACCCCCTATTTCGAATACGTCAGCTACTCCACTATACCTACCCCATTTCAAACATCTTTACTATCAGTTTTCGCAGCTTATACCTTTGTCACCAACATTTGCAATTGTTATCTACGGTTATCATGTTTTTTAGCCTTGATGGTTCGGCAATCTTATATGATTATTTCGTTTCTGACGGCATCATAGAATACTTTATGACTATTACCGCACACCTAATTTCTAATGAAATATTCTCTATATGTGTTCATGCTCGCAACCGTGGTCGTGACTTGTAGAGTATGGCTGTCATCAATGACGTTTGAAATGCCATGAAATTCGTCTTCTCAAATTGTTATCAGTTGAAAAAAATGTCAAATGTCTGACGTTGGACTTTTTGTTATCTTCACGCTTGGAATTTGCAATTCCCTTACACGATGTTAACTATTTTTACTATTTTACTATTTTTTCATTTTTTTATGTACTTTGTTTTAGAGGTTTTGACATTTTTAGAATAAAATTTTCCGCCTGCCAGTTATCTAAAATAGTACAATTAATGAATAAATTTAGGCAAACCATTTTTTTGTTTTAACGATACCAAGGTCTAGCTCCTATAGCAACCATTCGATGGATTTTTTTTGACAAATAGAAGAGAACAATTATTTTTTGAGTGATCGGCCGACAGATATCTTTTGAGACCACATATCGTTATTCTAGTGTGTGAGTTTTGAACGCTCGCTCAGTGCCCAGTGCCCATTAGGATATGCTAACTGGTTCTTGTAAACGGGTTAATAAGTTTAGAGATTTAAGTAACATATTTTGTAATGAGACTAAATCATATAATAATAAGTAGAATTCAATCATATCAATTATATTTCGCATGCATCAAGGTATTCCTTTAAGCTTATATACGAAAAGAGAGAGTGTCTTCTAAAAAAGTAACAAACATCAGCGATGATTTATTTTGCGATTTAAAATTTATCCTGTATTTTGGAGTTAATAGCCTTATTTTATTATCAGCGTGATCTGATCCGGAACAGATCACGATAATAAAACAATATGGATCATTGAAAAGTTTAATTTCTAAATTGTGGCAACAGTTGCTTTCAAAAACAAAGCAGATAATTAAGGAGTATTACAAACTTCATATTGCCACCAGCCATATTGCGAATATTCTGCTCAACGTGACGTCACACAAGGCACATGTCATTTCACTTGCAATGTCGGGGGTGTTACCATATTTGAATCAAATTTGCATAGTTTTTCTTTTCCATATTTAAAAAAAAAAAAAATTATTTTATATACGTATTTGCAACACATGAACAATATTTTGCAGCTAGCACTTGAGTTTATCTTGGCATATTAAGGTGTGTCCAGACCAGCCAAACATTTCAGAAATGTTTATGAAATGTGTCTGAAGCAAATCGGACACATTTTATAAACATTTGTAAAAGATTTCTAAATAAATTTATTAAATGTTTATAAAATATTTCAATTTTATCCTTTTTTGGATAAGAAGAAAAATATGTGGTAGGACTATAATTAGCAGCGAGTAAAGTTATTATTGTAATTTTGGTCTCGGGAATCACGCGACACGTGATTTAATTTAAATAATTGATTCATTCATCACTTTCTCATTAGGTATTCCAAGCTTTTCTTGATATTTGTATTTTATTTACAAATAATCAAAAAAAAAGGTTCACTTTCAGGGAAACTTGTAAAACAAAAATTATTTCTCATCACGATTGGGAAACTGTGAAACATTTCATAAATGTTTTCAAACCAGCAATACATTTCATAAAAATTGTTTTGTTTAATAAATGTTTAAGAAATATTTATGAAATATGTAGGTATTTAATTGTTTATCAAGTGTTTGGCTGGTCTGCATACCTTTAAAGAACCAAAAAAAAGTAACTCGGAACTCGTATGCGAAAAAATCAGTTGATTTTTTTTTTGTTCCACTTTTTAGTCTGGCAACGTGATTATGTGGCTATCGTTTGCAGGCACACCAACACCTAAAAATGAAACAAGACATCTAGTGGGAAATAGTGGAAATAATTTTCAGATCATGTTTCATGATCTCGATGAGAAGCAGGATCATGTGCTGTTGTTGTAATTGCATGTAAATCGATGATCTATATGGATCATAGCTGATAATAAAAAACAGCTAATGAGTAATTTGTGACTATGTTTAGAAGCTTAACTGTAGAATTTAGATATATTTCGAATTTGAAGGTTTTAATGTATAGCTGGTAGATACAATACAGTTATTCTTAGATAAACTCATTAGACTCTAAATTTTGGTAGTTCACAGTGACTATATTTTTAATACAAGTTTTGCAATTGTGAACTTTTATAAATTTAGAGTCGAGACTAATATTGTTTATTGCTAAGGCTCATTATTTTCGCAACAAAAAATTACTGATATAAGCTTATTGATGCATAGGGAGTCCAATTGTGGGGATGTGAGTGTTTATCCATAGGTACTACTATTACAATCATTGAATTCACATAGAGAAAACATTTTAACATTATTCCATCACATTTTACTATATCTGAATGAAGCAATTTTGTAATCTGAATTAAAATATTTAATACTCAAGCATCGACTGTATTTATTTATTATAGGTTTATCCATGTGTATCTCCTCGTTGTTTTTGCATGGCATATCCATCACTTCACGTACTGCGTATCAAACATAAAACAAACTGAAATTGTAGTCTGTGTGCGATTTAACCTTCTTCTGACGGATGTAATCCTGATAAGAACTTGATATAACTCATTCTGCAGTATCTAAAATATATTCTTTTTCTATACGTATGTCTACACGAGTGTTCTACAAAAGTTTATATCTGATGTAGATTATGCGAATTATCACATCAACAAATAAGACGATCATTTATAAATTTGGTTTCAGTAGTTTAACGCTCTTCGAAGGCTTCGGTTTAATTGCTCTGATGAAAGTCGCATCAAACCTGACTTAAAAAGAAAATATCGCCGGGTTTATTGTTTTGTATAATTTGTTTAGTGATATTCTGGAATATTAGTTATTTTTTACTACTTTTGTTTGGTGAACGTAAAATGTGAGTATTATAATTTTCCTTTAATTTAGTAGTTTAACGGCTCTTAAGAGATGGAGTATATTACTTTGAACATGGTCCTTGTAAGCCTTAATTATAATCACAACTATTCGGAAACCTATACCACATATACACATACGCATTCGATATTACATTTAAAACCGGAAAGCGATGAATATAAACTATGTTTTAGTAATGGAAACCTTTTATTTTTGTTTAGTACTTTCAAAAGAGTATTTCTATCCGGAGATTTATTTAAACAACTTTTTGAACAATTCGTAATTTACTATATGAAAGATAATGATGTTGTGCGAATTGTAATTCCAGGCTTCAATATTTTTATGTTTGTAATTGCTATTTCCTTAACAATTACAAAATTTCCAAAACGATTTCTCCTCAAATACAGTTCTTAAAATTATGGGAATACGCAGTACCTTTTTGTTTAACAGTCTTAATATACGCTATACTGTTACTGCCCAGCTAAAGATTTTTTCTTTTTAATGAGATGACAGAGTGCAAATGAGACTAAGATTTCGTCTTTATTTGTACATTTGAAAATCCATGCAAATAGATGTAGATTCAATTTTATATTCGTACCTGAGAGGGTGGGCCTTTAGTCACAAAACTAACTTAATGATATTAAACTGATTATTAATATTTTAAACAAATCAAGAACAATCTTACAGTTACCCCAATAGAGGCATAGAGTCGGAAGAGAACACAAATATAACATTTAGTTAGAGGCATTGTTTATTTAATTAATATACACATTTACGCCGGTTTAATGCCCTAACTTATAAAAAACGATATATCCTGCCTCATCTAAGACAGGTATAGGTAGTTGTTCCATCTGATTACTAAGCGTTTTGTTGTGCCTGTGACACTTTGATAAGTATTTATTATCTATATAAGCGACACCTTTCAGATAATACCGTTTATAACCAGTAAGGGATTATGGTATATTACTGGTGTGAATATTGGTGTTTAATATTAATTGATCAGTCTTTGTCTCTTTACCAGTGCAAGACACGTTTTTTTTTTACTATTCTGAGGTGTTTAAACTTGTTGCCTCATTTTTGGCAATTACAATTTTTTTACTCGATTATTGCAACAAACTCAATAAAAGCAACTGCCCAAATTTCTATTAGTTGCTTTTATTGAGGTCGCACTGTAAAACCAAAACAAACTAAGAAGGTTTTACTCTGTAACTTTCAAGAAGCTATGACAATTGCATATAAAGAATGTGTGCTTATAAATCTTTCAAATACAGATATAACAAACAGTGTCATTTGAATCAATCACAGAAAATTAACTTAAACTGTTTAAAATATTGTTATTAAATCAGAAATGGTTTTAACAACCGACGCAAAAATCATCATATTTTGTCATTAAAATATAAAACAACAGTGGCAATACATACAATGCTTTAGAAATTGAAATTTATTACAAAATTATTTTTATCTTTTGTTATGAAATTTATTTGATCTTATTTTAAAGATTTAATTGCGTCAGCAAAATACGAAATTAACGTCATTCACATTTTTCCTGTTGCACAGTGGTTTTGACTGGTAGAGACGGGTGTGAATTGTCGTTATTGCCGAAAATGGTATGCTATGAGGTATTCTAATCTTATCAAAGCATTGATGTGTCATATCAGTTTGAATTGTTACATTAAAAGTTGTTAAAAGTGGATCCTACAAATTGACCAACTTAACGATACGAGGAAAGACTGTTTTATTTTTTTTCTTCACATGAGGATTTATATCTCTTAAGGTTAAATCGCACTCTTAACAGAGCATATATGTAAACGCCTATAGGATAACAAAGCCTACGGTGATAGTTGAACAGTGGCAAGTCAAAACAGTTTCTCAAGTTGATGACATAGATACCTATTTTCATAAATAAGAAATCTCATCAACTTACTTGCAACTGATAAACTTATCTCGTTCACTGCGGAACATGAAATCTTTTATTATCTTCGCATTATTATTTGCATTGCCGCATGATAACCTACTTCAATGTCACAGAAAGTCAACGTGACACACAAATTAATATAGCATGTTACTATTTCGAAATTATTCGTACTTGTAATAACGGTTAGATCACTCTAAACATCTGTACTCTGAAGCGAGGCGGCGGTCCAATTTTTCAATAGATATATAAATATTATTCGTAAAATGTTTATTTAACGACTACCCATAGTTCAAGACAGTAAAGGAAATGAACACGAATTCTTCGGCTCGTAGTCTTTGAGCACAAAGCACAAAGGCCAGATAGGTGAAGATTGTATTGCATTGCAATTTATCTCTGGGATCCATTGTTTATCAATGACATACAAAAATAACTATCAAAAATACTTTTTATAAAGGTTTAATAATACAAAATTATATGTTTAATAAGTAATGACAGTTTTCTTTTATGTCGTTAATTTCATTTGAACTTAATTATTCTCAAAATTCATAGAGTGTTCGTCTACCGTAAGACTATAACTTGTACAACATTCAAAAAATAACGCTTTTTTTTGTGGGTCTCCAACACTATTGTTTCACTCACAAAAAAATAAATAATAAAAATGTTGAGCACCTCTATGTTTACCTCAGAGAACTAAATCCAAAAAAAGTTTCTGTGTTGGTGTAGTCTATATAACTTCGCATCTAAATCCCATACAAAAGTGACACAACGAATGTCCTTTTCGTTTTGCAGTTCGCTGCTGCTGCGAAATGATGACGAAAAGTGGGTAATTGTAGCTGTAACAGAACGACCACTCTCTGGATTATGCCGACGAACAGAACTTGTCAGAACGCCATCTATGAGTATTTTTATGAAAAGTAGAATGTTTAATTGTAACTAACTTCAGTTTGTTCTTCTGGAAGCTTAAACCGCTGTCATGTAGTTCACTTTGACTAAGAATTCCAATCCATTCAGTGGATGCAAACTGCGAAATAAAACGCACAATAAAACGGAAAGAGTGCTGTTCTTGTTCGAGCCTCTGGCTGTGAATCACGACAGTAGCAGATTGCTTGGTACAATTATCTACTCGCTTTTCGCACATATTTATTGTCCGCGACATTATTTGCTTGAGAAATTTTGACATTTGTAATGCGTTAGCAGCTTTTATAACAGGTATGGAGCCACATTTGAAAAATCTTGGAGCCAAAAATAAACAAACTGAAAGATCAAAACTGCGCATTTTTTCCAGTTTTTTAGGGTTACTTATTCTGATTACATTGCTTTTTAAAGACGACAATATTAAATTAAAATAAACACACTCAAAATTGAGAGACCTTTTTAGTTTATATTTTCCAATGTTAACAAAATAAAACAAGTTTTTATATTAAATATTTTCGAAATTGGTTGGTATAAATGTGTGAAAATTAATTACAATAGATTTCCAGTGTACATGAAAAACAAGTGTTTTTTGCGGCCAACTCAATATGCAAAAGAACCAGTACAAATCGGATTTAATGTTTGGCAGCAAAAATCTGAAATGCCCAATCGAAAACGACATAACCTTTTAGTCACCTATACGAAAAGAGTACGTTCGCAATAGAAGTATGAATTTTTTTTTACAAGTTCCTAAGCCGGTAATTCCTAAAAATCGCTAAACTTCGGAGTGAATAGCATAAATTTGGATAAATCCCAAATGACAATTTTAAGGAACCAGTGAAAAGTTCGAGTAGCCAAATCAAAGATAAATAGCCAGCGCTGCTAACACTGATATTTGTGTATCAGCTGATGGGATTCTCCACAAATTATTTTCCGCTGCTTTTTCGCAGATTTCGTTCCGAAACAGGTCCGTATTAGGCTCAAAGCCAGAAACCATTTGTATATGTGCATATTTCACGCATGCGTTTACGCGCTTGATTCTGCATGAGGAGATACGTGCACATAAATTTCACGCACGCCAAGATGCACATTGTAGCATAATGCAGACATAGATTTGGGTAATTTTTCGTCTTGATTATCATCATTTGTTGGAAAAACTACTTTTTTTTTTTGCCTATAGGCGAAGTGTCTGTTATGTTTTCATTATCGAATGAGGAAGCAGTAATAATGCAGTTGGTATACAATTGTTAGTTTTCGACTGGCCTGTGTCTGGGCGGGCACGTGCCCCTGTGCCCCCCCCCCCCTGGATCCGCCCTTGACCGGAGGGAAAATTTCAGCAAGAAGATGGGAACCTCAAAAGACTTGTTAATTTCTAATTTTTCAAACATCTAGGTAACCTGTTCCGGGAGCAGGATCTTGTGTTTTTTTTTTTTATGTTTTCTTTGCTTTAAATTATATATTTCAGCGTATTTTTGCAATATAACAGAGAACTGCAAAACGAAAACCATTTAGTTTGCTTAAGTTTTTGACTATCGAAAAGCGCCAAATAAAACATTTTAGTCTCGACTTAAAATTTACGGAAGCTAACAATTGCGAAATTTGTATGGAAAATATAGCCACTGTGAACTACCTAAATTCAGAGTCGAAACTAAAAATGTTTATTAGTAAGGCTCAATATGTTTTTTGAGTTTCTCTGAAGCAGATAAGAGAAAGAGAGGAGCATTAAGGTATGGAAATAGTATCGGTATGAGTTTTACATGACTCGAATGTTTTTATATGAGAACGATGACCTCACCCACTCCCATCACTATATCCGTTCTCAGCAATCCCGGCATGTCGGCAAAGTGCACCTAAATTTGCGTAGGTACCTATTCAGTTTTATACGACAGGCTATATAGATTTCAAGATTTAAGAGACTGCTATTTCCCCTCGAAGTGCACCTTGCAATTACGATTAATTGGTCTCAGGGCCAACAGCCAAGCAATAAAATACGCCAGTGAAGATGCAAGGGAAAATAGTTTCTCCCACGGACAATTTTACGTAGCTTGCTCTCGTTAAGTTGTACAAGTCTACTAATATTAGTGCCGCTGAGTAAAACTACAAGAATTATTGTTTATAAGAAAATCATAAAAAAAACAAGTAAAAGTGTTATCATTGGCCTCATCTATAAATGGCATAAGTTTGAAATTCTCAAATGAAGCTAAATACTTGGGTCTCATTTTTGACAGGAAATTAACCTGGAAACCTAACATCCAAGAAAGAGTTAAAAAAACCACGGTGACACTTTTCTCTTGCAAAAAAGCCATAGGAAACAAATGGGGTTTACAGCCTCGTATCGCTTATTGGCTTTACATCTCTGTCATAAGACCGATACTCACGTACGGTGTGGTTGTCTGGTGGACTGCTTTGGACAAAGCGATTTAACGCGATAAGTTAAGAAAAGTCCAAAGAACAGCTTGCTTGTGCATCGGCGGCACGCTTCGTACTACCCCCTCCGCTGCACTTGACATCCTGTTTCATCTGACACTCATTAACATCTTCAGCAGGCAAATGACAGCTTTTGCAGCCGTACGCCTTAAAGCTACCTCACAATGCAACAGGAAAACAACTGGCCATTCCGCTATTTTCAACAATTTTAAAAACCTTCCAGGAATCATCGATACACTACACCAGAACTACAATTTGATAGAAATTTCCAGGTCTCCATTCCCACTAGATCATTCTGGGAGGAGAAAGCTTCCCTGGACGATCAATCGATCCATTTCTTCACAGATGGTTCGAAAACTGTGGATGGTGTTGGTGGCGGTGTCTTCTCCGACAGACTAAATCTTAGTCTCTCCTTCCGTCTGCCTGATCACTGTAGCGTTTTTCAGGCAGAAATAATGGCGATAAAAGAAGTCTTATCTTGGCTGAAAGAAAACGTGATATCTGCTTAAGATATCCGTATCTTCTCGGATAGTCGGATAGTCACGGATAGCTCGACATGTCTAGTGACAAAACAGATCTGGCCTAAGCTGGATCTTAAACGTTCTAGGCATCTGATCTCCCTCGATAGGAAGCATATCAGTGCTACAATAGGTGTCATCACAGGACATTGTCTTATAGGCAGGCACGCAAAAAGGGTTGGCGTAGCATGTAACGATTTTTGCAGAAGCTGTTTCGACGAGGAAGAGGAGGAAACCATTCATCATCTCCTCTGTACTTGTCCGACCCTCTCACAAAGACGAAAACTCCATTTAGGAGAGTTCTACTACAGCGATCTTAACGATCTAAAAAACACAGACATTCGTAATCTCCTACGCTTCATTAGAAGCTCCAGCTGGTTCAACGAGTAGGAAGAATTAGATACATATATTCATGTGGTATCACAAGGGACCTCTTAATGGCCTAAGTGTGTCGGCTAGCCTAATTTTGTAGCAAAAGAAATATAGGTATATTGTTTCGGGAAAGGGATATTCAAATAAAATTTATAAATTTAGCAAAACATTTTAACTTGCAACTAAGAAAATAACATTTACCTAACTCACATACCCACCCGATAACCATAACCTACAGATAACCCACCACACTGATCTGAGATTTTTTAGTGCAGTAACGACCAGTGTCTTAGCACTCTCTCTTCATTTATCCCATGAAGCGTGGTCATTTTTCCCTTTTCACCATACTCAAATTCCCTTTTCAAATCCCACGATACTTTTTGAGTTAAAATCCTGTTTTTAAAAGTAAAATTTGTATTACACGGAAAGAAAATCAAGTTATATTAACCTTTAGAATAAAAACCGCAGTTTGTAACACTGCTATGATTTTTTTTTTGGTACCAGAAAATTTTGATAAAATACGATTTACATGACTGTTTTATGGACAGTCAGTATGTTGATAATCATGGTGAAATACAGGTGTTTTGGTAGAATTTCACCAAAAATTTATTGTTTGAATGTTTAATTGTTAAATTTCTGAAATTCCCACGATTTGGTGCATTATCCCTTTATCCCACGGAAGGCTTTTTGGACATCGAAATTCCCACAAAAAGGGATAAATCCCACGATATAATAACACTGGTAACGACCCTCCCATGATTTATATGACAACAAAAACATGAATTTATCCTGGGTAGCATCAAGGTCGCATGCCGCAACTTGTAGGCTATGGCTGTTTTTGGTAGAAGCTGGCAGTCTATTTATAGGTAATTTGTGGTTTTCCTCCGAGCAGATTGCTGCTGCTATCTATTTCTCTCTGTTGCACTTCAGTATTTTTATATGTAGCATCGTAGCAGTAGAACAAGAAATATATGGAGGCTGATTAATGCTTACGATGAATTTCGTTCGTATTGTAAAAAATTAAAATATGAAACTGTAAGTGATGCCAATTAACTATTAAAGTTAGCGTACCAAATACACTAAAATTTATATAACTAGGTGTCATTTTTGTATTTTATCTGTCACTTACTTCCAGTTTGATTCTAAAAACGTTAAGTGCAGTAGCAACAAAGTAGTAGCACTGGATTTAACCTAAGAAGAAATACGGCTGACAAGAAGATTCGTCAAAACGCAACTGATATTGCAAAATAAAGAAAAATAAATATATATAAGATCATCAAAGAATTTCCAATTAAATGTTAAAAACTTTGCATAAAGTAGAAAAAGAGTGGCCGCACTGGATATAACCTAAAAAGAAATGCGGCGAACCAGCGTTGCCAAATGGCTTCTTTTTTAAATGATCAAAATGGTCCCTTTCTCTGTCTAAGTTAAATTGTATTCTTTACTTAACGAAAAAGAATGCAAAATGTAAATATAGTGTTTCGTAATAAATATATATGTTTTTTTTTTTTTTGTTATAAATAAATAAATGTTTTATATAAGTATTTTATGCGGAGGCCCCTTATTTGGTTCGGGCACCTTTTTTGTTCCCTTTTAAAATATTTTAGCGGCAACGCTGCGGCGAATGAGAAGATTCGTCACCATCTCAACGGCACTAGCAAAACAGCATTGTTTGGTATATATGTGTTTACCGGGCGCAATATTGCTTTGCTTGACTGTCGACAACGACACATAATCAAATTCAAGGTGTGAATGCTTGAAAGCGTTTTCATTCCGATAGTTCGGTGAAAATAGTGTGTTAGCGCGGTCATGCACTACGCATCGTGTAACTAGAAAAAGAGATAAATGTGAGTGAAAGTGCTAAGTTGTGTTGCATTGAGCTAGTCGCTATCGCTGGCCCATAAATACATTACATCAATACACGACAAATACAAGCGGTGCAGTATATCGTACACGGGATTGCGGGAACGTGAACTACCTACTCAAACCAATAGTAATAAAGCGCTTTTCACAAACAAGAATTGAGAAATAATAATCAAATCAACAGAAAAGCACAACAAATTTGAAACACGCAAAAATATTTTATTTTTAATTCGTTCCGCTTTTATTAGTTTTTTTTTCTTCTTCTTTGTGTTGCTTTTCTTTTCATTTGGTCGTTCGGCTGTGCACGTTTGCTTAGAGGAGGTGACGAAAAAAAAAAAAAAAAAAAATTTAACAAGAATAGTGTATAGTGTTGATTAAAAGTAGTAAGACGTTCTTTTTTTTATTTTTGTTTTTAAGGTAATAAGGAATTTTTTTTTAATATTCTTCTGAAAATAAAGAAGCCGCAATAATTATTCTTATTACTTTTGATTTTACAGAACTTTCTACATTCATTGTTATCATCATCGCGCAATCAGTTTATTTTTGTTTAAAAAAAATATCACGAGAAGTTTTGAGAAGTTAGCAGCACATACTAAAAATAAAAACTGATTGATTCCCTTTTTGTGTTCGTTTACGTGCAAGATATGCGAAAGAACTGCTAGTTTCATGTAGCTAAAATAAAAGTACACTCCCAGTTTAGATTGTAGGTATATATTACTTTTTATGTAATATGTTAGAAAAAAAAGCAATTAATTAACCGCCGCGATTAGGTCACTGTTTTTGACGAATTAACAATTTGAAAAAAAAATGCTATAAGTAACACAATTTTGCTGTTATTTAGACCTCTGTATATCGGTATGTGAATTATTTAAAAAATTGTATCCTTTTGTTCTTAATCACTCAATGCACCTACACAAATAATCTTGCATAGGTATTATTCCTGACTACTTTAAACCGGTGAAAGCTCAGTTACCGCTAGTTTTCTGCACACATGTCAACGTAGCGAATGTGAGTCAATTCAAATATTCACATTGTGTAAAAATTCATATGTTTTTTTATTTTGTGACGTCATATACATTTTTCCAAGGCGGGGATTTGATTGGAGCGAATGTAGGCCAAAGAACAAGAAAACTGCTTCTATATAGTTGAATCAACTATTGGATTGTTGAAATGTCAAAAATGAATCCAACATCCATGGTTGTTGCTAGTTGTTTTTATAAAATAAAATAAATTGCACTTGTGTGAGTTCTTGAGTGGGTTGACTTACCTACTTGATCTCGAGAAGCGTATCTAATTCTCTTCTCTGAATTTTTGTCCAATGGGAAACGAAGTTATAAACTATCAAACTGAAGTTTGGATTTTAGCAGAGGGCTTTGGCTTCCATCGGATCGGCCCTTATTCGTAGGTGACATTTTGTCATTGAAAGACAAAGTAAAAATGAAATAAAATTGAAACTTAAAGATAGGTATATACCTTATGCAAAATTGAAGATTTCCTTATTTTACATTTATTATATGACCGAATTGTACATAAAAATAATTATAACTTATTCATTGACTGTATAGGTATCTATATGTATATGATATCTATACAATTTTTTTTTTGTTGAATGAAGCTTCTCTAAAATTCATATTTTTGGTTGTTAATTAACAATATTGTGTGTAAACAATTTCATTAGCACGATGGGAGTTTTAAAATCTTGCCGCAAAATTCTATTAAATCATGTCAGACTAGACGATTATTCAATCTGAAACCATTTCAATTAAAATAAAGATAGCACCTACAAATGTACATATATGAATCATTTCGAAGCATAGTTAAGATAAATATCAAACAGCCGTATTTATATGATTCTCTTACGACGCCTCTACGATGTTGTTTAGTTAAACATCGCGTAAAGGCCGGTCCGCAGCTGATCAGGAACGAAAAATCCCATACAAAAATGACACAACGAAATCTTGAACGAACAATTCCGCTCTCCTTTTCGTTTTGCAATACGCAGCTGTTGCGAAATGACGGCGGAAAAGTGAATAGTTGTAGTAGATTCCTTGGTACAATTCTCCACTCTTTTTTCGCTCACGTTTATTGTCCGGGACATTATTTGCTTGCGAAAATTTGACATTTGTACTGCAATGATACCAGCTTTTATGAGGTATGGAGCCAAATTTTAGAAATCTTGAAGCCAAAAAAATACACTAAAATATAAAGATCAAAAGTGAGCACTTTTTCGCAAATCTTTAGCGTTATCTTCTTATTATGATTGCATTGTTTTTAAAGACGGCAATAGTTAATTAAAATAAAAACAAAACAACACATAGATAGGTACTCATAATTCAGAGACTTTTCTAGTTCCCATTTTTCAATATTAATAACGTTAAGAAAAACAAACTCCTATGGAAACGAGTTTTTTATATTAAATTATTTCCAAATATGTTTGTATAAATGTATGAAAATCAATTGAAATGGACTTCCAGTGCAAGTGAAAAAAGGAATTTGTTTGCGGCCAACTCAATTCAAACAAGAATCAATAAAATTCGGATTTAATGCTCGATTTGGTAGCAGAAATCTAAGATCTCTGATCAAAATCTGAAAAGCCAATCGAAAACGACATTAGTTATACGAAATGAGTACGTTCGCAATAGAAGTATACATTTAAAAAATTCCTAAGGAGCCTAAGAATCACCAAACTTTAAAGTGAATACCGTAAATTAGGAAAAATCTCAAATGACAATCTTAAGGAGCCAGCGAAAAGTTCGAGTAAGCAAATCAGATATAAAAAGCCACTGATGGTAACACTGCTACTTGTGTATCAGCTGATGGAACTCTCCCCGAATTATTTTCCGCTGCCTTTTTGCAGACGTTTCGCTGTCCATTTGGACACCACCGGAAAATTTCGTTCCGGAACAGGTCCGTACTAGCCTTAAGAATTTACGTGGTTTTCCTGAAATTGTGATTTATTAACATAACTTTACTAAACGAGGTTTGTGTCTAAATAGGTAAGAATTTCGAGAAACTATTACGGAAAACACTGAAATCTATTACTTTTTGCAACTGAAACTGATCTTAGAGTGGTTGCCAGATTAGCTTCGTAAGAAAATCATACATAATACAAACAAAAAACCAAAATTATCTGGGACAATTCCGAAATTTCTTTGGAGGGACTGCTGAAATATCTACCTGCAATCATATGTCGTTTTCAATTGGGCAAAAAGAAGCGTCCGGGAGAGTCCGGAATCGAAAAAATCACTTCTGAAACCGTTCCATTGGCACAAAAAATACTCTTCGGGTGATTTTGAGAAGAGAATTTCGCTTCTCGATTTGAAGTCAGAATCCACTCAAGAAGCAGTCACACAAGTGTAATTTATGTTTTTTATACAAGTCAGTTGACAGCAGCCGTAGATTATTTTTTGGCGTTTCACCAATACTTTTGTGGATTCTTCAGAAGCAGTTTTGTTGTTCCATTGGATTTCAGAATGAGTGGATCCCCGAGTGAAACCAATGGAAAACTACAATAATCTATCAACCAACACCAAATCTGAAATTATATTTTATAATTGCATTTGCAGACGAAATTCGTTTGGTGTAAATTTACACAACATTCGAAATGAATGCACAAATAAAAATTATATACGATCGCTGGAATAACTTCCTGCAAATAATTGACGGTTTTTTTTTCATATAATTATTTTTATTTAAGTAAAAGTCATGATTATTTTCAAGCAACTAACGAATTGCAAATTGAGTCATAAAAAACATTATATGCATAATGTTGGCTTAGACATAGAAATGAAAAGTGGTGCAATTTTTGACGAATTTGAGTTGTTACCCATTTTTAGTAATGTATTTTTATTCGCTCATTTCTGTAAAAAAAAAAATACGAAAAAGCAGTCCATGTCGATTTTCTTTAATACATGCGAATATACACGAACCCCATTTCCCGTTACATAAAATAAATCATACGTACGAAGCATTCATCTTCAAAACTAATCAAACTATTCCTTACCATTGTTTCTAAAAAGTAAGTTCACAATTTTTTTGGCTGGTGACTTCTATCGAATGTTAAAATGTTTTTAAAACAATTTTAACCAGCAATTTCAATGATAGAAAAATTTAATCATCCCAACACCAACGTTAGTTTTTGAATACAAAATAAAATACAAAAATATCAGCTACCTACATATTTATTCAGAATTACTTTTTGTATTAGTGGTTTTGTATTATTTAGTGGTTTAGGTTTTTATCCTAAGTTTGCCTCTAAATTAACCGAAAATCACAAAATATTTAGATAAAGACGCTTTTCCAGGATAAGCAGAAGCCTATCGGTTAGTAATCCAGAATGCAAACTACAAAGCCAAAAATAGGAAATCTAAAAAAATGGGTATAGAAGGAGAAATGGTTAAACAAATCTTTTCGGTTCGGACGAAAACCCAATACATTAACCATCCTTTTGGTAGCAAAAAAATTCGAAAATTTTCGAATTTCTCAACATACCTACCTATTCCTTCCAAATTTTGTTATTTAAACACTTTTTTCGGTGACAAAAATCTAATTTTTTTTAATATTTGATCCAGTCATCTTAACGGTATTTGAATCCTAGGTGCTGTTATGAGTAATAAAGGACTATCGTATCGTTTCGTAATTTTACATGTATACAAAGAAAAATATATTAATATTTTAAAGAACCTAGGCCTGTCAACTATTTTTTTCTTTTTATTAGCACCAAATACAAATTTATTCGCAAGGCACATACGTACATTATTATGACTTGAGTACATAACAAGTCAGTTAGTTACATATGAAGCCAGCTGCAAAACTGCGTGTTAAAGTACAAGAGGCAAGTACAATTTTGCGTATTTTTTTTTTTAATGTTAATCTTTAATCTTCATACAAAATGTTTGTAGTTTTTGCATTGTCTTTCCATTTAAATTTAATATTCGAGGAGCTCATAAAGACGAAAATATACGTGCAAATTTTTATTTAGCTCAACCTGAAAATTTTATTTTTAACTCCCGCGAAAAAATCGTTTTCAAATATTCTGACTAACAAAAAAATAGAACTAAATGTACTACAGATACAAAACCTTTGAGTCTTTGACTTTAAATTATTATAATTCATAAATAAAATATTTCTTCTTCATTCGGTCATAAAATAAAAGTAATCATAGCGCACAACTTAACAAATTGTATACAATAGAGCGGGGCGTTAGACTGGTTTCTATTCTGTTTTATTTCTGGTAATAAACTTTGACTATTATTAAAATACAATAGGCGTAAGATAATACCGGCCAAACTACGACTACAAATTAAGATTGTTGTACCTACTGTAGTTATTTTGCTTCGTTTTTTTAATTCAAATCTGAAAATACGCCATCACTAGGCTATGTAGGCCACACGCCATAATTAACACGTTATTTAAAGTCCATTCAAATACACACAGGCACGTAGTGGAATACGTCTGCAAAACATGAGTAAATATGTCTGATTATGACACTCAGTCTTTCTCGCTAGGAACTGGATTTGTATTGTTCAATAATAATAAATGAGTGCCATTCGGGAAAGATGAGATCTTTTAATCCCACATTTGTTTCCTTTTATTTACTGAGTCACATAACAGACATAGTGGCAAGTAAATTTTTTTGTTTGTATTATTTTATTAGTTAGATCACCGATCCGAAATACTAAATTTTGGGTGTCAGTAGATGAGATAATTAATACAGAACTGGTTTTTCTGCAAATATGTGCGAGTTGTTTAAGTATTATTACCTCGTAAGTTTGCATAATAAAAAAGTCAACTAAACTATTAAACTTAATTTGAAGCAATGGCTCTGTATCTTAGGAGCATGACCTAATTGTCTTTAACGTATTCTTTGCAATTTAATCAATCCCAAAAAATAGATAGATTACTTAATCATATTCATAATCACATTGATGATCAATGATCGGTAATAAGTCATTGAAAAGTATTTATGTCCCTTTGATGCGTACTAAATTGTATGTACTTACAGATTTTTGAGTTTAAGTGAGCTCAGTGGTTAGGCTGCTGGACTGATTTAGATTCAAATACCGGAAAAACACAAATTACATCTGAAACGTATTTTTGCTCACGAGCGTTAGTGCGTAAATGCATAGAGTAAGCTTTTCAATTCAGACATGGAAACCAACGACGGTTAGTTTCCATGTCTAACCTAACCATGTCTCATACAAATAGAGAACATATTTAAGAAGAATTTTCTCTGTACAGACAATATTCCTTATACCAATAAATTTGTTCAGCACTTAAAAGCTTTCAATTTATATAAATATTTCTCCCTGTTCTATTCAACCTATTCTTTATGACCGCTTTCTTGTGCCACTCCCAGTATTGAAAGGTGCATACGCAAGTGTATTAATCAAAGCTATTGAATCAGATTATTAAACAACACACGTGCGTTGATGTCATTTGAATTCAGCACTACAGTACAAATTATTTTTCATTGTAGTCTCTGCTAAAAATATATGATTATATACAATTCATGTATGAAGTACAGTTGTAAAAAAAGGAAAAAAACAACTCTGTACTATATTTCTTTCTCTTCCAAGAGTGTGTTGAAACCAACTAAAGGTTATTACAAATTTTTTATTACGAAACAAGCTGAATATACTGAGATTATTAAATATTATTAGTTAAACAATTGGTATTTTATCCTTGCTGCAAACGCGATTACATTGAAAATTGAGTATTTCTCAGCTTTGACAATAAGTAACATGTTGCCTAGACAATTTGCCTACATTGTGTGTACATGTACTAAGCTGTCGCCCAGCATTTGTTTCAATTTAAATTTACAATATAAAATAAATTATAAATACTGGCCACTATTCTGCAAGCTCCTTGCGAAAGTCGATATGGGTATCCTTGCGAGAGTTTCTTTTTTGTTGAGCATTTGTTTTTCGTAAGTCTCGGATGAATTTATTATTCTGCGAGCAGTACATTATCTGCATTAATATATAATAAAATATTTATTTATTACAACATTTTTATTTGAAAAAAAAATATTAATAAACAAACAGTTGGCACAACAGTGGGCCTTAGGGGAACGCTAGGCCTAGCTTCTTACAACCATTCGTTGTGTGCTAGTTTTTTATTTTATGTCAAGTCTTAACGGCTAATGTTAAGATGTTTGCAAGAGTTGGGGCAGTTGAAATTTTTTTTTCGGGATTCAAACCTGGGACCCCTCGCTTATAAAGAAGTATTACTGACATTTATATATCATTCAAAATTGTGTAAAGGTACCGAGACGAAGGAGTTTAAGTCTGCATTCTGTTCTACAGTAATTTTCGTCTGCCATTAAAGCTACAGAACTTTTTTGGAAACTTATTGAAATAGATAAAACAAAACGAAAACTATGAACAAGTGGCAAACGCTGAAAAACTATGCGGCATCATCAACCACGGAACCGACGTACATTTTTGCATGTGTTGTTGTAGAGAAGATGTTATTTTGGTAGCTATTGGTGCCCTGGTGTTGCTGCCAACCACCGTTGTCGTTGTATAAACATTTAAAAACAGTGCATTTGTATTCTTATAGAATTCTGAGACTTAATCGTGTTATGTATCTATTTTTTTTTTTTCGATGTATTTTGGGTGCAGAACGCAATGTAATTGAAACATAAAAATTCAATCTTAAATAGAGTTACGTACGTATTAGCAAACAGTATATTCGCGAATTTTCAAAAATATGTTCAAACAAAGAAAAGCCGGATCAGATACGATTGACTAAATTGTGCATTGAAAGCATAATCAAGGTTTGCGTTTTCGTTACCGTCATCGTCTGGGTCTTTAAATAGATATCGCGTGATTATTTCGATTTCTCTTTCTTCCTTTATTTTAGTTATGTATTGTAATTTCGTCACACTCGACTGTCCAAGAGTACAGAATGTCAACAATCACTTGCATATTTCTTTGGCCAGGTGTGGCCGATGATGACATCTTTTTTTTTTGTTTTTTTGGCAAAATTTTATATCGTTTACTTGTAGTAAATATTTGAATAATTTCAAGAGATCCGCATCTATTTGTGTTATGACAGATGGCGGGCGGTTGTAGATAGAAAATTATTTTATGACTCAAATTTAACACTCGGCATCAGTTGCTTAGTTAGAAAGAAATTCAAATTTTAAAATCTAATATTTATCGTTTTTAGTGCAGGTCTTAAATATTGATTACCTAAATTTATTCTGTTTGAGAATATAAGACAGTTTTAACAGATTATTCAATAGAAATTGAATTACTTAATTAGTCTCTAAACTTATATGTTCTTTCCAAATATAACATCCATATTATATTCCAAATAATAGAACATTAACATTTGATAACACAGATTTTTTTTGTGGATTTCTGGATTTAAATTAATGCTTTTCTATAAAAAGTATTAGTTCATAAAAATATAATTTGAGGTACATTAAAAAAGGTAATTAGAAAATAAATATAAAAAAACTTCTGAAATTATCAATACTTATTTAGGGGCCTCCCGACCGTATTGGTAATGCTAATTTCCGTGTAGAGTCTCTACCTGAGAAATCACGTTTATAAAGCCAAGCTTTTGCCTTATGTCATTTAGTTTCATTAGCTGTTTTTTATTATCAGCTATGATCCATATAGATCATCGATTTACATGTACTTACAACAACAGCACATGATCCTGCTTCTCATCGAGATCATGAATCATGATCTGAAAATTATTTCCACTACTTCCCAATAGATTGCTTGTTTTATTTTTAAGTGTTGGTGTGCCTGTTAACGATAGCCACACAATCACGTTGCCAGAATAAAAATGGAACACAAAAAATCAACTGATTTTTTCGCATTCGAATTCCGAGTTAGTTAGTTATTTTTTTGCGTTCTTTAAACGTACTTATGCCCAGACCAACCAAACACTTGTTAAACAATTGCTGGTTTGCGCCTGGACACAAAAAAAAAACATTTGTGAAATGTTTCACAGGTTCCCAATCGTGATGGGAAATAATTTTTGTTTTTCAAGTTTCCCTACAGAAAGTGAGCGCTGCTTTTCTATTATTTTTTTTTAAATAAAATAAAAATGTCCAGAAAAGCTTGGAATTTAATAGAAATATTTGAATTAAATCGTGTGTCGCGTGATTCCCGAGACCAAAATTACAAAAATAAAAACTTTACTTGCTGCTAAATATAATCATACCACATTTTTTTCTTCTAAAGGCTAGTACGCAGCTCAAGTGAAATCCAATTTTTCATACAAATTTTTCGCTGCGAAATGTCAAAATGAACTTTCCACATGAAAATTTCGAGAAATAGCGCTTCAAAAACTGAGTTGTAGGTGGCGGTACTAAAATCTCTCCACAGATATTTCA
The DNA here is from genome assembly GCA_948293265.1 of Cheilosia impressa. NCBI lineage: Eukaryota > Metazoa > Arthropoda > Insecta > Diptera > Syrphidae > Cheilosia > Cheilosia impressa. The sequence goes on along the minus strand of OX411885.1, from coordinate 8,983,862 downwards.
CTTGGTTTTTATTGTCCGTCGCATTAATTTTTTGACATTTCAGTGTGAAAAATGATTTGAAGCAAAGCGGTTGAGAAATTTATTGGAATTTCAGGTGTTTTTTTAAGACAATACTAAGTTTTTCGCACTTGTAATAGTTTTATAAATAGTTTTTTCATTCAATATAATGCGATAATGTTGGGTGTACTAAAATTTGGCGGCATGGATGGCCTTTTTCGTAAGCAGGGTGCCTCAATAATATTTTTCTACCCAGCTTTGCCAAAAAATAATCCAACAGATAAATTCACGTGTCTTTGTTGTTGTTAGTTGTTTAAAATTGACGGCTGTCCTTATTATATAACGAATCAAACATTATTTGCCAAATTGAGAACTTTTAAAATTGGCATGAACAAAAAACAAAACATTCCAGAGCTAGTAGGTACCTACGCGATAGATGCTTCTGCAATAGGAAGAACCTTAAACCGATCTGATTTCATACGCGATGGGATTGCACTTAGCCGTTCCACTAATCGGCAATTTATTTATGAATTATTTGAGAATTTTTTAACGAAAAATCACTTGCTTTTCGAATTTCTGAACATTTTTGTTAGAAAATATTACGGAATTTCTTTGCCTCAGTTAATTTTTATATATCAAGATGTTTCATCCGCCTTAATATCCTGATTACATTGTCTGTGTTTAATAATTCGGTTATTTTTAAGCTAACGTGGTTGAGAAGCCGACTTCTTAAATGCACAGAAGTAGGCTTCTCAGCGACTTGTTTAACTTTTTTTTCAACCATTTTAATATTTAGATTTATATGTATTGACTATTTTCCTTTGTAATATATTTTGAAAGACCTTAATTTTTTTTGAAATTTGAAAATTTTAAGTTTGGCGTGGTCATGTCCACAACTGGTGCCCGTGGGTCCACACTGGTTTCAGAATTTGGTTGAATAGCATTAACTTAACTATATTCCAATAGGCCAATTCATTTGACTGTATTGCATGATTCACAAAAAGTGAAGTTCTCAATTTGTTTCCTCCAGCTGTTTTCTTTTTTAGTAGAATAAGAGTCTGAAAATTAAATATTGAAGTATTTTTATGTTATAAGTAACCTAAGATCTTCTTGTACTCCACAAACTAAAAAAGTCTTTTGAGCTCAGTCACCCTGCAAACATTTCTGCGCGAAAAATCTCCAAAAAAATTTTCGATTTTACAGCACTTTTTGGAGAGGAGTGAAAATTTCACTTCACTCGAACAGCGTACTAGCCTCAATCCAAAAAAGGATGATATGGAAATATAACATAAATATTTAATAAATAAATTTCTGAAATCTTTAATGTTTATGAAATGTGTCCGGTTTGCTTCAGAAACTTTTCTGAAATGTTTCGCTGGTCTGAACACACCTTAATATGTCAAGATAAACTCAAGTGATAGCAGCAAAATATTGTTCATGTGTTGCATATTTGTATAAAAAAAAAATTCGTTCCTAAAAAAAGTACGGAAAAAAAATTATGGAAATTTGATTCAAATATGATAACACCCCCGACATTGCAAGTGAAATGACATGTGCTTTGTGTGACGTTACGTTGAGCAGAATATTTGCAATATGGCTGGTGGCAATGCGAAGTTTGTAATACCCCATTATTGTCTGCTTTATTTTTGAAAGCAACTGTTGCCACAATTCAAAAATTAACCTTTTCAATGATCCGTATTGTCTTATTATCGTGATCTGATTCGGATCTGATAATAAAAAACAGATATTGTATCTATTCGCTTTTATTTAAAATTAACGCTCGAATTCTATATATTTTCAAGGAGTATTACTTTCGATAAATTAAATCATGTCTGATAGATTATCGAAAAAATACTATTCAACATTTATTGAAGCATAAGCTATTGATCATCACGTTTTGAAAAGAATAGCAAGTTCGTATTTGTTTGACTAAAACTATCTGATCATAATATTATAAACTTTTTTAAAATTTGTATGCTTCTTGTAAACCTACTTCCTTTCAAACTGGTTTAAAAAAGAAAGAGCTAGCGTATCTCCTTATGTATTATAATTCTATGACCCACTGTTCCCCAATCGCCTGTGCTACCTATTTTTTATTTTTTTTTTTGTTTACAACTTTCTTCGTGATAGAAGCGAAGCAGCGTCAATTTCCAATTGCTTTTGCTGCACTCATAAAGAACAGACGCAGCTTGGTATTTAAACTAATTACATTCCAAATAATTGTAACTTGCTTTTTTCATACCTCCAATTTATAATTTTTGAATAGCTACCATTACTTATTTACATATTTTTAAAAGTTTTAGATAATCATGGGGGAAAACGTGTCGAAACATGTTCTTATTTGAATTGGATAGCACTCACTTTCAGTTTTTAAATTCTTGTCAAGTTTTTATTTGAATTGAGGAGTTTTTAAACATATATTCATATATTGCGAAGAATGTTTTCTTTTGTTAAACAATTATCAAAACAAAATGTTCATGCCGTCGTGAAAAATTAAAATATTTAAAAGTCATCGCATATTATATTCTATATTTTAAGAATATGATCAAAATTAAACTCGAGTAAACATTTAAAATGGCAAAGTTTCTAGTATCTATATATTAGTCAATTGTTGTCAAAGTAATTTGAGTTTTTTTGAGTGAATGTACCTGAAAATAATTAATTAGTTTTCTGATGCTACACACTTACTATCATTAAAAAATAGTTCACAATGCTTGTGTTGCTGTGTGTTGAAACATGATATTGTCCTGACCATGTAGGGATTGTCATTCCTTTATTATTATTATATTAATTCTTAAACTGAGCACAATATTTATCAAAATTGCCTCATGTGATAAGGGTTATGTACAGTATATAAGAGAATGTCAGAACTAATTTATGTAGGTAATAATATTTTTAAACATACAAACAGTAGATATGTCCAAAGGAACGTTTTAATTTGTATTTTCAAAACCATATTTTTTCTTATTGCAGATTTCATCGTAACAAATGGCCACAATAGATGGAAGACCGGCGCAATATGGGATCTCTCTTAAACAACTACGAGAGCTCATGGAAGTCAGAGGCCGGGAAGGCGTAGCAAAAGTAAATGAGTTTGGGGGTGTGCAGGATGTTTGCAAAAAACTATACACATCGCCAAACGATGGTAAGTATCTACTTAAAAGAGAGGTTTATTTTTTTTTTAAACCGTCATTACGTTAATATCATTGACTATCAAATAAATTATTGTAGCTTCGAGCATCGCTTGACTTCTGTCTTTTTGATAGTACTTCGATAGCTGTACCTCTTATTGTGTTGCTAGTTGAAATTTGTTTCTAAAAAATAAAAATATGCACAATATTATAATTATCAAACAGTTATGATTGTATCAAAATAGTACTATAATACTAGATATATATGTATTCCTATTTCTACACTTTGCCAATTCTGTTTACGAATTTACAGGCCTGAGTGGATCAAGGTCTGATATAGACCATAGAAGGGAAACTTTTGGTTCGAACGTTATACCACCGAAACCACCAAAAACATTTCTTACACTAGTCTGGGAAGCTCTCCAGGATGTGACACTTATTATATTAGAAGTAGCTGCATTAGTATCACTTGGTCTATCGTTTTACAAACCCGCCGATGAAGATGCTCGTAAGTAGAACTACATTACAGTTTATGTATCTGTATATATTTTGAAACACGTCCATTTACTGGTTTTATAATGAGAAATTAGAGATTTAAAATCAACAATCAAAAGATATTCCACACTTAAAAATGCTTTGTTTTTTCTATAGCTCTTCTTGCAGAGGAAGAAGATCACCATGGCTGGATAGAAGGCTTAGCTATTCTTATTTCAGTTATTGTGGTTGTGTTGGTAACAGCATTCAATGATTATTCGAAAGAACGACAGTTCCGTGGCTTACAAAATCGTATCGAAGGCGAACATAAATTCTCTGTTATACGTGGCGGTCAAGTGTGTCAAATATCTGTTGGCGACATTGTTGTCGGTGATATCTGCCAAGTTAAATATGGCGATCTTTTACCGGCTGATGGTGTTCTTATTCAAAGTAACGATTTAAAAGTAAGTAATCATATACGGGCATTAATACTAAAATTTCTTATTGTGTGGACCTCTATTTTATATTAATAATACATAGGTTGACGAATCATCGTTAACTGGTGAATCCGACCATGTTAAGAAAGGACCAGATGCGGACCCAATGGTGTTATCCGGCACCCATATTATGGAGGGTAGCGGTAAAATGGTCGTCACTGCTGTAGGTGTTAATTCACAAGCGGGTATTATTTTCACCTTATTGGGTGCCGCGGTCGATCAACAGGAAGCCGAAATAAAAAAGATGAAAAAAGGTAAGCATTCCTTATACTTATTATTTCATAAGTATGTTTGTATCTTTTCCTCCTTATTTAAAAAAATCTTAATCTTTCATCTTTCAAAAACATTGAATGATAGTTATCAAAAGTGTATCTATTTTAAAAAAATAACTACAAAAGAGACCAACGTGGAAAAACGCAACATTTTCGTTTTTAGTTTGGTTTTTATAATGTGTTTCGTATTTTTGAATGTGTGGTTCCCTTCGAATGCGGTCTTCTTATCTTTACATTCATAGAGCAAATAGAATAAATTTAAAAACATTTTTACCTATTTTGAATGTAGCTTGTAAATATTTTGTTTTTGTATTATGGGTTCACAGTACGTTGGCGCGACGGTAAGTCTTTTGTTTTCCCCTCGTGTTAAACATAACATTTCCTTTGATTATAAGTGATACATTTTATGTAAGCATTTATTTTACGTTGCGTTTTTAGAAAATGCAGGACTAAAATCTGGTTTAGAACTCGTTAACCATTAGCAGCCTTATTTATAAATCAACCGTAGAGTCTGCTTAACTTTACACACCCTCTAAAATGCCCTTACGCAGGGAAATGCGATTTATAAAGATTTTTCGAACTTAAGCAACGTTGCTTTAAGGCTGCGTAATTTAAACGCGAAAATTTGCGTTTAGAGCCTGCGTAGAGCCTACGTAAATATGTTTTTGCAGCTAATGTAATTTTGGTAGTGGTCGAATTGGAAACAAATCCAAACAGTGAAACTAAATTTTATTTGTGCATTCATTTCGAATGTTGTTTAAATTTGCACCAAACGAATTTCGTCTACAAATGCAATTATAACATAGAATTTCAGATTTGGTGGTGGTTGATAGATGATTGTAGTTTTCCATTGGTTTCACTCGGGGATCCACTCATTCTGAAATCCAATGGAACAAGAAAACTGCTTCTGAAAGAATCTACAAAAGTATTGATGAAACGCCAAAAAATAATCTATACGGCTGCTGTCAACTGACTTGTATAAAAAACATATATTACACTTGTGTGACTGCTTCTTGAGTGGATTCTGACTTAAAATTGAGAAGCGAAATTCTCTTCTCAGAATCACCAGAAGAGTATTTTTTGTGCCAATGGAATGGTTTCAGAAGTGATTTTTTCGATTCCGGACGCTTCTTTTTGCCCAATGGAAAACGACATATGATTGCAGGTAGATATTTCAGCAGTCCCTCCAAAGAAATTTCGGAATCGTCCCAGATAATTTGGCTTTTTGTTTGTATTATGTATGATTTTCTTACGAAGCTAATCTGTCAACCACAACTAAGATCAGTTTCAGTTGCAAAAAGTAATAGATTTCAGTGTTTTCTGTAATAGTTTATCTAAATTCTTACCTATTTAGACACAAACCTCGATTAGTAAAGTTACCTCGGAAAAATGTTTATAAATCACAATTTCAGGAAAGCCACGTAAAGGCTGCGTAAATTCTTACGCGATGTTTAACTAAACAACATCGTAGAGGCATCGTAAGAGAAACTAATAAATACGGCTGTAGCTGTATTAGATGCAACACTCGATCTCATGGTAAAAAAAACAGTCAGTATTTTCTTGTTTATGCACAACTCCTTTCCATTTCAATATTTATATTTATAACTGTCTAACAAATTATGACAAAAACAGTGAGAACATCTTTATGGTTAAAGAAAAAATGCTGCAGTTTGAATGTCGGTATAAATTTCAAAGCAACATGTGCACCATATAAAAGCCAATGGTTCTAAATGGTTGCTATCTATTTTTTGCATTCGTTTCTCTCTTACATTTTTAAATGTAGTACGGAACCAGTAGAGTAAACCAATTTATCCATAATCAAAAAAAAAATTGTGTAAACAAGTATTTTTTGCGTTTGTCTCTTAAGTCAGGCTGAAGCCAACACAAATTGTTTTTATATCTCACCATTCATTCAAATATTTTAGTTTAATGCTTTATTTTTGGGCACAGTGGCATAGTGTTTTTTAAATTTTTCTCTACTCTTACTTATTAGAGTATAACTTTCATTTAAAAAAAACCCTCAATTCAGCCATTACATTAGGTAGTTTAATGATTTAATAAATAGTTTTGAATATCTCCTGAAACCTTATCTAATAGGAATTGTGTAGAACAAGAAAACTGAAATAAATTGTAAGAGGTAAACTAACAGAATCGCTTTATATCTATTAAGTCAAATGTGATTAGCCCAGGATAATTTTGTATCAAGTTATTTTAGCGCGATCCCATCTGCATTAATTTATTTTTCATTGTGTAACTACACTTGTAATTAAACAATTATTTGTGAGTTCACTTGTAATATTTTATGTATAAATCTACACGCAAATGAATTGAAATGAATTCAATTATAATTGTTATTAGTGTACCTTTATGGTACAGGCCCATTACTTCGGCACTAGAATTAATGCGCCTTAGCAATAAACATTTTTAGTCTCGACTTTAAATTTTCGTAGTTCACTGTGGCTATATTTTCCATACATATTTTGCAATAGTGAGCTTCTGCAAATTTAAAGTCGAGACTAAAAATGTTTATTGTTAAGGCACATTGTTTCTAGTGCAACAAATAGAACTAATTCCGGTTTTTTATTTTAGTAATATATTTAGTTGAAATTTTGCGCTTTTATATTTTTTTTGGTTACGTAAAATGTTGATGCTTTACTTTAATTCAAATACCCATACACTTTTTTTCTCCACTTATAAATATAATCAAAAATGGAAGATAAAAGATAAAATTTCGTTTTACTTAAATTCGTGTGTATGCAAATTACTGTATATTTCTCTTTTTAAATTTTGATCAATGTACTCTATTTAACTTGATATTATAATAAATTGTTAAAATAAAAAAATATTTTATTTTCTCTTTCTTTCTTTGTGGAAATGATATGTATATATGTATATAATATATATATATATATGCCTATGTATGTATACGAATATATATTTATATAATCAATTACAAAAATCAAACGAAACTGAATATTTCGTGTTGCATGATGTGATTGATCGCCCCCCTCCTCTTCATCCACACCACTCTTCACCATCAAAAACATGAAAATAAAAAATATACAATAAATAAATATTTATAAAACAATAAACAATTGATAATAAATACACAACAATCATTGGCAGAAGCTAAAAAGGCGAGGAAAAGCAAGAGTATAACAGGTGATTCCCTATATTTGTTTTTGTTTATTAATTTTTGTCACTTATTTATTTTTTATTAATTTCTTGTGTTTCACATTAGCTTTAGTGCTTAATCTTTTCACATGATTCACATTAGCTTTAGTGCTTAATCTTTTCACATGATGTATTTCAATATTTTTCTTTCCTTTTGTTTATTTTTCTGTGACGCATGTATAACTTATATACATATTTTTTGGTTTATTTATAGTTTGTTCGGAGATTATTTGCACTCGCGCTTTTTTTTGCAAAATATTAAGATAATAAAAAAAATCTAAAATTGTTTAAATACATGTTTTGCTTACAGAGAAAAAAGAGAAACTCATATACCTTTACGCCACTTACATATATATATATATGTATAATAAATAAATAAAATATATTTATAATTTATGTTTGTCCAAGTCTCTTTGGAGAATATTCTTGAAATAATTTATTTTTAATTCTTTTTTAACGTTTTCAAAGACGATGGTACAACGCCAATCAGTAATAGTCATATGAGCTCACCAATGCCGGTGGATGTTGTTAAATCAGAATCGGATGATAATCATGTTCAACCAACGACCTCAAGTTCCGAAGGATCCGGCCATAAAAAGGAAAAATCGGTGCTTCAGGCTAAGCTTACCAAATTGGCAATCCAAATAGGTTATGCTGGGTCAACAATCGCTGTACTCACTGTTATCATCCTGATTATACAATTTTGTATAAAGACATTTGTCATAGAAGAAAGACCATGGAAGAACACATATGCCAACAATTTAGTTAAGCATTTGATTATTGGTGTTACCGTATTAGTAGTAGCTGTACCTGAAGGTCTGCCCTTAGCTGTTACATTGTCATTAGCTTATTCGGTTAAGGTGAGTGATATATTCAAAATTATTATTTAAATAAAAATCTATGCCAACAATAAAAAAAAACAGTGTATTCACTACCGTACATTTATATATATTTATAATTTAAATAAAAAAAAACTAAAAGGATTTTATAATGGGGACATTTTTCATAAAAAATTGTTTATTATTTATTCCGACATCGAAAATATTAAAGGTAAAGGTAAAGTTCGATTATTAGCAAGGTCAATTGTAAAAAAAACACTGCTGTATTCAATGTTACATTCAGCCTTTTACAGCCTCTCAACAATGCATTCATTTCATTTCTCTTTCATTTGGTATTACAATAGACCTATAGTTTATCAATATATTTATGTGTCTTGACTTTTTCAAGACTGCTGAAAATAAACTTACAACTACTAGAAGCTATAACTAATTAAAATAATCTTTTCAGAAAATGATGAAAGATAATAACTTGGTAAGACACTTAGACGCATGCGAGACAATGGGCAATGCCACTGCCATTTGTTCTGATAAGACTGGAACATTAACTACCAATCGTATGACCGTCGTTCAGTCATACATTTGTGAAAAGCTTTGTAAAGTGTTACCAAAATTTTCCGATCTACCGTCGAATGTTGGCAATTTAATTGTCCAAGGTATCTCAGTAAATTCAGCGTATACATCAAATATTTTGGTAAAGTATTATTAAACGGAATTATTTTAAAGTTTAATATTTATTTTTGTTTTTAGCCTGGAGCAAATCCCGGGGATTTACCGATGCAAGTTGGTAATAAAACAGAATGTTCCCTATTAGGATTCGTACAAGCCTTAGGTTGTAAATATCAAACAGTCCGAGACGAAATAACTGAGGACAAGTTCACTCGTGTATATACATTCAATTCGGTGCGCAAATCAATGAGTACAGTAATTCCAAGAGCGAACGGTGGCTTTAGGTTATATACAAAAGGCGCCTCCGAAATTGTACTTAAAAAGTATGTTGCTGGCTTACGCACACTTGTACTAGATAGGGTCTTCCAAATATTTAATTTTTCTTTTCACTAGGTGTTCATTTATATACGGTCACGATGGCGCTTTAGAAAAATTCACACGAGATATGCAAGATCGACTTATACGTGAGGTTATTGAGCCAATGGCTTGCGATGGATTACGTACCATATCGATTGCATACAGAGATTTCGTTCCCGGTAAAGCGGCAATAAACGAAGTACATATCGATAATGAGCCAAACTGGGATGATGAGGAGAATATTGCCAGCAATCTGACGTGTTTATGCGTTGTTGGAATTGAAGATCCTGTCCGTCCTGAAGTACCCGACGCGATCCGAAAATGCCAAAGAGCTGGCATTACTGTGCGTATGGTTACTGGTGATAACATAAATACAGCGCGATCGATTGCTAGTAAATGTGGTATTCTCCGACCAAATGAAGAGTTTCTTATTCTGGAGGGTAAAGAATTCAATAGACGTATTCGAGATACAAATGGTGATGTAAGTAATTATTTACAAGTTTGTCTTATTAAAGGTTGGATATAGCAATTAGTAATACTTTCTTACAGATTCAGCAACATCTTATCGACAAAGTATGGCCAAAGTTGCGCGTACTCGCTAGATCTTCGCCAACAGATAAATATACTCTAGTTAAAGGTTTGTCTTGGCTATCTTTAAGAAATACAAGTTATCTAATCTACATTTAATTCTTATTTATTATAGGTATAATTGACAGTTCAGTCAGTGAGAATCGTGAAGTTGTGGCTGTTACTGGTGATGGTACAAATGATGGGCCTGCGTTAAAGAAGGCCGATGTTGGTTTTGCAATGGGTATTGCTGGCACAGACGTTGCTAAAGAAGCTTCCGATATTATCCTGACTGATGACAACTTCAGCAGCATTGTTAAGGCTGTTATGTGGGGACGTAATGTTTACGATTCGATTGCGAAATTCTTACAATTTCAATTGACAGTCAATGTTGTTGCTGTAATTGTTGCATTTATTGGTGCGTGTGCCGTACAAGATTCACCACTTAAAGTAAGAAGAACTTAACAAAACAATTAAACTGTATTCTTATAGGGTTTTTTTTTTCAAGGCCGTTCAAATGCTTTGGGTTAATTTAATTATGGATACACTTGCATCATTAGCATTAGCTACTGAGCTTCCAACGCCTGATTTATTACTTCGGAAACCCTACGGTCGTACGAAACCACTTATTTCACGCACAATGATGAAAAATATTTTGGGCCAAGCTATCTACCAATTAACCGTTATCTTCAGTCTATTGTTTATCGGTAAGTGTAACATATATTTCCTTTTACCCTAATTTTTAGTCGCTTTTGGATTTGTTCTGGCCTACACGCGTTTGTGTTCGATTGTTGAGGCATCCATTACCAGTCTTCAATCACTGTCAGCTCCTTACTTTTCATGTAAGGAAACACAATACATGACTACTATACTAAGTTTTTTGAAAAATTGGCAACATCAATATAAAATAGATGTTCGCATACAAGTTTTCAGAGCCATTTTTTTTTTTTTATAAATCAGGCATATCATGGTGCTGCTAATTATATTCTGGAAATTTACTCTAGGTTCTGTAATCCCACAAAAACACAGTAACTCCAATCTTTCCATAACGGAAATCTGTCCGTATTCTGGATCCGATTACTTTCCTTCTATTTAATCGAAATCTTTCTTTCGTTATAGGTGATTGGCTACTCGATATCGAGTCCGGACGTGGTCAAGAACTAGGAGCTGGGCCAACACAACATTTTACTATTATTTTCAATACGTTTGTTATGATGACATTATTTAATGAGATCAATGCTAGAAAAATCCATGGTCAAAGGAATGTTATAGAAGGTCTCTTCACAAATCCTATTTTTTATACAATATGGATATTCACAGCCATTTCACAGGTAAGTGCTCATCTATTTGAATTTATGGTTAAACTTATTTTCTTTAAGTAGAGTATATGCATAAATGCACCTTTAAAATACTCTCTATTTGTTTATAGGTTGTCATTGTCCAATACGGTAAAATGGCTTTCTCCACGAAAGCCCTCTCACTAGACCAATGGCTATGGTGCATATTCTTTGGTATTGGAACATTAGTCTGGGGACAATTAATCACTACAGTGCCTACAAGAAAACTACCTAAAATATTATCGTAAGTAAATTCAGATAGACCAGTCACCAAACCGAATTTTATTCTTTTGTCTGTGCCTCACTATTTTTTTAACACATTACACAAACTACTTGTGCACAAGAACACGCAGTCCTAAAGTATGCACAAAACTTTTAAAGTAGAATATATTCGTTTAAACATTTACCTGCGATGAATACAACCAAGAAAGAAATTTTCATAAAAAAAATTAACTATAAAAAAAGCAAACAAAATAGTTATGCACAAGAAGCATTTATGAAAGAAAAATGATAAATTAATTAGAGAATTCTGAATTAAATATCTTTGAATCAAATTAGGGAACATAAATAATAATGCTAATGCTTGTACGAATAGTATCATATTTTTGGATTTGGCTCTGATTTCTTCGAAATTTTTTTTATATAGTATTTAATTGCTACTAAACATACAAAGTATTATTTTGAATTGTTCGGTTTATAATCTTTTATGTTACTAAAGTAAGCTATAATCTTTGATCATGAATGAGTGCTAAATTTTGTCTTGTTTTTTCTTGTTTTGAATATTTGTGTTTTGGTTTCATTAATAATAAATAACACGTAAATTTAAAATTTTAGTAAAAAAAAATTACAGTATTCCAGACCGAAAAATAGTAATGCCATATTAAGGCTAAAATTATAAATTTATCACAAATTTATAAAATGCACCAATGATGGAAGAAAACATTTGTTGAACATTTAAATTAATTTCTTCAGTGTTTATTTTGGTTTCTTATTTGACTTCTTCGCAGTGTTGCAAAAGCCTGCTTATTGAAGTTAGAAGCGAATTTAGAATAAAAACTATAAAAGGTTTCTTACTAGCTCAATTTTAGTCAAGGATTAAAGTATAAAACAAAAAAGTATTATATATATATAAACAGTTGTGATGAGATGACAAAAAATAAATAAATCGTTTGTTTTCGAAATTGTAAGTTATTTATTGAAAAAATTGGTTGTTAAAAAAAACATAGAAAGAAATGAAAGAAAATATGATAATTTATTTAAAAAAAATAACAAAAAAGCCAAATTTTATTTGTCAAGGAAAAGAAATATCTATACCATTGATAATAATTGCTTTCACGAACTGTGTTGCACACACCTGCCGTGTTGTTGAACTCTATGTAATTCTACATCTTTTTTTTACAATATTATAAATAACGCTTAATGTATATCCATGTTTTTCCCAATTTCTTTCCTAATTAGATGCGAATTCCCCTGGAACCTTGAAGTGATTTTATATACTTATCTGACTTTTAAATTGTCTGAGTTTATATTATTTTACCTCAACCGCAAATCATACATTTTATAATTAATAGAATAACTCAATGTATTAAGTGAGCCTCTTCTTATACCATTGAAAAAATAAGGTCTCATACAATTTTCGATAAGCTCTAACTACCAAGATTAGTTGGTAGATACGCGTTGTTCATTCCTTCATACACGTTTATGTATTATCAACGTTTTGTCAAAATCGGCAAAAACACAAATAATAATCATGTTGTAGTTTTCTAAACGTAGTTCAGTAGTATGTATATCACACAGATTATTTTTATGCTTTAAAGCTTAGTACGCTGCTCGAGCTAAATTTTCGCTCCCATACAAAATTCTCTCCAAAATTTAGCTGAGCTAAATCTAAGCGAACCCATTTAGCTGAGTGGTACGCAACTCGAGCTAAATAATCAAACTTATGTTTCAAAATGTACTTTATGTGTCTGTCAAAATTTAGCGCTCCCATTTAATGGGTCGGCACATTTTCTCAAGCTAAATTGTGACAGATTTGTTGTTCTTTTGCGGAAAAGTATGCAAGGATGAGCTTTTTAAATTATTTCATGACCGAGAAGTACTTTGAATCGGAAATAGTTAAAATAAGAGAGAATTAAATTTTTGAAAGAATTTTTTTTCAAAGAACAGCTGTTTTCTCTGACACTTATCCACGGCGTACTCTATGTCAAAATTTATCTAGGACTTTAGCTGATGTTTGGAGAGAAAAGTTGGAGACCAGATAAAATTTAGTTAAGCTTAGTTAAAGTGTGTAAGCCTTGAACCAGTTGATGATAATTGCGAGAATCACGACATTAATTTATTCATATTTCATTATATAAGGTGGATAATCACTTTTTTGTCGGCACTCTTTCACTATCCTATTACCAGGCATAAAAATATAGCGAGCAGCTATAATTTTGAGCTGAAACTTTTTCAAATCACACAATCGCAAGCTTCTATAAGGCCAATGCTAGTTTAAATACGTGTTACCTATGCAATTGAAAATAACATACAATTTCTTATTCCCTCAACTCATGATGCAGATCCTTTTTAAATTCAGTCAGCTAAATCGATTTGCAATAGAGTCGACTTAGTTATAATATAAACGTGATTTTTACGCTAATGGGATACATTTTTTTTGTGTTTTGTTACGTGCGTCGGTTTTTGTCTTTGTTTGAAAACATGTTTGATGGGCTTACTTGTATGTTTTTAAAAAGGTATCGGTCGTATTATTGAAAAAAATTATAAGTGAGCACAGATTATTTTCAATTTTAAAAGAGGGCTTAAACAGTATTTTGAACCGGGTATGTACCATTACATTAAATGTTATGTGATGTTAAAAAAAAACTGTTCAATCGAAACACCAAAATTCAAAATTTCATAAATTTCATACGAAAATACCTAAAAACTGTAAAACAATTTATAATTACAAATTATTTTGTTGTCTTCTTTTATTTTTCCATATATATTTTTATTTCATTGATATGCGAATATATACTTTGTTCGATGATAAAACACCTTGCTAGCTCTTGCGCTCGTTAAATCAGACTAATACATTTGTAATCATATAACTATACTCTTTTACCTATACAAATATTATATAAATATTGTAATTAATTGGATTGTCTAATTGGTAGAAATGTCGCCTCTGTTAGAAAACAAAAACAAAAAGAACTGTTCTGTATAAAGTGAATATACTGTTCTATATGTCTGAATGTTCTGTTAAGCACATAGTTTTCTATTTGTTTATTAACCCCTGTACTAAAAACGCAAGAGTGTTAAAAAATACTATTCTACATTAAACTAAAACTAAAAAAAGAAATTATACTTATATACACAACAATTTAAAATTTGCTAATATAATTTTTTTTGTTTTGCTTTTTTTATTCTATATTTATTGTATAGGTGGGGTCGTGGTCACCCTGAAGAATATACAGAAGCAATGAATTTAGGTGAGGAACGTTTCGATTCAATTGATTCCGACAAAAAACCGAGAGCGGGTCAAATTCTATGGATTCGAGGCTTAACACGCTTACAGACACAAGTAAGTTTTTATGTGTTTCAGTTCGATTTATTATTTATTTATATTTATATATAATAAATTAGAAACCCATTTTTTTATTGTTATTCGATAAAGAAAACTTAAACGTGTCCTTCTTTAAAGATATAATAATATAAGTAAACAAGAAAAATATCAATTTCAAATTCTGGTTAGTGAAAAGCGAATATCCGATACATAATTGACTTACACATTAGCTGTTTTCGAACGGATTGAAAGTTGTCGGAAATATTGCTTGGATTATATTCTCTATGCTTGGGGAAGTTTGTCAATGTCCACGAGACGCATTATAATTATATTGCCCCAGCTAAATTTAAAAAAAAAATTATTATTGTTCATTTATTACGGTTGTTTTTGTTATTTAAATATCTTTTGTTTAACATTTTTGACTAAGTTTGGTACAAATATTCCTTTACAACAAACTCTCTAACACCACAGGCTAGGACCAAAAATGAGTCGATAAAATTAAGTCCTACTAAATTCGTTCCCAAAAACAGTTTAAATCAAACCTATGCATAATTACTATACAGGTTTATTTTGAAAAGATCAAATAAGTTTAATGACTACTTAGGTTTTGCAACCTGCTTAATGTATTCATATTATTCCCCAATTTTAGCCAATCCAATATTTCCTGTTGGTTAAATCGGTTAAAAAATATTATCTACATACCTATGCTTCATTTCTGAACATTGTGACTCCTAATGTTCGGCCGGTTAAATAATAGCTCAATTAATATTTTTGAATATTATGCCGTTAGGAAAAATGGACATTTTTAATAGATAAATAGTCGCAACCGCAAAACTCGAAATCTTATTAAAGTTATCATTTACTTATTTCGTTTTTATTTGTCTGTGTTTTAGTCAAACAGTCAGCACATAGTCGCACAATACATGATATTATGAATTAAAAGTAATAGATTTTCTGTAAAGGTATTCAAAGCAAATACAGATAGCATAATGGCTGCCTACCTACATCATTTTGTCTTAAAAAAAAAGAAAATATATAAAAACAACACGCCTACATTCACATCCGATGAACACTTTCATATTCCCCTTATTTATTAGTATTATTTTATTTATATTTTTACATCCGCATTATTTATATTCTACTTCTCTTGGTACCATGCATATGTACCTTAGTATGACTTTTTGTGCATTAAGCGAATAAATTTGCCTCAGAGTATTTTTTACAGACACACAAAACAAACACTATATATAACGCTGTATGAAAATTTTGCAAAACTCAACTGCGTTTTTATTGTTACGGCATATAGAGAAAGGGAACTATCAATGATACGTACTTCAGTTTTCAATTTGTTTTAACCACATTTATATTTTTCTTGCCATTAACTTTTTATAGAACTTAACCTGTTTATTGTTTTATTTTTTTTAAATATGCAACTAGTATTTCAGATTTGCTACAATCTCTACCTACTCTATATTTCTGTTCATATACTTCTTAGTACAAAATATATTTGAAAACTATTCTTAACGAACGATTTTGACGGATTTCATCAAGAATTTACTAATTAAAATTTTAAATACTTTTTAACATAAATAATCGTCTTTTAGGATGAGAATACAATATAAAAAAAATATGAGATTGAGCTTGAGAGTAATTTTTTTTATTAAGAAGAGCGTACCAGTTCTTTCTTCCGATATTAAGTTCCTTTTTGTATTCAAAGACTTAATACCGTTAAAAATACTACTTATATTCAATTAATAATTATTTTGTAAGTAAGAAAAGGTGCATGTATTTCGGTTTTAAATTTTCGTTAATATATGAGTAAAAATTATAATATTGCTTTATTACCATTTTCTTCTTAGGGGAATGTTTAATTTTTAACTCATGCAAACACACAATTATTTATGCAAACTTAAATAATTGCAGTAACATTTTTTTCTTTAAATACATATGAAATTGTATTCTTTCATTGTGTAGAAAAACCATTTAGGTCCACTTTTTGTTCGCTAAAACAAAAAATAAAATAAAA
This sequence comes from Cheilosia impressa, assembly GCA_948293265.1. Classification (NCBI taxonomy): domain Eukaryota; kingdom Metazoa; phylum Arthropoda; class Insecta; order Diptera; family Syrphidae; genus Cheilosia; species Cheilosia impressa. The sequence continues at coordinate 8,966,981 of OX411885.1, read as the reverse complement.
TTTAACATACTGTAAATAGCATTGTCAAGAAAAAAACATAGATAGTATAATGGGGATCAGTTCAAAAGTATCATGCACCTTCTTCTTTTTCAACTTACAGTTGTGGAGTGTTTCATAACTATGCCAAAGCTCTACTTTTAAGCGGCATGTACACTGTATTATTGTGGCAAAATTATAGCCTTTCTACAGCAACAGTTCATGTTGCTCTGACCCCTTTTATATCGTTAAATCTGTTATTGAAATTATAACATTCATTTCTTATTAACATTTATACGTTCTAATTTATTTATATGAAATATGTAAACAAACAACAGTGTGCATTTGCGCAGCTGATTGCAAAGCTGATTGAAACCAGTTGTTAGGTTTTGCAGTAGCTTAAACATATTTTAATGGTTATTGTGATTGCATTAGTAGAAAATTATTCTTATGTTAGATTTTAGTAAAAATTACATGATTTTTTAATTATTTCGTGATTTATTAATTACAATTGCCCTATTTTATGGAACACTTATCTCAACAAAGCAAAGAAGGCGATAGTAGCGGTATTGACTTGTATATTTTAACTTTAATTAAACGTTTTTCTCTACGCCGATCGTTAAAAGCAGTTAGCTGAAAGAGTCATGGACACATCGCCGAAAAATGTCAACATTAACTGCTGTCAAGTCACTTCAACTTGGAATAAATACCTATTGTGAATGTCAAGAACAGTGTAGTTGTTGTATTTAATTGGTAAAGATTTTACTTTACATTGCTTTGCTGAGATAGGTGCTAAATAAAACAAATGATAAGGTGTGGGTCGCTCTATAAGAAAAAAGAAAAAGCAATAAAAACCTTGCCGCCTTGAATCTATGAAATATTTAACAACAGCAAACTGGTTGCTTTTCCAACATAAGTTTTGAATCCAGTGTGAGTAAAGTTTAATTTGGTCAATGATGCGTCAATAAGTAGCGCTTTATATATATCAGAGACAATACTGAGACCACCAACTTCGCCGATTTCCCGTTACTTAGCCTACAAGCTATATTTCTATGGGGTGGCAAATGCTAAGTGCGCTTGTATTGTTACATAGAAATTCGTATTCACAAATGTCACGTAACTTCAGAAATTCCGGCTCACAAATACACTCGCACCTTGCATCTGCCACTTCCGCTTTGGGCAAAGTGACTTGCAGCGTTCATAGAATTTTATCCGTTAATTTTGAAATTGTTCGTTACGTGTGAATAATATATTTTTTTTAGGAAAAAGTGTACATTTGCTTAACAATTTTCCCCCTAGTGGTTTCACAGAGAAACCACATACAAAATAATTTTTCTCTTTTTTTCTGGTGGTCTGGTGCACTGCAAAACCAAGTCGATTTTAAGGAACTGTATTTCGTAAATAATAAAAGGTTAACATATTTAATTTTTTTTTTAAATATTTTTTTTTTTTAACATCACTAATGCAAGTTTTATCAAAATTTAAAATAAATATAAATGTTTGAAAAAAATAAGGCCTCCGGGAACAAAGGATCAAAATATTTGCGAAAAATTAAGAATGTAGGTTGGTTGATGGAAAATAAAAACATTTTGAGTAAATTTTCTTTAATATTTAAGAAAAATTTACACACGAAATCGAAGTTAATTATTTCCAAAAGCGGGAAATACACAACCATATTTGTCCTAATATATTTCTAGTATGTAAAACATTTCCTTTAGATAGTTTTATTAACCACAAAAATTATTCACCTTCAAAAAATTTATAATTACTAACCAATGGCATTCAGTTATGCTAAAATGTGGTATTCCCGAGCTCTTTCACATTTCCCCACGGTTGCCGAGGTTGGCAGCATTTATTTTTGTATTTTTTGTATGTTTTTGCATGTCAGACGGATTCCCAATTGACAGAACACCGATAGGAATACAAAATGGTGAATTTAAAAAAAAAAACTGAGGGGCCCAGCGGCAAGAGGATTGTGAGTTGGGGGTCTCAGTATGGTTTGTCTATGATATATATCGTCAAATGACATTTCTACAATTTGTGCATATTAGTACCATGAAACAACATTATCTTACCTATTTGTTTTTTTTTAAATCAAAGCCGAGTGGCGAAATCTAGGAAAAAAAGCTGTGTATACGAAATCTGTTTTTTTAGGTGGTGGATAACTACTATTTGCTATTAATATAACAAAATGTCTACTTTAATGTCAATACATAAAATTTCAAAACAAAGCACAAATCTATACTAAAATTTTCTTTTGTATGCAATAGGATAATGATGAATAGAAACAAAAGTAAATTTCTAGCAAGAAATCACACTCAGTGTATTCGTATATTTGTATTTATTTTTTTTCTTTAAGTTTGTTTTCTTACTTTTGTACCCGTTCTATTTTTATTTTTTTTATTTTTACACTTAATTTTTTAAAAATATAAATTGTTGCTAAAGCAAAACCTTAAAGAATTTCTTGAGCAAAAAATAGAAAAAAAAAATATTTATTTTACAAAATTCAATTACAATAGTAATCAAAATTTTTCCAAAATTTTGTAACAAAAAATTTTGTTTTCTTTTTCTTAAAGTTATTTACTTTTTTATATTTATATTCAATATTTGTTGTTAATTTCTTAAATCAGCCGGCGGAACCAATGCGAGAGACTGAAGTATAATATGGGGCAGCTATACATTGAAAAATATATTAGTTAAATCAAAAAAACTCAGTTATTTAACATGAAAGATTAACTCCAATAGAAAGGAAACAATATAAAAAAATATTAAATTAAAATAACATAATAAAAACAAACGACAGTTATAATAATTAACAGTTTTGTAGAAACAAAATAACACTCAAGTCGAAAACAAATAAAATGATAATAATAATAAATTAATACAACTTAACAACATTTTTTAATAGATTAGTAAAACGGTGTTTTAAATGCAATAATAAAAAAAAGACATTTCCACACGCATATATACATATCTAGATTTTTATTTTATTTTATTAGTTTTGTTGTCTCTTTCGATAATGTATGTGTGTATATGCCTGTGTAGTTAACAAAACTGATAATGGATAAAAGTATTTAAAAACTGAATATTTATATTTAAAGGATGAAAAATATACATACTTTTATTAAACAAAGCGGCTATATTTAAATATCTAACGTTCTAAAATATCGTTAAAAATAAGAGAAAAATCGGAAAGAATAACGAGTAAAAAGAAGCAATAGATTCATAATGTTTAAAAGCGATTTAAGCATATCCTATATAAGAAATTGCGATTAACAGATATTATATCGAAATTTGTATCTATTGATTTGAATATTGTTAAATCTTAAAGAAGAACAATAAAATCGGAACATCGACAGAGCGAACAGAACAAAAATAAGATAGTGTAAATTTAAAAAAAAGAAAAGAAGAAAGGTGTACTTCCTTCAAGCACATACGCTACTCTTACAATTTTAATTTCTACTATTTCTGCCAGTACTTCTCCTATCAATACATAAACTACACTACGCCTGCCTCACTTAAAATAAAAGTAGTAAAATGAAAGACTTGATCTAAAAAATCGTTATCCAAAGTACGTAGGATTTACTTCTACCAATTTATTATTTTTTTTAGTTTATTACAAATGAAAACTTATACAAAAATATTTAAAAGTCATATACGGAATGTTTAGGTGACCTTTGTTACTGAATTCGATTAAAATATCGTTTTCTATTATATTTACCATGTTCGTCCCCTTTTTTATTTTGTTATTTATATATATGTATATATATATCGGTATATATATATATATATAAACTAATTGTCAGTTTAATTTTGTTTAAACACAACAAAAAAAAATGTTTCTGATTTAAATTTTTATGCAAAAATATATTAGTATTACCTAGTGATAAGTGTTTAACAAAAAAAACGTATTGTTTGTTTGTTTTAGTGAGAAGTAGTTAACAACAATTGAAATATAACTAGTTTGTAGAGTTTTATTTTGTCGTTTTTATTAACATAGTGACAACTTAAAAAATATATACTGTCGTATTATCGTCCCTTAGATCCAAAGTACAGTAACCCTTTCTTAAGAATACGATTGTCTAATACGAGTTATTTTGTCTTTTCCCACCAAGTATATTTATGTGCTTTGTAAAAAATATTCAGTAAAATAATATTTTTTTTTACCTACCCTCGTGTAAACACACCCCACCCACCGAAACAGACATAAGTAGTCTCACTTATTTTCTAATAAATAATTTTTTATATTATGTATAATTTTCTTCATTGTTAGTTATATATTAGTTGTTTGGGACTGCAATAAAATTAAGCTAAACGGTTTTAAAGTGAGTTGATATGAAAAAGAAATCCCCTTTGGGCTTAATTACAAATAACTGTAACTTTTACTCGCATATTATGGTAAAATGTACTATAATTTCATTTATCTTAAACCTACCTCTTTCATTTTAATTTCAAATTACAAAAATCCAAGAGCAAACAATTGGAACAAAACCTTATTATACAAATTATATCGTATACGTAAACTTTCACTCATTCTCATATTTTCAAAGAAATACTTTTGTTGTGTTGTGTTGAAAATCCATCTCGAAATTGTCTGCTTATCATATATATAGTGTCTTCCATTGGTGTATATATTCTAGTATTTTAGAGTTGGTAGAGTTTTTTTCTGTAAGTCTTTCGTCAGAATTCACTTCATGTTTTCTTGCCGTCTCTATACCTTCACCTAGGTACTTGCTCTCCCTTTATTTTTGTGTATAAGTAGAATAGTTAGCCTATATTTTCTTTTTCTAAATTGTTTTCATCTCATAGTTGGAAATAGTTTACAATAGTATTTTTGAAACAATATTTTGTGCCACATTTTTATATATTAAATATTACGCGTGCTACTTGTATGCTACTTTCTCTATCTAAATCATTATATTTTCTACCTTTTAAGCAATTTTTAACTTACTTTTTAAAGGTTTTCGGCTACGAATATCACCGAAAAAAAATAATGATTTTTATTTCTTCTAAATGATCTACCATAACATTTCGTTTTAAATAAAAATATGTGAGCTGGTTGCCTTTGTCAATGGATATGATATTCGCAAGTGCAATTTCTCTTTACTTATTGCTATATGTCGCAATCGATTTAACAGATGTAATGTAGAAACCCATCACCTTTGCGTATGGGATGATGCTTTATAAAAAAGGCTTTCCCTGGAATAAATACGCTCTTTTCTTGCATCAAGTTTTATACACCACACTTCATACATTTGCATAATTCTGCTGCTCTGAGCATTTGAATTCATATTATTTTTCTTTCAATGTTTATTACGTTTATGACGCATTTTCATATTTTGTCAGTATAGAATATGGAAAATAAAAATACAATAATGTTCATTCGTTACAATTAAAACTTTCTAAAGGTAAACACGAGACAGCGCGTTGACTATAGACAAATGGCACATACATCCAAAATACAGTTACTACAGTTAGAAAAAATAAACAAATCTTTACTGATTTTGTGGCACAAAAATCTTGATTTATTTTTACATACTCTAAGCAAGTTTAATATACACATTCTCACATTATGGGGTGGGAATGATTCAATAAAAATTAAAACAAATATTTAGTTCTCCTTGCATTAAAAATAAAAGTTGGGTAAAAAAATGTAATTTCTGTATGCAAACGCGAAAAAAACATACAACTAAATTCATTTGAAAATAATCATTTCACACAGTTTTGGGAGCATTGTCCTATTATGTCAGCCTTACAGCTTCAATTGTATTATACTTACAAATATGGAATATAATATGGGTTAAGGTTATAAACAAAACTCATACTTCTCATATTTTAGTAAAATAAAAATTCACATAAAATGCAAAATACTATTTTGGTAAGTTATAAAAAAAAATATAAATTGTCAACAAAAAAATGCAACAAATTCGATTAAAACAATTAACAAGCATATTTATTGTTAAGAAAACTTTCAACTAATAAAAGTGTTTAAAAATAATCTTCGAATAAAAATTAAAAAGGATTTCTGGTATGTTTAAACAATCTTTACAGTTTAGTTTTTAATTAAATTTTTAAGTTGTTTTTGCATTTTCGAGTGTTTGTTTTCTTACGTTTTGTTTTAATATCTACCAAACTTTTTTTTATTGATATTTGCTTTTGTATAAACGCTGACTGCTGCCTTGCCACTTTTGCGAATCCCTTTTTGTACATATATTTGCTTTATCATTTCTATGCATAGAATATTCTAACATTTATTTCTGGTATTTTGTTCTCTGATTTATATATTCTACAAAATTTATTTGTCCAAATAATAACATTGAATGCAATAAATAGAGGAACTGTTTTCATTAATTAGATGTTTTTGAGATTTTTATTCTTATTCTATAAGTAATAAAGTCTGGGGTTTCTTATTTCAACTCGTATAATAACCGATTCAGTATTACAGTTTGTTTAATATTGGCCCTTGTAAATAGATATTAGCTTCATTATAAACTTACATAGAGCCAAACATTGCCACCAACGATTTTTTCCCACAGAGCTAATTAATCTATTTCGATTTTATCAAGTTACATCATAGTTATTTTGATTATTTAGACACGCTCCGTAAGAGGCCAATTAATTTTTTTTTCTATTCCTACCTTAATGTATCTGACTCTGCAGTTTTTTTTATAGTTATTATTTTCAAAATCCAGGGGCCAAATTGTGTGTGGCCATTCGACCCAAGTATAATGTGTTTATGATTTAAAAACAAAAACGCTATTGTCCGAGTGACGTCTAAAAGCTTTCGTTTCTGTACAAAAAACATTGTTAAATTTAAAAAAAAAAAATATTATTCTAACCTGGTTCGGTTTTGTTCATGTTTTAAAAGAGTGTGATTTAAAACAAAAAGTCTTAACTTATAATGTACAGATCTTGCGTAATCAGACTTACTCGTGAGACTTCTAAAATATGATCGTGAACGTTGTAATATTTTTGACTTGTAGCAGAAATAAACGTACCATAAGTCATATTTCCTACCCAAAATTTCTAAAGATGTTTACCTTTCAACGCAAGACTTTTTGTTTACCCATATATTAGACTTTGTAAGATAAAAGGTACCCCTTGTCAATTAATTACATGCAGCAGTGTTCTCTCTTATCTCATTGCATACTAAAGTATTCCCTTGTGCATAAATAATCATAGCTGTTAATCGCTAATGCATCCGAAATATTTAATTTTATTTTTTATAAAAAAGTCTTTAAATTAAATAAACCAGCCGACTTCACACAGTTTTTATTTTTTTTATATATTGCTTATAAATTAAACATAAATTGTTTTGATTTTTAACCCTTCTTGTGTTTTTTTTTCGTTGTTTGATTTATAATTGTTTTTTTTTTGTTTGTTGTCTTATTTTGTTTGTTTCAGTTACGCGTAATTCGTGCTTTTCGTTCAACGTTGGAAGACTTAACGGAACGCCGTTCTGTACACAGTCTGCACAGCCTACGTAGTCCTCGTACCGCAGTATCAGCTGGTGGATATCAACTGGTACAGTCTCCAGGATCAGCTAACTTTTATAATGCTGCTTTGATGTATACTGGTAGTGGACGTCAGCAAAATAATTTACAACCACCAACACAGCATCGACCAACGCAGAATTTAGCAACTACACCTTCTACATCTGCTATTTTGTCAGAAATATCATTTATCGATGAAGATCCACAACAATTAGGTAGCAATAGAAATGGCACCACTATTAGCAATCATAACAACAATCATAATAATCGTAGTGTTCGTAATAGATCAGAGAGTCCGCAACAAGTTGAGACGAGAATTTGAAATTAAACATCAACAAACACTGTTTGTTTATACATTTATTTATTCAACGGCTGTTATTTTAAGAGAACACAATGAGAACACTTTAGCTTTGAATATTATACATCGAGAAATAATATACACTTGCTTATTCAAAATTTTTTTTTATATTTATTTAATTTAATTCGTTTTTTTATTCTATTCATTAAATTTAAAATGGTAATTGGGGTGGAATTGAGAATGTTTTGCGTTTCGATTAAAAGTGTTCTGAATTAGGCAAACACATTAGGAAAATCAAAAATTCAAAGATATTCCCAATAAATCTTGCAAACAAAAGTCTTTTGCGCAATTCACCATTTTTCTTATTCTTCACAGAACACATTGAAGCATTCCTTAAACCTTAAAGCTACCTTTCATTTTATAATTTTTTGTGATTTTTCTATTAAATACCTACATAATTAAGGAAAGGTACATAATTACACCTCCACACTGATTTCGATATTTAATGCGTACAAGTTGGTTGCAGTCTTGGTACAACATGCTGTCGCAAAAGTACCTCTATCATTACAGAATTCCAATATAACTAACATTGCCTAATGAAAGGAACAGTTGCCATTTTCAGTTGAAATAGCAGATATTGAAATTGAAATGAAAACCCTCTTATTTTAAAAGTATAGTGTCTTATAGCTGTAATTTTTATAATTCTTAATATTATTTCTTTGATATATTTTTATATCGTATTACATTCAATACTCTAAAGCAACTTTTAAATGGAATCCACATAATGCAAGTATTTGATATAAAGTGTATCGTAATATCAATCATTACATGCGCTTACTTATTTGTGTTTGTTGCAAACATTATTTTGCACAATTATTTCGTAAATGGGAAAGATTGTGGAAACCCGAAATGGTGCTTGATGAGTTTCACAAATTTGGTAGAAATATTGTCATATTCCTGTTCACTATGGCTTCTTAAACTTCTTAATCTTTGTGGACTAAAAAAAACAACAAAAGTTAGTACCAGCAAAAGTATTACGTATATTAAAGAAAATTTATGTACTTATATATGTAAAGAAAAATAACTTAGGTTCTTTAAAAAAATATATAAATAATTTTTTTCTGTTACTTACTTGTTTTATTCCGTTTTTGTTACTTTTTGTTACATAAACAGTAGAAATGATATTCGAATTTATGTCCTTAAAATTAAGTCTCATCCATTCACATTTGAAATAAACTTGTCTTTCTCAAAAACAAAAAAAAAAAAACGTTATAATAACAATAAAAATAAATAAGAATTGTAGTTAACTGAAATTTTTACCAAATTTTATTTTTTTTATTCATTGTCTACCTCTTTAAGTAGAAAACCAACTAAAAATACTAAATTCCTTACCATTATAATTGTTGTGAATCTTCAAATTATTTAATAAACAACCAAATATATTATTTTAACAAAAAATAACACTATAGTAATTTGTAACAAAATAACAATTACAAAATTATAGATTTGTCTAAATGAAAAGTATTTTGTTCCCCATCAATTTATTATAAAACATAGACTTCGTTTTATGACGTTAAAATTTTTACTTACAGTTATTATAATATAAACGAAAAGAAAATACTATTCCGAAAAAAATGTAGAAAAGAAAACCATTTATTCTTACATTTGTGTGTCTACTCTCTGAACTTTGTTATGTCACTATATGTCGGAGTTAGATCCTTTCAAATAAAGCGATGTCATTAGACTTAAGTCATTAGACTTATTTTTTGTACTTGTTATTATAATTTTATCTGATGATGTATGTACATTCCGGATGTTAATCGAAATTGCTGCATTTTTTTACAAACAAAATAATATAATAATAATAATATTAACATTATGTGAATTTTTTCAAACTTTGTTTTTATGAAGGCTTACGAAAATGTTAGTCATGGAATTTGTGGGTTTATGAAAACATTTTTATATTTTGGTGCGGTAAAATTTTGAAAATGCACATTAGTTGTATTAACAAATTTACCATTGATATTGGGCACGGCATCCAATTTAAACGTTCAAACCTCTTAATTAACATATTATATGTGTCCCAGAATAAAGTGTAAAACTTACTAAACATACATTTATGTTTTTCTTAAAAGTTTATCTTTGCTTCGATTTTAGATAGCAATTCCCATATAGTATATTATTTATGTTTTGGTTTAAATAGTTTGACTGTTAATGATCACGTATTTTGATGTCATTAACATTTTCCAAAGAAAAAAAAGGGTGATTAGCTAATTGTATGCACACATGCTCCTATGATCATTAAATGCATGGACCGAAATTGTCTATTGCTATACAAAAAAAAAAACATTTAAGTGCCGATTTTACACCTATCGGTAAGCATCGCGGGACAGTGTTGAAGCGTTATATCTTCGCAATTCACAAGCCAAGTATATACAAAAAGGGGACATACAACATAATGTATCAAGTAAATTACGTATAAATTTTAATTTTTTTCTTTCTTGCAATTTTTCATCTTAGAAACAGATTTTTTTTTCGAGATTAACGCATAATTACAATATAACTTTGATAGCTGTTACATCATTCAGTCGGAAATAGGTTTGAGCCGCAGAAGCATGCGTTTGCAATATCCTTTTCAGTTGCATGAACCATAAATCTGAAATCTGAAAAACGCATTCAATGAAAAATAACAATATTTACGAGTACTTTCGTTCACAAACATTTCAAATATTGTTCTCGAAACGGAAATGGAATCGTTTGCACGAATGCATAAAATGCCCTTCATATTGTATATTATATTAATCCATGTACTTTTTTGGTGTAGTGAGGTTTTGTATTTAAATTTTTTTGTTTTTTTAATCTCCAGTGCTTCCCATTGAAGATTATAATTGGTTATTTGCAAGTGAATGAAAAATATTTAAATTAACAGATTGCGTACCAATCCGTAGATTATGTTCATAAAAACAATAAAAAATTAATTACTGCTTTTAAATATGTTCTTCCTTTCATATTTTTTTTTTCATTCTGTCCCTTTTTTAATTATTTTTATTTTCATTTCCATTTTTTAGTGTTTAACACAACCCGTACTTTATTCTCCCAGAGTAAGTTATGCTTTAGCTACTAGATTATTATACCTGCCCTAAAATCATACAATTATGAATTAAGATATTTATAAACAATACGTCACATATATGTACATATATATTATTTTAAAACATGTACATTATATGTGTCAGAGTAATTAAAATTTTAAGTGATAATTCCTTTTCATGTTTTTATTTGGTTTTCTTTGTTACTGTCTTGTCTTAATTTTTCTTAACATATTATTAATTTGTTTTTTTTTTTTTGTATTGCATTTTGCGTAAATATATTTAGTAAAGGTACAAAAAGTATTTAAAGTAAAACCATTAAAGAAACGAAAAAAACTCATCGAAGTCAGACAAAACAAATCCATTTCTCCAATATTTCTTTTACTTCTTTCCATTGAAGGTAATAGGTGGTGAATTGCAAGAGCGTTTGATTCCGGTACCCTACAGCAAGAGCTCAACTGATCAAGCTGTAAGCTTTCCTTCTTTCTTTCGTTTAAGTTGATCGTTAGTTTTTTTTTTTAGTTACTAATTACGTCAATTATTATTATATAACATAGTAATGAAACAAAAGAAAAGTATTTTTTATTTTGTTTTTCTTTATCCTCTAGTTTTGGATTGTGCTAACGTTTCTAAGTTTTCTGTCTTTTTGTGTTGTACTTTGATCTATTTCTTACATTATTTTCTAGTACCACTACTTTTTTCATGCCATACCAATTTTTATTTTAGAAACGCTGTGGCTTAAATTCCTTCCCAATCTTTTTCTAAACATCGCTATTCCTTGTGCTTCTTTTTTATGTAGATATGGATAGATTATATGCATATTCATTTATTGAAAGTAGGAAACCTCCTTTTGCCGGGAGTTGGTTACAACTTATATTCGCTGGTCAGAGACTTAAAAAGGTTTTATCCATTTTTCTTTATAATTCAGTATGCATAAAAGTACATACATTCATTACTTCTATACTCCAGGAAATAATTTGAGCTCAACAATCCAATTCAAATCCAAAATATCACGAAAACGAGTGGGAACTTAGGTTCTTTGTTTCTCATAAAGTATTAAACAATCAACATGCTGATTTTGATCTTTTACAAAGCGTCCCTCACCGTTATATCTCTTCTTCTTCTTCTTTCAGAAGAAGTAGCAAAAAAGTTGAAAAAGAATTTTTGTTTATCTTTGAAGGCAATCAGTGGAATTTTCTTAATGGCATATAAGATAAAAGAAGCTAAACATACCGAAGTCGCATGCATATAAATTCTCAAAGTCCATAAGGAAAGTGAGCTCACTTTTTAGATTAGGTTCCCGCTAAGTGGTACAAAAAGAAAATTCATTTGGTTAGATAAATAGATGGATACTAATTTTTAATCTATGTAAAATTCAAGAAGCAATTTAAATTTCATTTAGGTATTAAACATACCGTAAAAACCATTAAATTGACTTAGGTACAAAAGAAATATTGAATCATGAGTTCCTGCTGAATGCGTTATGCCTACGAATTTTATTCGAGATTTATCCTCGATTCCAATCTCTATCTGCCCACTGGTAGAAGTCCGTTTTCTCTTGTTCGCTTACGGCTAACTAGAGATCTTAGTTATCACTGATGAGTATTATATTAACACTTGAAATGTAAAATGTACGTAATATTTGATTTTTTGCATATATTTACAAAAAATATTTCACCTACTGTTACCTTTTGTGTAGTAAATTCAAATTCAAGCTAATTAAATTCACTTTTAATGCATTCGGATGAAATCGAGAGTGCGGGTAATGTTTTCTATTGAATAGCTGAAATAAAAGTTTTTGCCATTAAACATGTGGTTTAAAGGTATTCTTTTTTTGCATCCATGATGAACATATTAATTTCATGAATTGATAAATATTATCGCCAATGCATGGCTCAGCTTAATAGTATCCTCAGTTTCTCTCTTTTGAAGTGGGTTTCAATAAATCTTTTATGAGACGAGCTATACGAATATTTCCGATACAATAAAAACAGTTTTTTGTTTGGTAAAGTTTATTATGTCTGCAAAGTTTAGTATTACAGTTTAAATACTATTTTATTATATATTAATTTTGTTTGCTCTGCACTTAATATGAATTGATTGTTGCTGTATTTTCCTTGACTTATCCTTTTTTTTATACATTTTTTTAATTGCTAAAGTAGAGAACAAATAAATTTATTCGAAAGAAAAATCAATCTTTTGTTTTAGTTTGAGGAGAGCATTGTCCTTAAGTTTGAATACTGCAACTATCATTTACCATCTCTAATTTCATGTGCAATTGCATTGATCTCATGTATCTGTCGATAAAAATAACCTCTATCGACTCCTATAAAAGCTTACAAAAATTCTTTGCTTCTGTATAATTTATATGTATCTACCTACTGACATACAAAAAATAAGGAAACGTGTGCTTACCAAAGAATCAAATGGCAAAATGTGTTTCCTATTACATCCAATGGAATCTATTCATCGATAATAAAATTCAACCAATAAAGGAATTTTGCAATCGATGTATATATATTATATATACCGATCCAAATCTAATCCGAAAAAAGATTTAGTATTTACCTACATTTTATTTTGGTCTTACTTTGTCTGAATCCGATCTTTTTTGTCATTTCCGGCACCATTTATTGAGTTTTTAGTTAAATACTTTTATAAACTATTACAAAAAATATATACTGTAGATACATATATATATATTTATGTATGTGTTTATTTATGTATGTGTGTGTATCAATGCGGCACCATGTGCACGTGCGTTTTTCTAGACACGACTTTTCAGTCGCAAAAAGTGTAACATATTACTTTCAGCAACACAACGATAATTTCGCTTATTCATATTAAAAACTCTGTGTTCTACTCTTTGTAACTGAATATTCGTACGACAGATTTTGCATTTGTGTCCTAGACTTTTTCGAACAGGTAGAATGCTCTGCATATATATATATTTATATATATATTTGTTTATCTATTTATCTTGTAAATATCAATAACAAATTTGCTTAATCGCTAGTGTGCCAAAAAAATGTGTCTATTTGTTGTAATTTCCCTACACTGGACCTACATCAATGCACTATTTACATGACTTCTTGAAGAGAGAGGAAAGCAAACAGATCTTACTAATTACCCTTTAAAACAAAACCATACAGCTTCCGCGACTTACGAACTTAGTCGTATTAGTTCAGCTTCGATTAGTTTTTGTAAATAACTTTTTTTTAAAGTAAGGCCTATTATATGTATGAAACCAACAAATTAACAATCAATTTCATTAACCATACGCCATACTATTTGTACATACCGTATACACAAATTGTATGGTTTATATATAAATATGAATGAAATTGATTGTATATTTTTACGAACTACTTAAACGGCACTATGAAAATAATAATATTTATGTTGTTAAGAAAACTATAAACGATTTTTAATATCGTTTGTAGAATGACGTGACATATGAGTCATTTCCCACATAAAACAACGGAAGTAATTTCTACCAATCTGTGTTGGATTAAAATGATGTAACAATTATCCTTTAGACATATCGTTTAATTACAATGTGTTGGAGTCTATGTAACGATATTTACTCCTTAAAGCTCTCTGTTTTCGCATAAATTTTCCGTGATGTTAGCATTACGGTGTTCTGAAACTATATAGATCGACAGATATAGAGATATTCAGATAAATACTTTTAAAGTTACTCTATCTAGCATTACAGTAATAGAGAAACTTTATATCTCTATATGTCGGATATATTTCGATCTACATAGTTTGAGAGCAATACTAAATAACTATTCTGTTAAATGTCTATTCACCATTATTTATGTTTTTCAAAATATGACGTTTTGTTTTAAGTGTGTCTTACATCAGAAATCAAAAGTTATGACACCCAACACCAATAGTTACAAGATACTAACACTAATAGGGAAATATTTTCTGATATAAGCTTTTTTCAAGTTGGTGTATATTTTAGTATAATTTAAGTTAAAGTGTATGTGTAGCTTTATTTAAAGACTAATATTTTTTTTTACCAAAAATTTAGTATTTCGAAATTAATCAGTAAACATAATTCAGTTTTTCCGAAATTGTAAAAATCGTATTTCGGTCAATGCATAATCTAAAATTCTTACTTGTTGAAGGACACCAAAACTAGTATTTACCTTTAGTCTGCAAAACAATAAAATATTTCAAAATTAATATTTAAAATGATTTCCAGTAAAGCTCATTCTTTCGTTCTCCGTAAGGTGCTACCACCGACCTTATTTCAATTAAATTTTCAATATCAAAAATCAACTAGTATAGTACTAAATTTCCACTCCGAAAACAATGAAAGTTACAACACTTACTGCATCCGGCAGCTTCTTCAAAAGTTACTAATTTATGATTCAGGATACAACCTAGAGACAAATATTGTGAATAAATATATATATGCATAAACACATTAGGTTTGCTTCTTTACTTTTAATCTTACGAATTTTTACTTATTCTTACGAATTTTACTTAATGCCGTTCCTTAACCCGAAAAATTCGTAAAAAGAGCGTCATCGAGAGAGCAAGCTACTACAAATTTCTTGGTGCAGAATTAAAAAAGCTGTCAGGCACCTTTCAATGAACAGCTGGTTTGAAATTTGTTGTCCTATTTGACATATGTGCATTTGTTTTTATTTATTGCTTATTAAAATGGTATCAAAAGGCGGCAAAATGAAATTGAATGTTCTCCTTAGATTCTATTTGAAAATCGCGACGAAATTCTACTTTGCTGTAAAGAGTAAGAAAGGACAATCGCCTCCAAGAAATTTGTAAATGCCCTGTCGCTTTTTCCTCTTCTCTAATGCTTGTAGTTCAATCAGTACAAACTTATTCAGATAGGTGTATACATGAAGAAGAAGTTCGAATAATTTCGAATCACTTTCATCGCTAGGGAGATGAATCAACTAATTTTGTCAGTAAATTAGCAAATTCTTCGAGTTTATACGAAATTTTAACGACTCTACGAAGCACTTTTTTGAATTTTTGAATTATGTATCTGTAATTATTCGTAGTTTACTACAAAAGAGTTCCCTAACTTTTTCGTAAGTGTCTCTCTTAGTGAGAGAATTTATCCCCACCACTGCCATTTTGACAGTGTTTTCCATTTTACTACAAAAGTAAAGGAACAGACCTATTGAATTTCAATATTGATTTGGAAGGCGCGAATTGACAATTTGTTTTGCCCAATGAAAAAACAATTATACCCGTAGCTTTCTTAAGACAAATCAATAGATTTAAAGTATTAACAGTTACTCGTGTTTAGGTATGTATGCAAAGCTGATTTTGCACTCAATATAAATTACTTCGACTTAATTTTGCTTGTGCAAGTGTGGTTGGGATAATGAAAACGTAATTGGCAAAAGTATAATTTTGTTTTGCTAATAATGTGCCAAAATATTGCTAAGTAATTAATATGGCAATATCAATTATTTATTAATCATAACCATCATGAATTTTTGATAAACTAGCCAGTTTCTGAATTTTGTCCTACTTTATAATTCTAGGGAAATTACAAAAAGTTAACGGATTGAAGCTTTGGGCATGAAATTATATCAAAATCGTTACATTTACTGACATTTAATAAAAACCTAAATTAATAGATCATAAACGAAATTTTTTAAAAGTCCAGATTTCGAAGGCGCAGGGTCATAAGTCCACAGGCCAAAAGTCCACAATGTACTTTTGACCCACCTAGGTGGGTTATAAGTCCACAAATCCATTGTGGACTTATAACCCACCGAGGTGAGCCAAAAGTTCACATTAATTTGGGCCATAGGTTCACAATTTTAAAATAAAAGTAGGTCATAAGTCCACAATTATCCA
Source organism: Cheilosia impressa (assembly GCA_948293265.1). Classification (NCBI taxonomy): domain Eukaryota; kingdom Metazoa; phylum Arthropoda; class Insecta; order Diptera; family Syrphidae; genus Cheilosia; species Cheilosia impressa. The sequence goes on along the minus strand of OX411885.1, from coordinate 8,950,272 downwards.
TATGACTAAAACATAAATTAAAACAAGATACACGTGTTACATAAAATCCTGCAAGACTAGCTTGATTTACGACACAGAGTTCAAAAAAATATCCAAAATATATTATGCCCTTCATCCACATCCTGATCAATCGGATTTGTTTAAAAGGATGCAACTAACTAATTCTTGTTGACGGCACCTTTAATGTTCTTCCATTAGGTGAATGGAAGCAATTATTAATTGTCTGTGTAGCACATTCAGAGCATGTATGTATACCGAGCATTACTTACTTATTCATAAAGTTAATTAAAAAGTTCGTGTTCATTGTTCAAAATAATTTTATAATAATTACAGTATTTTATTGAAACACGAAAAATTTTTCAAAAACAATTTAAAATTTATAATTTTTAATTTATTTGTGAATTTTTCCAAAAATTTATAAAGTTATTTTGAAAAATTCGCGCGAAATTGTGGACTTTTGGCCTGTGGACTACTGACCCTGCGCCGTTTTCGAATAGTTAAGAACTGGTTACGATGTTATACTTTAAATTACACTTCCATTAGGATCAAGTCATAATTATTAGAAAATATATGTTTGACTGAGCCTTACTAATAATTATTTTTTGCATGACCTGTTATAAAGAAATATAAGAATGATTATTATTACCACGTAGTGTCATTATTTTAGGTAAGGTAGATTGTGAAAGGAAAACTGATACAAATATTGAATATTGAGATGACGGAGATGAGAATGCGTTTACAATTATCAGTTTAATAATAATATCCGATTGTTGTTCTTGTTCTTGCATACTTGTGCTCTGTATGGTACATTTCCCATTTTAGGGTTAACGTGAGGAAAGTTATTCGTTATAAACTATTAAGATTATAAATAAAATTCGTTGCGTTTCCAATTTGATGGGATGTGTAACATCGATTTGAAATCATTATCAAAGATCCTTAAACCCGGATAATGTTATCAAGGCGTTGTTTGAATCAAAGATGTATCCTAATCCAAGCATATATGAAATCAAGTCCATAGTATCTACGGTATTCTCTTTAAGGATACACTTTTTAAAATGCAAACACTTGTGTGTACCAAACAATATACATGTTAATGAGCTTGCAGACTATCATTTGAAGAATGGTATTACTTATGTGTCGTTTCTTGCTTCCATCTTAAATTTTCATTTATTTTTAATAAAATCACTCTGTTTGCGCAGCTCAAGGTTTTTTTTTTAAATAAGGAACCGTCATAGGGCAACTAGATTTCTAATAGTTCAGTTTAATGAACTTATATAACCACTTTTGGATCTAAGTTATTCAAATGATAAAGTTTCGCAGGTAAGATTTGGATGACGGAAGGATTTTAAATATTATTGAAATACAGCAAAACCAAATGACCTGCTAAACTGGAAAATTACGAAGTTTATTTGTTAAATCAAGCGTATAAATAAACGGTCTCACCATGCACATAAGCAGTTTTATTTAACGAAAATATATTTTTGTCTTTAATGAATGCGTTTATATTATAATGCTTTTGTTATTCGAAAGCACTTGCTATTTCTTTAGAAAGTTTTTGTCGTGATTTCGCTGATATTGCATAAACATGAATTTAAGTTTAAAAAAGTGTTGCTTGCATTGCTCAGTGTGTGTGTGGCTTTTTTTATTAATGATTCTTTTTTTTTCAATTGTTCGTGTGTTTGCAAATATTATATTTTTCAAAGATGAAACATTTTTATGTTTTAATTTGAATGATGACATGTAAATGTATCCGAGTTCTGAGTTACGTTTTGGTTTTACTGATTTTTTCCAACACATATATATATATATATAATATGTATACTTTTTTCCTAGTTTTAAGTAATTATTTTAACAAACAAAAATAATTTCAATTAAATCAACATATTTATTAATATTTTTTTCTTTTTTTTTATTTTTCCTCTATACTCCATAAATCCAAAACAACAACATTTTTTATTAAAAATATATTCTTTATTTGTTTTAATAATACATTTTAAAAACATGTTGCTAAAATGAAATCGAATTCTGTAACAAAAAAAAAACACCCTCTCCAAACTATCCTTTCTTTTTCTCTGTCACTTTGGATATTACGAAAAAAATATAACTGAAAAAATAGATACGAGTGGTTAATGCATTTCGACAAGGACTCGATGCACGCTATGGCGAACACACGAACACATCTTTAGCTGAAGTTCTACGCAAACAAACTTCGCTAAGCAAACGTCTCTCTCAGACATCGTCCATTGAGTATGCGGACAATATTCCAGACGAACTGACGATACCAGAAATTGACGTCGAAAGATTATCATCTCATAGTCATACTGAAACAGCTGTTTAGATCTGTTAATAGTTTTTTTCCTTATTTAATTAATTAGTTTATTTCCCTTTAACGTAAATGCAAACTGAATAAAGCAAATTTGAATTAGGTAAACCTACTGATATTGCAAACAGCTAATAAGTATTTACTCCACAATATACATATACGAAGAACATATAAACGCCCGAAAGTGCGTAAACATTTTTATATTAAAAAAAGAAAGAGAAATAGTTATATTTTGCCATGCCTGCCAAACAAAACTGGGAGGGTAACTTCAAATACGTATATTCTGGAGTGAATATTCAAACAAATTATAATTGTACTAAGATTAAATAGATAAATACAAATGAAAAGTACAGCAAAATTAATTCTCGTGAAATAAAAATAGAAACACTCACATACATATGTACATATATGTACATATTATAACCGAATAAAAATTAAAAAAAACATTTTCAATAAATTCTTGAAAAGCCAACAATAAAACTAAAAAAGGTGTTATACTTCTGAATACAATTTAAAATAAACACAATTGAATTCGAAAAGAAAAATATTTTGAAAATCTTAAAATGTAAGTTTAAAAAAAACAACTTACAAAAATCTTAATAAAATAAAATGCATAAATTATATGCATGAAACTTAACTTTTTTATAATTATATAAATGCATATATATATTAAATATTTATTAAATTAAATTGCATTAGGTTTTTTTTAACGAATTATAATTCTGTTTTCTTAGTGTATTTATATATATATAAATATATATACACGTACATTAAGAAAACATAACTATAATTCGTTAAAAAAAAAAACCTAATGCAATTTAATTCAATAAATATTTTAAACCAACAAAATTATGTAAAAACTTAACTAAACTTTTAAAAATGCTTTAAAGAGCTGTTATACGATAACACAAAATATTTAAATTTACATTTAAAAACATTATTTAAAAAATAAACTATTAATACAACACACATGAAACCATTAATTGTAACGTTAAAAATTGTACTTAGTTATTTATCACATGTCCCATCCCCCAATATGAATTATAAAATATAAAAATTAAATAATGATTATTTAACAGCTTACATTAAAACGTTAACTCGAGTTTTAAGTCAAAAATTTACAAATTGTTATACATATTAGAAAAAAGAGACTATAACAGTTGGTAAAATTAAAAAAAAAAAAGCTTTATACATGACAATGTTCTTTTTATAATTTAGTTTTATTTAAATTATTTGCTTTTACTAGATGCTTTTTTTTTGTTAAATTAGCGCTACATTTTTTATTTATGATATAAATAACAATTCAAAGCCACTGTTGAGTTTTTCTTTCTTAAACAAAAGAGATGCATAACTATTTGTTTACAGAATGTATTCTTGGAAAAAATAAGAATTAAAACATTGTTTTCTTATACTTAGCTCTTCCGAAATAAAATGAGACTACTAGTATTTTTAGCAATTTTGAATTTATTTTATTTGGTTTCGATAATTTTGTTTGTTATTTTCTTAAATGTACCAACACCCAGATGTGCTCAGATTTTATTACAAAGAGCATCAAATTTATTAATCGGAATTATATTTCGTAAAAGCAAGCTAAAAAGCTCAAAGCTTGTGGCTCTCGTTACTTCTTTCAGCTGGCAGAAAAAAAAATTTTTTTCTTCAAGATTTAGATAGTTTGTTTGATCTTAAAACTGTGGAATAGCGACAACATAAAAAAAGTTTGCAAAATTATTTTTAAAGGTCATTTTTGTACAATGACCAACTATTGTACTTTCGAATCCATTCTTCTTAATTAAACAGCTTATAGGAGTTCCAACCTTTATTTATTTAAATTTGTTTTCAAATTATTCTTGTTAGGCGTCCGACAACATATGAATATATAATTGCATTTCAACAGAAAATTTTAGAAATATACTTCACATATTCATATATATTTAGATTTGCTAAACTAATAAGTGTGTCTATCTGTCACAAACTATTTATTGGCTAGGTATACAACGACAACTCACACTAATAATAAGTGTATTTATTATTTGTTCCTTGGAAATGTCTCAATTGGTAAGGATCCTAAAAGAAAAAACAATAAATAATTTCTTTTAAAAATTGTGTCAGTTTTTTATCACTCTTAAAAGTCGTACAGCTCAGTTAGATCCATATATTTTCGAGCATTTTCGGACTAAGTTTTTTTAAAAAACGTTTTACCAACTTCTAATGCATTTTTCTTTTAGATATTAGATTTTAATTTGATTGCTACTAAATAGTTAGGATTTACTTTGGAAATTGGTACATGTAGACGTAATTACTGAAATCTCCTGGCTACCTCTGCCAAATTTGATCTAAAAGATGTGCCTTTCGAAAATACTCGTTTTAAAATAATTATCAACCACTTTTCGCATTAATGCGGATTTATTTATTTTTTTAGTTTTTCATAATTTAAGCCGCAATTTCCAAGTCAAATATTATTCAAATTAATAAAAAAAACACTTCTATTTGTTGATTATTCTCAATTTAATGCGTTCGAATTATTAATTCTGGCATTTGTTGTTCTTTCGTTATTCTATTTTATTGTATTAAAATATAGAAAAAAAACAATATAAAATACACTTCCAAAAGCTATCGGTTAGCATTGTAATTAAAAAATAAAAAAAAAACACCAGAATTATATACATTATGTAAGGTTCCCCAAAAAAAACCATGTAAATATCCTCTATCAATACTAGGTAAATTTTAATAAAATAAAACATTCGCATACAAATAAATAAATCTATGGGACTAAAATACACTACACTTGATTAAAAAGGCGTTATATAGGTATATATTACAAGAATACACTAAGTACCAAACAGAAATCAACCGAATTTAGTACAATTATTTGTGTATTTTGTTTTAACTTCACCCAATGTATTGTATTTTGCGGGGGACTATGATGTATTTTTTTTATATATGGTTACATGAAAAAGAAAATATTATTATAGCCTCAGTATTTGTTGCTGTCCACATACCGTTTTTATATAAACTTTAACATATGTAGTAATATTAATACGCTATCAAAAAAGAAGCCAAACACCAACTCGTAGTATAACAAAAATGTGCAACTAAAACATCAATATAATTCCAGGTTTAATAATAAGCAAAAGCAATCGTCATTTGTTACAAAAGAAACAGATTCTAAAAATAAAATATTAAGCTTATACAATTTTGTTTTTTATTTTCTTTTGTTTATTAATTAAACATTTCCTTGTCAATAATGATAGACCAACATATTAAAGAAATTATACGCTTTCGTTTTTATAAACTATAGTTGAAAATGAATATAACACCAGAGTCACCCAAAAAACCCAACTTTCTCTATTTTAAAAGAAGTTTTGCTGTTTTGAATTTTTTTTTGTAGGAAAACATAAGTACACAAAAATGTGAGAAGCAGAAAGCAATTTTAACAATTTCCGGAGGATTACAACAAGTGTCAACCTGGTTAAAATCAATTGGCAATTAGGTTTGATGATTTAACTAATTTAAAACTACTCATATTTATCATAAAATAAATTACTATTATGGAAAGCCAAAACTTTCTATTGGACATAAAAATAAAATGGGATATTATAAACATAACAAATTCATGCATGTGCCTTTACTTCTGTAAATATGGGCACCAAGTAAATAATTTTCACATTTTTCTCGGTGAACCATGTGGTAAAAAAACCTGGGCCTTTGAAACTGGCGTAATGTTCTAGTTTGATCTATATGAACACCATTCACATCCACTTCTTCTATTTTTGTTTAAGAATTGTCATCTGACTTCAAACAGAAAAAAATACTTCACAGTAAAGGTGACACAAAAACATCTAAAAATACGTATAAACTTATTAATTGAAACAACTTCAGCTATTATGGGTGATACAAACTTTTCCACAGATAAATATTTACATACATTATATAGATGTGTTTAAATAAATATAAAAAGGAAAAAATAAAAAAAAACAAAAGTCTGGGAGTCATTACTGATCATAGTACCTGACACTTGATGTTGTCTTCCTTAATTTAACGAAAATAACCGTTAGTTAAAATGTTATTTTCTGTATCTTATTTCTGATCAATATTAGAACAGTTAAATTTAAATCAAAGGACATTTGTTATGTATACTCTAACGCAAACTTTTAACCTACCGACTCTTAGTTCACCTTACTTCACACTATCAAGAATATACCAGATAGTATGATTAATCGACTATTGTTCGTAAATCAAAGTAATGCGAACATTGATAGTTTATTTAGTATCTTTGAAATGGTCGAATTATTTTCCTTTTGTTGCATTCGCTCTTCGCTCCAGATTGTCTTGGCTTTCTTTTTTTCGTCTTTTTTTTAATATCACTTTTGTAAATAACTGTTCCCAATTAGATTTTGATTCGACCTGATTTTAAATTATCCACCTTAAATGTATGTGTATTCTTGTCTCAGAAATCCTGAAATATATAAAATGTATTCCTTAGCAAATAAAATATGAAGAGGAATGTAGAAAATTTATATTAACATTAAACAGTTATGTGCATTTTTTTCAAATAAACATATATAGATGGTGGTGACTTAAAGTGTATTGTGTAAAAGCATAAATACTTTTGCTTTTTTTTAATACGTGCTGGAGATATAAGACCTCTTCCGTTCATTTTGGTTTAAATAAATTTGAAAATATACTGCCAAAATCATACTTTCTATGTTTATGTCTTTCTAGATTAGAGAACAAAATGCATATGTAAAAAATGACAACTTTTTAAAAAAAATATATATATACTGTATAGCCATTTATCAACAATAAAAATGCGTATACATCAATAGAAAGTCCTTACCCACCCTTTAATTTAATTTTGCATGCCTCTATCTGAAACAAATCTTTCTAATAAGGCTAAATTGTAAAAGAATAATCTAGAAATACATATTATAGAACAAATAAATGAAATTTTTGTACAAAAAGTTAGTTTAAAAAGGAAAGATTTCAAAAAAACAAATAGCCATCAACACAGTACACTACATCGAAAAAAAATATAAAATGTTCACCGACAACTAAAACATTGAAACTTAAAATAAATTCACTAGTAAACCTTTAAATCTGAATTCTTAATACATTTATATATGCATATATAATCACTCATATTATAAATTTATTCGAGGTATTGTTATTTATATAAAATCAAAACAAGAACTTAGTATAAAAACGACAACATAAGAACATGAAACTATCAATTATATAGATTTGTATACTTGTTACTTTACTTATAATTTGTGTATTTACATTTTAATAACGTCGCTTTATGTTTAAAATTCTACACATTTTTAACTAAAGAAATTTTATTTTTTAATCAGTTATAATAAATGATTTTATATATTGCATAATAAAGTCTTGTTAGTAAGGACATACAACTCGTAATGAGATATTCGGCTGAATTTAAAGATATTAAGCGCTTAAGTAAATCAATTAAGCGCATATGTACTCATCCTTTGAAGATCTAAGTGGTCATTATTATTCGCCAGAGTTAGTTGTACCGGGCAACGTTCTTATTTGCTCAAAATGTTTTTTTTTATTTATTTCAATTTCTTTACAACTATATCCCGAAAAAAAAACAAAAACTTTATATTTTAAAGAACTCGGCATTTTTTAATATTCCCTTACTGCTCTAAAATTGTACAAAAAATATTGTTTAGAACGACCAAATCTTAACAAAAGGCGGTACTCGCAGGCTTACTTGTTCATAATAATCCGACGATTATTGGTATTATTAATTAGTGTCCTTCTTTTTTGTTAAACATAATACGTATTTATACCTACGGGTGTCAGAAGTAATTGAAATCGTTGGGGCGGGGTGATTAATTAATTTCTCTCACCTTTTTTAACAAAAAACATTCTGAACTTATAAAAGTAGGTACATATACATTGAACTAGAAAGGTAGTTAGAACATTGAGTGGTCTTTAAATGAAATATCATATTTCCTATATCTTCAAAAACAAACTCAGTAAACCAACAACAATGGAAAAACTAAATTCCAAAGCACTGTGTGAATTGTCTCCGAATATAAATCATAAGACGATCGCCTTACAAAGTTAATAAAGAATTTATTTGAACAGACCCATAGATTTACTCGATTAGCTCATCCTAATACAGAAAACCATTGACCACCTCCTTGCAGCTGGAAATATGACCTTTGTACTGAAACTTTCTATACATACATATTTACTTCACATCTTATTTACAACCAGTAACTGATTTTCTTAATATGTAGATATACTTAAAGTGTATAATGTTATTAGTCCTTACATTAATTGTATATTCTTTTAATTTTTGGTATTTTAACGATTTATATATCTACAAAGCAAAATACTCCAAAATAAACTTTCAAATAGAGATGTTGGAAGTATGTATGTACTAAACATAGTATATACAAACATATATGTACTGCAAAACCAAACCACTTTGAAATAAAATAGAAGATGACAGCAAATTTGAGAAACCAAGCAACAAAAATGGGCATATATTACTAACAAGAAAAGTAATCATTACGTAGTTGAATAGTTGTTAAGTTTCTTCATCTGCCTTTTAAATAACGCTCTATGCACTTTTGTATTAATACAACCTATTATATAAATAAACAATAATACAATTGAATAAGAAAAAAATGTACTAAATGAATGAATCTAGAGCTAAAAAAACAAAACAAACTAACAATTAAAATTGAAATAAGTTAATATGATAGAAAAAAAATTCAATTGACTATAGAAAAATAAAAATTCGAGATTAGATATACTAATTTGTTAAATGAAAAATATAAAAAATAAATGAAGAAAATTACAAAAAAAAGGTTCAATATTAGTTTTATTCTGTAGATTTCCTTTAATGCAATGTTTTCGATACCTAGGTAACTTAATAATTTGAATATTGCGAAACAGGAATTCAATATGTTTGTCAGACGTTCGCAAGAAATGGCGCACTCGAAAAAACCTTAAGGGGGTTATTAAAAAATCTGGAGATCGAAAAGGAGCGCAAGAAATAAAACACCGCACATCAAGGAATAAGAATAGAGAAGAAGTGTAACAAAAATGACGTTTAAAGATATACACATGTAAAGACGACCAAACAATTATAAATTCAGTTTTTATTAATAATTTAAAATGAGATTAAATACATCGGTTAACTTATAAAATTCATCCAATAAAGAATGCGTCCATATAACTTCCCGTTCAAACAACGACTCTCTGTTTTTCCTCCTCTTCGATTACAACTGCGCTTCGTCAAGACGTTGCAGTGTTGCCGTTGACAGCTCGGCCTCTCCTGATTGTATTGTAAGTAATACGCCCTGTACACTGCGACCAGATGAGATCTATTGGGTTGGCCTCTGTTTAACCCAGAGAGCTGTTGAGGCTCTTTATTAACCTCTGTACTTTTCTTGGTTCCATGTTTCCTATGTCAGCAGGACTTAAGAATGCCCCTTTCATATGGATGGCTCTGCCCCTTGCCACAGCTGGGCATTCGCAGAGTATGTGTTCCGTTGTCTCCGCCTCTTCTCGCTAGAAAATCCGCTCGTTCATTTCCTTCAAATCCCTCACGACCTGGTATCCAAGTAACGGTGACTGTGTTGTCCTTGGCTAGATCCTCGAGGAGATTGAAACATTCCCAAACCAGCTTAGATCTGATCGAATATGATCTTAGGGCCTTAGGGGTTGCCTGGCTGTCTGAGAGGATGTAGATGCGGGTACCTTTAGTCATTCGGCCTTACCAATAATCAACTTTAGTCTGGAAGTTTACGCAAAGACCCTACACCTTCCAAAATCCCTTTACCAATAAACAAATATAGTTGCCAGAATATCGCTAACTGTAGGGTTAAATGTTAATGTTCGGAAACCCATGTTTATCTCGGGCATTAGCTAAATAAATCCTCCTGAAATGTCATTTTGAAGAGGAGTGTTGCAGCAAATTTACATACGCTGTTGTTCAGCCTGAACGTTTATAATTATAAACTAATTTTAGTAAATGTAAATGTTTTATGCATCGGGATGACGGGCTCCTTACGGACCACTCCCACCGCAGCTTTGGAGGTGATGCTGAACCTCACCCCTCTGGACATCTACTGCAGCAGTCAGGCGGTTAAAACCGCAATCAGATTGAGGGAATCAGGACTGTGGTCATCCAAACCATATGGTCACGCCTCCATTGAGAGTCAATGGGAAGCGGCGAAGGAGAAGGTGACTACAGACTACATACCCACCACCCTCGTTTTTGAAAGGAGATTCGCTACTAGAATTCCCAACAGAAGCGAATGGGAGAACGAATCAGTCACAGACGCAGAGGAGATAGCCCTCTATACCGACGGCTCCAAGATGGATATCGGTACAGGCGCGGGCACCTTCAGCGAAACACTGGGCCTGCAAGAATCATTCCGAATTAGCGATAATTGCAGTGTCTTTCAAGCAGAAATAGCTGCTATTACCCAAGCGGCGAAATACCTTAAGAGAAGAAACATTGTCAATAAATAAATCACCATTTACTCCGACAGCCAAGCCGCCATAAAAGCCATGGAGTCGGTCGTGGTGAAGTCAAGGGCAGTAAGTCACGGTAAGAAATATCTGGACAAAATATCACAAGACAACACGGTGACTCTATGCTGGGTACCAGGACATAGGGATATTCCAGGAAACGAAAAGGCGGATGAGCTTGCAAGAAACGGGTCGAACTTACATACGTCTATGGCCCTAAAATCAGTAAGAACTCCGCTATGCACGCTTTCAAGGAAGATTGACATTGAATCCGGGAGTAGGATTAACCTACGCTGGACAAATCTCAATACCTGCAGGCACACAGAAGAATTATGGCCAGAGGTGAGCCAAAAGAGATCCAATTATATGATCGGACTCAGTCGCAAGGATATTCGCATACTCACGGGAGTCATTACTGGACACTGTGCGATAGGCGTACATGCGGAAAGGCTGGGAATACTGCATAATGACTTTTGTAGAAGCTGCAGGGACGTTGAAGAAATAGAATCTGTTTTCCACCTGCTTTGCGAATGCCCAGCCCTTAAGGACAGCAGACAAAGGATCCTCAAGAGTAACTTCTTCGACGACTTAGAGGATCTGAAGAATATCGACCTTAAAGAACTCCTGAGATTCATACTTAAATCTGGGTGGTTCTAGTAGATGGATAGACTTCATATCATCAGGTACTCGTAGGACGAACCAGAGGATATGGTACAAAAGAGCTTAAGAACCCATGAGATTCTACTAAATCTATGTACTTACTTACTTAACGGGCTCCCGACCCGTGAAGAGTCTCTGCCTGAGACACTGCAGCCTTCCATCCTCTGCGATCCCGGGCACGCTGCTTCCAGTTATCCAGACCAAGCGCTCTGGCATCCGCGATGGCTTGGTCTTTGAAACGGAGGTTCGGTCTTCCTTGTCGTCTCGAACCTGGCGGCTGGGATTCGAAGATCCTCTTAGCTGGAGCATTATTGTCCATTCGCTCGATGTGGCCGAGCCAATGTAGTCGACGTATTTTGGCCTTTTGGACTACATCCACATCTTGGTACAGCTCATAGAGTTCGCGGTTGTATCTTCTCCTCCATTCGCCCTCCTCGCACACAGGACCAAAAATCCGCCGAAGAATTTTTCTTTCGAAGGAGCCCAGTATCAGCTCTCCCTTCCTGCTTATCGTCCAGCACTCGGCGCCATAAAGCAGAACTGGCAGGATAAGGGTTCTGTAAAGCATACATTTTGTCCTTCGAGTTAGGAGTTTTGAACCCAATTGCTTTGCCAAACCGAAGTAGCAGCGGTTTCCTAGGGTAATTCTTCGCCGGATCTCCACTAGGATGTCATTTGTGGAGTTCATGTTTACTCCGAGGTAGATAAACTCCTTAACTACCTCGAAATTTTTGCTATCAATAGTGACGTTCTGTCCTAGGCGGTGGACAGATGCTTGTTTGTTTGTTGATAGCATGTACTTAGTCTTGTCATCATTTACTACAAGACCAACGAATTTCGCCTGTTCTTCAATCGCCGTAAAAGCCTCTATCACGGCACGCTGGGAGCGACCGATGACGTCAATATCGTCTGCATACCCCAGTAGCTGGACGGATTTATTGAAGATAGTGCCTTCCATGTTGACACCTGCCCTGCGCACTATCTGCTCTAGCACGAGATTGAAGAAGTCACATGATAATGCGTCTCCTTGCCGAAATCCGGTGCATGTTTCGAATAGCTCGGAGGAACTACTTCCAAATTGCACGTTGCAGCGTGTGTTCTCCAGCGTCACGCTACATAGCTGGATCAGTTTTGCCGGGATCCCGAATTCGGCCATCGCCACATAAAGCTCCTGACGATGAATGCTATCATATGCGGCTTTGAAGTCGATGAATAGGTGGTGAGTCTCGACTTGAAATTCATTGGTCTTTTCCAGGATTTGCATCAGTGTGAAAATTTGGTCTATAGTCGATCTGCCGGGCCGGAAGCCACACTGGTACGTGCCGATTAGTGTGTTGCAGAACGGTTTGAGACGTTCACACAGTACGTTGGATAGGATCTTGTATGCGACATTAAGCAGGGATATGCCTCGATAGTTCTTGCAAGACATAGGATCGCCTTTTTTGTAGATGGGGCATATGGAGCTGATAGTCCAGTCATCGGGCATACTTTCTTCATGCATGCGCCCTACCAAAACATCACCACCGTATTTGAAGAGCTCCGCTGGTAAACCATCAGAGCCGGCGGCCTTGTTGTTCTTTAGCTTTTTTATTGCTAAGCCAACTTCTTCCATACTGGGCGGTGGAACTGGATCTTCATTGACTGGACGTGGGTTCTCTTCTTGCCCTATCACTCTCTCTACATGATGCCCATTTAGCAGCTGCTGGAAGTGCTGCTTAAAAACATCTACTATTCCCTGCGCTTCGGTGACTAGGTTTCCATCACTGTTTCGAAGAGCCTGCGTTCCGGTCTTGAAGCCAGCAGCCAGTTGCTTGGCTTTCTTGTAGAACTTCCGGATGTTGCTTCGATCGCGGGACTCTTCGATCTCCTTGAGCTGGGAGACTGCGTAGGCCCTCTTCTTTCTACGCAGGATTTTCTTCTCCTCCCTCCTCCTGGCTCGATACTCTTCCCTCGCTGCCCTTGTTTTGCGCTGCAGCGCCTTTATATGTGCATCTTCTGTCACCTTTTTCCTGCGTACGCATTCATCATCATACCACGGGCTCTTTCTCTGGGGTGGCTGGTACCCTAAGGTGGTTTCGGCTACCTCTTTGATGATGTCGCGATACTTGGACCACTGGGTGTTGGCATTTGTGGTAGGTGAATGCACTGCGGTGAGTTTCTCACTCAGGCGCTCTTTGTAGACTCTGGCTACTCCAGGTGTGCTAAGGTGTCCAACGTTGAATTTCTTCTTCTGGGCGGAACGCAGCTTCTTCTCGTTGGATAGTCGAACTCTGAACTTAGCCGCAACAAGAAAATGGTCAGAGTCGACGTTTGCCCCGCGGAATGTGTGCACGTTGAGGATGTTGGATGCGTGCCTCGCGTCGATTAGCACATGGTCGATTTGGTTGGCGGTTGGACCGTCTGGAGAGCGCCAGGTTGCTGTGTGGATCCTTAGCCTTGGAAACCTAGTGCTACTTATCACCGTATTACGAGCTGCCGCGAAGTCAGTTAGTCGGTAACCGTTGTCTGTGGTCGTTTCGTGGATTCTGTGTTTACCAACTAACCCGCCAAAGATGTTTTCCTTTCCGATTTTAGCATTGAAGTCCCCGAGCACAACTTTGACATCGTACTCCGGACAGGCTCCGTAGGCTCCATCCAGGAGGTCATAAAACTCCTCCTTGATAGGGTCTTCAGCCCCGTCGGTAGGGGCGTGTGCACATATTAGGCTTATGTTTTGGAAAGTAGCTTTGATGCAGATCACAGCTAGGCGATCACTTATCGGCTTAAAGTCAATGACTTTTGTCCTAAGCCGGTTTCCCACGACGAATCCGCATCCTAATACATGCAATCTTTTATGGCAGCTGTAATAAATATCGCAATTTTTCCTTTTCATCATACCTGATCCTATCCATCGTATCTCCTGGATCGCGGTAATATCTGCCTTGTACCGCGTGAGGACAGACTCAAGTTTTTGAGTAGCACCTGGGGTGTACAGCGTTCGCACGTTCCAGGTACATACTCTCAAATCGTTGTCCGTTGACGTTCCGGGTCTGGTTGCCGTTTGAGGGAAATCGTTATCCGAGGCTTTAGGTGTCTCTCCCATAACTAGTGTTTTTTTTACATGGTCGGGAAGTTACCCCGACGGCACAACCCCCAACCTGGAGGGCCGGGCCCTTGACCTTAGGACAGCAGGCCGGTTATTCCGGGGCCAGTAACCCACTTTGGGATGTGAGCGCTGCCGTTGGCCCATTAAGGGTTCATCCGCCACCAACTCTTCTCCAACACAATGGCTCGGTATTGGAAATCCCTATAGACCTGGTATCCGAATATGTCAGAGCAGCTCTATAGGGATTACACTAAATAGTTCGGCCTGACTGGAACTGTAGACGCCACCGTTGGCTCCATCTAGGACCCTCCTCCGCTGCCGTCTGGTACCAGAGGAGGTGTCTTAGTGAGAAAACAACACTCCTCCCCCCTCTCTCGTCTGCTGCCACCAACGACCTTCCAAAGGGGTTGGTTACCCAATATCCAGTCGAGGTACTAGGCACCCACCAGTCACCACGTGGAGGTGAGAGTAGGAGTTGATAGTCAGAGGCTAGGTGAGAACGCTTGTGTTCTCATGACATCGCATCACTACCCTTCAACACCTTCAATTACGTGATTTAGACGTGTTTAATTATTAATTACGTATCTGTTGTCGCAAATCCACAAAAAATAAAATCGAACATACCTGTTTTCTCTTCAGCACTTTATTCAGCAAACAAAAAATACAAAAAACTGTCAAAAAAATTATTGCAAATTCAATTTTCTAATTTAGTTCGTGTTTCGGTGAGTTTTTGATATTTTATTAATTACGTACATTCAAAAATTCTTTTATTCATGGCAGGTATGGCAGCAAAACAGAAAAAACAAAAAAAAAACTATCTGGTCCGAAAGTTGACAAAAATGTCAAACTTAAACAACTTGGAGACGCCTTTCGTTTATAAATCACTTCGGCTAAATCACGTTGGTGGGAACATAGTATAAACTATAAATCATAGAGGAACTAAACTAGAGGGCCAACTGAGAGCAGAAACGGGAAATCTGCCTACAAGCTGCCTGGGTTACAGCAGATTGCATAAGTGTTCGTGCCTGTACAAATCAAAGGAGTGCTATTAATGCCGCACGCATACTTATACAATTTCCTGTTACAACTTTTCTGGAGGAATTTCAAGTGACGGCGACTGTGTTTGGCATATTTTGCGCCCATTATTTAAACGGCGTTCACATCACAGTTGAGGTTAAGAGCTTTTAGAGTATATGAAATTGTTGGAATCCAATGGAATTCCTTTTATAATTTCGTTACAATAAGATAATAATTTGTTAATATCTTGCAGAAATCTATCTCATAATAACAATCAGAGAAAAATTAACTATCACATTTTCTTCACTTTTGTTAAAAGAGATTTTGTAAATTCAAGTTTTTTTGTATATTTTAAGGAAAGAACATTTTTTTCGTTAATTTTAATGGTTTTAATTTCGAAATCATACGAAACAAAATATTTAAACACCGTTTCAGAAAATCTTTTATTTTTTTTCGTGGAAAAGATTTTTTAGTTTACCAAATGCATACTTGTACAGTAATTATATCCAAGTATGCATAATGCTAAATTAAAAAATAAGTTCGATATTTTTTTATTTTTTTTATACTATATTGCTCTCAAATTTAACTATTTATGCGCTCGGCTTTTTCCGGTAAAGGCCATAATATAAAAATCTTCGTACATCGCCCTTTATACCTAAGAAATACTCGGAACAATAAAAAAAAAATTTTATCACTTTTTGTATTCCAAAAACACAAAGAACGCACTTGTTTTTGTTAATTAATAATTTAAAGAGGTTTGTAAAAAAATTCAGTGCACATTTCGAAATACATTGTTATAAAATTTGTGAAAGAATATATGCACAGAAAACGAAATATAGCAAGCAAATACCAACAATTAACAAAACAATATGTATTTTTACTTTCGATTGAATAGGCGAAATACCAAAGTAACATTATTCAACACTGTTCAGTGTTATTAAACTACAGAATTTCCAATCATATTTTAAATTTGTACAAATATGTTGTTAAATAAACGAATTTGAAAACATTCACCAAACCTTATACAAATTTATTGAATGTTTATGAACATTTGAGAAAATTCACTTGTGGCCTAGTGAAAGCTTGGGTTTACTTGCATGTTGTTACCTCATTTTTGGAACAACCCCTTTTATGCAGCAGCATGAATTTTGCTGTCAAAAATAGAATTTATACAAATACAATTTAAAAAAAAACTGAAATGTGAATGGATGAACAGTTTTTGGTGACGAAAATGCGTAGAGAAGAAATTATGCTATTTAAAAAAACCATAATCAACATTTGCTTTTTTACATTTATTGTTATAAATCTATTTACAAATTGTTTGTTTTTGGAAATAGTTCCACCCGGCGGCCATTAATACACGTATTCACAGACAGGAAAAAAAGAGCGCGCGAGAGAGGGCTGTCATTCAAAATTTGCGGGGAAAATCGGGTAGGTGTGCTGAAACCTGAAAGTCGGCCCTCTAGTTTATTTCCTCTATGAGTTAAAGATCGCTCAAACAATAAAGACCTCATTACCATAAAACAAGCGTCTGTCTCAATTGAGTTCTTTTGTATAGCCGCTGTGCTTAGATTATTTCGTGGGATGCCGCCAGAAGCTACATCCACTTGCGATGCTGTCGTTGGATGAGCTAATCGGTTTATGCTCACCGTCATTTCACGCACGCTTTTCGCAAAGTTCGACACAATCTCCCTCAAATCCTCCATGTCGGCATGCCAGGGGTCTAATCGCGTAAGCACAAAACGATAGAACGATATCGTCTCGACGATGCTTCTACTTCGTGTAACAACCAAAAAACGATAATCGTCGAAACTATTGGACGAGCATCGTTTTTTGTTGCTTCACGTTACTAATTTAAACGTCAAGTACTCTACTCGAAACGATTCGATTGAACGATGGCTATTTTGCTATCGTTTCATCGTTTTTGCTGCATTTTTCGCTTTAAATTAGTTCTGAGAGAAGTAAATATAAAAATATTAAAGGAAAACACACACATTATATTCTCTTTGGAGGCGACTTGCACTTATCCGAACTGTAAAAAAATGCATTCTTTGCCAAAAAAAAAAAATGGTTATTGCACTTATTGGGAATATCAAATGAATTTCAGCTATTTGTTTTTTTAATTTATGCATTTTTAATGCAATCAGAAAAAAATGCAATCATAAAATTGCATTCATTGATTTCTTTTTACAATTCGCCCTTTACCAATAAAAATTCTACTACCTAGCTATCTATTTTTGCATAAAATACCCAATTCCATGACAACGAAGAAAAAAAAACAAATTTATTCAAGAAAAGAAAAAAAAAAAGAAAATTCCATCCCTTTTTTCAGTTTTTTAGGTGTCAAAGTTTGTTTACAGTCATGCTCAAACTGTTGAAAACGAGGACGATGAACGATTCGATTGAACGATGCGACGATGATGTTGTATGAAGCAAACTAAAAACTATCTCGTTTAGTTCAATCGTTTCGACGACAATCGTTTTATAAATTACGCGATTAGAGCCCAGGGTTCTAATCCTTCTGCGCCGTCCTCAACCAATTCTTCGGAGTCTATCTCGTCAGAACCATTTAGTTCCATCAATTTTGTAATTTTATGCGCTTTATTGCCGACTATTGACAATCCACGATTGCGCAGTAATCTATTTAATTGTTCTACTTTTAGAATTTCCAATTTAAGCATAGTTGCGTTCGCCTTTTTGCGATGGCCTTCGTTTTTTCTGCCTGTTTCGTTCACCACCTTTGGTGGGTTTTTTCCTACACTGCCGCTCATCTGAATAGGTTCAACTTTATCTTCACCTTACTGTTAGCCTCTCTTCATATAAATTAAAATTTATTACTAAATTTTGTCTTAAAAAAAATAATCTTTATTTAACCGAACCGGCAGCGATTCTGCCTCACAAAAAACTGAACAACTTTGTCTTACAAACTAGAGCTTAAATACTAACTTAATGCTACGACAGCAGAATCCATCGGCGACGTGTTCCCACAGACACATTACACCATACGTGATGGAATGTGGGTCCAGCGCTGTTGCCTGGTCGTGTTGCAACGTTCGATGTTGCGACGCCTAAGTTCGAACAGCGTCAGCGAATTCCTTGCCTGGGAACTGATGTTAGGTTTTGTGTGTGTTAGGTGTTAACTTATATATTGCAATGACACATATGTGTTATATATGTAATGATAGAGCACCATTAGACGCTTAGTTTGAGAGAAAAAATGTTGTCTTAAAGCTTACCGTTATTCTCACATGCTAGCTTGACCAAATGCATTCATGAAAACAACCACATTTTTTGGCTCATCTGAATAGGTTCAAGAGCAAAAACTTTAGTTAACGTGTAGTTGCGTCGGTCAATTGTACTCAGATTTTTTTCTGGTATTAAACCTAATTAAGTTTACCTGTTAACGATGAATATGGGTCGCTGAAAATCTTTAAGCGAGGAAGAAAAGGGCAAAATAAAAGCGTTTCGAGAATTAGGCCTAAGCCAACGATGCATCGCGAAAAAAATTGACAGAAGTCAAAATTTAGTAAGCGGTTATTTGCGTAATGTCGAACACTATGGAAAAAATATGAAAGGTGGAAGTTATAGGACCACATCAAGAGCCGATAGACGAGCAATCATCACAGCAGCTTCCAATTCTCATGATTCCGCGTCAAAAATTAAGATAAAAACAGGTGTAAAATGTAGTTTGGCGACAGTAAAACGGGTAATTAAAAGTGCTAAACACTTGAAAAGAAAAAAAATTCAGAAAAAACCACCACTTGTCGTGGAAGTCAGAGTGGCAAAAAGTGATTTTTTCAGATGAAAAAAAGTTTAATTTAGAGGGCCCTGACGGCTATAATTATTATTTTCATGACCTTCGAAAAGAGGAACATTATTTAAGCCGTCTGCATAGCTGTGAAGGCAGTGTCATGGTGTGGGGAGCTATCTCCATGTACGGAACCTTCGAACTACAATTTCTGACATGTAGAATGAATGCAAATTCTTATAAAGGTGTGCTAAAAAAGGCCTATCCACAGATTTTTGAGCTGTTTGGACCAATATCGTGGACATTCCAACATGATAATGCCCCTATCCACACAGCAAGGACGGTAAAACAGTGGATTGAGAGCCAAAATGTTCAGATGCTGGAGTGGCCTCCATACTCTCCTGACCTGAATATTATAGAGAATGTATGGGGACTTCTTTCACGTAAAGTATACGAGTCAGGGAGACAATTCGAAGACAAAAAGTCATTAATCGAAGCAATTAAAAAAGCCTGGACCGAGATTTCGCTTCAATATCTGGAAAAATTGTATGGCGCTATACCAAATAAAATTTACGAGACTCTATTAAAAAAAGGCGGCAATGCTCATTATTAATTATTGTTGTTACAATCATATCTATAAAAAAGTGCAAAAAAAATCGTAAAATTGCAATTACTATTCTTGTTTTATTCCATTTCATTCGTTGAACCTATTCAGATGAGCCAAAAAATGTGGTTGTTTTCATGAATGCATTTGGTCAAGCTAGCATGTGAGAATAACGGTAAGCTTTAAGACAACATTTTTTCTCTCAAACTAAGCGTCTAATGATGCTCTATCATTACATATATAACACATATGTGTCATTGCAATATATATTAAGAGAGGCTAACACTAACGTGAAGATAAAGTTGAACCTATTCAGATGAGCGGCAGTGTATTTTTTCGAGACTCGTTGAAACTTTTCGTTGCCTATTTCGTTGTTCGTTGACGCGTTAGCTCTGCTATGAAACGTTGTAACCAAAGAGGTTCTTGAGTCGCTTCTGACATCGCCATATACTCAGCTTCTTCTGAGGATAGTGCTACTGTAGGCTGCCTCTTCGAGTTCTAGAAGAAGCCTGTAGTTGAACGCCTTTCATCTTTGTCGGATGCCCAATCTGCATCAATATAGCCTTCTAGATATGTGTTGGCATCTTTTGTGAACGTCAACTTCATATCAGCAGTCCCCTTTAAATAGCGAAAATTGCTCTTAATTGCGTTCCAATGAGACTTAACGGGGTTTTGATTGTATCTGCGGACGCTGCTAATGGAAAACGTTATATCTGGTATGGTAATTTGAGTAAGAAACATTATACTGCCCACAGCTTCTCGATAAGGCACATTTGACATCCCTGCTACCTCCTTCTCAGTTTTCGGACACATATCTCGGGATATCGTCTGAATAATGTCCAACGGAGTTGAAATGGGATTGCTGGTGTTGATCGATTTAAATACGGCCATTAGCTCGGTCACGCTCTTAAGCTTATCTCGGATAAGTGCAGTCAATACGATTCATTATCAGTAAAAACAGTTTGAAGTGAACTTTATTTTCAGAGTCTTGCAAACTGAACTGCATTTTTTAATTTTTGTTCTGTTTGACAAAATACTCCCTTCGAAATTCAGTTTGCAAGACTCTGAAAATAATCAAATAAAAAATTGCGCGAATTTTTTTTTGATCTTGCATGGGAACTGAGTCCACTTCACGAAAGTGATTTTATTTCCCACTAGGTGGGAAGTAAGTCGCTCAGTGGACTTAGTTCCTGGGGACTTATTTCCCTGCACCCAATTTTTAATTCCAAATTTTGCTAGCCTGCTTTAATCCATACAGCGATTTTTTTAGTCTGCAAACATCCAAAGTATTGTTTGAAAAACCTTCAGGTTGCATCATATAGATCTCCTCGTCGAGATCTCCCTGCAAAAATGCCGATATTGCATCCATCTGGTCGATGTCAAGATCGAAACGCACTGCTAAAGGCAATACTAAACGGATAGAGCTGTATCGCACCACAGGAGAATATGTCTCCTCATAGTCTATTCCCTTTCTTTGAGCACAGCCTTTTATTACCAAACGCGCTTTGTATCTGCAAATATTTCCCGTTGCATCTCTTTTTGTTTTATACACCTATTTGCAGTCAATTGGCTTGCGATTCGGTGGCAGCGCTGTCAGTTTCCAAGTTTTATTTTGGGTCAATGCGTGACTGCATCATTTAATTCGACTTGTGTTGCCAAAAATCTATCAGTGTCTCAATAGTATGTTTCATCAGATGACTGAGACACACTGGAATCTGCTTCAGGATGAAGTTCACTAAGCTGAATCATTTGATGACGCAACGACAGATTGCTCACAACTGATGACATCGGCTTGCTCCCCCACTGAAACGTTATCTACAAAGACGTCATGACTATCAGTGATACTTTTCTGCACTGGATGGTTGTTTTCAAAAAACACCACGTCCCTCCTGATGTAAATACGATGGGTTTTTGGGTCTATTAGCCGATAGGCCTTCGAATTTTCACAGTATCCCATCATGAGACAATCTCTGGAATTCGGATCGAATTTCTTTCGTAGCTGCTTAGGACTGTGTACCATTGCTCGACATCCAAAAACTCGAAACAGCTCCAAATTCGGCTTATGTCCACTACACCTCCTCCGGTGTCCTCCTTGGCGAACGGTTGATTATATATACCGCCGTGTTTGCAGCTTCCCCCCAGAACTCAGTCTTCAAATCAGCATCAAACAATAGGCAGCGAGCCTTTTCTACATACTATTGTTCTGTTGCTCCTCTCGGCCAAACCGTTTTGCTCTGGTGTAAGTTAACACAAATAAAATTCAATCATCAAATTAAATCAGTTTCCCAGGCAAAGGAATTCGCTGACATTGTGGTACGTCGCAACATCGGACGGCAGTTGCAACTCGAGCAGGCAACAGCGTTGGACCCGCATTCCATCATGACTGGTGTAATGTGTCTGTGGGAACACGTCGCCGTCGTATTCTGCTGTCATAGCATTAAGATAGTATTTAAGCTCTAGGTTATAAGTTAAAACTGTTCATTCTTTCTAAAATTGTACCGAGGCAGAGACGCTGCCGGTTTAAATAAAAATAATTTTTTTTAAAGAAAATCCGCGTATGTAATTTTAATTGGCGCCCGAGCAGGGACCGGTATTTTCGACGCGTTGTGTTAGTGCGGGCAAGTCAATAAGCCAGTGACCTCAAGTAGCTCCCGCGCTTAAGCGAATCAATAAGCCAGTGGCCTCAAGTAGCTCCCGCGCTTTCGCAAAGACAATACGCCAGTGACCTCAAGAAGTTCCCGTGGTTTCGCGAGTTAATAAGCCAGTGACCTCAAGCAGCTCCCGCGCTTTCGCGAGTTAATAAGCCAGTGACCTTAAGTAGCTCCCGCGCTTTCGCAATATAAAAAAAATACGCCAGTGACCTCAAGCAGCTCGAGTGCGTCCGTGAAACCTCCGCACTAGGAACAATCGCCCAGGAAGACATACCGGTCCAGGAACCCAAGGAAAATCAACTGTAATGTTCCCGTTAGTGGTTATGTAAGTTAATTATTAAGGAATAAAGCAGAAATTAAATATAGAATTAAGTAAACATAAAGTGAAAGTTAGGATATCAAATCAAAGTAAATGAAAGAAGTGAAATATTTAAATAATTAAAAATTTTTTTTAACATATCTCTAAGAAGAAACATAAAAGTGAAATTATATTATTAAGATTTGCCGAAAATAAGAAACCTAATTGAAAATTAAAATTACCCTAAGCTTAAGCAATAAATTTAAGAAATTTAAAAAAAAATGCCAGACCTTAGATCAGGAAATTCAACAGACCCTTTGCCGCAGAATCCACCTCCTGCTGCACACCCATCTTTAACTCTTCCACAAAATATTCCTCCCAATCCCGCTCCAACTCTTAACACTTCATTTATGTCTAGTGCCTCACACCAAGACATTCCCCAACAAAACGTTAGAGGAACTCCGGAATTAGACTCCCTCATTTCCAATATTGTTTGTAGAATATTTGAACAACAAGGACGCGATTTAGTCCAAAATGCTTTGAATCCTAGTGCTGACAGGTTTTCGGGTGTAGACCAGACCATCGCACTAGAACATAGGGAAAATCTCACTGACTTAGACAAGATTCCTGATGTGGTTCGATGCCTGAGGGACTTTTCGGGAGACCCGGGAGAATTCAGCTCCTGGAAGAAAAGCGTGGACCGGATCCTTCAGATCTATGATTCGATTAGGGGCACCCCGAAATACTAGGGGATCCTGAGCGTCATCCGAAATAAAATAATAGGAAACGCTGATATAGCCCTTGAGAGTTACAACACGCCGTTAAATTGGGACAGCATTTCTCGTTGTTTGATAATGCATTACGCCGATAAACGAGACTTTCGTACTTTAGAATACCAGATGTCTTCATTGGTGCAAGGGAACAGCTCGATCCAAGCATTTTACCAAACGGTATACTCTCATTTATCGCTTATACTGAATAAAATCGCATGCATGGATGTAAGTGCAGAATCCATGAATCTGTTGACCAACACCTATAGAGACAAAGCTCTAGACACGTTTGTCAGAGGCCTCAGGGGAGACTTACCCAAACTTCTCGCAATAAGGGAACCAGTAGACCTACCACAAGCACTTCACTTGTGCTTGAAACTGGAAAATCAAAATTTCAGAGCAAGTTATGCGCATAATGTTCACCAAAATTCAAGGAGACCAAATGTTTCCCCAACATTAAACCCCCATCAAAAACAAAACCCTTCTCCTAGCTTCTACTCGATGCCTCCACAGAACCCATATTTACAGCAGAGGCAACAATACCCCAATTACGTCAGATTCTCTAATCATATCTCACCAAGGCCTTCATATCAGAATTACTCCCAACCTATACCTGGAAACTTCCAATTCCGGAATAATGCCCCACCAGGTAATTATCCCCCTCCGGGACCGGGACATTCTAGTAATATTAAAACAGAACCAATGGGTCAAGGTACTCAAACGAGAACACAACCAAATCACTTCCAACAAAGAGGCCAGACCCCCAGACCTCAACAGCAGATCCCGAGACCACAATATTTCAATCATCAAAACCGTCAACAGCAAAATTTCTATATTTATTCAGAAGAACCGAACCCAACCGAATATGAGCAAGCTATGACGTCAGAAGACGTAGGATGTGACGAAAGTCTAAGCGAATACATGCAAGCATTGGATGTATCGGAGGGAGACACACGCGAAGGTGGAGAGCAAATTCATGAAAGCATCAATCTGAATTTTTTAGATTAGGATCCTCTTCGTTGCCATACTTCGAGTGTGAAACGAAGAGTGGTGGAAAATACAAATTCCTAATAGATACAGGATCCAGCCGGAATTACATACAACCAGAAATAGTACCAACCCAAACGAGAAATGTTTTTATGCCAAGTCAGTAGCAGGTAATATAAAAATTAGCCACCATACCTTACTTAACCTATTTGGACTTAAAGATATCAATTTGAAATTCTTCCTTCTCCCCAATTTAACAACCTTTCATGGAATCATAGGTAACGACAGCCTCAGGGAGATCTCTGCGATTATCCACGCAGAAGAGAGCTATATGTCAGTACTTAACTCAATAAAAATTAGATTAAAACAGTTACCATCTCAGGCTGTGAATTCAATCAACATTAAAACAGACCATATGTCCCCAATGCAGAAATCTTTACTGGAAGACATAATAAGAGGTTCCCCAAATTTATTTTCTGACCCTAATGAAAGCCTCACATATACAACTAGAGTTGTCGGAGAAATTCGAACTTCCACTGACTCACCCGTCTATACAAGGTATTATCCTTTTCCCGCTTCGCTTAAGGGAGAAGTCGAGAAGCAAATACAACAGTTATTGGACGATGGCATTATCAGACCTTCACGGTCACCTTATAATTCACCTGTCTGGATTGTGCCAAAAAAACCAGACTCGACCGGTGCTAAGCAATATAGGATGGTCATAGACTATAGAAAGCTTAACGCAGTAACTATAGCCGACCGATATCCCATCCCGGATATCAATGAGGTCCTAGCTCAGTTGGGAAACAATAAATTCTTCACTGTCCTGGACCTAAAAAGCGGTTTCCACCAAATTCCCCTTAAGGAATCTGATGTGAAGAAGACAGCTTTTTCAATAAACAATGGCAAATTTGAGTTCACTAGGCTTCCATTCGGTCTTAAAAACGCGCCATCGATTTTTCAAAGGGCGCTCGATGACATATTGCGAGAGCACATAGGCAAAACCTGCTATGTCTATATCGATGATATAGTGATATTCAGCAAGACAGAGGACGATCATGCCCGTCATATAAAACACATTTTTAAGACACTTTATGATGCCAATATGAAGGTGCAATTAGATAAATGTCATTTCTTCCAAAAGGAAGTCGAATTTTTGGGATTCATAATCTCATCGGAGGGAATTATGACTAACCCCGCAAAAGTGGAAGCGATAAATAATTTTCCAGTACCCCAAACCCTGAAAGATTTGCGTTCTTTCCTCGGACTTTCTGGCTACTATCGCCGATTCATCAAGGACTACGCAAAACTTGCGAAGCCCCTGACGACCCTTTTAAGAGGGGAGGAGGGACGTGTATCCAAGATACAGTCCGCTAAAAAGCAAATTTTTCTCGATCCCGCAGCTATGGACGCCTTCAAGGAAATTAAAAACTCGCTTACCTCCAAAGATACAGTGCTCGCGTACCCTAACTTCAATAAACCCTTCGAACTGACCACAGATGCGTCCAACTTCGCTATTGGGGCTGTTCTTTCTCAGGAAGACAGACCAATAACATTTATTTCACGAACGCTTAGTGCAACCGAAGAGGGTTACGCAGCTAACGAAAAAGAAATGTTAGCAATCATATGGGCATTGAATTCCTTGCGAAATTACCTGTACGGTTCAGCACACGTCAAAATATATACAGATCACCAGCCTCTCACTTACGCTCTTAGCAATAAAAACAATCGGCCTTACTAATAATCAAACACTAATGTCGACGATTAGCTGGTTGCCAGATTTAGAAAAAATGTACAGCATTAGTAAAACGGTACCAATAAACAATTAGACCTCCACATTTGCTAGTGCGAGAACTTTCTTAGAAACTATTACATTTTTTGTCATCGCAGAATTCAAATTTCATAATTTGTTTTCGTGAAAAACAAGGTCAATGGTTTATTTCACAACGAGGATTTTATTCTAAAAAAAGGAATATTTAAATTGCAAATTAATTTGCCCAACAGATTTCGTTTAAAAGCTTTTTGAAGCTTATTATAAGCAAAAAGCAAAACAGAAAATAGGAAATGCACAAAATATCCGCTGATCTGTCAAATATCGTATGCAAATCAGTATTGCCCTATTGTTCGATCGGACACAATTTTCGGTACTTTTTATAGTACGCTTTCCTTTGTTTTCTAATACTTCACGATTGATTTATGAGCGAATTTGTGTCGTAATAAGGTCTCTTTTAAATTATACAATAACCGGAACACAGTTTATTAGAATGCTTTGATTTATTCGTTGGCTGATAATGCAAATCAAAACTTATTGGTACAGTAAAACCCGGATAACTACCTCTTCACAATTTCAGCTTTCTTTGGGTACTTAAGCGGGTGAGGTAGTTAAACGAACCCGCTTAAGCACACAAAGGAGGCAGAAAAAAAAATGTATATGAGATTTGTGGGTACTTAAGCGTTTTGGGTACTTAAGCGTGAAGTACTTATCCGGGTTTTACTGTAGTCTAAAGATCACATTTAGATCGATAGCAAGTGAATATTTTCGAAAGAAATATTAGCTTGCTTATTCATTTCCGGTTGCAACAGTACTTGCAAAAGTATATGGAGGTGTGAAAATAAATACAATTTGATGTTTTAAAAATTGCACAGCTTATATCACTTAATTCGGTGAAAAAAAAACCGTGGACATTCTTCTACACGAAAGCTGTCATGCTTCTCCTAGATGAATTCGCACCAAGTAATAAAGAACTTTGTATATCTTAAATTCGGACATACTACCTGATATTCCTCCAGCAGTTCCCAAATTTATTATTTCGCATGGATTTTGCTGAAGGCTGACAGTTCTTTTATCTATATTTTCCGCGAAGCCAACCTTTTCACAACAACCATTTCCACACCAATATTTGAGATCTTCATCCAAAATCTACCTGCCGCCTAAGGTACTAAGAATTGTAAAAAAAAAGGTATTCAGGTATGAGCTGTCCAATATTAAAAGAACAGATATTTTATTCCCTTAGCGACTACTCTCAAGAAATTCTTGGAAAGATCCCAAACTTATATCAAATTTATTTTTTACTAAGCATGCATTCGTTACAAACTAAAATGAAAATCAATCATAAAGCAAGCACTAGCGGTTAAACAAGACAAAGCAGAGAAAAACACTAACCATTTCTTTTAATCAAAATATTCGAAGTAGATATTTTAACCCAAATATTAATAAACGCTGCGTAAAAGTTATCAACTCGTTATTCAGCAGTTACGTAAATTTTTGTATGCTATCTGATACCTACTAGCTAACTTACTTGTGAACATTTTTGTTTATTAATACGGGGGTAAGTGTTTAGAAATAAAACAAAAATGCATTATTTTTCAATTTTGTGCATACATTTGTACAAAATTGAGTTTGCTAGACTTAAAAACCACTTGCATTGTTGTATTCCAACGAATAAAATCCGAAAACATTTACAATTTACTAAAATTAGTTTATAATTATAAACGTCCAGGCTGAACAACAGCGTATGTATATTTGCTCCTATTACGAAATTCCATACCATCATTTAGGAGGGTTGGGCAACACTCCTCTGCAAAATGACATTTCGGGAGGATTTATTTAGCTAATGCCCGAAATAAACATGGGTTTCTGAACATTAACATTTAACCCTACAGTTAGCGATATTCTGGCAACTATATTCGTTTATTGGTAAAGGGATTATGGAAAGTGTGGGGTCTTTGCATAAACTGCCAGACTAAAGTTGATTATTGGTAAGGCCGAATAACAGCAAAATGAAACGATGGAAGTCAATTTTAGAGGAATACCACTACGAATTACACTATAAACCCGGTAGGACAAATATTGTGGCGGACGCACTGTCGCGCCCTCCTCAAGTGAGTTCGCAAGTATTTTCCCTTACACCTTCAGAACATAACGAAGAGAGCTCATCGCAAGACGCTATAAAAATTGTCGAGGTTCCAATAAATGTATACAAAAATCAGATTATCTTACAACAAGGCGAAACCCCTACTAATAATTTTCAAATAATATTTAAATATGAAAACCTTTTCAAAATTAAAATATTCAAAGTTCCCCCTTATACAAGCTCAGCTAACGGGCAGGTGGAACGATTCCATTCCACGCTCTCCGAGTTGATGCGTTGCATTAAGGCCAAGAAAATCCACAACACCTTCTCAGAATTATTGGATATGTCAATCTACGAGTATAATAGGTCTATACACTCCACGACAGGAAGGAAACCTATAGAGGTTTTTTTTGGGAAACAGAAACTAAATAACCCCGAACAAATCGACTCGGAAAGAGAGGAAATTGCAGAAAGAATCAAAAGAAAGCAGGCCGCGGATTTAGGTTATCATAATAAGAAGAGATTGCCTCTAAGAAACTATTCTGTCGGAGATAGAATTTATGTAAAAATAAATAAGCGAATAGGCAACAAACTTTCACCAAGGTATAGAAAAGAAATAGTAGAAGAAAATAGAAATACCAGCGTTGTTACAAAATCGGGCAAAATAGTCCACAAGGCCAATATTAAAGCGTAATATCTTCTTTTAGGTCCTGCTTATCCTTGTGCCTCGCAAGGGTCCAAATACTGGACTATTCCAATTCAAAATTGGTTACCTTTAACACAGGAATTGCAAAACTGCAAACAGGTACATTTAAACTGGTGCATGTAATCGACCTTGCAGCATACCAGGATATAATCGATGACGTACAGTCCAGAGTCCAAACTAACGTAAGTAAAAACAGTCCCATCTACCCCTACCTATCACATGAAATCACCGAAATCCTTAACCGATTCCACCGTATTAAACCTGTAATCAAAGATAAGAGGGCAATAAATTTTTTAGGAACAGCATGGAAGTGGATAGCCGGTACACCGGATCACCACGATTTTCAAATTGTAAAAGAAAGAACTCAAAATTTACTAGACAATAACAATAGGCAATTAATTATAAACAGACTGTCTTTAGAGAAAATAAATAATATTACAAATATCACCAACAATATAATCAGGAACTTAAAAACAAGTGCCGAAATTAAGAACGAATATTCTAACAGCCTTAAATATAGACTCGATGTAATTAAAGAAGAAATAATAAACATAGAACATGCCTTACAGTGGGCGAAGGCTGGCATAGTAAATTCTTTTATACTTTCTAATAGTGAAATAAATTTAGTTAAGGCCCATTTTGAAGAAAACAACTTACCTTATGTTAATATGGAAGAGGCATTTGAATTGCCAATGTAAGAATAGCCTCTAATAAGACAACCATGATATATATTGTGAGTGTGCCAACCACAAGTAAGGAAGATTGTAAAAAATTATTAATCAAACCAATAAAAAGAAAATCTGTAATAGCCAAAATTGACTTCAACAATGTACTCCAATGCGAGAATGATTATTATGGAATTAAGAATAATTGTCAAGCCTTTAATGATTTAACTATTTGTAAGATTAATGAAATTATAAATTTAAGCGACACAGAATGCATACCGAACCTTTTGCGAAGCAGACCTGCAAATTGCACGGAAGTTAACAACCAGCATATTCCAACGGTCGAAGAAGTACTTCCTGGGTCACTACTCCTTAACCAATTCAATGGGACAATATTAGTCAACAACGACACCCTCGATATAATGGGAACATTTGTAGTACAATACCAAAACGCCACCATTGTTGTAAACAAACGGACCTTTGCCTTTAACGAAATCCCTACCTCAAGACCTCTTCCGGCCATCGTACAACTAGACTCACCTTCGAAAGCATTTGAGGAACTCCTAACCCTCGAGGCGATTAAAGAACTCCACGTAAACAGCACCTACTACATTAGCCAACTTGAAAAGAGAAACGAATCACATCTGATAGCCACTTACAGCTTGTCAACCATCATTATTATCGCCATAGCGGTAATATCTCTGATACTGTTTTTCGTGCGAAAGAAGAATAATTTAACAATCTCCACGACAATAGAAGCAAAGGAAACACAAGCAACAGTAGAGTCACCAATAGAATTATCTCCAGAGATTTCAGATCGACCATCACCTGTAAAAAGAATTGGAATAAGTCAATATCCACCATTCTACAAGGTCACGAGTGAGGACACTCGAATTTAAGGGCGGAAGAGTTAACACAAATAAAATTCAATCATCAAATTAAATCAGTTTCCCAGGCAGCCGGCAAAGGAATTCGCTGACATTGTGGTACGTCGCAACATCGGACGGCAGTTGCAACTCGAGCAGGCAACAGCGTTGGACCCGCATTCCATCACGACTGGTGTAATGTGTCTGTGGGAACACGTCGCCGTCGTATTCTGCTGTCATAGCATTAAGATAGTATTTAAGCTCTAGGTTATAAGTTAAAACTGTTCATTCTTTCTAAAATTGTACCGAGGCAGAGACGCTGCCGGTTTAAATAAAAATAATTTTTTTTAAGAAAATCCGCGTATGTAATTTTAATTTGTATAAGCTGCGATTGTCTGATGTTTGATTCCATGTCGACGTAAACAGCTTTGCAGTTCTTCATTGCAGTACTCTGTACCACTATCTGTGCGAAGCGCCTTTATTTTTTTTCCTGTTTGATTCTCAACCAAACGCATGAAAACCTCGAATTTCTCTTTCACCTGTGATTTGGCTTTCAACAGGTACAAGAAAACCTTTCTGCTCAGGTCGTCCACCAGAACTAAAAAAATAACGCGCTCCTCCAATGGAATTCACTGACATTGGTCCACATACGTCTAAAACATGTGGTGCTCTCTTACCGGTGTGCCTTAACGGCATTCTTGTTTGTTTGCCCTTACGGCAAATAATACATGGCGAATTGATTCCTGGAACAGAGAAATTTACACCCACTGTCATATATTTGAGCTTTCTTAAACTGTCGAAACAGAGGTGTCCCATCATGCGATGCCATAAATTTTGATCTTGACTGACCCGAACTGAGAAATTTGTGCCGGTCGATAATGGTAGCTGAACTCTATACACATCTCCCTCGAGCGACGCTGTTAAAATTCGACGATTCTCACTGTTGTAGATTTCAGCTCGACTTCCTTGAAATCTCACATTGTTTCCCACTTTTGTCAAGCAACTGACAGAAAACAAATTAGCACAAAGGCCTGGTACATACAACACATTTTTCGCAGTAGCAATTTCTCCATTTGGCAAATCAAAACAGATATCTCCCATGCACTCAACTTTCAATCGATTTTTGTCGGCGATGACTACTTCGTCGTTCTTTGGTTTCGTGACTTTTGGAGCCAATCCCGACGCATGGTCATGTAGGCGGATGCCCCTGAGTCGAGATACCACGCCTGCTCATTGACTTTTTTCACGGCTAAAGATGCGTAGAGCGCATTTGTGTCCTTTGGCTTATGCTGCTGTAATTTGTTATCCGGAGAGTTTTTAGCAAAATGTCCGAATCGATTACACTGAAAGCAACGAGCGCGCTTCTGATTGAATTTCGCAGATTTTTTGCCGTAAAATGCCACTGTATTGTCCAATGTCGTCTTTACATCCTGCAGTAACTTCGTTTTGATAGAGTCTGCTGTAATTTGTATACCAGCACTCTCGACGGCCTTTATCATCGGCTGATAATGCTCTGGTAAACCAGCGAGAAGTAATTTACCAATCTATTCTTCACTTTTTTGCAGGCCTATTCCCCTCAGCTTATTCGCAGTGGTGATAACCGTGTTAACAAATTCCTCAACTGAGACGCAGTCCTTCTTGGTTGTAATCAGGTTTCTTAACAGACCATTACAGGGCCGGACCAACCATATGTGCAAGATGTGCAGATGCACAGGGCGCCAAATTCTGGGGGCGCATTGTTAGGAAAGAAAAATATATTTTATCTTGCGGGAACAAATACCGACTACCATTTGCATTATAAACAAAAAGCTTGTTCAAATAAGCCCAAAATAACAACATCCAGCATAGGTGTGCTTAATTATTTCTTGCACATTAACTCACATCACTTACAATGTTGCAACTCAAGGAGAATCTAACTCAAAATATCGCAACGTAAAAAATTCCAATATGCCTATGGAAGTTCATTTCTTACCTACCTAATCTGAAAATATTCCACCCTGTTCGTGTAGGTATATTTCTCTTCACATCCTCTTACATTTTGCAAAAGAGTCTAGTTAAAAAATCTCAAAACAAAAAAGTTTCACCTCGTATGTCGTATGTGCAGGTTTTATTTCTTGCACATTCACTCGCAAAATTTTCATATGAAAAAAATCGAACAAAAAAAATCATTCTTACGGAATCATATGTGCCTGAATGTGCAGGTTTTTTACTTTGCACATATGGCATTGGCATGGGATCGATATGAATCGGATGCAGCGTTGTTATGTGATCGTATTTATCGTAAATCTTACGATTTCCGAAGGTTGATCCGACGCTCCGATTTTTGCTCTTTTCAACCCTATTTCTACGATTTCGTAAATATTTTTCCGATTTTTTCCGATATTATACAAACATAGATACGATGCGTAAACCGAAATATGACTTGATAAAACAGAATCTTAAAAAGTGAAGGAATGCGAAAGGTTATAACAATACCTGATATAGCGATGAACCGGATATAATAATATATTTTCCAAGTCCCGGCAAAACTCCGTTTAACTCAAGGTAATTTGCTATCGGTTATAACGATGCCGGATATAACGATGAAATCGGTTATAGCGATGAAAATTTATCATATTTAAGTCTAAAAACTGTTTATAGCGATGGTTAAAAACGTTTTCTTACATGCCTACAGCCTGTTATTTTCATTCAATATCACCGAAGAGTTCATTCATTAAGTACATATTAATTTCTCTTTGAAACAAGTTGAGTGTAGAATTGTTAAGATGGTGACAATACAAAATAAGCGGAAATCATTTTCCATTGCCCAAAAATATGAAATGCTTCATGGTCCTGAATCCTATATGGGCCCCTTCGAATGCAAATTCAAACGTTCGAATCCAAACATTGGACAACTGTCTTCGAAAAATATTTTACACAGCTAAATGTTCAAAACAAACACAAATTAGTGATTTCTTTCCTCAACAATTTTCTTAAGCATTTGAAGCAATTTTTTTAATAAAGGTCTAATTTTTTTATTATTTTCATTGTACCGGATATAACGATGAATCGGTTATAACGATGAAATTCTAAGGTCCCTTCGATATCGTTATAACCGATTTCTACTGTATATATAATGTGGTACTCAATCGGGCAATCTAAATCACTTTTTCTGATTTCAGAGCACTTTTGCGAGTCTGGATTTTTTCTCAGAGTTGCTTCAGATTTACCAATACAAGTGCGTTTGAGTTAGATAGCTACTGAAGTTTGTTTACATTTTAGTGAAACTTATGAACTGCAAACAAAAGCATTGCATCCATCAGGTCGGATCTATTTTTGTTAATTATTTATGTACCTACAAATATTTAGAAATCCTTCATATTCCAATCTCACGAATATAACAAGGAAAAGTGTTATCATCGGCCTGGCCGATGCTTTGATACCCTCCACTGCATACAAGTCATGCAAAATTGGTTTTCAATACCAACCTAACGACGATAAAAAGAAGTTCTCTCACCAAATTTCATTCACCTACGTCAATTACTTTGGGCGCTATCGTGCTTTCAACAGACAGAGAGGCATGGGTCCAATATTGGTTTTGTATGGGAGGTACCAGAACTACTTGACCGACATAGCCCATTTTCAATACCAACCTGACGCCGACAAAAAGAAGTGATTTCACCAAATTTCATTCACCTACGTCGATTACTTTGGGCGCCATCGTGCTTTCAACAGACAGAGAGACATATGGGTCCAATATTGGTTTTGTATGGGAGGTACCAGAACTACCTGACCGACATAGCCCATTTTCAATACCAACCTGACGCCGATAAAAAGAAGTCCTTTCACCAAATTTCATTCACCTACGTCAATTACTTTGGGCGCTATCGTGCTTTCAACAGACAGACAGACAGACAGACAGACAGACGGACATGGTTAAATCGATTCAGAATGTGATCCTGATTCATAATATATATACTTTATGAGGTCTCCGGTGACTCCTTCTTGGCGTTACAAATGTATGGGCAAAGTGAATATACCTTCCTGTGGAGGGTATAAAAAAAGTCCAAGTGAAGTTTTTATGTTCGATTAGATACGCTTAATCTGAAATCTAAGAGCAAATCTGAAGAAGTCCAATCGAATGCCACATAAAAAAGCCATATTTCAATTTTCAATAGACTTCGGGCTTAGCCCAATAACTTGTTTAAGGGTGCAGACCCCTAAGAGGGTATAAATATTATTGGTATGAAAGTATATACCTACTTCTTAAGTTAAATTAGCTTGAAACGTAGATAGTTACAATACTAATAATAAAAAAAGTATCTTAAAGTTCAAACTGTCCGACTTCTCACTACCATTACAAGATAACATTTAAAATAAGTACAAAATGACCTCTCCTCTTAAATGCATATTTTGTACTCGTTCAATTAGAAAATACGACAAATACGATTTTGAACCGAGAAAATATACGATTCTCAAACAATATCCATAACAATAACAACACTGATCGGATGGGATTTCTCATCTACGAAAGAGAAACAAAGAGAGCTACAAAGAGAGCAAGCAGCTTTGGTTGGTTGGATTGTACTCAGTGTTGCCAGATGAAAAATCTAAAAATCTTGTTTTTCAGATATTAAAAATCTTTTTTTCAAGATTTTTTCGAAATAGAAAAAGAACGCAATATATAATATAATTTTAAAGTACTTAAAATCAACTTTTATATATATTTTTTTCGACAAAATTTTAGTAGGTATACCTAATAATGCCGTTGTTTTTTTTTTTTAATTTTGGAACATATTTGAATAAAAATGACAGAACTTCATTGCTTATATTAGAATCATAGCAATTTGCTCCATTTAAGAGCAACAAATCCTTTGTAATGATTAAATTTTCAACTGTTTCAGTACTCAAACGATTACGAATTTTTTGTTTTTAATAAAAAATCTTTAAAAACTGTGTATGTGAAGTTTCCATCGGCTGTTTTTACAAACAATTTTTTCCGAAAACATATTACATCGGTTATTTTATCAAATTCGTACTTGGGCTCTGTTCGACTCACATTACTCAAAATAATGGAGTTAATAGAAAACGGTTTTATTCGATAGAAAAGGTTGTTTTAATGCAAAAAAAATCGAAAATTCTTGATATCAAATATCTTGAAATTTGATGAATTTAAGGTAAAAAGTCTTGCACCTATTTTGGAGCTCAAAAATCTTGGTCTTTGGTTCTGACTAATGGAATTTTTGTTTTGTTTTTTTTTTTTTATGCTGTGTGCAAATATGAAAAAAGGGTGCTTTCTGTAAATCTTGCACAGAGCGCTAGTTTAGCTGGAGCCGGCGCTGCAGACCAACAACTTTCCTAGTCAACCCAGAGTCCTGAAATGCCTTTTCCAAATTCTCCCATACATCCTTGGCTGTCTTCGTGTCCTGAACGTGGACAAAGTATACGGGATCAATTAACAAAATCAGCTTGGACTTCGCCTTTGTCATCTGCTTTCTGTTGAATTTCCTGTGATACAGTCCCACAAATCCTCATATTCTAGAAGATTCCTGGCAGCAAATTTTCAGGAGTCATGGTTCTCCCTGCCCTTGAGCTTTTCTATGGAAATCGAAGTACTGGCTGCCATGAGTTTCTATATTCTAATCTCGAAAAAGAAATCTCTAAAAATCAACTGCATCCGTAAGAAAATTTGTATCAAAATATCTTAATTTTATCGCGACTTTCCCTAACTTTCTTGTGCTTAATTAATTTGCGAATTCTGGGCTCAGAACCTAAATAAATCTGGAGATCAAAAAGGAGCACAAGAAATAAAACACCGCACAGGCACATCAAGGAAGAAGAATTTTAATAAAAATGACGTTTAAAGATATACACATTTGTAAAGTGTTACCTAAGTAAAGAGCATTGCCAGAGATAATTACATTTTCAAGTTTTCTTTACAATAGTTATTTATAAGATCCATATCCTCCATTTCTGTTGGTTTCTTGGAGGATGCTTCCAAGTTCATACTATAAAAAAATGTTTTCCACAGCTGGCTATATGCGAAAAGTTCATAGTGTACAAGAATTTAAAAACAAACAATGTAACAGATCTGATACTTGAAAGGAGGTGGTTGATTGTTGCATTTCCTATTTACAGATAATGCCATTACCACCGATAATTAATTATACCATTTCATAACTGTACAGTACTTGCACCCATCGTTGAAGTTAAACATATTCACCATAGTTTCCAAGTAAAGTTTAGTTTCGAGTTAATGTCTCTGCTTATTTCAGTTCGTCGTTTTCTTGTTTTTAGTGTAGCAAAGCGTTCATTCGAAAATCGTTCGAATGAAAAAATAATTGTTTCCCTAACCGGAAACATCGAAAATATTAAATTCTGCTGCTGGATACAGCATGGCATATTATGCATAATAGTACTATGACAGCTTAATCTGGATTTTTTTAATTCAATTTCTAAAATTTTAAATTCGTTACTTACCATACCGTATTGCCAATTATATCTGCAGTTCCTCTAAAATAATTATAATGATCCTGTATTCAAATACCCTGCGCATGTATTGTGAATATCCGTAAACAAAAAACCAATGAAAGCAAAATTGTGTTTCTCCACATTTTAATGAGAAATAAATTCATAGTATAATAGATGCGATCAATAACTAAGATTAAAGTCTAGCTTTAGCAGCCCTTAAAATGGGGTACTTATCTCCAGTGCATGATCCACGGAAGTCATCATTGGACAAATCAAATAGAGCCAACCCTCCAAGTCCCTTGGCACGAACGTAGCTTGCTTTATTACCTGCGGTATCAATATCCTCGTAGCCCACCCACATTCCATAGTCTCCGTTATCGTCGGGTATGCGATAGGCATAGGAACCGAAACGCTTGGTTGGATCGCCCACACGCCGAAGTGGGGCATCTTCGCCCTTCAAATGAGTATTCGATGGGTTGGGCAACTTAGCGCAAACTTCTGCCCAACTCAGGAAGCCGGGTGTCTGAGTCTGTAGACCAGCCGGTGCTTCACCCTCAGTTTCTGGAATCGGTGGTACGCCA
Source organism: Cheilosia impressa (assembly GCA_948293265.1). Taxonomy (NCBI): domain Eukaryota; kingdom Metazoa; phylum Arthropoda; class Insecta; order Diptera; family Syrphidae; genus Cheilosia; species Cheilosia impressa. Next base: position 8,912,493 of record OX411885.1, on the reverse strand, counting down.
GTGATGCCAGAATCTGATGTCATTTTCCATGCGCGTCCATACGCAGGAATACCAACATTTATTTTAGTAGCTGGGCAATGTCCATTCAACCAATATTGTACTTGATAGTTTATATTGTGTTCAGGGTTTCGTTCGTTAAGTTCATACAAAGGCGCAGGAAAATCTGCTTCCTTTGGATTTCGGGTGGGCGTTTGAAAATCAAAAGCAGCCAATGTTACAAAATCCAAATAATTTATAATCGCGTTAACATCAATGAAAACTGAAAAACAAAATAGTAAAGATTTTAAATAACGAAGAGAGAAAATGTTAAATAAAATATTTACTTGAACTGTTGACATTTGGTAATACAGTAAGTGAAAGAATGTATCCCTCAGGCCGAAAAGCATTTTTCAGCTCACGAACCAAGCCGGTAAATTCTTCCTTGTGCTCTTCAGCCTTCTCATCTAAAGTGGAGTCGCCGCTAAAGATTTTTTTAAATCCCTTCCAAAATGTTCCAATACTTCCACGAATCTTCTTTGGTTTATTGGGGGGAAATTGCCAACCCAAATCCAAGCCATCAAAATTATATGTTTTAACGAGGGCATGCGCACTATTGATAAAAGCCATACGATTAACACTGGCTTCTAACATGGAAAGATATTTTTCTGGATTTTCATCTTGTCCACCACCAACACTTAGAAGGACCTTTAGATGTGGGTATTTTTTTTTTAAGTTGGTAATAACACGGAAGTGTCCTTTTCCAACATCCAAGTCGAGGTTCTCGTTTAAACTGATTAATTTGCTGTTATCGTTGTGAAGTCCAGCATGTCCATAGACAAAATGCGAGCAAAATTGTATGGCTGGTTCCAGGTCTGCTAAAGTCAGTTTTCCAAGGCCTGAAAAGGAAGGAACCAACAAAAATATTGCAAGTGCTTTTATATACCCTCTCAAAAATTGCAAAAAGAAAGAACACTACTACACATTTATGTTAATCTCAATGACCTCAATGACAAATTAGGTATCATCGTGTTTTCATTTTGGATTAATTAGAATATAAAACGTTGTAGATACATACAATTTTCTTACGCTTATTAATGTGTGTGTGTTTTCTAATTTCTACGTACGTTTCAATAATTTAACAATTTGTAATCCCAGAAACTTTATAATAATTTATCTCATTTGAACTTATACGAAATGTGTCACTAATAAATTTTTTGTTTATTTCCTTTGTGGTTGTAGTTATCTATATATAATAAGTCATTACACAATGCAACAATGAGCTCATTCATTCACGTTTCTAACAAGAAATCATTACTTGTGTTATACTTGGTCCCCTCCATATTTATAGGCGAGCGATAATGATGACTTATTTGGCCTAAGATGACTTTAGCGATCTACCTACATTAAAACGAATTGGAACGCTTTAACAAATTGGATTTAAATGTAATACGAAAGTCACAATGTATTTTAAAATACTTGCAGCCCTATTATGGCTATCAAATATCAATTATTTGATATTTGATAACATCTATCAATTCATTGATAATTTAGTATTATGGGTATCAATTGATAATTTTTACGCCATTGTGAATGCTAATCAAAATATCATTGAAAATGGGTTCTGTTTTGAGGTTTGACATTTCTAATTTGTATGTGGTTTTTTTTTATTTGTTTTTTTTTCGCAATAATCCCCTTCAAAAAATAACTTACCGATTACATTACATTTCGGTCTAAAGTCGTCTTTTTCAATAATAAAACAAGGAAAGAAAATTTGGTAATTTCATATTAATATAAATTTTTAACCTCCCGAATATTTGATACGTATCAACAAGGAATTTGTGGTTGATAGAAAATTTGATGAATATCAAATTTTTTGCTAACCGTAATACCAAGTTTATCGATAAAACCATTCATAATAGATCTTAAATCTAATACAATTCACAATTCATCAACAATTTTAATTGCTTGATAAACATAATAACGATTTATTCATTTTGTTGATATGTATCAATTATTATCAAATATCGTGTTGATATTTGATAGTCATAATAGGGCTGTTGAAATTTTATGGATTTTATAAATATTATTAAGATCGAGTTCTTAGTAAATTTAAAAATAAATAAAAATGTAAAACAAAATAATAATAAAAGTTTACTTTGATAGGTTCTTCACTATATAACCATAAAAAATACATATTAAATAATTTTTTTTTTTAATTGATTACCGTTTAACGCGTTATATAATCTACATAAATGTAGATAAACACTGAAAAAAGTGGCCTTTGAACATATATTCTTTCATTAGTTGGTGCATGCTGCCATAGTTAATCAATTATTATTTACATCACCTTAACTGTATTCCTTTATTTAGGATCTATGAAGAAGCGATCTGACTGCTGATTTTCACTTAATCTAATTGTTCAAAGCAACAATAAGCGTTGAATGTCCCTAGCAAAAGAAAATTAGTTGTGTGTGTAGTGGTTTTGTGGAAAATTATGGGACCTTTTATTTTTGGAATACAAAATTTGCATTCCCCAAAATTAATCTTTTAAAAATTTTTTAAAAGATTTTCAAACAATATTAATAAATGTTTTATCGGATGCACATGTTATTTAGATTTATTTTCCTTGGTACAATTATTTGTTGTCCAATTTCCATTACAACCATATTGTTGATCAGTGAATCACACTTAAAATACAAACCTGTTTCTAAGTACTACAGTTAATGACATTAATAAACATAAAAACAATCAGAATTAAACTAAATTGATTCTCGAAAATAAAGTACGTAAACGTCTTCTAATTTCTAAGTTTTTCATGCGGGATTACATAAAAATCACCACGGTGAATTACACTTAACATCACTTGGTCAAACCCACTTATAGACTTTTTTTTATTGCTTTACAGTCTTAGACAGAAGATTATTGAAATATTAACAGTAATTGCAGGGAACCGTATTTTTTCTGAAGAAAGAGTTCTACACTAACTAAAAGCATAATATGCTTCTTGGTTTATTGATTACTTACCTTCACGGATTGTACTTTTTGAATCATAGTAACACAGTAGCCTGGGGCCATCCGCTCTAGTTTGATTAATACCAAACACACCCACTAATAGAGTGGCAAGTAAACTTAGCAACTTCATTTTGTGAACAAACCAAAACTATTTTTTTTTCAATATATTACTTCCACTGGTGAGCTTTCAGTGCTCTGAATCACGACTGAATTAAGACTGACTTGAAACTTCGATGCTTTGATAGTCATAGCCCTGCCCTCCGGTCTCTGGAAGTGATAATTGTTTGCGCTATCTTGTTTTTTTGTTTTTCTTCAATTACCAAGCAAAAAATCACCATCTTAAATCGAGAGTGGGACAATTTGACAACTGGATGACGAGTCTAGGCAGAAATGATTCCGGTAGGTGTAGGTAGATATGGTCATAAGCATTTAAACATGTACACTTACGAATTTCTTAGGACTGCAGGTGAGGTTGTGTTTGTTGGCATTTGGTATTTAATTTTAATTAAACAATGTGACTAAATTAAGGTTTTACCTTGAAAAAGAGGAAAAAATGATACTAGCACAAATTCTCGCAATGTTAAAAACATAACAAGGTGACCGCGGTTGAAATTTGAAAGTACATAATATACATAATGTTTGTCTTGTAAATTAAGCATAATTTTTGTTTCAGCAGCATAGTCGATCGGACGAGAATAATTTGTGAAAGGCTCCGTTTCGTTTCCAGCTGATAGCCCTGGTGGCTAGTGCTATCCCTACTCTTTTATTTATTTTTGTTGTAATTAATCCACTTAACACGTTCGCGCACGTAACGTGTATACACGTCTTCGTCGGCTCTCTCGGTGGTGCATGACGTGCATACACGTCATTTAAAAATCTCCTTTTTTCAGCAAGACGTGTATACATGTCTTCAATCACACTGAGTTTAAAGGAAACCTAATATTATACGCACCAGCAGCAGTAATCATATCCGTTCTACTGCTGATTTTAGCAATATTATGCCTGTTTGGGTTTCATTCATGTATCTAAGTACAATAGTTTTTGAAATATTCAAAATGCACCACCGCAAGTCATCAATAATAAATACCGTGCGCGAACGTGTTAATAATATATGAAATAATAATAATTCAGAATGAAAACGTACTCGTATAGTGAGATATAAGTAGAATATGTCTGCCTGCTATTAATCTCTAAACTCAATACACATAATAGTTTTGATTAAACATTAATTAAATAGTCTGTCAACAGATTGACCAGCAATTACCTAAAAACATATAACTTAAATATACGAAGTTAACCAATAAATTGAACTACAGTCAAATCAAGGCTACCTTCGACAACATTAGCATCTTAATCAAATAGATGTGTATTAATTATAATCTCATTTCCAAATTAAATATAATAATTCATCAATGACGCCAAGCCTTTAATTAAATGAGACTTAGGACTTAGGAAAACAACAAATATACGAATACGAGTTATTATAAGTTATGTAACTCAAATTTATGGAATTGTTTCAGTTGGATGTAATCAGTGTGTTCGATTTTATTAAACTGAGTTGAAAACTGATATCGATACCCTGGAGCAAATGTTTGGACTGTACTATTTAATGGCTATTAAAAATATGGGCAGAAGTATAAAGTCTGTCATTTGAGCTGTAAAGTCCGTTTGCTGTCATTTGTTGTTGTCATTGTCAATTGGTTGTGTTTCAGAGAAGCAGAATTCAATGTTAGTAGAAAAATATTTTATGTGGATTTTCATTGGGACAAAAAATCAATCGTTTTTTTTATCTAAATCACTTTTCATGTTTCATTGGGCAAAAAATCAATCTTTTTTTCAAATCGGATCACTTTTTGCAGATCTCGATAATTTTTCAGATTTACACATACTGCCATAAATACCGATAGCTGCTTCACGTCATTTGAAGAAGTTTGCTTTCAAATCAAATGCGCAAAGTTTCGTGAAAACCAAAATAAAGAAATACTTAAATAGCAATGGATATAACTTTGGAGGAATTATTATCTTCATTCTGCGATACTAATAATCATTTTTAGTGTCCAGGCTAAATTTTTCGAACTCACAATGACGAAAATTTCAATACAAAATTGCATATTGTGACCTACAAAATATTTATGTGGATGTTAAAAATGATTATTAGTAAGGCCCGGCCCATTGTCTTCCTCATCATCTGGAAACTGCGAATCACCGAAACTACTTCATTTGTATCCACAACAGGGGAAACATTTTTCAAGTCGATATCCATAGCTGATTTTTCCAAAAGCGAATGCAATTTGAACAGCTGATATTGTTGTCAAATAACGCACTAATCCATTCGCAAAAGCAGATCAATTTCGTTACATGTTATATAAATATGAGATCTGAAAAATATTTTTAGTGGTCCCAATGGAAAACGACATTAATTCCGTGAACGTATAGCTCGTTCACGGAAGTGGCGATTCGACCCCAGATCAATTTCATTGCATGTTCAATGATTCGCGTTAAATCTGAGTTCGGAAAAAAGATTTTTGTGGTCCCAATGGAACATTAGTGACGTTTAAAAATTATGAAAAAATAACATAAATAACGGTTTTTGGTTCGATTTTAGGTCTCATTTCTGTTGTTATCAATATGAGAAAAATTACACGGATATTGCCGAGGCCGGCTGAAGTTGGCCGGCGAAGACTCGCATCAATGAGTCATTGCTAGTAACACAATTTCCGTAGCCGTTAGTCGATATTGGTAGCCCCAGTGTATTTATGTCGAACATTACTTATAATATTTTACTATTGTTTCGAAAAAAGGAACCATATTACAATTGCGTGCGATCCCGCACTACATATAAAGAAATTCACAGAGAAACATATTAAAGAGAAAAGCTGTTTTCCCGAAAAAAAATTATAAAGTCAGGCCCTTATGATTATTTCTTTGCTAGAATATGTGAGTTTGTGAATTCAAGAAATTTGATACGTATTGTATTTTTTTTAATTAATAAAATCACTATTCTTCATTAGCCGTATTTTATTATCAGCGTGATCTGATCCGGATCAGATCACGATAATAAAACAATACGGATCATTGAAAAGTTTAATTTCTGAATTGTGGCAACAGTTGCTTTCAAAAACAAAGGTGATAATAGAGGGGTATTACAAACTTCATATTGCTACCAGCCAGTTGCTTTCAAAAACAAAGGAGATAATAGAGGGGTATTACAAACTTCATATTGCTACCAGCCATATTGCAAATATTTTGCTCAATGTGACGTCACACAAGGCACATACATTTCACTTGAAATATCGGGGGTGTTACCATATTTAATCAAATTTGCATAATTTATCTTTTCCATATTTTTTTTAGAAACAAATTTATTTCATATACACTTATGCAACACATGAACAATATTTTTCAGCTAGCACTTGAGTTTATCTTGGCATATTAAGGTGTGTCTAGACCAGCCAAACATTTCAAAAATGTCTATGAAGCAAATAGATTAGGGAATCACGCGGCACGCAATTTAATTCAAATAATTGTTCATTCATCACTTTCTCATTACATAGGTATCCCAAGCTTTTCTTAACATTTGTATTTTATTTACAAAAATAATAATCGAAAAACAGCACTTACTTTCTGCAGGGAAACTTGTAAAACAAAAATTATTTCCCATCACGATTGGGAAACTGTGAAACATTTCATAAATGTTTTCAAACCAGCAACACATTTCATAAAAATTGTTTTGTTTAATAAATGTTTAAGAAATATTTATGAAATATGTAGGTATTTAGTTGTTTATCAAGTGTTTGGCTGGTCTGCATAATATACCTTAAAAGAACGAAAAAAAATAACTCTAGAATGCGAAAAAATCAATTGATTTTTTTTTCCACTTTTTAGTCTGGCAACGTGATTGTGTGGCTATCGTTTGCAGGCACACCAACACTTATGTGGTATTCGATTGGGCTTCTTCAGATTTGCTCTCAGATTTCAGATTTCGTGTGGCTAATCGAACACGAAAACGTCACTTGCTCTTTTTTTTGTTGATGTTTGTGCGACTGCAATATGTGTAGCCTTCGACACTTTTCTAAGAGTTTTCCATTCACTGGTTAAATTTTATATGAAAACATTCAAAATGCTCGCCCAGATTGATTTCTAAACATTTGTACATAAATAATTAACAAAACTAGATCCACCAGATGCAATGCGTTTCTTTGCAGTTGAAAAATTTCATTAAAATGTAAACAAACTCCACTAGTTGTCAAACTCAAACGCACGTGTATTGGTAAATCTGAAGCAAATCTGAGAAAATATCCAGATTCGCAAAAGTGCTCTGAAATCTGAAAAAGATTGCTTTTTTTGTACCAAACGAACATAAAAATTGCTCTGAGAGCAAAAAAAGTGCTCTGAGAGCGCCCAATCGAATACCACATTAAAAATGAAACAAGCCATCTAGTGGGAAATAGTGGAAATAATTTTCAGATCATGTTTCATGATCTCGATGAGAAGCAGGATCATGTGCTGTTGTTGTAATTGCATGTAAATCGATGATCTATATGGATCATAGCTGATAATAAAAAACAGCTATTGCATGTAAATCGATGATCTATATGGATCATAGCTGATAATAAAAAAACAGCTATTGAAACATAGGAAATGTAGAAAGAGCACAGAAAAGGCAATTATGTTCTTCAATCGAAAATGTCAGATTTCCTGCGCAGGTACAATCGAACATGAAAATCAGAGTCGGCATTCTGTAAAGCAAAACGTTCAAACATATTCGTGTGCACGAGGAAATTTTTGCTCATTCGTGCGCACGAAAACGTTTGATCGTTTCGCCTTACAGAATGCCGACCCACAATTCTACTCTTTTTTGTTCGCAGAGACAAACCATACTGGGCCTTACTAATAATCATTTTTAACCTCCACACTAAATATTTTGTAGGTCACAATATGCAATTTCGTATTGAAATTATCGTGATTGTGAGTTGGAAAAATTTAGCCTGGACACTAAAAATGATTATTAGTATCGCAGACTGTCTCTGAAATCATATTCTGCGATACTCAAAATCATTTTTAGTCTCCAGGCTAATTTTTTCGAACTCACAATTGCGAAATTTTCCATACAAAATTGCATATTGTGACCTACAAAATATTTAGTGTGAAGGTTAAAAATAATTATTAGTGAGGCCCAATTAAAATAGATTTACGCGGAAGGACTTTTAAAAGAAATCCAGATTTGGAAGTAAAAATATACAACAAAAATTATGTTTTCTTTTCTTCTGACTGCTCAAAATATAAACACGAATTATGAGATCTGTACGTATATAACATAACATTAGCAAATATGCTTTACCCTAAATTAGTTCCTTTTTCGCAAGCGTCTGTAAAATTCCTTAGTTCCTTATAGCGTTTTCAATTAAAGAAAAGAATTGTCATCTATCAAAATAAAGAATCAAGAGGCGCTCTTTCAAGTTTTTTTTTATGTTTTATTGTTAAAAAACGGGCACTTCCAAACCAATTCTGAGCACCATAGACACGTCTGCGATATATTTTTTTAGAATTGTTTGTTGTGATGTTTCAAACAAATTTGAAAATTAAAAACGAGCGTGCAAATGTAAACGTTAATTGAAATATAAATATATATTATATAATATATATAGTTAGCCCAACAAGTCCGTAGGGACCCTAGGCCTTGCTTCTCATAACCATTCGTTTTGTGTGAGTTTTTCATTTTTGGAACGAATGGAAATGGATCTACAATTTTTTGCCGAGTCCAAACGGCTAATTGAGAATCTTGTTTATCACAGTTATACTTTCGAAAGTTTGTCAGACGTCCGCGAGAGGTGGTGCAGTAAAAAAAACCTTAAGTTGGAATTTTTTTCGGAATTCGAACCTGAGACCCCTCGCTTAGTAGTCCAACGCACTAACCACTAAGCCATTGCGCCTACGCATTATATAAAATTGTATATTTACTGCAGAAAACAAATAAAAAGTAACAGCAAAAAACCAAATAAAACTGTATACCTACAATTTTAGGTCATTTCCATTCGGCCCAACTTACACAAACGAATGGTTGTAAGAAGCTACAGATAGTATGCTATGGGGATCAGTTACGATTCGGCAACTAGGTATTTTCTCTGTTCTTTCGCATAGCGGCTGTCTGTGCTAGCACGAGTCGTGACAAATGCAAAAATTAAACGTGTTCCCAGTTTTTAATTCGTATTGTATTTCTCTTATTATATACAAAATAAATGCAATATTTGTTTCCTGTTTTATTATAAAGTAGGTACCTATTTACTACTTTTTCACTGCAACGACTTGGTGCCTGTTTTTGTTTTAATTTCTTTTACAATTCTTAAATAATGATAGCAAAATAACAGAAGAATGTTGCCTTAAAAAATCTTTAGTAAAAAACTTTATTATTTATACTTTTAGAGGATTACATTTTTTTATTAGGATTTGGATCACACTTATTTAAAATATGCAATTTAGATATATTATTAATACTTTTGTTTAAAGTTTAACACTTTTCCCCTTATTTAAAACTCAACAGTTTGTACGCTAGTACGTAGGTATTGTTAAATAAATTCAAGAACAGAAAAACGAAATATTTAGTTAACAAAATGAGTGACCCAGCAGTAAGTTACATTTCATAAAATTGTCTTCAAATTTGATTTTTGACATCGTTTTTGCCCTTATTTCTTTTCTAACGCTGAATTCTGTAACTGAATATTCTTAAGATAGATACATGGATGGTACACGCTGTTTTTCTGTCTTCTGTTCATTTGCCAATATGTGTTGTGTAGGTTTATTGTACAATTTTTATTTTTATTATTTTTCACAATATTGTGGGTAACTTAACTATTTTTTGTTTACATTTTACTTGAGAAGAGTTATTATATCATCCTTTTCAGCTGCTTCAAGGTATGGAATTCCATCAGGAGTTGCGCCTGATTTTGATGCCCCCTAGAAGAGAGTACAAGTTGTCATATATGTTTTGTAATATGCATTTTTCTTTTTTAGTTCAGAGCACAACCTGAACTGTTATACAAAAAGTTCGCGTTTCTTTTTTCGTTCAGAGCGCGATAAGAGCGAGCACTATGAGCTCAGAATAAATTGACTGAAGGCGTTTTTCTTTTTTAGTTCAGAGCACAACCTGAACTGTTATACAAAAAATTCGTGTTTCTTTTTAGCTCAGATACATCAGAGCTCAGAATTTGAATTTCTTTTTTCGTTCAGAGCGCTATCAGAGCTCTGAACTAAAAAAGAAAAACGCCTATAGAGGAACTAGGACATAGTTCCTCTATGTCATCGAGCGCGCTCTGATAGCGCTCTGAACGAAAAAAGAAATACAAATTCTGAGCTCTGATGTATCTGAGCTAAAAAGAAACACGAATTTTTTTGTATAACAGTTCAGGTTGTGCTCTGAACTAAAAAAGAAAAACGCCTAATATAGACTTGTTTACGTTTTGTCGTCAAACAGTAATTTTTCTGTCCCTAAATTCTTGGCGTTTTTCTTTTTTAGTTCAGAGCACAACCTGAACTGTTATACAAAAAATTCGTGTTTCTTTTTAGTTCAGATACATCAGAGCTCAGAATTTGTGTTTCTTTTTTCGTTCAGAGCGCTATCAGAGCGCGCTCGATGAGCTCAGAATAAATTGACTGAGCAGGCTGAGTGTATAGCTGATTGCACACGTCCAGTCACATTTGACAGAAAAAAAAAACACACGATAAGCAAAATAGTTGAAATGGTGGACGAACCTTGTTGTTTTGGAACTGAAAATTAACCAATTTAATAAATAACAATAAATAAATTTTAATTTATGCATTTATGACAACTATGTGCTCAAGTGTGTTTCATAAATACCTCAGAACAATCTGAGCACGCTCGCTTCAGAGCGCGCTCATAATGCTCAAGCTCAGTTCAGAGCTCAGCTCTGAACTAAAAAAGAAAAACGCCTTGAGTGAATAGCTGGGGTGGAATCGGCTAAGGTGATAGTTGATTGTCGCTTTTTCGATAGTCGTTTTTGATTATCAACTCTTCTTTGCTCTGCGTAAAGCGATTACAAAAAACTGATTGATTATTGGCAGCACTTAGATTTTTTAACGTCACTTCCTTGCCGATGCTGCCATTCCGAGCAGCTAATAGGTGCAATTATATGCGAAGTGTTTCTATTGTGAAAAATGTAAGTGAATTTCGAATACTAAAACGTTAACAAATTACAATAAATTTGTTTGTTTTTTTAAGGTCTCCAGCTATTTGCTTGAGAGCAAATACGGATCCTTTTAACGTTTACGCAACAAAATACAAATACGGAAGTTCCAATGAAGTTAACATTGGACTTCACGAATTTTCATATATATATAACAGGAAAATCTCAATATACACAATAACAAAAATGTCTACAAGTCTGTGGCGCATTCCGCGGCGGCTACGAATCAACTGACTCATTGAGCTCACACAGATATGTCTTACATTCTATTAGCATTTAGTTCACTATACTTCCGTTACTATGGGAATCCTTTGAATTACATCACAGTGAGGCCTGTCAATCAAATCAGTGTACTCTTGTACTCTAACATATATACCTACCTATTCTTTTTTCACTAAGTATTTCATTTATTTAGAGTTGAAGCCGATGTGCATATCTATGAAAATGACACAAATGTATGAAAGCGACACCTAAAATTGATTGCAAAAAAGCGATTGTCAATTTGATAATCACCTTACGTGGACGTAAAGCGATGATTTTGATTGTCAACTATCAACTATCACCTTAGCCGATTCCACCCCTGATTACACACTTCCAGTCACAGACGAACCTTGTTGTTTTGGAACTTAAAATTAACCCATTTTATAAATAACAATTAAAAATTATTAATTTATGCATTTATGACAACTATGTGCTCAAGTGTGTTTCATAAATACCTCAGAGCAATCTGAGCACGCTCGCTTCAGAGCGCGCTCATAAAGTTCGCGTTTCTTTTTTAGCTCAGATACATCAGTGCTCACAATTTGTGTTTCTTTTTTCGTCCGGAGCGCGATCAGAGCTAAGAATAAATTGACTGAGCAGACTGAGTGAATAGCTGATTACACACTTCCAGTCACATTTGAAAGTAAAAAAACAGGATAAGCAAAATAGTTGAAATGGTGGACGAACCTCGTTGTTTTGGAACTTAAAATTAATCAATTTAATAAATAACAATTAAAAAATATTAATTTATGCATTTACGGCAACTATGTGCTCAAGTGTGTTTCATAAATACCTCAGAACAATCTGAGCAGAGCGCACTCATAATGCTCGAGCTAAAGAAAAACGCCTTTAGGGGAAAAAATCGCATGCGTTAGTCACCACAATTGACTTTTACCTTTTCCAATAAGATCTGCACGCATTTAGTATGTCCCTCCCAAATAGCTGCTAAGAGTGGTGTAATTCCATGTTTGTCAGCTAACTTTAATTGAACATAATAAAAAATTAAAATTGTAGTCAATAATTACAAAACCTTCAAGTGATCATACATCGACTTTAGCCCCCTTCTCTATTAGGTACGAAAGCACTTCGACCTGTCCAAAATCTGCGGCATAATGTAGTAAATACCGTCCATTTATTTCAGTGTTTACATCGATTTTCTATAATGACAGCAAATGCAAATTATTTGTCGAAATCTATCAGTTTCTTACTTTTATCTCTATATCCTCTTGAACTCGGTCGAGTTCGCCATTTTTAATACTCCATACAAGATTTGCCATTGTTGCCTTTTCTTGGCTTTCTGCTTTAAATGGGCAGGCAACTTATTTAAACACAGATTGGGTTGTTTAGTACCTTACAATTTTAACAGAATTCTGCCCGGATAAAAACTACCGAACGAATCGTATCACCACCAAACTCTTTTCTTGTTCATCTATTTTGTCTTCTATCTATATCTATACTATATATTTGCAAAACACTGCCGGCTTATAAAAAAAGTTAAGTATATCCCCCCACCACAACTGCGAAGAGAATAATATGAAAAATGAAATAGAGAACATTGCCAGAGATTAATGAATAAAATGCCATTATCTTTGACATTGCTCTGAATGTCAGGTGAAATGGCGATATTGGTCAGTGAAAGAGTCAGTCAGAGTTTCCTAGGGAAAAGTGTTTAGTCAAAAATAACACTTAATTCCATTCTTAAAAAACGGTTTTAAATGTTCTATATCTGAAAAGGAATAGTTAATCATTGTCATATAGCTCTTATAAGAAATAGCGAAATTCAAAATGTTTTCAAACTCGTATTTATATTTGTAAGGTAATAAATTCATCTTCGGTTCATTTTTTCACAAAATTCCGGCATCCGGTTTCATTCTTTCCCACACCATTCCATTAACATTCTTCTATCTCCCATTCCGTTTTCATTATGTTGAAGTTGAGTGGATTCAGTTCTGGCTTGGAACTGCCAGGACTATGCGATATTAGAACAATATTCGATGTTCTTATATCTCGAAATTACTTATGTCGTTTTCAATTTGGCAAAAAGATAAATTTTTTCAGAGAAAATATTTTTTTTTTGATTGAGATTGCTTTTCATGTTCGATTTGCCAAAAAAATCAATCTTTTTTTGATCTGACTCTCTTTTGAGAAATCTCGATTTTTTTCTCAGATTTCACACATAATTGCACTAACACCAATGTGGATGACACACAGCTGGCAGTAACGAGTTGTTTATCTTTGGAAGGATTGCTGTTTTGACTGAATTATTATTTTTTCGAGTATGGAAACGTGTTTTTAAGTTGAATTATTTCGAAATGAGTTATTATAAATGTGTAAAAATCAATTGAAATGGATTCCCAGTGCAAGTGAAAAAAAGTATTTCTTGCGGCCAACTCAATACATACAAGAACCAATAAAATTCCGATTTTATGTTCGATTTGGCAGCCGAAATCTGAAATCTCAGATCAAAATCGGAAAAGCCAAATCGAAAACGACATTAGACACAAGTGTTTGTAGATATAATTATGTGGTAAAATATTATTATTATTATTATAATCTATTAACATACAAACTTAAATATATATGCTAACATTGTATTTTTTGTGAGCACTAGTTGGGGGGCTTTCGGCTCGTGGTAAAATAAAAACAAATCGAAAGATTTCACATTTTCTCACTTGCATAGTTTTTTTTTATGAAAAGAGTAAGCCAAAATTATTTAAATTATACCATTATTATATTTGGCTAATAATCAAACAAATTCCGGATTCTGCCTTTGTTAACTATTTAAACTACAGCGTTGACAGATATGACAGTTCGAAGAAGGGGAGTTTTTAAACTCGCTTTCCAGGTTGATAATTTTTCATTTCTATAATGTTTTTATCTTGTTTTTTTTTGCAATTTATTATAAACTTTTCAATAATTTGTTATAATAATTATGCTAGAGCCATATTAAATCTGTTTTGTCTTCCTACAAGCTTTTAAACTGCCACTTTAACTTTTACTATTAATTCGACACTGACGTCGCGAACTACGCTATTATATAAAATAGAGAGCATAATTCTAAAAGCTTGGCAGCATTGGGCATAACGAAGAATATGGAAACAATTCTTCGTCAAAATTATTTAGCCACGTCTTCACAAAATTTTCGTGTTTTTAGTCAAGCTAACAACGGCCAAGTAATTTGATCATTGTTCATTCAAGTAGAAATCTTTGAACTATTCATACATGAAGTTAAGAAAAGAAAGATAAAAATATTTTGCTTAAATACACACATACATATATTGCCATTTAAGAAAACGATGTACATATGAATTTATTAAAACAAATTTAGAATTCCATATGTATACAGAAAAAAAGGAAATTTGTTAGGGAAGTTAATATAAAAAAAAAAAAGAAAGCAATCCTGGGGAAAAGTAAAATGTATATAATTTCGATAGTTTTGTATTATATAACTTAAAACAAGAAACTTGTTTAAAATTCTATGGTGTGAAGAAGAGGCGTCGTTGATTTTGGGAGCAGGCATTGTCGGACGCTCAGTAGTTTGATGTGCATTTCCCAATATTTTTATTTCCAGCATCCATTTTTATTCTGATTGTAAAAATGGAAATCGACATATTGGCAGTGGGATGTGGGAGTGGGTTTCCGATGTTAGTCTACTACATACACTACAAATGCACCCACCCTAAATTTATTTGATTTTGCCGCTTATATGTAACAGCGAAATGCGACATGTTACAATTAAATACTCGTACAGTAGTCGTAGACTGCGGTGCGAAAGAGAAAGTAGATATACGCAATTTCATCCAAACGGACAACTCATCGCTGTGATTTCATGAAAAATAATTTCCACGTAGCTTGCCACTCCCAATTTAGGAACAACGCTACTTCTTCAGCGCACATTTATATGGTTAATTGCTAAACTTAATGATTTTTTTTCTTTTGAAAAAGACATCGATACATATACACGAATAAAAAAACATCTAATGCGATTGAAAATGAAATGAGTAAACAAAGTAATGCGTTTGATAGTTTCGGGAAATGAAAACAATTGTATATGCCGTGAATTATGTTGCAGCTCGATAAAGTATCGAATGAAATTATGAAATCATCAAAATGGGAGACAATTCATGTTTTTGAAAATAGAAAGTGTCATCTTGAAAAGAAAAGGTTTGCTCATAACTATTATATTTTAGTCTTAAGAATATTATTCCTACGCAACATTTTCTTTCCCTCTCGAAGTTCTATCTTTCTTTTATTTTTTTTAGCTTTATATGGAAAACCTCTGTCTTGTTTGTATGTACCTAGCTTTTTGAAACTGATGTGCTAAGTGCTAAATGGAAAAATAATGTTTTCTTCCATGTCTGTTTTCACTAATTTTTTTTGAATTTTATATTCATATTTGTGTCAGAAAAGTGAAACTATTTTATTGCAAGTGCAAAATTTGTATGTGAAAGTGGTTGTGATTTTCATTCATTTACGGTCTTCAGGTAATCGCAATACATGTCTGACTCATGGATAGGATACGTGCATTATATACACATCCGACTCATTTCTCTAAACAAGTGAAATTGGCTTTTATAGTCGAACGAAGTTTCATTGCTGTTCTCGGCAAATAGCTGCGCCTAAAAGGGCGCTTTTTTGCGGCAATTTCGAAACTTGTGAAATGTTAACCAAACAATCAAATAATTTATGTAGGTACACTGGGGCCAGTTATCACAGGACGTGCTGCATTTCGGATAAATAGGGGTATAATGAACGGTTATTCGGGAAGATAATAGGTTTACATACCTCCGTTTGCATTATAGGTACTTATCTTATTCAAATAACATTTCCATATACATAATCTATATAATACATAAAACAAAGTTGGATACGTAAGACCGCTCATAACTCGAGAACGGATCGTCCGATTAGATATTATATTTGTATGTTGTTTTTGTCTCTGCCCAAGGAAACTGCATACTGCGATTAAAAAGAAATTGTAGGGAAACTCGAAAACTTTGGAATAATTGATTTTCCATACATACGTAATAAAAGTGGGGTTGTATTTGTCAAAAACTTCTGCCTGATTTTGATGATTTCAGAAATTTTCTTTTCGTTTGTGCTAATTTGTAATTGGATTTTTGGTAACTGATAAAACATTTATTATTTCTTTATGCATAGTTGATTACTCAATTCAACATTTTGCACAGTCGCGATCCGCATCATTATGTGAGAAAACATTTCGTGAATGACCATACATAGCTCAGCTTTTGACTCTGACTGCACGATTTACAATATCGAACGGAAAGAAGTTCGCCGGGTCCGCTAGCAGTATATAAAAATGAATATGCATATTTATTTAAACCTGGGTACTGGGATTCCAGTCTCTCTTAGTTGGACATTATTGTACATTGGTTTCTGTTCTTCCTCTTTCGGTAAAGCTCATAGAGTTTGCTGTCGTATATATTCCCGTCCGTTTGCCCTCCTCAAACACACGCCCAAAAATCTATCGGCGCCATAAAGCAGAAATGGCTGGATAAGGCTTTTGAGCGGCATACTTTTTGTCCTTCGAGTTTGCGAGTTTTGAACCAAATTGTACAAACGGTTTCCGAAGGTAATTCTTCGCCGGATCCCACTAGCGTGTGATTCGTGGGGTTAAAGTTTATCTACTCCAAAGTAGATGACCACTTTAAGTTAAATTATGAAATGAAAATCATTTCAAGTAACTTTGAAAGTAAATGAACAATCCTAATAGAAAAATGTTGATGAAGGATATATATATTTAAAATCAGTTAATGAGCCACATTTTTAATTTTAACTGTCAAGACGTAGAAATTAGCTTTTTTATAAATGAGATTTTTTCATATAATATACCTGTTTTTAGAGTAATCATTGTGTAACAAAATATTGAAAGCTTTGCTGTATTGTATTTTTCTTTTTACTTTAAAAATCTTATTTAGTGAAATATTTTCCTTCCATAAATCTGTGCCTGAAAGGTAAAACATCTTAAGTCGACTTAAGTTGTTTTAGCTGTTTAACGTTATTTGAATTGTGCTTTCCTTACGGCGTTTTTCATTGAAGATCCGAGAGAATTGCCCCGAAGTTCAGAAGCTCTTTTCAATGAAATTCGTTGGTAGACATCATAATGTGTGATTAGATTTTATGTTGCTACTTCTGTCGTGTTAAGAATTGACCTGGAAGTGCATATTTTTCAATAAAACATAGAATACATAGAAAGAGCACTTCTAGATTTGATCTTTTTATAGAAAGGGCAATTCTTTTCTTCAATCGAAAACGCCATTACTCTCTCTCTTAAGCCAAACGAGGTAAAAAATTTTTCAACTAATAAGGAAGTTATAACTGTTTTACTTTAACTGTAGGTAGTGCCTTGCATAAGTTTAAAATTGCTCTCCCGAAAAGTGTACAAAATTGACCGAAGATGTTTTGCCTTTTAGGCACAGAAATATACCTAGGCATTTAATTTCACTAATAATCATTTTATAATTTTATATGGAAAATTTTGACATTGTGGGTTCGTAAAATCTAGCCTGATCACAAAGTATGATTATTGAGATCGCACAATAAAATTTGTGTGTTGTAAAAAAACGGATGCAGCAGAGAAAACAAGTACAATTTGTGTATTCTTCTTTCGTAAGAGAATTATGACATTTATATCCAATATCTTGTTCCTTACTGTAAGGAGTTTTAGTTTTAAAATGGGCTCTTAGGTAACTAACTCTATTATCACATTCTACTATTAAATTAACAACTTTTTCATTTACCTTTACTGTTGTATCTGCACTGCTTTATTTTATTTTCATTATTTTAATTTGGATGAACAATTTTAAAAATTTTGTGAACTCTCAAAAACTGTTGTTTTTTTTTTCGTTATAATGAAATTAAGTGTTGCATAAGAAATAATTTGATGTATATTTTAATCTTTGGTAATTTATAGCTTTTTGTGATTCGATTTCCTATTTCAGCAATCAAATAAACTAGACTTGCAATTCCATTTAAGCAACTACCTAGTCTATATTTTACTAAGTGGAAAAAGAAATTATTCAATAACTGTGTAAGGAAAGTTTAAAAGTAATGTCTGAAAATCTAGTTCTATCGCCCTCAGGCGAGGCTAAGGATATTATTAATTTCTCTGTGGGGAGGGAAGTAAAGTCTGAAGGCATAACAGTCCAAAAGACTTTAACCCAGGAAGTCAATGATGACTTAGAAGATGGGGAAATTGACAGTGATGACGATAACGATGAGCCAATTGCACCCCTTTCAAAGACTTTTAAAAGCACTCCGCCAACTGTATTGACAGGTATACCAGAAACCGTGACAAATAAGCCGTTGCAACACTTACCATCTCAAAATATTGTCCCAGTAGTAGATTTGATGGGCGAGCCTGTACAAAAAGCTAAGTCCAAAAAGCATCAAATTGTTGAAGGTAAGTAACATAAAAGTTTTAAAGTGCAGCAAGTAAAAAGTGTTTTTTTTCTCAGACGATTTTGCAGGTTCAATTGAAAGTGCTATAGCAGCTGCCCTTAAAAAGGATGGGATTATGCCTCCCAAGCCAAAAATACTAGAACTACGAGACGACATGGATAAGCAAAGCGAAAAAGATATAATGTTATCAAAAAGCAGTCGACGAAGGAAGCGTAGGAAGCTCCGTGATGAAAGAGAAAGAGAAAAGGATAAGAAAGTAAGTCGTGTATCATGTTCTCGTTCATTCATATGTCTTTTATTGAATTTTATTTTAGAAACATCGGACTTCGTCGCCAGATACAACTCGTCTACCGGCACCTATCGATGAAGATTTAGATGATGATGAAATGCTTTGTATTCGAGGTGGGAGCCCTCCCCCTACTGGGCTTTTACCACCACCTTTGCCTCCAATTGACCCAAGCATTACACTAAAGAAAGAAATATACGACTCTGATGACTCATACTCCTCATATGAAAGCTTTGATTCTGGACATAATTACCCGCGATACTCATCATCCCGAAAAAAGGAGGGAAGCAATGGCTCGAGGTCTAAACGCAAAGAACGCAGCAGTAGCCGTCGAGATGATGAGCGGCGATCCGAGAAAAGGAGTCGAAGGAATTATGACGACTCGGGTGGAGTGCGTTGAATTTCTCAAATTTTAAAGTATTTATTTCTAGAATTTTTTTGTTGTAGGAAGATAAATATCAGGATCGTCACCCGCAACAGCCGCGCAAATTGGAACTCTGCAAGTTTTATCTAATGGAATGTTGTGCCAAAAAAGACAAATGTTCGTATATGCATTCTGATTTTCCGTGCAAGTATTACTACCTTGGTATGGAGTGTGTATATCGTTCGGCATGTAAATTTTCACATGGAAAACCACTCACTGATCAATTGAGGAGTGTTTTACTGAAACACTTAGAAACTGCTCCAAAAGAAATTCTTGGAACTTTTCGAAGAATAAGTCGCGAGAATGCATTAAATTTAATGAACGCAACTCATGCACAAATTTGCGAGGAGCACGGCGTAGAAAATACGTTGGCACCACCGACTATGGCAACCCAATCTGTCACCTTATCACAAGCTCATGGAATTAGAAATGGGGATCTACTGTCACAGCATCAAAACCAACAGCAGCAGCAAGAGCAACAACAACATCAGCAGAATCCACAAACCTACCACCACCATCCACAACAGCTACAAAAACAGCAGCAAACCGAAATCATTCCATCCTTGCTTGATATGGTCATAAATATATCCCCTACAAGTAGTGAGACTATTGGTGCTTCAACAACCACAGCAGCAGCAGCGGCCGCTGCAGGAGCTCAGACTTCTAATAAATCTGAAAAGCAGCGAAAGTCGCGGTGGTGTGATTCTAATGCAACAAATTTAGTGGTAGCAAAGCAAAGCAATTTAGAGCCGCCATCGTCCAATGCACCTAGCTACCTAGATTTAAAGAACTTAACAGGAATTCTCTCCAATGATCGTATTGATAAACTCTCAAAATTTGGTGTTGTTAATTTGGAGCAAATAAACCAACTTACTTTAAGCCAGCTTAACAACATTGGATTGACTATAACTGAGATTAGTGAAATTCAGTTAAATGCACAAAATATGGCCAGACTAGGTATTGTTGGGGTACGTGGTGAGGTTTTAAGCACAAATCTACCAAATTCAACAACAACCTTGACCGGTACTATGTGAGTAGTTTCAATATTTTAGATACATACGGTCACACCTGTCAGTTGAGTTTTTTTTTATTGTATTTTACTTTATTTCTCTTTGTTTATTTGGCTTTCCTTTTTTCTCCAATTTTTTCATCGGTGTGAATTTTGACATACAAAATCTCGTAGACCATCAAGTCAAGATGTTGATATGCGTTTTCTCCCCAGTTGTTTACCATTAACAACAACTACAATTACCACGTCAACCGTTACATCAGAAAAATCAAAAAATGATTTAGCGCAAACCTCAAAAGATTCACCATCAATTTCATTGGGAATAGTAGGAATGACACTTGGTGCCAGCCTGCTGGAATCTGAATCATCAATTGTAGGTGGTATCGATTACTCCCAATATCTAAGGGACTCTAACTTGGGATACGATAAAAATGATTTATGTGAGATTAAAATGATCATGTCTTAGCAGTTAAATCTAATATTTCTATTTTATTGTATAGTGGATGATGAGAAGGATGAAGAACAGCTTGTGATAGACGACCAAGACTTGGATGGTATGGATGATGATTCCCCAATAGCGGACTCAGGGGTAAATTTTTTAAACTTCATTTAAACACTATATAACCTTGTTTGTCTTCGTCAAGGCTAAGGAGGAACTTGAAAACGATTCTAAAGGTTCAGCTGCATATGCCTACAGTGGGGCCAATTTGGATGATGCCGATCTTCCTCCAACAATACAACTCTCAGCCAAACTTCAAAACCTTTTAAAAGACCCAGCCAATCTGTACACTGTTAATGTTTCAGCATTATTGAAAAATAGTGATGTTCTGTGCGGCAAAATAAGATCAGATTCAATCTATGATGAAGATAATTTTTATAGCGCTACTGCCAGTAATAGTCGACGTGATATAGATGCTAGGGAGGAATATCGTGACTCTCGACATCCAGATAGCAGGGAAGACCAAAAAGAAACAAGGTTTCAAGAAGATAAAGATGAATACCGTGACCCCAGGCTGTCTTCTAGGGGAAATGATCAAATAGGAGGCGGCCCATCCTATTCATACCAGGTCAATGATAGTGATGAAGACAGCAATAGATCAAAATCTCAATCACCAACCTTAGCTCAGCAAATGGAAAACTTCGTACCGTTATATGAGCGGCAATCTATGTATGATTGGACACCAAAGTGTATACAGGAAGATTTAGAATATAGCAGGAGAAATACAAAGGCTGATAAAGACATGCGACTAGCGAGATTTCTCGATAGTTCAAACAGTAAGTACTGGAGTCTCAATAGTGTATACATTTTTATGAATTTCCTTTTAAAGGTGATATAGATTTAAGACTACCATTTCAACCAGTGAAAAATATCCAGATTGCAAAGGAGATTGATTCTTCAATGTCGACACTTCTGCCGATACCATACAAAGTAAGTGTGATAAAAAACAAGAAAAACTTCAAGATATTCATTGCACCAATTCTTTTACAGATCTGTGAAATTGAAGTTCCGGAGCCAAAGTACAGTGACTTGCGACAGAGCTTCCAATGTGATGATTCAACCGATCCACGGCTTCGACGTATATTTGGTTTGCCTGAACTATCAAATTCAAAAATTCTCGCCGCCCTTGGACGTCCTGCACGTCCAACTATTGCATCGCCTTCCAGTGTAGAGTCATCATCGTCTCCAACTCGCGAAAACGAGAAACCATCCACATCAGTAGTACGTGGCCCAAGAGTCGATCCTCGGAGAGCAGCGGCAGCAGCTGCTGCATCAACGATTACCAGCTCAGGGGCAACACAAACCCCAGTCGTACCAGCGGGTAATCCACAGCAGAACGTCGAAATCCGAATGTTACTCCAAAAGTCGGAATGGTACAAAAACTTAAATTCTAAATACAAAATCATGGTTAATCAGCAGCTGGCGTTGGTTTCTACTGAGTTAAAGAGATTTCACCAAGATCCTTCGCCAAATAAGGTTTTTGATATCCAGTTTATTGTAAGTAACCAAAGTTTGCAGCAGATACTAACTAACTTAGGAATTTACATTGATGACAATGGTGAAGTAGCACATCTAGAAAATGATAACGATATGGTTAGTGGAATGGACCCTGTCATGAACTATGGAGGTGGTGCTAATTCGGTAATGATGATGAACGACTCAAACATAAGTATTCAACAAAGGATGGCTATACAACATCAAATGGAATTTTTACGCGGACCACCACCGAATATGAATTTGATGGGCCTAAGCGGAAATGGGCTACTTGCACCTGGAGGTCCTGGGCCACAACAAGGAATGTTAAGCGGTCCAGGAGGCTTAATTGCGCCCCCATTTGAGCGTTGTTCGCGCTACGCCTTATTGGGTGTGGCGCCAGGTGCAGGAAACGGCACAGCAGGCTTTAACCCGTTTGTCGGAAACTCTGTTGATAGCGGAAGTATCATGGAACCCAATTATTGTGGACAAAATAATCCATTCGCAAATAATTTCGGTAGTTATGGCAGTCAACAAATGAATCGTGGAAATAGAAATAATTTTAATAGACAAGGTGCGTCGGGAGGTGGCAGCAATTTCGGAAACCGAACGCATCAGAACAGAAGAAATTTCAAGCCAAATAATCAACGCGATCGTCGTGGCAGTGGCGGCAGCAGTGGTGGTGGAGGGGCTAGCGGTTCTAACGGAGGAGGTGGGGGTGGTCAAAATAGTAACGTCGGCATGGAGGAAACTTAAATCGAAATTATTTAAAACTTTATTTAAACTAATGTGAACAAGATCTAAAGAAAACATAATTTTATCTATATGTGTTGTGTATAATCTGCAGAAATAAAACTATAAATGTATAAACCAATAATATATGATACACATGTATGTGTATATTACTGCATATGAATAAGAAAAGGTATTATACGCATGTAGCTACTCATACTATATAGACTTAGGTCCTATAATTATTGTATAAAAACCAAGTGTTCTCTAATTTTCCCATAGAGTTATAATATTTTTTTTATAATACATTACCCACAGTTGGACATAAATAAGTATATATTTGAGGTTAAAATTTTTATCAAATAGCTACGTTTTATTCTTAGTTTTAACGTTGAAATTTGTATATTTAAGTTTTTAATATTTTGATGAGAACTGTCTATTTTCTGATAGTGAACTGTTTTCAAATTTAAAGTTAAATTTTAAAGTTGCTGCTAAAGTATAGAAAATTGTAAGAATATTTATTTGAAAAATTAAAAGTGAAAACAACCTTCTTCAATAAATTAGTGTTATAGATACTGCAATTGTGTGTTATTCATGTAATTAACGTTGATCGTCATACGAGTGCAATACACGTAATACCTTTGATATGAATAGACAACAATAACAATAAAACAAGGGTTTCAGCTGGTAACTAAGTATACGAAGCTGAAGTATATTAGATGTCTAATGTCGTTTTCCATTGGGACCACCAAAAATCTTTTTCAGATCTCAGATTTAACGCGGCTCATGGAACATACAACGAAATTGATCTGCTTTTGTGAATGGATTAGTGCGTTATTTGACAGCAATATCAGCTGTTCAGCTGCATCAGCTATAGGATATCAACTTGAAAAATGTTTTCCTTATGGTAGATACAAATGGAGTAGTGGTACCCAGCACAGTATCACTTGACTCGAACTGCAAAATTAAACGTTTTCTTCTAACAGAATTCCATCCCTAATGACTTTACATTTAAGACAATCCGATATTTTGCGTATTGCCTTACTTTAATTGTAATAACAGTTCGCTTATAAAGCCGATTAAGAGTGATGACGAAGGAATGCTGGAAGAAAAGAACTGAGATACCCTGTTTACTAAAAACAGCATGAATGTATGATTTCGGGTAGATTACATATAGCTTGTAACGTCAAAGAAACACGAAAGATACAGGACGCATATGCACGCAAAGAAGTTAAAATATTTTATATTATTTTTAAATCAAGTTATTTCTTTTAATTGTTTTTTGAAAAAATACTTTCAAACCTGAAATTTACGAGCTATACGTTCATGGAAGTAGGTTGTTTTTACGTGTGAAATAAAAACAAATTCCGTCAAAAACATACATCTTTTTTACCTGTTGACATTGTACAGATTGAAAAACGATTTATCTAATCTAAAGTATAAAGTATAGACTCTAGTTTGCGGACATTCGCTAAGCACTATCCGTTTGCAAACGAGCCGCAAAAGAAATAGTTGAATGTCTCGTTTACTCCTGCAAGCGTTTATGTTCATGAAAAGTACTCACTAGTAAATGAAAAACGCAAGCGTTCGCGAACCAAAATTAGCTTTAAAAATACATTTGTAACGAAATGCAAAAACAACGTATAGGTATGTGTTTTCAAAACTTTACTCTATTAAATACCTATATGCTTTTAACAAATATTTGCATCGTTCATTTGTAATGTGCCCATATTCTTAAAAAGAGATCAATATCTATAACGCACAGATTTACATTTGATCTGAGTTCATTTCCATTTTTTTCTATTTAACTTTTTCTCAACTAATATCAATAATGATAGATTATAGCATTGAGATATTTTGGACACTTATTTGTAAAAAAAAATAGTATCCTCCGACACACGTCAACAAACGATCGACAATGTTGTTGAATAAAAAGAAAATAAAGAAAACGACGACGTTGAACCAGATTTCCATGATATCCACAGTTCAGGAAAGAACTGCCGATATCTTCATAGACATGGCACCCAGTAGAAAAGCACAAGAAACATTTGTTTTCATCTAGAGACAAAAAGACGTAATGCATCCAAAAATGCCGAACCTGCTAACACGCGTACCAATCCAGTAAGATCTCATCTTGTCTAAGTTTTGGTCGCAACCAAAAGTTCTTTTAGCCGGTTGAGCTCGTTAATGTTTATTGCAAGTGTCAATGACAACATTTGCAAAGCGAACATTATGTCTCAAAATATTCTATTGTTCGACAAAGTGGCGCGACGATCCAATAGAGGTGACAGGCGGGGTAGTGTTATATATTATCAAAAAAAAAAAAAACTGAAGCAAAAGTACCCAATATTATTTTTGATTATCAGAAACTAAAAGTACAGAAATTTTGTTTTATATATTTTATATAATGGTTTACTAGCTAAGAATGCAATACAAAAATAAAATAGTATGCGTGTAAAACTTGTCTTTGAAAATCTAAAATATAATTGTTATGATTTTAATATCAAAAACTTAGAAATTTGTATTATAATGCGAGAAAATTATGATAAAGAACGCACGGGCCCATTCAAGAATTACCAACGTAGTATATTGACATAAAAAAAAACTTTAAGAAAATTTAAATGTTTTAAGCAAGCAGAAAGCTTTTTCCAGTGGAACAATAAAATGTTTTTTCTTTGTACGTTTAATGTGAATATTGTTGTAGGCTATAGATATTTTTACTTTTTAGTAAATTGATTTCAGTGCATGAAAATCGCTTTGAAATACAACTTCCGGTGCCAGTATAATTTACCTGTAATAATTCAAAGATAATATTAAAATATGACAACAAAAAATTCGCATTTCATCATGCTTACATTAGAAATAACATTGATAAGTAATTTTTCTTAAACCTTAATCAATTATTTCTATATTATTTTCCTAAATGCAATAAAAAGCTTAAAATTTATTTAGAATAGCGTTCCAGATTTCCATTCAAATTCGTATTAAACGCATGTATAATAGTGAAGGATTTCCCTGTGGCAATGTTTCCGCTTGTTAAGTGGACTCTTACATATTGTAATACGGTACAATATATGTGTTAACTTAAAACGTCAATAGCGAATAAACAACTTTTAATGCATTTGCAAATCTAAAATTATACTTTTAGCAGCTCAAGAATAAAAATATTTTATTCATTTTGCAAGTACAAAATTAAAAAAAAAATTAAACTTAAGGCCCAAACTTAAAATACCGCAGTGAAATTATTTCTATTTTACAGCCTTTGGAAACGTCCATAAAACCAATTAAGTTGATAAACCCTTAAGGGACAAGTCATCAGAGAAGAGAAGAGCTATATTCTATATTTGAAAACTCATTCCATGTAATTATATCCTATACCAGATATCGTTCTATTTAGTTAACAGACAATAATTTGTTTCATCATAGTCTAGATATTATTTGGTTTGTCTCCATTCGACAGACATTTGGTTATCACAAATATTTGCATAGTATTACATAGGCATACCTGTTTAGTAAAAAAAACGTTGGTTTGGGAGAATACATTTTACGTAAATGTATACGCATGTACATATATTATATTCGCACAGTGATAAAATGTTTCAAACACAATGTGCAATATGTTGATTCTATTCTTGGCCTTGGCCCAATTTTTTAATACTACATATTTAGAATTGCTCATGAAGAAGTTATAAAGAAACATGCCAAATGAAATGAGTCAATGAAATTTGTGACTTCCCTAAAATGTATATGTACCTACTTACATATAATTTCTTTAAATGAAACTTGTAAATACGGCAACAAAACAGTAATGGACCAAAAGCAAGTCGAGAAAGTTCAAACAAAATAAATCATTTGAGTTTGCATGTGATTTGAATTAGTTTCTAAGTAAAACCTTCTTAGTCACATTTAGTCCCGGCGTTTATTTTAGATTGTGAGTTTTTTTTTGTCATTCCGCTCAGCGAGGAATGCTATTAGAATATAAAAATGGAAACTAGTGAGCCAAAAATTCCAAAATAAAAGAGATGTATATAATTTTATATCAACAAAAACAAAAAAATTAAAATAATCAAGGACTGTGATCAAGACTTTTTAATACTCATAATGTGAATAAATTATAAATAAAAAAAAACGAAAATAAACAGCTGTAATAGATGAGAGTAAACATAGTCAAGGAAACATTCTGCAGGAAAAATAAGCATACATGAAGATTTTACATCGTACAAAAATTGGTGAGTGAAAACTATTAATACTTATAAGTTAAGCTATTAAGTACCTGCCCTAAAAATAAAATACATGTTTTCAGTTTTTTAATGCTTTAGTAGATTGAATAATTTAAAGGCGTTTTTGCAAATTTTGTGTTGTTACCGTTTTACACTTTCCTATATATGACATAACCTATATTTTGGTTTTTGCAGTACGCCTTACAGTAAACTAGCTTTAACGGCTGGGCGGGTTTGTTTCAAACTTTGTATATATGGGATTGATTATTAGTTTACAACTTATGTTACAATTTTGAAGTACAACCTTGCAAATAAACAGCTTTTACAAATATTACAAACTTAAATCCAAATCAGTGCAAATAATACACCAACTGCGCTTGTAAGATCGTTCATAGACTGCCAAATGAATAATTGATAACATATCTCTCCTATGTTGTAATATTACAACATATTTTCCAAAACTATATCCATTTTTTTTCAGTTTGGCTTACCCAATTGTTTATAACAGGTTTATATAGGATCCTGGGCCAAGCTTTTCACAATTATTCCATTTTGTAAATTTTTTTTTTTAAGTAATAAATATTATATGTGCTTATTTACTAGTATGCTGAAAGCTAAAATATTGAGCGAAAAATGTAAGGTTCAACGGTTAACACATGAAAAACATCTGTGAACATCTCACAAACAATTTAGAATATGACTGTTCTGAGAAAGGTTCCGTTCGGGTATGGTATGAAACTGAAGGTCCCTTCAATTCGGTTTTACTATATAACTCCAGAATTTTGGGACTTGACCTGTTTAATACAGTCTTGATCTTGCCATCCGGTTCATAACAATTCATTTCTTAATTTTGTAACTGTCATCGGTATGTATTATTGCAGGGAATTTATCATTATTTACTGCTCATTCCATAGGTAGAGTGAGCAGTGATAACTGCTTTAGGACTAAGCGAAGAGTTGCATGCTCAACCCCCATAAAATAAAACCCCAACTTTTGTGAACTTAAACAGCTTTATGGTAGCTCATCATTTTATTTATTTAAAAAACTAAAAAATATTTACTCGCAAGAAGGTAGGTACCTACCTACCTACTTCGTAAATTTTCCTTTTAAATAGGCGGAAAGCATTAGCATTATGGATTTAATAAATTTAATTAGTATTAATTTTACTCTTATTATTAATTGTAATATTAAATAAATTGTTTCCTTAAAAGTGAAGTTAAGGTTAAAATTCGTTACGATTTAAAGAATAATAGTTATCTCAGTTGCTAGAAGATAGTTGAAGAAGTTTTACTTTTCAGCTTATATTTTTCCAGGTAGTTTTCATGTTGTCAAATGTAAAATAGTCAATTTCAAATGGTATCAAGTCTTACAGATTTCAATAATTTTGATAAATTCATTATTCTTGTGGAGTGAGCGAGAGAGATTGTATAAGCACATTACGCTCAAACTAGAATTTTCCTGTATAATATGTCTAGATATTTGATTATCTTATATTCACACATTTTTCTCGAGCTCACAAAATGGTCTCGTAAATGTATATGAAGTAAATTTTAGTGCCTATCGCACTAAGAAAACTTGTTTTGGTTTTATCATGCATTTGTTTTTAATGTTTTGTAGAAAAAAAAGAAAGGAGAGAACATATATAAATCTTTTTTAATATGTACCTACCTATATTATTTTAAAATGTAAAACAGAGTCGAAACATGTCCCAACATATGCGATAGAGAGCTTTAAGCATTTTGTTGTTTTTTTTTCATTTCAAATAATCAAATAGAAAATATCCCAAGAAAATGAGCATTTTTGAAAATATGTATTTTCTCGTATCTGATTGTTGTTCTAGTTGTTGTTGTTATTGGTTGGTTCGCGTTGTTCTTCCCTCCATTCTTTTTACGGCAAAGAATATTTTTCGGCCGCCGTCAAGCAGTGCAATCCAATAAGTCCAATGGGGGGCACGCATGAAAGAATGGGGTACTACGACAGTTCCGTGGTTGGAGATTTGTTTGGTTCGCGATAGATTAGGCAATCCAGAGTGATGTGTTTAATGATTAATCGTCGCGAATTTTAGCACTCCATCTATACGCATGTGTAACCACTATACAAATCAACATATGAATATATATATATATATATATATATATATATATACATATCCATGTATTGTATATATATATATATAATTCTTAATTAAAATATGTGCTTCAAGTGATAAAAAGTATCAATAAAAATAATAATACAAAAAATAAAAGGATTTATAATAATAAATGTATTCGCTGTTTTAACATACGTGCAATAGAAGTAATCTTAGTGAAGTTATTTTTTTAATTTTGGATATGCAGATATTATTTCTTACTTTTCAAAACATATAGTAGTATAATATATTTAAAATGTATTTTCTAAGATATGTACACCTTAACAGTGAGTTTTTGGAAATATTGATTGCAAATTGGTTTGTGAAAAATATTGGAAGACTTTTCCGTACGGTAGATTTTTTTTTTAAATTTAGCTGTGTAAATAGAAAACATTATATTTGCACTCCCTAAAAAAGCGAGCGAATACTTTTTTTTAGTAAATATTGGTTTTGATCAGGTTTTGTAAGTGAAATTAGACCGATATCGACAAAAAAAATTTTTTTCTAATCCAATAGAAACTATTCAGCAAGTGGTTATTATTGTAGATTATTTGACTGCACTGGGACAATTTGCTAAGTCAATCGATTTATTTACATTTATTGAATAACATAGAAGCAGTTACTATTAAACAGGTAGTTTAAAAATTTGTTGTTAGTTAAAATAGTTTAAGAATAAATCACGTGTCGAACTTGGTGCTGACTTGTTAAAATTTCATTCCGAAGAATGTGCGAAAAATATCATAATTTAAAAAAAAAAGTACTCAAAAATGGCTGCAGTTGAAGTACTTATTATATCTCTTTATCAAATTTTTAATAATTTCGGTGAAAAGTATCAAGAATGGTTGTTTTTAATTTTGTTATGCTTATTCTTTCTATGATATTGAATAGGTTCAACATCATTATTGTTATTATTATTTTATTTTTCGTTTTAAGATATACATATCGATATTCTATATGGTCTTAAAAAAAATCTGAGAATGTGTAGAATGTATATTTTCAGGTGTTTAATTTTACCACCTGTTTACAACACCGCCAAGAAGAAAGACCACATTTTGAACAAACAGACACATAGACCGCCCATTAAAATACACAAAATTCGCTCTCTCAAGAGGCGAACTCAATATTTTTTCCCCGCCGGCGTGGTATGGTATTATGGTACCTTATTTTTTCTTTTTAAAAATATTTTGTGCTCTAAAAAAAATTAAATATATTTTGTCCGTATTTTCAAAAATAGTTTTGTGGGTCTATTTTTGACGTTAGGGTGTGTGTGTTTAAATCCTAAAATTTGTTTCTTGATTCCGTTTTTTTTTTATTATGAGATTCTATTGTGAAAAGTAGAAAACACGTACTCAATAATAATAATAACTATTATAAATGTTCCTTAATTAGACAAGCGACCCGTAGTATTTTCCAGAGTAAAAACTGGAAAATAAGTAAATAAATAAAATTTGTTTCATGTATTCAACCTTCACAAGTAGGACGTATGCCCTGTTTCTACCTCCTGTTTTAAATTTTGTTTGTTTTCATTATCATTAGTTGTAATGCATGCTGCTTTAAATACGAAACGTTTTAGCCTAACCTTCAATTGGTATAAATACGATAAATGTAAAAAATATTTAAGCGCAATTTGTATAATATGCATAGGCTGCAATCAACTATTATTTTTAAAAGCCACTCCTTTTACCATTACAATGTAAATATTTTTTTTTTTAATATAATGGGAAAAGTTATATCGCAGCTACTATAAAGCGAAAAATCTTCACATCATTCGTTTATTCATTAAATTTAAAAAAGTCCCTTCCTTTCCATTACTTGGATCGCGGGTGTAGGATACTTGCCCAAAAGGACTTCATGAAGATCGATCTTAAATCAACAATTTCACATATTTCTTTATTTTTTGTAATTTTTCCCCCGAAAAGGCGAACATCAGCAGCCCCTCAAGATGCAGGTGTTTAAATGTTAAATTAAAATTGTTGTAAAATGTAGTTCTCTTAAAATATATATTCCGAAGAAGCGAGTTAAAAAAACGAATTTATCTTCTAGCAAAATTAGTTTTGGAAAGTGATGTCCTTGGACTCTTATGGTATACTGCTTATCCATCATGAAGTGCGCTTAGTTGTCGAATTATGAAGAATATATTTTTTAAGTTCCCAGTCCTCGGACAAGAATCAACATTGGTCTACCTAGGAAAATGGCCTTTACGTGACCAAACCAACGAGGCATGGATCGCTCAAAACTTTTCTTAATTTAAATAAATTGATAAATTTGTACGACACGTTCGGTTTGCAGATTTTCTAAGTTTAGTGTACATTCTTAAAGTGTTGAGTAAAGTTCTTAAGATCCATATAATAGAAAGTTTGAGGGCAATTCAATCAGAATTCTTTTATTATAATATATATGTACATTTAGGGAAAAAAATGTTTTTGCATTTTAAAAATTTTGCCTACTATAGACGAATGCTTATGTAGGTTTACAGTTCCCTAATACTTACGAAGATTTAACAAAATTTCATCGATAACAAAAGAAAATAGTCAACATCAAAATGGAAGAACGCAAGCCAGCACGGAGAGCAATTGTTAAAAAACCGACAGGACCACTATTCTCCGATGATGTTTTATTCGAATTGACCTCTAAGCCAGTTCCAACACAACATCCATCAACTTCTATTTCACATAATCGAAGGAATCCCTCGGTAAAGGACAAAAAAGAAAGGAAACGCGAACGATGGCTACTAACACGAAAAACCTGGAAATATATGGCTGATGCTGGTCGCAAACTTATCCCAGAGGGCATTCAAAACCGTCCAGAAGATATAAAAAAATGTGAACGGCATTTTCACAATATATGTGCAAACGAACCCAGATTTATTCTATGGCGCCGGAAAGCCTCATATCCTGGTGCAATGGGTGCGACAAGAAACTCAAAACGCCGACTTAAACTTCTTTTATCGCATAGTCACAAGGGCATCAATGTCGACGATGAAACGGAGGAATCCCGAAACGGTGATCAAATCATTGACTTACTTCAAAGCTTTCTTAAGCTGGACGAATCGAGAAAGACTACAACGTTACTGGGCTCAAAAACGGTGCGACCTGATCAAACTTCGTCACCATCAGCCCAACGACCTGGTAGCTCAGGCCGTTCAAGCTCACAATCGATGGCAATGTCATCGCGTGGCCCTGGCTTTCTGCCGCCTCTAGCCCAATCTCCAAAAGGTATTAATGCTCTCTCGGAGGTCGATCAGCTGCTCGAACGGCTGCGAACGCTAAGCCGTAGCGCCACCTGCCGCACTATTCTACCACTAGAGCGAATTACGCCGGAAATTTTAGAGGATAAAGCTTTGCTTAAGCAGATATATAATGAACTTAAAAAGCAGCAATTGCATCGAATCTTAGGCAAACATTCCACTGGTAGCGCTGGTCAGCGAACAAGTCTTGCACACGCGTCGTCGCTATCTAGTTTGTGGCACTTTAGGCGTGATGGTAGCATGAAGAGCTCTTTCTCAGGAAAACTACCTTCTCTGACTAACAGTGGATTTAAGTCACCGATAATATCCACCTCATCCCCACCTGAATCACCTAATCATAACTTAAACAAACGCGTTCCCCCATCTACTTTAGACTTGCTAGAACCCTTGTCATCCACCCTTCAACTTCATAGCCCTTCGGTTCCTGTGATATCTATTAAGAAGCCATCTGTGGAGGTTATCTATGCTACCACGGGTACGCAAACTAATTTTATTCAGTTGGATGAAATTAAACGCCTAGCAAAGGACTATCAAGATATGAAAAAGGAAGAGGCAGCTACTTTGGCTACGGGGCCGGGAAGCCAGCAAACAGACGATGAAAGCGACAAAGGTGCCACGGCCAGTCTTTCTCACCGTCGTAAGAGCAGTATCGACAACGAGGACGTATCGCAGTCGGTTAGTGATACGATAAAACGTTACTTGCGGATGGCGCGCAAGAAGAGTGTCCACGATGACAACGCCAATCGATTTAAGCGGGTTAACTATGACCGAAATTTGAGGAACATTAGGGCTAAGGGTGAGATAAATCCTCCGGGCATGGACGAGGGTCAGAGCAAGGCCACTCAAACTTTGGACGCATGGCCAGTGATTTCGTTGGATTTCATTCGTGGCAACGAAAATACAGGTATTCTTGAAGAAGCGCACTTGGAATGGCGGAAGAATCTTGATCAGCGAATACAACAGAAGCAGGAATACGAAGAAAAGCAACATAAAAGCAGTTTAGCTTCCAAAAGTGGAGCTTCTCAGTTTCCAACACATTCCAGTTCGTCATCATCTGCTCCCACATCTCCAACAAATCCAGTTCAAACACATGGGCATGGTAGTATTGCACCTACAGCAAGCGGTATTCTACATTCAAGCACACAGTTTCTTTCGAATTTGTGGCATGGTTCGGGTCATCATATACATGGAGGTCAGGATAACCAAACTGGCTATCATCCACTACCGGGTAGCAACACAAACAGCACAAGCTCGATTGTTTCAGCGGGAACAACCGCACCTGGACATAGCTACAGTAATTTAATATTTGTCTTTTACATTTAAGATCAATTATTAATTCGCAGACTTACACTTTAATTCTCGGTTTCTTTCATTAACAGACTCTAAAATCGATAGTGCAGCTATGCAAAAGTCAAAATCATCATCCAATGTCGGGCAGTTCGTTTCGAAAAAGATCTGGAAGACGAGGTCGAAGAGCCAAACGCGAACATCGTCTTCCACGAAAGCAGAATGGACGCCGAGGGTGAATTTTTTCGGAATAACCTCATACAATAGAAATTTTAATATATTTTGTTCATTTAGGGCAACTGCACATGGGCTTCGGACAGTGGTCGACAAGTTACTCTCAGTGATGCTCATCTACAAAACCTGACTGAGGTTGAATCCAAGATTCTTCAGCGGGTGGCCATTGAAAAGATCAACCAACTAAATATTGGTGTTAGTGTGGCGGCTCCTTCAGGTTAGTTGGTTGCGTTTTCGCTGAACTGGTTAAATATATCTGACCTTACAGATACTGAAAATGCCAGTAAATCACAGAAACGTCGCCCGTTGGCTAAAAAGAAAGCCATGACCACTAGTTTTTTTGACATCGGCCGAAAGGAAGACAAAGGTATGTTAACCTTGATTTAAAAAAAGATCATTGCTACAGCAAAACTTATTAGGTGGGCATATAGGTATATTCGGCAATACCTTGGAGAATTGTGTTGCCCATGATCAAAAGCGACGGACCAATCTAACAGCGACATCAGATAGAGGCTCCAGAAATTCAATAACATCTCTCTTTCGTGGCAGCTCTAGTAGTAAGGTAGGTCTTAGCAGTATAGATACACTTATGAGGCTATTCAATTTAGTTTTATTTTCGTAGGTTCGATCATGTGAAAGCCTTCCATCGGGTACATACAACCTTCCCCATTCTGAAAGGAATACTTGCAGTACCGCAGGTATTGGCATCGATAGTGAAAATGGGAATCTTGTTAAAACCGCTGCCATGCACATATCACGTAGCCAATCAGATATCCGCCGTTCCAGTCAGGAGTATGATGATTTGCAACTAAATAATTCCATGTTAGCTCCACCACCGATGATAGATTCTAGTGATCCAACAGAAAGGCAAGTGCCCACATTTGTAAGAGAATGCATCAAACACTTAGAAAATCATGGTCTTCATTTGGTTGGTATATTTCGAGTCAGCACGTCTAAAAAGCGCGTAAGACAGGTATGTACTGCTTGCATTTGTTGATTTCAATTCCGTCTCATTGATTTGTCTGTACAGTTATACAGTCATCGGGAACTACCCGACACTGGTAACGAAAATTAACAAACAAAGTTGTAAGCTGCTATTAATATTTTATTGACCCATAAAACCTACTGAACCCAGATTAATCGCTATCAAATAAACAATTTTGAAAAAATTGCGTTCTAAATAAGATATTGTATTGAATTCCAGTACAATTAGATGACTCGAGAGTATTTTTCATATCTTTTGCTATATATATATGATACAGATGCGGGAAGAATTTGATCGAAAAGGAAGTACAACCATTGACCCAGACACCTGTCCACATGATGTTGCAACTCTGTTGAAGGAGTTCTTAAGAGATTTACCAGAACCACTGCTGTGTCGAAATTTGTACAAAGCCTTTATTAAAACTCAAAGTATATTGTAAGTCTTTTCCATTGAACATATATTTATGGACTTTACTTTTTTAGGAATTCGCAACCGACGTCTTCAATTAGAAGCTTTGTCCCATTTAGTACAACTCCTTCCAACCGCTCATCGAGATACTTTATATGTTGTTTTGAGGTTCCTTGCAAAAGTTGCTTCCTGTTGCGATGATATGTCAGCTCCAGATGGTATAGTCCAAATATGTGGCAACAAAATGGACAGCAACAATCTGGCTACAGTGTTTGCTCCGAACATTTTGAGGTCCTCACTACCAGGTGAAGAGAATAGTGAACAAGAATCAATGGGGGATGTTATAAATGTGATCAGGTGCGTTCGCTTCATATCATTATTTAATTTAACTGGATATTTAACAGATTGATATTTTTGCAGGACCATGATTGATCATTACGAAGAGTTGTTCCGAGTGCCGGCAGAATTAATGGATGAAATATATGCAAATATGATTGATACATTTCCAGAGCAGTTAAATTATTTGTGCGAGCGTCGCAACGTTTCTGACAAGTAAGTAGTTAGCTTTAACTAACCCACGTTCCTAATTAAAGCTAAATAAATCAAATACTTTTTCACCAAGCGATGAAATTGATAGTGGAGGATCCAACACACCACTAAGCTCACCGCCTCCCGCAGGAATAATAAAAACGGGAAGTGATGGTTTTTTAAGACGTGCACCATATCAGGCTAGGTTTAAAAATGAACCCTCTCCAAATGGCCGGACCCACAGTGAATCATCCTCACGAGCACCACCAGTACCGGCTCCGAGACGAATATATACAAGAGAGGATGTCATGCATGGGAATGCTGTTTCTAAAGGCGATACACCTCTAGATGGTACAAGTGGATCAAGACGGTAAGCACAGTCAATCTCTAAACCAATTAAAAATACGGCAATAATTTGTTTTCCTCAATTAGTCGCAGTTCTAAGTCGAAGTATTCCGAAATCGATTCTGCTGCCATTCGACTTCAAATGAGTAATACATCATTAGCTAAATCTAAAACTGGGCATAATAGTGATAGCCTAAACACTCCTACAAAATCGTCAGCCAATGTCGACTTTCATTCCATGCAACAGCTGCAACCAACCGTTTCTACCGCTATTACTCCAGTGGGAACAATATTGGCAAGGCGTCTCTCATCGCCCTACGTTCTTAATCGGACTGGTGTTGTGACAGCGAGCTTGAAAATTCCAGTACAAATGCAAACAGTAGGAAGTAATAGCAGCGCTGGTGGTGGCAGCAATACAGGTGATACCGATGACGATGAAGTATTTTGTAGAGGATCAGGGCAATTGGACTTGTCTAATATTCCATACATTGAGGACTTTGCTTATGGCAATGAACTTGGAAACTGCAGTGAAGGTTAGTGAAGTCCGTTTATTCGGTCCGGGGAAATACGAGTAGCCGTCATTCTATAGCTGCCTGTTTTTTTTTAATGATCTACAAATATTGTTATGCTTTTATATGTGGCGGTTGAAATAGTATTAGTAACGTCCCCATTTTATATCTACTGTTTTCTTGACTGAGCTTAACATGCAACTTTCTTAATGTCTATTCAGACTGTACGAGTCATCGATAAGTATATACCATATATACCATTTAATTGAAGTTAAATTTCATATTAGAGGTCAACATTATTATCGCGGAAAATTTGGTTTATAGGTCGTATGTTTCAAATTGAAATTTATATTTCCCAACCTAATCCGGTTATTGTACCTTAGAAAAATGTATTTATTTGCAAATAAAGCAAATAATTTCGTGAAATGAAATATGACGACTCAAAAACCAGCAACTAATATAGGGCTATCCATAAATTAACAAAAAAACTTTTGAGCAAGAGTTGTAGTATTATATATTTGTTTGTGCTTTTATTAATAATCTAAATTTTATTTTACTGTTACACATGGGACGTTACTGCTGCTGAATAACTATAAGCTTTAGTATGCTTTTGTTTCAATTCAGAATAATATTTCTAAAACAAACCAAAAACAAACAAACATCATCAAAACTCAAAAGGTTTTCCTATAACTGGATCACTATCATTTGGTGGAGGAGGCGGTGGCAGCGGTATTGAGAGTTCAAATATTTGGAAGCCGTCGACCTCATCAAAATGTTCCACTATAACTGCAGGCGGCGCAACTGTCTACCAAATTCCAATTACCTATGAAGGCCAACAAATTTCATCTCCACCGGTTGTAGGAGGATCGACCACGGAATCTACATCAAAACTTGCATCATTCCTATCATCAGTGAACGTTACGACATCGCCATCTACAACGTCCTCCACATCTAAATCAGGGGAGACCCCAACGCGATCAAATACACAAGCGACTACCATAAGCAGCTCGCAACAAAAATTTACAACGAAAACAATGCGTCTGCAAAATACACATTCAGCAAGTGCGACATCGACAGAGAGTCAAATTGAGCCTAAACTGCCAACAAGCATTTCAAATATTGGCGGTGCAATACTACGCTCAAAAACTGCAGATTTCGAGAGAATGTCAACTGCCGGCCCCGCACCAGCCGTGGCTCGAAGAACCCGCAACATAAGTGACACATCAGCTGTTGATGTTGGATCATCACCAAAAGGTTTACTCTATAAGAGGCAAGAGTTGATTTCCAGTGCTAAACGAACCTCAAAATAAGGTTCCCCATGTAAATACATAGAACTTGTAAAATGATTTTATTTTCTATTGCTTATATTGTCACTCTTTATTATGTATAATCTGTCTATTTTATCTTTTTTGTTTCGTTTTAAATCTTAATAAGAATAAAACAAACTGTAGATTTATAATCAAAGAACCAAAACATGGCCAAAAGTTTAAGTAAACTGAGCATTAAATAAACATCATTAGTTCCTTCAATGCAAATTTGTAATTTAATCTAAACAAAACAAAGTACAGGAAAAAAGTCGTATTTTTTTCTGTTTATTTATTATGTTGTTATTTTTAAAACGTAAGGTATATATTTACATAATTTTAATTAGTACATGTTTATACTTAAAGATTTGTTCATATGGTAAATAAAAAAAGAAATGATTACTGTCCACTGTCTTTTATTTATCTTGGCAGGTACTTTGTATGAGAATGCTGGCTATAACCACATATTTGGGTATGCAAGCTTGCCTTACTAATAATCATTTTTTAACTTTCCACTTAATAATTTGTAGATCAAAAAATTCCGAAACGAATGTAAAATTTTTTCGAAACTCAGATGACGTTCGAACTTCGAAGTTTTCGTTTCGGAACAAAATAAATAACGAATATAAACGCATTAATTTTACATTAATGTATTCGACAGTATTGGCTGTCGGAGAGCTTCGGATAAAAATGTGTAGCTGTCAAAAGTAAGTGAAATAACGGTACAACGCAATTGCGCTATGTGTCATCGTAAAATATCTCCCCGAAATATTCAATGAGTCACGCACATAAGCGCATTTCTTTTCTAGTGTCTGTGAGTTCATGAATTGGACTTTAATGAAAGAATTCGCTTTTCCGAAATGTGTATCTCAATATTTTTTGTATTTTAATACGAAAACAGAGCAATTGAACAGCGCAATGCCCATAAAAGCAAAAGGAATGGTGGCCGGCCATTAGCTCCATGAATTTTTAATTCTCACTCGTCTTCACAGACGGGGGTTGAAATTACAAAAACAACAATGTAAACAAATGGGTTTTGGGGGGATAGACGTACAAAAGATATCCATCTCTTTTATTCATTGATCTCTGACATAGTCATAGCAGGGTTCGGACTTTACTCCTATCGGAGTAGATCTACTTCGCTTTTTGCAACATTTCTTAAATCTACTTCGTCACTCCGCTTGGCTAACAAACTACTTCGATTTTTTTCCTAGATATAGATCAGTCAGAGAATAATTATGTGGCAGCACTGATTATCGAAGATTTGTTTTTGAAATAAACTTTTAACTCGCAGGTTATGTCTTTCACGCTACCCAACAAAAGTACGTCTTTCTCTCCATTGTAAGACTAGTTGAAACATTTCCATTCAATAAAACCACAGTTGAAGTGTAAAATAATGAGTGGAGATCTTTTTTAATCTATGATTTAAACAAAATGGATCAAAAAGACTTATTTAAGTTTTGGCTTTCCTTAAAGGAGCACAAAAATACTCTGGAAGAATTCATGTTTCAGAATTTATTAGACAACGAATTGTAACCTTAGCTATTTTACCGCACAGTAGTGCAGCGGACGTAAGAAAATTTTCCGAAATGAATTTAGTAAAAAAAAATCCGAAACAGATTAAATGTAAAAAGGAACAGTTAAAAATCCAATGTTCTCGATATGTTTATTGGAAAATTGAAAAGATGCTTATGTTCCACCGCTTAATTAAATAATATTTGTAAAGCAATATAAATTTGTTGATGGTAAATTTGTTTTAAATAGGTTCTCTCTTAGACTATAATGTGTCTCTTGAACAATATTTCAGGAGCGGATTGACAAAAAATGTAAACAAATTACACAAGCATACAAGGAGTTGAGATATTTGTTGTTAGTACTTTTCAGCATATACTAAGTTTTAAATAGACCGTCAGCTCTTTCAACTTAGGAGAATTTGCCTACAAGCTGTTTTCGGTGTTTCTATGTGCCAAAGTATGTGTGCCAATGTTAAAGTAAATTAGACGCACGCATACACTTGCACATAGGAACCTGACAGATGGC
Organism: Cheilosia impressa; assembly: GCA_948293265.1. NCBI lineage: Eukaryota > Metazoa > Arthropoda > Insecta > Diptera > Syrphidae > Cheilosia > Cheilosia impressa. Next base: position 8,871,960 of record OX411885.1, on the reverse strand, counting down.
TCTGACAGTATATTCCGTGGTAACATTGGAAAAAATTCAAATAATTCAAATAATTGCCCGTTATCGGGACGTGTTAAGAAAACGGTGGGTATGGTGTGGTGAATTTAGTACCAAATTATATTAAAACGCATAGTAGGTATACATTATTAGGATTTCTTTCATTTTACCTAGATAATCTATATAGTACGGTATGTTTACATTATTTGTTGTAAACAATGGAAATCGGTGAACTTACGAATCATTGACAAAAATAAAAAAAAAGCTTATTAATAAAAAAAAATTTATAATTTATAATTTATAATTTATAATTTATAATTTATAATTTATAATTTATAATTTATAATTTATAATTTATAATTTATAATTTATAATTTATAATTTATAATTTATAATTTATAATTTATAATTTATAATTTATAATTTATAATTTATAATTTATAATTTATAATTTATAATTTATAATTTATAATTTATAATTTATAATTTATAATTTATAATTTATAATTTATAATTTATAATTTATAATTTATAATTTATAATTTATAATTTATAATTTATAATTTATAATTTATAATTTATAATTTATAATTTATAATTTATAATTTATAATTTATAATTTATAATTTATAATTTATAATTTATAATTTATAATTTATAATTTATAATTTATAATTTATAATTTATAATTTATAATTTATAATTTATAATTTATAATTTATAATTTATAATTTATAATTTATAATTTATAATTTATAATTTATAATTTATAATTTATAATTTATAATTTATAATTTATAATTTATAATTTATAATTTATAATTTATAATTTATAATTTATAATTTATAATTTATAATTTATAATTTATAATTTATAATTTATAATTTATAATTTATAATTTATAATTTATAATTTATAATTTATAATTTATAATTTATAATTTATAATTTATAATTTATAATTTATAATTTATAATTTATAATTTATAATTTATAATTTATAATTTATAATTTATAATTTATAATTTATAATTTATAATTTATAATTTATAATTTATAATTTATAATTTATAATTTATAATTTATAATTTATAATTTATAATTTATAATTTATAATTTATAATTTATAATTTATAATTTATAATTTATAATTTATAATTTATAATTTATAATTTATAATTTATAATTTATAATTTATAATTTATAATTTATAATTTATAATTTATAATTTATAATTTATAATTTATAATTTATAATTTATAATTTATAATTTATAATTTATAATTTATAATTTATAATTTATAATTTATAATTTATAATTTATAATTTATAATTTATAATTTATATTTATAATTTATAATTTATAATTTATAATTTATAATTTATAATTTATAATTTATAATTTATAATTTATAATTTATAATTTATAATTTATAATTTATAATTTATAATTTATAATTTATAATTTATAATTTATAATTTATAATTTATAATTTATAATTTATAATTTATAATTTATAATTTATAATTTATAATTTATAATTTATAATTTATAATTTATAATTTATAATTTATAATTTATAATTTATAATTTATAATTTATAATTTATAATTTATAATTTATAATTTATAATTTATAATTTATAATTTATAATTTATAATTTATAATTTATAATTTATAATTTATAATTTATAATTTATAATTTATAATTTATAATTTATAATTTATAAAATTTGAAAAACTTTTCGTGTTAAAATAAAATACTGTAATTATAAAATTATTTTGAACAATGAACACGAACTTTTTAGTTAACTTTAAGAATAAGTAAGTAATGCTCGGTATACATACATGCTCTGAATGTGCTACACAGACAACTAATAATAATTGCTTCCATTCACCTAATGGAAGAACATTAAAGGTGCCGTCAACAAGAATTAGTTAGTTGCATCCTTTTAAACAAATCCGATTGATCAGGATGTGGATGAAGGGCATAATATATTTTGGATATTTTTTTCAACTCTGTGTCGTAAATTAAGCTAGCCTTGCAGGATTTTATGTAACACGTGTATCTTGTTTTAATTTATGTTTTAGTCATATGGATAATTGTGGACTTATGACCTACTTTTATTTTAAAATTGTGAACCTATGGCCCAATTTAATGTGAACTTTTGGCTCCATTGTGGACTTTTGGCCTGTGGACTTGTGACCTTGCGCCACAAAAAAACAAGCATCTCTCAAATTCATGTCAGACATCCATGTCAAGAAATAATCGCACAGAGCGATCGCTGACATCCAATCATGCGATGAAATAGAGTGACTCCACGTGATATTTCATCGCATGATGGGCATTATGAGAGAAATAATCTTACACCCCGACTCCACATAAGATTATTTCTCAAGACAAGAAATCACAGCAAAAAGTACCAATAAATGCATTTCATGTTACCGCCTTAGAGTATGCAATGCGAATAAAACTTGAAATATATAGTATCTCATAAATATGCAATGAGTCGTCACAGCGCATTTTTCTTGCTAAGGATTTTGGTTTTGTTTTGGACGACCCGAGCTTTTCCTTTTTGGTCCATGCAAAGATTAAGAATCCAATTCCAAAAATGGTCCATTTTCGATTGTTTTTCTTGTGCGGCACAAATGTCATATCTCAGATAGTCAGATATATTAGTGGAATTCGGAAGTGGGGAAAGGAAGGAGGTAATGCTAGACGGAAGATATAAGAATGGGAAATGCTTTATGTTTGTTGTACCTGAATGGATGTATAAGATTTCAATACTGTAAATATTTTATTAATTTAAATCTGAATCTAAAAATATAAGCTTTCTGAAAAAAAAGTTGACTTTCGCGCGAATTTTTACTTTTATTTTCTCAAATTCTCTGAAGCTAAGTCAAATTTTCTTCTCAAAAAAATTAAAGCTTAAAAAGAAAGTGTTCATTTGGCATTTGAGGTTTTTTTTTTATTTTACCTACATGAACTATATTGATCAATGATTTCCATGGCTTACAACAATAGTACGAGATCCAACAGTTGTTGTAAACCATGGAAATCAATGATATATAATATAGATTATTATTATAGATCATGTAGGCAAAATCAAAAGCGCCTATTAAAATATTCCGCAGCAATTGAGCAATTACCTAGTGTCGGAGTGCTTCGGCAAAAATATGGCGTGAGGCAGTTGTCAAAAGTAATGATATAAGATTGGGCACCTTGTCGTGGTGGGGCGGCTTAAGTAGAGGAACAGGATGCTAGATGAGGGTAGTGGCCCAACTCCTCTGGTAGAGCTGAATGTGAATTGAAAAACTAAGATCCAATCCGATCAATCGATCAACCCTTAACTCCAAGATGACTGGTCTGCAATGTCGAGGGAGCTGTGATAAGGTAGGTAAAACTACTGGTTCACAGGTTTCAGGGGTAAATGAACCGCTAATGGAGACTCCTCAGGGGCAGCTCAATCCTCTGTTGTAATTTAGTTGAGTAGGATAGGTTTTGGGGATTTCTGCCTATTCGGTCTGTTTAATTCTCCCCTACTCGTGGGTACACATATGGACCTAAATAAAATAAATAATAATAATAATGTTCTTCGGAAAACGAGGTGAAAGGCTTAGAAGGGGTCGAGAAGGCGTTGGCAGGCGCTGACATGAACCCGAATAAGCTCGGTGGGTCAGTGGACTCTGATGGGAAACCAAAAGAGTTAGCAGACCAATCGTCAGTGGAGGTGGACAATGCGGTGCAGAAATGCGCCAAGAGGTCAGCCGAAACTACGGAAGCTGGATTGGAAGAGGAGAAAAGTCCAGAATCCGAGCGGAAGTTGCACAAACAACTGAAGCAAAGGATGAAGAGGGTCAGAAAGAGACAAAGATTGGCCTTGACCAAATCTGTCTCAGCGAAAGGCATAAACAAGTCGGTCGAGGAATTGACTGAAATGGTTGTCAACTTGACGTCGACTGAAACCTCTCCAGAAGACGGTGGATCTAGGAAACGGTTCAAATGTTCCGGGACCATGAATCCGCCCGAAACTGAGAAGAAGGGGACGGAAGGCGGAAGGGAAGACGGACAGTCTGTTCAACATGGGGTCAGTCCACAAGTATCACACTCCAGTGGTTATGTGAATGGACAACATGTACAACGGACTATTAGTCAACCCGAAGAGTAGAAATCGTGCAAGGCCGAGCAACCTGGACCTAGCAAAGTAAAGCGAAAGCTGAGCCAAGCTATGGGAAGGAGAGCAAAGCAAGCAGATGATGCAAAGCCTTACGCTAGGAGTGAGAGAGCCAAAGTTGACAAGGGCGTAGAAACCTTTGCTCAAACAGCGGCGAACGATCTCCAAATGGGTGTTACCGACATGAGTCGAGAGGGAGGGATAGAAGCTTCACACTTGAGTATTTTCAAAAATGCTTTGCTGAGGGCTCTAGACTTACTTCCGACAAATGCAGGTGATATCGGTGTAAAGGAGATAACCTTGGAGGAAGGGATTATAGCAATAAAATGAGTTAACCAAGGAACCAAGGGTTGGCTATGTGAGACTGTAGGGAAGATGACCGACCTATGGGAGGGAATCAACCTTAAAATAGACAGGCTTCACATACTAAAGGATGTGGAAAGGTTGATAATCTTCGTTCCCGGTGAACCCGTGAGCAAAGATGTCATCCTTGCCAGACTTTATCGTCAAAACTCCTGTGTGAAGGACACTTCGAAATGGAGGGTTATTCATGTGGGAAGGTATGATGACAAAAAAATTGGTGGAACCAAGCTGACGATCTGGTGCCCGAGGGAGGAAGCGAGGCTGGTAAGACAAGCAGGAGATAGACTCTTTTGCGGGTTGGACATAGCATTCGTGAAGTTCCAAGGATCATCGGAAAAGACTCAACTTGGAAAGCCACCCGGTAGGGCGACGAAGTGATAGACACCATGGAGATGGGATCAACACAAGTTGGGCGGGAGGTGGGCCCGTACCGGGAAAAGCTGAGGGTGATTCAACTGAACCTTCATCACAGCAAAGCAGCATCAGCAATGATGACTAAATGTTTTGATGAGGATTCGTTTGATATAGCCCTGATACAGGAGCCTTGGATCTTTAGAGGAAAGATTAGAGGAATCCCAAATAGCATGGCTGAGCTGCACTATGCGCAAACCAGCGAAAGAATTAGGTCCTGTTTCCTGGTGAGGCACGGAGTTCAAGCATATAAATTGCCGGATCTTTGTGCCCAGACCTTGCAACAGTACGAGTAGGATCAGGTGCGGGATGTTTTGTCATAGCATCTGCATACCTGCCGTATGATTCTCCACAATCTCCTCCGACAAGAGAGTTAGAGTCTTTGGTGAATGCATCTAAAAATTGGTTGTGATGCTAATGTACATAATACAGTGGGGGGCAGCACTAACGATAATTACAGAGGAGAAGCCTTATTCGAATTTGTATCATGCAAGGATCTAACTATCTTAAACAGGGGAACAGAGCCAACCTTCGTGGATGTAAGGCGAATGGAAGTGATCGATGTTACCCTGTGCAGTAGCCAGATAATTGAAAGACTATCAAATTGGAGGGTATAATGAATCAGGCTACATTGTCGGATCACAGAGTAATTTCATTTGATGTTTGCTATGGATCTAAAAGGAAAAAAGATCGGAACTACATCCGAAGAACACGGATAGGACAAAATACCTCGAAGTGTTGGAGGAAAAACTGAATGTAATGACATTCGGAATCACTGCTGAAGCATCTGCAATCAGCTGTTGAAGATGCGTACCGAGTGGCTTGCACACCTACTTTAGTGGAAAAACAAGATCCTGCGCCTTGGTGGTGCCGGGAACTTGAAAAGCTAAAAAAGGATGTGAGGAAGGCCTTTAATCACGCCATGAGTAGGGGAGAACCCGAAGCATGGGATGAATATAAGGCGAAAAAGAAAGAGATGAATGTTACTCTGCGACGACGTAAAAGGGAGTCATGGAGGGACTTTTGCTCGAGCATGAGGAGTACATCTGAAGTCAGTAGACTACAAAAGATTGTCTCGAGAGATCCAATTTCCAAGATCGGACTCATTCGTAATAGAGCGGGGGAGATGGTGGAAACACTGGATCACACAAATGAGGTCCTAATGGAGGTACACTTTCCAGGAAGCTATAAGTCAGATCAGCCCTGGGCTCCAAGGAAACAAGGAGCGAACAGGATGGATAGGACAGAAGCAGAACGGATAGTGACACCAAAAGCGGTCAAGGGTGCGATAGCAACATTCTCACCCTTCAAAACTGCGGGGCCAGATGGTATATTTCCAGGTCTAATGCAATGGGGTGTAGACTTAATTGCACCAAGGCTCAGGAATATATACGTTGCATGCCTAGCAATAGGCTATATCCCGATTACATGGAGGGAAGCAAATGTGGTCTTCCTTCCAAAACCGGGAAAAAACGACTACACCGAGGCAAAGTCATTCCGACCAGTCAGCCTAACATCCTTCCTTTTAAAAACAATGGAAAGGGTGATAGTGGACTATATGGAAAGCACCGCGCTTAGGACGTATCCTTTGAATAGTAGACAGCATGCATACAGGGTAGGCATGTCTACAGAAACAGCGTTACATCAAGTAGTACGCGTTGCCGAGGAAGAGCTAAATACCGGGGGCATTGCAATGACCACTATAATGGACATTGAAGGTGCCTTCGATAAGATATGCTTTGAAAGTCTGAAACAAGCCTTAGAAAAACGTAGGGTTAACCCACTTGTAGTAAGATGGGTGGACAATATGTTAAATACAAGGGCGATAAATATTCAGACGGGAACCTCGAAACTCAGAGGAAGGGTTAGCAGAGGTTGCCCACAAGGAGGTGTTCTCTCACCTACACTGTGGAATATCACGGTGGACTCTCTTCTTGACAGACTTGAGGCAACTGGCATTCACACAGTGGGATATGCCGATGACATAGCAATAATGGCCAGAGGCAAATTCATGGACGTCACCGCAGATATCATGAGGAACGCACTCAGAGTGGTTGAGCGGTGGTGTCTGGAACAAGGACTCTCCAGTAATGCGGGGAAAACAGATCTAATAGTCCTCACCAGGAAGAGGAAAAATCCGGAATTTCGGCCCTTAACACTTTTTCGGATCGGAACTAACAATGACTAAGAAGGTTAAGTATCTGGGAGTCTATCTAGATACTGGACTTACTTGGAATTATCATGTTGAGGAGAAGGTTCAAAAGGCTACTACATTAGTGCAAACGTGTATGTGGACAGAGATGGGGACTTTCGCCTAGGTCAGCATACTGGAGGTATACGATGATAACTAGACCCATTATCACGTAAACCTCGGTTGTATGGTAAGAAGGTTAAGTATCTGCCTCTCAGAAAACTGTGAGGAAGCACCTGGATAGGGTTCGATGCTTAGCATGTATAGGAATTGCAGGTTCAATACATACAACCCCAACATGCGCATTGGAAGTCATCATGGGGATCTTACCGCTAGACTTATTTATTAAGAAAACAGCGGCCCAAACGGCACTTCGTTTGCATCGAGATGCGAAATGTCACAATCGTGGTACGATCCATGGACATAGGAAGATCCTGGAACTTGTCAAAAACGAGATTAGGGAGCTAAACATGCCTATGGATCGAATAACAAGGGTGCGTATTATGGAAAGAAATCACAAAACTCGTATTGAGAACGGATTACTTCCAGAAAAAAGAAATGGTGAAATAGTGATTTTCACGGATGGATCCATGATGGATGGTGGAGCGGGTGACGGTATCTATTCAGAAGAGCTGGAAATTGCTCGTCACATTAGCATCAATAAATACACTTCAGTATACCAGTCTCAGATGATTGCTTTGCTTCATGCGTTGGACTTCTTGCTTGAGATTCAGGTGGAAGGAAGAAACATCCTTATAGCACTGGACAATCAGGCGGTGATCAGATGCATGGACCAAACAAACACCACAACATCATTGGCACTGGAATGTGTACTTAAGCTCAATAAGTTTTCATCTAAAAATGAAGTAACACTGACTTGGGTACGAGGACACATAGGGATCGAAGGCAATGACAAGGCGGACTCCCTTGCAAAACAGGGGTCAACTGAAAAGTTGCTGGGACCAGAACCATTCTCTTCAATTGGCAAAGGAATGGTACAACAGCTGATTTACATATGGATCACGGCAGAACACCTGAGAAGGTGGTCAACCGTGGAACAATGTAGACAAGCTAAAATGGCAATAAAGTGGCCGACCTGCTCCACTCAAAGAAGGGTTCTAAGTATGAGTCGAGGAACATTGAAGAATGAGGATCTTGGGACATCATTGGGTCGAGGCCCAGTCGATAAAACAGATCTCCCATAAACAGATGCTAGCGTTAACACTAGGAATCGAGCTCAGAGAAGAACTGTGGAGAAATCCAGAGAGTCTACCTGAGTAAGATTTACAGTGGTAGAGAGACGAAAAGAGACCCGACAATGGTGGTTTGATTCGAATATCTCTGGAAATCTATATATAGGTATATATATACAAATTGGAGAAAATTTCGTTGCGATCGGATGGCTCGACAGCAGTGTTGTTATATCGTGGGATTTATCCCTTTTTGTGGGAATTTCGATGTCCGAAAAGCCTTTCGTAGGATAAAGGGATAATGCACCAAATCGTGGGAATCTCATAAATCTAACAAAAAAACATTCAAAATATAAGTTTTTGGTGAAATTCTACCAAAACACCTGTATTTCACCATGATTATCAACACACTGACTGTCCATAAAAAACGGCTCATGTAAATCGTCTTTTATCAAAATTTTCTGGTACCAAAAAAAATCATAGCAGTGTTACAAACTGCGGTTTTTATACTAAAGGTTAATTTAACTTGATTTTCTTTCTGTGTAATACAAATTTTACTTTAAAAAACTGGATTTTAACTCAAATAGTATCGTGGGTTTTTAAAAGGGAATTTGAGTATGTGGAAGAGGGAGAAATAACCACGTTTCGTTGGATAAATAAAGAGAGAGTGCTAACAACACTGCTCGACAGGGGTAATTAATATTGTCAAGTCAAACGTGCCTAGACAATCTAGTTGAGAGAAATAGTCAACTTGACCTTCGAAATCAGTCAATTACATTTTTACTGTCCATGGGTCGAATCGCATCGTCCGTGAACGAGCATTATGTGGCGGAATTTGTTTTTTTATTTTACACGTAAATTGATTCTGTGAATGTATATCTCGTTCACGGAAGTGGCAATAAACCTGGGGTTATAATTTTACGAAGTCCAAATATCCGTCCATACAAAAGTATCATCTTGACGTTTGTGCAAAAAGCAATGATGTATTGTCGTAAGCAAAGGCAATGTGGAATAAACAATTGCAAGCTGAGACATCATAAACTCCTTCACAAGATAGAAAATAATCTTCAGGATAATGTCTGTGGCTCGCCTTCAATATCGATAATGATTGTCATGAAGTCCGATGGAAGTGTATTCTTCAGAATAGTAGCTGTCAATTTTTTGGGGCTAAAAAGATGTGTGCGTTCATTCGCCATGCTTGATGAGGTTTCCGCCATCACTGTAATGGTAAATAGTTTAGCAAAAGAATTGGAACTTGTTGGGAAAAAGGATGAGTTAACCATGCAGTGGTTGGATAATAGCGTAGCCACAGAATCATCGACTGTCGTTAACTGCGGCATTCAGGGCATCAAGACGGATGTCGTCTCGCTCTTCGGAATGTGCGTGCCATTCATAGACTTAACTTGCCATGTCAATCGATGAACTGTGATCATCTCGTCAATGAGTATACACTACTAAAAGGAGTTCCCATTCGAAGTTACTTTGATGCAAAGCCACGACTATTGATAGGAATCGAGTGCGAGGCGTACGCCTCTGCCTATGAGTCCGCCCTGAAAGATTTCGTCGTCAAAGGTTATGTCCGGAAATTATTACCAGAAGAAGCGAGGCAGATCGGTATCCCCAAAAAACATGGTACTTACCTTATTTTGGTGTCCAAAACCCGAATAATCCAGCGAAGATTCGACTCGTGTTTGATGTGGCAGCCATGGTCAATGGAACTTCCTTAAACTCACAACTGTTAAAGGGACCGGACCTAAACCAACCACTGATGTCTGTGTTAAGCCTATTCAGTGAAAATCCGATAGAAGTCTGTGCAGATACCAGGATATGTTATGTTATGAGTAATTAAGAAGGACAGAGGATCGCAGCGCTTCTTATGGCGTTTGTCAGGTACTTCAGAAGTTGAAGTATTCGAAATGGAGTCGATGATATTTGGAGCAACAATGTTCGCCTGCCGCGGCTCAGTACGTCAAGAACATGAATGCTCAACGTTTTATCAGCCTGTATCCCGAAGCCGTTGATGCTACCGATGAAAATATGGAAAATTCAAATTTTTTCATTGACAGAAAGTTTTAGGATTGTTCTGGAACAGTAAAGTGTATAAATTTAAATTTGAATTCAAATTTCATAAAGTGCCAAAGGAAGTTTTACATCAGGTTCGCCCGCCAACCAAACGTGAGATGCTGAGTCTGTCGATGTCTCTATTTGATCCATTCGGTTTCCTAGCGAATTATCACTTATGTGCCAAAGTTCTTCTTCAAGACACATGGAAGGATAATTATCAATGGGATCAGCCTATGCCAGAGAACGTCAGCCGCAAATGGTATCAGTGGCAATGTCAACTAGAAAAATTCAAGTTGCTGAGGATTCCGCGGTGCTATTCCGAATATTTTTCCAGAGGCGACTACATAGAACTATACACATTTGTGGATGCAAGTGAGGTCGTTTATGGCGCTGTATCGTATTGGAGGATAATAACGTCCGAAGGTATACAGATCTCATTCGTTCAGGGGAAAACAAAAGTAGCACCTAGAAAACAACTATCAATACCACGATTGGAGCTGCAAGCTGGAGTACTGGGAGTATGTTTTGGTGAATCAATTCAATCAAGCCATTCAATTAAACCGTTTAAACGTTTTTATTGGAGCGATTCGAATACGCTTATATATTGGATTAAGTCTGAAAGCCGAAATTTAAGAGTCTTGGAAGGAGTCTGAGTGGAACTGATCTCAACGCAGCAGATAACGCGACCAGAACCAAATTTCCGGTTAACTTTGAACCCAACAGCCATTGGATGGATGGTCCTGAGTGCGACGTAGTCACACGGAATGGCCTCAGTAACCGACAGATGTACAACAATATGAGGAAACCAAGGAACGGAAGAGAGCTAATACCATATTTTACACGCCAAACGAAGCCATGCCAGATGAAGAACGTTCCTCGAAGTTCAGAAGATTAAAACGCACCGTCGCGTCGCCTGGGTATTGAGGGTTAGCAGGAAATAAAAAAGAGTTCTTATACAGAAACGTACAACGGGAAGTATTTTATGAGGAGTATCGTTTATTGACGAAGGATAAGGTAAGTCCGTATATGGGAGAAGATAATTTGATCTGAATTGAGGGACGAATAGATGCCGCATCTATAATCCCATTTGAAACCCGCCGTCCCATAATACTGCCAAAGGGTCACCGTTTTACGTATTGATTCTTTCCTACCATGAAAAAATGCTCCATCAAAAAAAGGAAACAGCCATTGCTGCAATTTGTCAGAGATATTATATTCCTGGCCTCAGGTCGCAACTATCCACGCTAAAATCGAACTGTCAATGGTGTAAAGTCAAACTAGCTAAGCCGAAGCAGCCAATGATGGGTAAATTGCCCTTTGACAGACTAACTGGGGTGTTAGCATGTAACTTGATACAATCGAGTTCAGTCGATACAATCGGGTTCTGGCAGCACCTAATTTGTCTCAATCGAGGATAATCAATGGAGGGTTATCCTCTGGCAGCACAGACACCTTACTTACTTTACTATTCGAAGCAGCCAACATCGTGAACAGCCGACCATTGACGCACGTTCCTGTAAATCCCAACGATCAAGATCCTCTGACGCCAAATCATTTTCTGTTGGGTGAAATGAACTCTACACAGGTGCCAGGTCCAGTAAATGAAAGGTTAATATGCCTTAGAAAGCAGTGGAGAATAGCCCAGCAGCAGAAATGGTCAAATAAGATCTGCTGAAATACACACTTCTTCCGGCCTGCTGAAACGTCCGGCAAACAAGCTTGCCGTTTTGTATGCTATTGGTAATCAAGGGCTGAACCGCATTTGCAGTGAAGACGCCCATCGTCGGTTGAATTCAACTGCAGAGGATTGGTATGCAACCAAAAAGCAAGAAAACTTATCATTAGGTATGTATTATTTGTTATCAGTGACAGTGGCGATTCCTGGTCTTAAGCATTGGGTTAGCTACATACGTGCTCACTTCTCACAAACAAAAAAAAAAAAAAAAAAAAACCCACTCTCATATTCCAAAAGCACGACAAAAATAATTATTATGTATTTACTCACATTTATAATCCACGCAAATATAAAATTATAAATCGCACTTTACTTGTATGGAATTCAATCTATTATTTCAGTCAAATAAGAACACAACGACACATTCTTACTGCAATTTGACTAGAAAGAGAAACACACAGAAGTACAAAAAAAGATAACGCGCAAAATATACCTGCTTGCTTACACTTACACTCTACTTTCAAGTTTTATCGCATTTTTTTGCGCTTGCCCTTCCTTATATTTTCCTGTGCTTTGCTTGCGACTGGTAGAGGTAGTCAAATTCCACACTTATACAGATTGTAGGAAATTCGTTAGCGCAATTTTTTTACGCTAAAATGCTACAAGCAGGAGACTTTTCTATGGGAGTTTTAGATTGTGTGCGTGCGTGCAGGCAGGGAATTTGCGGTATCGCAAGTTGTAACGCTAAAGAGTATTTCAAGTGAAACTTATTGCATGGGAGTATTGTGTTGTGTGTTTGTGTAGGCAATTATTATTTGTAAATGATAGTTTTGTTATTTAGTATGTCATTGATTATTGCAATTATTAATCTTCATAATTACTTTAACCTCGTTATTTGCTGTATTTTGCGTATATGTATTTCAATTTATTTGCTTGGTTTAGCGCCGCTAAACTAGCTAACTGAGAGGAATCGCCCCTGATCAGTGAGGGTTTATTTATTAATATTATTTATATATAAAACCAACAAACCCATGGAAATAACATTAAAATTGAAAGGGAAGACGTTTTTATTTTGAAAGTTTCGTTCGCCAACCATCAAATCCAGTCGCCATTTGCTGCAGCCAAATGCAGCTGCCACCGTCTACAACAAGCAATGACTGCTTTTCTTAAATAAAGTGATGTGATGAGTAAAGGCATTCTAAGGTTTTAATCCTGTAATTCTTGGCCAATATTCAAATACACAATTTAGAACTTTCTGTCATAATCTGCATCAGTCAAAAGATCATATTTGATGTGCCCATAATGGTTCATGATCATGTGTATATGTGCATATTTCACGCATGCGTTTATGCGCTTGATTCTTCATGAGGAGATACGTGCACATAAATTTCACGCACGCCAAGATTCACATTCTAGAGACTACAATCCACTCGTATCCCAAGGGAAAAGCGTTAAGCCAACCACGCTGAAGCCCTCACGATGCTGGGGATATAAAAGCAATACAGCATCGTAAACGGAGTTGGAGGTTAACTGCGAATATCCAATAAGCAGTCCTCCTCAATCAGAGGGGCGGAGAAGGAGGGCGTGGCTGAAAAGGTCAAAGGAACCCCTATGAACTCTCTGCGACAAGACGAGCAAGCACCGTCTTCCAAGTAAGTGCTTCCCACCTCATAAGGTGGCAATGAGGGATAAAGCTAGAAACAAATGGCGAGATCCGGACGCACCCGTCACACCGTAAATATGTGCAGCTTCCCTAACCCGGAACCGACTGCGCTTAGATATAGATAATATACTGTAGAAAACTATCATAAACATTAAGACCGAGCCCAGTAAGGTCTTAATTATGGCATACTGGAAAAACGAATTGGAACGATTGCTATGAGGGCTGACGTTTGTAGTATTCTGTTACCTGAGTAAGCAAGAGTGAAATCTTGCGGAAATGGCTTTCAGGCTAATGCTACAAGCGCCCCCGTCCCATTAAAACCTTGGCAGGCCTCAAAGTACGTTCAATGTTTCGTCACCATTAAGTTGGTGGTGTAGGTCCAGATGTAACATTCCTGGTAAGCACCGATCCGGCTCTGGCGCAAAACCCCATAAGGGATTGTGTCAACCCTCGCATGGCCTCACTGCTTGCAAAGACAACCATGGGATGCTTAGGTGACTACACATTCGAACATTGATAGCGGCTTTGAGGGCGGACCAAATAGAAATGAATACAATCAACATAAAAAAAACACCGGAAAACTAACAGAAGAGAACATTGATAATCCCTTCCAAATAGGATCAAAGATGCTGCGGTCACCAGTACCGCAAAGAAGCACGGAACGACGTGAGTCACCAGCATTAAGAATGGTAACGGCCGAACCAACCGGCCAGCAATCTGATTTCCACAAGCTAGGTGAACAAATAAGAGGGCTGGTGGAAATGCTGGAAGATGGTAAAAGACGCTCGATCCACAAACCGATGAGAGACGCTATTGAAAGTATCAGGGCTCTCTACGAGCTCTCGGCGATTCAACTGCACAACGAGAAAGCAAAGGAAGTTATGCTTCGGAACAATTCATCGCAAACTTCGTCATGGCTAAAGGCAGCAATAGAGCCCAAGAAGAGACAGAGTGCAGACGACGAGCCCCCGGAGCCCAAACGGATGCATCAATACCTAGCAAATGATACTGCAGAAAACGAACTTCCAGAACCAAAACGGAGAGAAGTAAATGCTGAAACAATCTTTACGAACAAACGACAGCCGAATGAGAAACGTAAACAAAAACATCCACGTGACCGTAAGCAAATAACCAAGGTCACTCCAGTGACCAGGGACAAACAAAAGAAAAATGCACCAGGCATTAACAAGGAACAGGCGGAAGGAGAGGTAGAATGGCAAAATGCTACCAAAAGGAGGGCTGCCAAAAATAAACTAGAGGCTAAAAAAGCTAGACCTGACGCTATCGTCATCAAAGCGACAGGGACCCTCTCATACGCGGATATCCTGCGCAAGGTAAAGGCAGATACGAAATTGGAAACAGTGGGTAAGGCGGTTTCAAGAATTAGGGGACACAAACGGGAGACCTCCTTATACAACTCAAGGAGACGGGTATTAAGACCTCGGAGTTTAAAGGAGTCTTGAGTGAAACACTAGCTGATCAAGCGAATGTAAGGTCACTTACACACCACACTATCCTAGAGATCAAAGACATCGATGAGGTAACTGCCGTGGAAGACATAGCCGAGGCCATCAAATCCCAGTTTGTAGTTACAGTTCCACCAGCAGACGTTTTGTTCCTGCGGAAGGCTTATGGGGGAGCTCAAACAGCAACAATCAGACTCCCCGCAGAAGACGCAGATAAAATTTTAAATTCTCGAAAAGTTAAAATCGGCTGGGTTAACTGTCGAATACGCGAACGGACCCTACTCAAAAAATGTTTCAAATGTTTAGAGTTCGGTCACCTAGCCTGGCAATGCAAAAGCGAAGAAGACCGCTCCAAGCTATGTAGGAGATGTGGGACAGAAGGCCACATAGCAAAGAACTGCGACAAGGAACCATTCTGTATGCTCTGCAAGAAAGACCATCCAGATGACGCGAAACATGTAACTGGCAGTTTTTCGGAGTGCTATCACTAGCAAAAGACCATGAAGATACTATTTACAGATAAACCTTAATCACTGTAGAATATCCCAGGACATCCTAGCACAAACGGCCAAGGACGAAAGGGCGGACGTCATCATGATTAGTGAACCCTATAAATGTCCCGACGAGAACAATAACTGGATCTACGATAAGGCTAAACAAGTGGCAATATGGATATGCGGAGACTATGCTTTCGAAGACACAAGCGACCAAACAGAAGGTTTCGTCCGGGCGAAAATAAATGGGATCCATTTCTACAGCTGCTATGCCCGACCCAGCTTGACGTTCAACGAGTACCAGCAAATGCTGGACAATATAACCTCAGATGCTATCCAGAAATTCCCAGTGGTTATTGGTGGTGACTTTAATGCATGGGCCACGGAATGGGGCAGCAGACTCACTAACACCAGAGGACAGGCTCTACTGGAAACATTCGCTCCCCTATCGATAAGTATCGCCAACAAGGGCCGAGCAAATACGTGAAGGAAGGCTGGGATAGGCTCTATCATCGACATCACCCTTGTGAGTAGTTCTATTATGAGAACCGTAAAGTGGAGTGTTAGTGAGGAATACTCACACAGTGACCACCAAACGATAATACTGGAAATTAAAAGTAGGAAACCAGCTGTCCTTCCAAAACTTACGGGTCCAAAATGGAACGACGTAGCTTTCGATAAAGAAACATTCGAAGTGATGTTGAGCGACACCCTAACCCGAAATGGAACAGCGGAGACCCTCGCACATCGCCTCACAAACACCATCACCACCGCGTGCGACGCATCCATGCCTAGAAGAACAAACATCAGGAAGGCACCACCATGTTACTGGTGGAACGAGGAAATAAAGGGACTTCGGGCAAGATGCCTACAAGCTCGACGCAAAGTCTAGCGTTCAAGAAGAAGACCAGACTTCCAACAATGCCTGGACACTTTTAGACTCGCAAGGCACTCTTCTAAATAGAGCCATCAAGGAGAGCAAAACCAATTGTTTTAAACGTCTCTGCGAAGAGGCTGAAATTAATCCATGGGGATCGGCATACAGAATGGTTATGACCAAACTGAAGGGCTACAGAACCCCTCCAATAACATGTCCAAAAATACTGAAATCCATAGTGGAGCATCTTTTCCCGCGAATACCAACTATACTATGTGCACCATCGTGAGAGAAGTCAGGGCAGTGGACATTCCACTAATTACTCAAGATGAGCTGTTTCAGGCATGCATCAAGATAGGCGACAAGAAGGCCCCAGGACCCGACGGCATCCCGAACAAGGCAATAAAAGTGGCTATAAAAAGAAGACCAGACCTGTTCATGAGGACTATGCAAAAGTGCCTCGAAGAAGGAACGTTTCCCGAAAAGTGGAAAATGCAGCATTTGGTCCTGCTACCAAAAGGGAAGAAGCCTCCAGGAGAACCATCTTCTTATCGCCCAATATGCCTATTGGACACCATGGGAAAGATCCTCGAGAAGATAATCTACAATAGATTACTTGCAGTGGCAGAAGAGAAAGGAGCCCTCTCAGACTACCAATTTGGCTTTAGGAAAATGCGATCCGCTGTTGATGCCATAAGAGCAGCAGTTGACATCGCAAAAGGCGCCATCGAAGGCGAAAGATGGCTCCACGGGACAAAGGAGTATTGTGCGATAGTAACGTTGGACGTTAGAAACGCTTTTAACTCAGCGAACTGGTCTTTCATTAGAAGATCCCTCTCCAGAATGCATACACCGTACTACCTGCTACGTATAGTGGCAAGTTACTTCAACAACAGGAAGTTGAGATATAACACAGATGAAGGTGAAAGATACTACAATGTCACTGCCGGAGTTCCACAGGGATCGGTCTTAGGGCCCTTATTGTGGAACATCATGTACGATGGAGTACTACGATTGGCGCTACCTGAGGGAGTGACGGTAATTGGATTCGCCGATGACATTGCCGTTGTGACAGTAGGTAAACAGATTCATACTGTTGAATCCACTACAAACGAAGCAATTGCCCGGATAAAGGATTGGCTAGCAACAGCCAGCCTAGAACTAGCAGATCATAAAACAGAAGCTGTCCTCATAACAAGTCGAAAAACCGTAGAGATCGCCAACTTCCAGGTCGGTAACCAAATAATTAGGTCCAAAGAAGCGGTACAATTCCTTGGAGTAATGCTGGACAATAGATTGCGATTCAAAATACACGTGGACTACATAGCCAAGAAAGCATCGCAAATGCAAGGTGCTCTCTCACGCATACTCCCCAACATTGGTGGACCTGGATACGCAAGAAGGATCCTACTCTCCAGAGTTGTTATACATCAGTTTTACTGTATGCAGCTCCAGTCTGGGCGCAGGCACTGAGAACAAAGGAGACTAAAAGGAAACTATTATCGACATACAGACTCTCCGCGCTACGAACAATTAGCGGCTTTCGAACCATATCGGACGAGGCTGCCTTTGTAATAGCTGGAATGGTTCCTGTCGATATTCTTGCTGACGAAATGTTGAGGATATATAGTAGAAGAGCCTTAAACCAATACAATGGTGGTGAAATCAAGAAGATTAAAATTTAAGAAAAGGCAGCGTCAATAGCAATGTGGCAAGCTCGCTGGAATAATACAACGAAAGGCAGATGGACATACCGACTTATACCGGTAATCCAGGAATGGATAGAACGTGACCATGGAAACTGCAATTATAACCTTACGCAGTTCTTATCGGGCCACGGCGGCTATCGAAAATATCTGCACCGTTTCGGACATGACAGCTCACCATTTTGCCCCGAATGCATAAATGAATACGAAGATACCGAGCACGCAGTATTTTATTGCCCCCGCTTCATGGCATGGAGAACTACTCTGCCCAGCCCGTCAGAAACCGTCAACCACATGTTGCAATCACAGGAGAATTGGGCGGAATTATGTAATTTTATAACCATCCTACAAAATGAGCTACGGAGAATTGAAAGGCAAAGAAAAGCCACAGTAGAAGCCTTAGAGGCCGCAGAAACACCAGAAACAGGTGACACAACACGAATAGCTTGAATGCTAACCAGCCCCGCGAAGTAATACCTAACGGCAGTCCCGCGGGGATAGTGGTTGAAGTGTGTTGGGTGTGGATTAGTACGTAGGCGCATTCCTGGCATCGATTATTCGGGCTTGCGAATCGTGCATGTTGGCAGCATAGACAAACCATACTGAGACCCCCAACTCACAATCCTCTTGCCGCTGGCCCCCTCAGTTTTTTTTTCAAATTCGCCATTTTGTATTCCTATCGGTGTTATGTCAAATATGAATCCGTGTGACATGCAAAAACATACAAAAAATACAAAAATAAATGCTGCCAACCTCGGCAACCGTGGGGAAATGTGAAAGAGTTCGGGAATACCACATATTAGCATACCTAACTGAATGCCATTGGTTAGTAATTATAAATTTTTTGAAGGTGAATAATTTGATTTGTGTGGTTAATAAAACTATCTAAAGGAGATGTTTTATATACTAGAAATATATTGGGACAAATATGGTTGTGTATTTCCCGCTTTTGGATATAATTAACTTCGATTTCGTGTGTAAATTTTTCTTCAATAATAAAGAAAATTTGCTCAAAATGTTTTTATTTTCCCTCAACCAACCTACATTCTTAATTTTTCGTAAATATTTTAAGTAAATGTACACTTATTCCTAAAACAAATTATTATTCACACGTAACGAACAATTTCAAATTCAACGGATAAAATTCTATGAACGCTGCAAGGCATTTTGCCCAAAGCGGAAGTGGCATATGCAAGGTGCGAGTGTATTTGTTTCTGAAGTTAGGTGACATTTGTCAATACGAATTTCTATGTAACAATACAAGCGCACTTAGAATTTGCCACCCCATAGAAATATAGCTTGTAGGCTAAGTAACGGGAAATCGGCCGAAGTTGGTGGTCTCAGTATTGTCTCTGGTTGGCAGCACGGGCTACCGCATCTTTAGAAGATTACCACATCCATTGGCGCAACAAAAAAAAAAAAAAAACATTCTAGCATATGCAGACATAGATTTGGGTAATTTTTCGTCTTGGTTATCATCATTTGTTGGAAAAGCTATTTTTATTTTTGCCTATAGGCAAACGGCCTTACCAATAATCAACTTTAGTCTGGCAGTTTATGCAAAGACCCCACACTTTCCAAAATCCCTTTACCAATAAACAAATATAGTTGCCAGAATATCGCTAACTGTAGGGTTAAATGTTAATGTTCAGAAACCCATGTTTATCTATGGCATTAGCTAAATAAATCCTTCCGAAATGTCATTTTGAAGAGGAGTGTTGCCCAACTATCCTAATGGATGGTATGGAATTTCGTAATAGGAGCAAATTTACATACGCTGTTGTTCAGCCTGACCGTTTATAATTATAAACAAATTTTAGTAAATTGTTAATATTTTCTGATTTTATTCGTTGGAATACAACAATGCAAGTGGTTTTTAAGTCTAGCAAACACAAGTTTGTTATGTATGCACAAAATTGAAAAATAATGCATTTTTGTTTATTTCTAAACACTTACCGCCGTATTAATAAACAAAAATGTGCACAAGTAAGTTAGCTAGTAGGCATTAGAGAGCATACAAAAATTTGACGTAACTGCTGAATAACGAGTTGATAACTTTTACTCAGCGTTTATTAATATGTGGGTTAAAATATGTACTTCGTTTATTTTGATTAAAAGAAATGGTTAGTGCTTTTCTCTGCTTTATTTTGTTTAACCGCTAGTGCTTGCTTTATGATTGATTTTCATTTTAGTTTGTAACGAATGCATGCTAAGAAAAAAATAAATTTGATATAAGTTTGCGATCTTTCCAGGAATTTCTTGAGAGTAGTCGCTAAGAGAATAAAATATCTGTTCATTTAATATTGGACAGCTCATACCTGAATACTTTTTTTTTACAATTCTCAGTACCTTAGGCGGCAGGTAGATTTTGGATGAAGATCTCAAATATTGGTGTGGAAATGGTTGTTGTGAAAAGGGTTATTTCGCGGAAAATATAGATAGAAGAATTGTCAGTATTCAGCAAAATCCATGCGAAATAATAAATTTGGGAACTGCTGGAGGAATATCAGGTAGTATGTGCGAATTTAAGATATACAAAGTTCTGTATTACTTAGTGCGAATTCATCTAGGAGAACACATGACAGTTTATGTATATGTAGAAGAATGTCCAAGGTTTTATATTTTTTTTCCGAATTAAGTAATAAAGCTATGCAATTTTTAGAAGATCAAATTGTATTTATATTCACACCTTCATATACTTTTGCAAGTACTGTTTTGCAAACGGAAATGAATAAGCAGGTTATTATTTCTTTCGAAAATATTCATTTGCTAACGATCTAAATGTGATCTTTAGACTACCAATAAGTTTTGATTTGCATTATCAGCCAACGAATAAATCAAAGCATTCTAATAAACTGTGTTCCGTTTATTGTATAATTTAAAAGAGACCTTATTACGACACAAATTCACTCATAAATCAATCGTGAAGTATTAGAAAACAAAGGAAAGCGTACTATAAAAAGTACCGAAAATTGTGTGCGATCGAACAATAAGGCATTACTGATTTGCATACGATATTTGACAGATCAGCGGATATTTTGTGCATTTACTATTTTCTGTTTTGTTTTTTGCTTGTAATAAGCTTCAAAAAGCATTTAAAAGAAATCTGCTGGGCAAATTAATTTGCAATTTAAATATTCCTTTTTTTAGAATAAAATCCTCGTTGTGAAATAAACCATTGACCTTGTTTTTTACGAAAACAAATTATGAAATTTGAATTCTGCGATGACAAAAAATGTAATAGTTTCTAAGAAAGTTGTCGCACTAGCAAATGTGGAGGTCTAATTGTTTATTGGAACCGTTTCACTAATGCTGTACATTTTTACTAAAGCTGGCAACCAGCTAATCGTCGACATTAGTGTTTGATTATTAGTAAGGCCGAAAATGTCTGTTATGTTTTCATTATGGAATGAGGAAGCAGTAATAATGCAGTTGGTATACAATTGTTAGTGTTTTTTTTTTTCGACTGGCCTGTGTCTGGGGGGGCACGTGTCCCCCCCCCCCCTTGGATCCGCCCTTGATTAGCGAAGTAGTCTAATCTAACTTTAAGATAAATAGAGTCACTTTCACGATAATAAAAACAGCTATAATTTTTTCGATCATTTTTTTTATTATTATTATTATTTTTTTTTTATTTAACAATACAATCTCTTGTTGTCCTTTTTCCACTTCTTGTAATTTATGTTTTCTTTTTTTAAATACTGTATATATATTTATATATAATATTCTAAAGGTAAATTTATATATAAATATATATAGACATATAAATTACTTACAGTTTATAATTTATTAATAGTATGTTTCTTTAAATTTTAAATAGTATTTTTAAATTTAATTTCAAGTCATTTCACATGATTCGCGAGGTTGGGCAATACATTACTTATTTTTTTTCATATCAATCATATATAAGTATGTTAATTCATATACATACAGAATTCAGATTTATATATATATATATATATATAATAACATATATATATATATTTAAATAAATAATATAAATATAATTAATTAAATAAACCGAAAATGGAAAGTGCGAGGGGATGTAGAAAAACCGACTGTGGTTTAATAAAGAAGAAAAGTTTTCCTTACAAGTGGAAGACTATTGAAACGCATAAGAACTAAATGATATCAACTGGATACGCAATTTGTGGGAGCGAATAGGTCGGGATGCAAGAGGCAAGGGTATGCATTTAAAACAAAAACAAATTGTAAACACTTTTTTTTGTCCATATGTATATAATAAAACATTAATTATAATATAATAATATGCACATTTTTATTTAATTTTAAATATTTTGAAATATATAGGAACTTCTTACGTTTTTTTGTTTTTAGTTTATTTATATTGTTTTATATTTTCTCGTTATAATTAAACTATATAAATCTTACTAAAAAAAGCTGAACATAAATTATAAAACAAAAAAATAATAATAAATATAATTCCTGGAAATCGAAATATAAGCAATTGCTTACTTAGTAATGTATATATGTTCAAAGTTACTATTTTTGAATTTGCTTCACTTTTACTAAATGGATTACGTATACTGTGATATGTTGTCTTATCGTTTAATCTTCTTATTTTTTAAATGGAGAACAATTTTTAAAAACGAGGGTTTGATAAGAGATAAGATCAAATTATTTGGAGGATAACAAACTGGAGAAATTTTTACATTTTTGTACTCAAAAAACAAAACAAAAAAATATTTTCTCTGTTTTCTTAAAAAAAAAACTTTTTTATTTGTATACTTATATCATATATAGTTTTTTTTTTTAAATATTATGTTAAAACTTAAAAATGGCTTTTTTAGTTTTTACCTTGTTTTTTATTTAACTTAGTGTGTACTAAATTTTTGTTTAATTCACATAGTTTTGCGAGGATTCGAATATTTTTGTTTTTCTTTAATTGTGTTTTTCTATTAAAATAAATTTTTAATTATTTTAGTTTTCTATGGAAAGGTATGTTTTCCTTTTATTCTAATGTGAATATTTTTTTATTACTATTTAATGAAAAGACCTTTCTTTTAGGAACTTGTATGTATTTTTTTTAACAGTTTTCACGTTTTTTGTAGGTTAATAAAAACTAAAGAACAAAAATTAAGGTAATAGTAAAACGAAAATATATAAAAAAGGTTTGAACAAATTGTAAAAAATACTTTCTCTTCATAACTTCTTTGTTTACTATAAATTTCGACACTTATGTTTTTTGAATGCTTGGTGTCTATTTCTCTTTAATGACCTTAAGTAATATAATAGTAATTTTGTTTTAAATATCGTTTTAAATATATATATTTATAATGTTGCATGTATAAATATTGTGATACAAATTAGGAACTATATTTTTCAGTTAATTTGTTTATTACTCATACATATTCGTTTTGTTTTCTAAATGAAAGCAAATGGAAATATAATTTTGTAAAATTGTGTATTGCAATGGGACCAGAAGTTAATTTATAGTTTATACCTATATTTGTATAATAGGGAAAAATTATGAAGGCGAAATTAGCTTGGGAGGGTATGAAAGGCATATAACCCGTGAGATAAACGCTGTTGTTGTCCTAAAACGGTCGTAACTTTTGTAAACCTACATCGTAATAACACATTTCCTTTAAATTATTATTATTTTTGTTGTATTTATAAGGACAGTGCAATGGAAAAATACTGCTCAGATCTTCCAAACTGAGAAGGCGAAACAAATTTTGGAAATAGTCAAGGTTTACATAAATACTGATTTTGAATTGCGTTTCATTTAAAAAATCTCACATCTTCATAATATGTAGTATACATAAATGTATATTTACGTTTATTTAAGTTTATATTTACGTTTATTTATTGCACTAATTGTTATTAAAAGTTAAAAATTATACACAAAATATATTTTTATGGCTTAATACGCCGAAATGATTAAATGACGATGTTTAAGATAATAGTAAAATATTTGTCGCCAAATGATTATCAATAATAGTATAATAGCTTACACTTCACTACAACATAAACATGTTTTTCAACCTTTTCTGAGAAAAATAAAAACAAATAAATTATCCATAAAGTCAATAATAAAATAGATACGCCTTTAAAAAATGTAATATTTTAATACACATACTGGTACATAAAATTAATAAAATTTAAATATAGTATTAGAAAGTTTTTGTTTGCCTTTTCAAATATATATATTTATTAATCTTTTATAGTAGGTATATTTTATTTAGTTTTAATATTTTTGAATTGTTATTTTTTCTTCACATTGTTTAGTAAGTTCTTTTGAATTGTTTTCTTCTTCGTCTCTATTTAATAGTAATACTAAGTTTATTTAATTTTATATATTTAATATATAGGAACCTTTTAATTTTCACTTATAAATTTAAGAGCAGTTACGATTTATATTATTTAAGTTATTATTATTATACTTGTTTGTCAATTTCTTCATTCGTTTATGTTTTCTGTTTGAATATAATATTTATGTAGGGAGACAAGTTAGTTATTAATATTAAGAATTAACATTTATACATTTATATGTGGTTTCTATCTTTTTAGTTGATTTTCTGATTCGAGTTATATATGTAGCAGCATAGTTTAGTTAAGTTCCATGTTCATTGTTTTCTTCGAGTAGGAATAGTGGCCGACGGGTTGCTTTTAATTCTCAGAGATATGATTCTTTGGAGTGTTAAGGTCCTTCGGTTAAGAATAGATAAGTCAGTCGATTTTCAAGTGAATTATTTATGAGAAGTAAATAAGACCTTCGTGTTGGTTCTATTTCCCAAAACTTATGCATAAGGAGACAGCATTTATTTTAATATGTATTTCGAATGTAGTTACTCTTCTCTTTCGTTTTTTTTTTTCTTTCGTGTTAAATAAGAAAAATTAAAACAATTTAAGATTGGCACCCATGAAAATGTGTTTTTATCTAATTAAATTTTTTTCTTAGAACTTTTTTTTTAATTTTTACTTGTGTTTAGATTTTTACGATAAATTTTCGCTTATCCTAGGAACTTTTTCCTTAAAATTCTAATATTATTTCCTTATTAAATTAATTATTTTACGTAGGAACAGTTTGACTTGTAGTTAGTTTTTTGTGTTATTCTTGTTTGGTTTTATAATTGTACAAACAAAAACGAATATTTAATTTTTCCTAGTATAAATTTCCCATTTTTGTGTTTTTTGTTTAAAATAGGAACTTTGCGTTTTTTGTTCAATAGTTTTTCTTTTAATTGTGAATATTCAATGTGAGTGACTACCATTTTTCATTAGTAATTGTATGTAATTTTGAGCGCATTATTTCTTATATAATTTTTTTCTGATCTACGAAGATTGGCCGAAAGTTTCCAAACTTTTGAAAGTTTGCAGTTAACACTAAAAAGAAACTAAGAATTTTTTTTAGATTTCAAATGTTTTCAATATGAGGAGAGATATAAGATGGAAATTGGGCATCTAAGCTCGGTAACGATAGGATAAAGTTTTTTTTACTAAATATAACTTGCTTAGCAAAGTAATTTAGAATCTTAAGCACACAATTACCACAGCTACACTCTACTTGACACATCGGGAATTTATACAATATATTCATCACAAGTGGAAATGACTTGACGGCATCAGCTAATTTTAATGGGATGGGTTTAAAAATGTTCACGTTCAGCGCCATTCATTTTCAACGAGCGGGATTAAGAATATATGTTAATTCAACTAAAGTCAAGACACACAACAAAAAAGAAAAAAAATCTGTTTATACACTTTTTTCACAAACGTGGCTGGTTTACTTTACTTTGATTTGCTTTTGGTGGCTGAAATAGATATTCACTAAACGCGACTTGATTCATATATTCCTAATCTGAGTGCTAGATTCAAGTTAATAACTATTAGAAGACCACACACCCAGTTCGTTCAAAAGTAGATTCACCAGCTATTTTAATATTTCAGTGTGCACTTTAAAAACATGATCAATATTCGTACTAACCTTTTCTGTCAATTACATAATTGTACCTCAATTTCGGTTCAATTTACAACCGGTTCACTTGCCGCCGATAACTGAAAAAAAGAAGACAACTATTTTATTTTCGCTGTAGAAGGGTTCAAATCACAAAAAACCAGGAAGACTAAAGACACAACAAATCAACGCTAAAACGAAACGAACCGAAATAAAAGACACCAATACAAAATAAATAAAACATAAAATTTGTATATAAATAAAAGTTCTTATTTATTGAAAAACAAAATTAATGTTGCTTTTAGTGTTTTTTTTTTGTTTTTCTTGAGAAAACAAGTATATAAATTAATAACTAAAAACTAATATAAAGAAAAAATAATATGATTGTCTTTCTTTGAAATGAAAATAAATGTAAATTGTAAGGGATACTTCCAAATAAACTTTTTTAACTACACGATAAATATTCTTTCTTTTATAGGTATAGGTGTATATATAAATGGAACATTTGCAGATTAATGTCCTGGATTGAAACGATTTAACTACATATCTCCTCTTTAAATTTAATTTTCGAACTTATTTTATAATCTTAATCAATCGAGGACAAAAATTAAAACAAAATAGTTTATGCAAAAATGTAAGTCCGAATTTTACAAGTTTTTCCATCTCATATATATTTTTTTGTTATACTTAAATGCTAAAGGAAGCTTTTTGAGAATTGTTTATTTTATGTTTATTCAGTTGTTGTTTTATATGCGAGGTTTTTTTTTATATTGATATGTTTTATACTTTTAAACATTAAAAGTTCCTAAAGTGAATTACTGCTGTGCGGTCTTATTACCAAGAAAATTAACAAGTAAATTTAAATGCACGGGATACATTTATATATATATATATTTTAATTTTATATCGTTAGTCTTTTTTCATTCTAGTGGTAAATATTTTGATTAAATTTAAAGTTTATTTTATTTTTTCTAATGAGAGTACTAAATTATTTTATAATGTAGCACAACCCATAGTAAAATTTTGTATTCTTTTGATCGCCTAATATCTTGTTTATCTATTTACATTAAACATATTTTGTACAAACTCTTACTTCATGTATAGACACAAACACAATCTGTATGTAGTATGTACAGTGATCATCTCTGTTATAATGAAAAACAATATTTCTTAAGATCGAAAGAAAATTTAAATAAAATAAGATATGAAGTCTATAAAAATATAAAATTTGTAAGCTCTATCCCATTAATGTGTATATCACATGGCTTGACTTCTAGTCATGTGATTGAATTCAATAAACAAAAAAAATAAAAACATTCAAATTCTAACTGTCTCTAATCTACAAAAGCAACTCACCACTCATTTGACTATAGTTAAAGAGCTGTTGTAACATTTCAGAATGATTTGATGTTAACGGGTTATCTGTGTTAATTTTCAGCAATATATTGTTTTCCATTGTTGGTGGCAAAGCCGATGATAGTGCATCACATTGGGGATGCTGTTGTTGTTGATGCTGCTTGGCTAATGCAGTAGCTGCAGCGAAATGTTGCTGCAACTTGTTGAAGTTTCTCAATGCTAATGCGGCTTTATTAGCTTCATTTAAAGCCAAATCTTCGTTTTGTTTTTGAGTTGTGCTATCGTCGTCGTCATCCTCAATTTTTTCCATGTTACCATCAATATCGGTAATATTGAAACTATGATTATCCATTACAGCTTTGTTTTCATCGTTGTAATTTGTGTCGGAACGCTCTGCATCCGACTGGTTGTTCTTATGCTGTTGATTGTACAGCTGAGAATATATACTATTAAATTCGTGCTCCATGCTGTTGTCAGCATGTTGCTGGTCATCATTTTTACTACTACTTGATTCGAGCAACATTCGCACCTGTGCGATATGCTGGGATGAGAAAGCGTGCTCCAGAATGTTGACACTTTGCAAATGGCAAATATTGCAATCGCGTATTTCTGGAATGACGGTTGTTGTTGAATCAATGTTTGACTTTGGAGATGTGTCGTTCTCAAATGTATTTTCATCATGTTGAAATCGTTGATTACGGGATTTCTTCTCCTTGGCTCTGGCGTTCTGGAACCAAACCTGTAGAAAAATTATATTTCTTATATTAATGCAACTATAAATTCTCTAACAACATTGTTTAAGTAAAAAGACCAACCCCAAAACAAAACCCATTATGCCCAATCTCAAAATCAATGCTAACCTGAATGACACGTTTTTGTAATCCAATCTCCCGGCCAATATTTGAGCAGTCAGTCATCGAAGGTGTTTTAACGTCAAAGAATAGCGTCTTTAGTATGCGTACCTGCATATTGCTCATCTGTGTGCGAAAGCGTTTTTTTTGTTGTGCGCTGTGGTTACTTGAAGTCTGGCTGAGTGGTGAGTTGGTGTTGTCACGCTCATTTCCAAGGAAATCATTTGAATTATTACCATTAATTGTGGTGTTGTACTCATTAAAGATACAACTGATACCATTGTCTAATGCACTTGAGTCGTATTGACGTTGACTACCTCCATTGGCAAGTCGGTTCACCACTAGGCTACCGTTGTTTAATGACGATGAAGTATTAAAAAAATCATTGGACTCATCATGATCATTATTAGAATCAGAGAAGCTTATTTCGCTTTCGCTCTGTTCGTACTTGTTGTTGTGGTGATTTGTTGATAGAGGTGCCTTGCTAAGATCAAGTGGAGCTCCTTCACCTTTAACTAGAGCCAGAATACATGCGGCAGTAGGCGCTACGGAAGATGAACCCAAAGATGGTGTAGCAGCTGATGCGACAGACACTGTGGGTGGTTCTATTATCTGTTGAATTTGTTCCCTTTTCTCTTGCTTTTGTGTATGGTCACCTTCGCCATTTTTCATTCCGAAAGAAGCTGCAGTTCCCGACAAATTTAACAGACTGTCAGAGAACTTCAAGTCAGGAATTTGATCAACATTGATGGCTTGCTTATCACCATGCTTGGACTGCAGATGCCACTCGAGAGCAGACTTGATTTTAAATATGGCGGCACAGTGCGGACATTTTTTATTTATAATTTGAATATTCTGACGAAACTGACCTTTTCGTTCCCGTGCGCGTGAGTTTTGATACCAGACCTGGGTGGTAAAACAAGGTTTGTGTGTGTGTTTCTATTTTTTTTTGTTTTTAATATGTATATAATTTAGGATTGGTGATTGGTTGGATGTCGAGCATGCCAAATAAAGTTAAGGTAAAACAAAAAATGACAAATACGGAATAACAATCAAAGACAGAAAACACAACACGACAATATACGAGGGACGCATCTGTTAGGTTGTTACTAAAAATGAAAATAAAACCAAAACAAAAAATCAAACTCCAACTCCAATTCACTTAAAAAAACATAAAAATGTAAATAAATCAAAACGACAATCAAGCTCACCTGTACAACACGTTTCTTAAGGTTGACCTTCTTGGAAATCTCCTCAAGCATTTTGCGACTTGGGTTCGACTCATTCTGATAGCATTCGTATAAAAAATTTAACTGCTCTGGCAAAATGGTCGTGCGTAATCTCTTGTTGTTCTGCTTTTCAGTCGTTGTTATGGTCTCTTCGGTTTGATGGCCAACATTTGTGACGGACTCTTGATGCTGGGCGATTTCAGAATCCATATCCATTTCAGTATTGTTGTTATTGTTAAGAGGAGAGCTTTTTGTCACAGAATGTGTTGTTAAATTGTTAATAGAGAGTTTCAGTGATTGTACAGCAGCTTCAGATGTGGTGGCAGCAGCAGCGATAGGTGATATATCTAAACGATTTGAGATAAGGGAAGAATTTTCTTGTTGTTTCGGATGATGCGAAGGCATCGGGCAATGACGATTATTACTTATGGAATTGTCTATGATAGTACTACCAGAAGTTATTGCATTCACTGTTGTAGTTGGTAATGTTACTGTTTGTACCCCGCTCCCACCACCAGCTGCTGTTGTCCCTGATAGCAGTTTGGCTTCTGTGGCGGACAAAGATATCGGAATCTGGTTGCTGCTGCTGATGTTGCTGCTGGTATCTTTGTTCCCAATACCATCACCACTGCTGCTGTTCAGAAACACTGGTGAAGGCGTTGGCGTTGCTGCTGTGACGTTGGCAGTGGAACTTATTACAGTTTCTATTGGGGATGTTGACGAAACTTGTTGCTGCTGCTGTTGTATTCCTACCACATTGTTTACGGACGCTGCTGCTGCGCTGCTCAGATTCAGCAATGGTGGAAAATCATGTATTCGTTGGGGCGAGGCATCTAACTGAAAAAACTTTTTCGATTCACTGAGTTGATAATATTGTAGGAGAAATTCCATATTTGGTTTATTAGCATCATCTTTCAGCATCATGAGGCTGGCAGCACTACTCGGTTGTTTTGATTCATTTCGCAGATAGTACTGAAATAAAAAATCGTAATTGCTGCGCTTTTTTAGTTCATTTTGTTGGTAAAAGTTAGCCAAGTATTCGAGATCCAGTTCTGGTTGTTGTTGTTGTGCAAATTGCTTCTTGAGATCGGTATTGGTCTCATTTTGCATGAAATACTGGTACAGAAAGTCGTACTGATCATTTTTAAATTTCTTACTGAAGGCTTCATAGTCATTTTGTTGCTGTTGATCATCGGATGAGATTTGCGAATCGGAATATTTACGTTTTTTTTGCCGGCTCAAATCCATCGAAGTATCTTGCTGTTGGCTGCTGTGATTTCCCTGCAGATTTTGTAAGATCCCAAAAGGCGACGAATCGCTGTAACTCTGATTCATGAAGAGATTTGGATTCATAAGGTGTATTAGTTGATGTTCCTTGAACAGTTCATAACGGGTGAAGGTTAGCTGACATTTGTCACATTCTAATTTCTGTAGCGGCGAAGTGCTATCAATGTGACCTCCAGTTGCAGCAGTCGCTGATTGCTGTTGCTTAAAATTATGCTGCGGCGACGAAAGCAAGGTCATTCCTGGACTTGTAGGGTGACACGGGATCGCTGGCGGAATTGGTGGAGCAGCAGCCCCACCAACTGCTGACACCGCAACCACTGCAGCAGCTGCCTGTTGTCCAACTATATTCGAAGACATCAAGTTAGCGTTGTTGATGTCTATGCTCGAATTGGAGTCCTCACTGCTAAGACTTTGCGCAATCTGCGCAGCAGCTATTTGTGCTTTTGCCGATTTCTTATTGTTCTCTTCCTTGAAACAGTGATTTTTTTGGTGGCGAATGAGTTCATAGTACCGCTGAAAAACTAGGTTGCACTTCTTGCAGGCGTAGTTGATGTTTTGCTTCTTCTCTTCGGACTCATAGAAGGTATTGTTCGGTTGATTTTCATAGATCTTACGTTGTTTCTGACGGGCGTTCTGTAATGAGCAGAAAAAAAAGCAAAAATGCTTCGAATTAGAAAAAATAGAACTTTGTGTGGTTGCCTTAGATAACCTACCTGAAACCAAACGACAATAACTCTTGGTGACAGCAGCAGCAATTTGCTTAAATATTCCAAGTCGCTGTCTTTAGGATAAGAGTTATTTTCGAAAAACTCCTGCAACACTTTGATTTGATAGTCGGTGAAGCGAGTGCGATTGGCCCGTTTGCCGCTCGATGTAGAGCTATTCGATGAGTTAGAGTTGGTCTCAAAATTGCTATTCTTCTCAAACATTTTGTTCATTTGAAACTTTTTTGGAGGACCCATATTGTTCAAATTGCTAATATTGGCCATATTATTCAGCGGGAGATTGTCTATTTGCTGACCAAGAATGTCTGAAATGTTACTGCTGTATGGTGTCGACGTGCTATTTGGGGTTTGGGGGCGTGATAGAATCTCAGAGCTTCCACTTTCGGACTTCGTCTCAAAGTTGTTGTAGAACATTGATTGCTGATGGTGTGATTGCATTAATGATTGTTCGCTATCGTGATCTTTGTTTAGCATAATTTGCTGGTCACAATCGGAACTGCCAATGTCATCAGTTGGTTCTGATTTAATATGGATGTCTCCACGATCGCTGGTAACGCTTGACGGGTGAGACGAAGGACGATTGTCTTGTTGCTGTTGTTGTTGCTGCTGTTGGCGAGAGAGATCGAGCTGTTGTTGTTGCTGGTGGAAGCTCAGCTGGGGAAAATTCAAATCACTGGATTGAGATGATGGGGGGCGTTGCTGTTGAAGATGTTGCGACTGAATCTGCTGCTGCAGCTGTTGCTGCTGAAGTTGTTGTTGCTGCTGCTGTTGATGTTCGCGTTGTTGTTGTTGCTGCTGTTGTTGTTGTTGCTGCTGCTGTTGTTGTTGAAGAATATGGAAGCCGCTAATGCCGCCACCTCCGCTTTCAGATAAAGGGGTAACCTTGGTTTGTCCAGTACGTTCATATTCTTCTAGATTCAGCGTTGTTGATGGTGGGTTGTTAAAGTTATATGGCGAGTCTTTGTTGCGTTGCCTTTCCTTGAACAGCGTGTTGCGGAACCAATGTTTGACAACCTTCATATTTGCGTTTGTGATAGGATAAGGATGGGATGTAGTTTTTGTAGGTTTTTCTTTTGGAATTCGCTAAAATTTAAATCGTATAATCGAGTACATACCTTCATTGGGAGATTAGCCTTCTTGGACATTTCCATGATGCTCTCTTCACTTGGCGAATTATTGATATCGAAATGGGCACGAAGGATTTTCAGCTGATCATCAGTAATACGAGTGCGAGCTCGTTTTTGATTGCTGGTATTCTGTTCAAAGAACACAAACTCCTTTATCAATAATTACATTCCTAGAAGGGATTACAAGCACTTACCTGCGAAGCAGCTGCCGTCTGTTGCTGTATCAACTGTGTGGCCGGTGTTGGCGGTAATTCAGCGACTGTTGATGGTGCATTTCCTGAAACCGATGGACTTTGACCGGCTCCTGCTGCCCCAAAAATCAAAGGCGGGGCCAAATTCATAAAATTAAGCGACATTAAGTGATGAAACTGCATAATATTTAACATGTCTAGTGTATTTATTGGTAGATTACTCATATTCGGTAGATTTTGTTGCATATTCTGTAAGTTTTGCAGGCTTTGCAAATTCTGTAAATTTTGAAGATTGTGTGGCAGACCTGTGAAATTCGGTGGAAAGTTTTGAAAATTTTGTTCCATTATTTTTTGGGCCAACATGGTCGGGTCTAGATTGATTTTTTGCACAATATCTGGAGTTAGGCTTTGTTGTTGCTGTTTTAATAATGCCGACGCCATGGCTGACACTGTTACGGTGTTGGGGCTGGTCGCCGCTGTTGGCTGCGAGGTTGAAGGCATTATGGGGGAGGTTTCGCGTAAGACTGCTCCCAAGTCTGTCGTAGGCGCTGGAGAACTACTTTCGCTGCATACGGTGGATGTTGTTGCACCTAAATTAGTTTCAGATTTATTTAAAGAAATAGTAGATTCATTCTGATTTGCAATATTTAACAGTAAGGATGATGGTGATGGAGGTTGTTGGTCGAGATAAAAGATTTTTAATTTTTCTGCGAATTCTTCTAATAACTCTATGGGAATCTTCTCATCGTGTATTTCCTCGCAGTGTGTCTTCAACACGAACACTGACGAGAATTCTTTACTGCAGTTACGACAGTAATAATTGCCAGAGTCAGTAGCTGGACACAGCTTATTTATCTCATTGAATTGCTTTACAATATCAAAACCGTATGTTTCCAGAAGGGACTTATATACTTGGTCATTGAATGTCGGCGTTGTCATTGGTGATGTTGGACTCTCCGATGATAAAGGCGGTGTTATCGGTTTCTGCTGTTCCTGAAAGCGGCAAGCGCGTGTTTGGTGCAAGACACTTCTCATATGAATATCAAGTGTACTTCCCTGGGCATAGGCCACTTTGCAAATGTCACATTTAAATCGCTTCTTAGGACTCTCATAGTCGGATTCGAGAGATATTTTTCGTTTCGAGCTCAGCGATTTGCTGATTGTCACTACACACCCAGCACCACCACAGCAAGTGCTACCACTACCACCAACAATTGGCTCTATTACTTGTCCGCTACAGTCGACAGTTCCATCCACAAAATCAGTTGGGAGCACGGGGGATGCGATCGGCGTCACTTGTGATACCATACCACCGCTCTGCTGCTTTTTCACCTTATGTAGGTGCGATACACTGTTGTAGTGCACCAAAAGTATGTTCTTTTGGGTAAAACTTTCACGACACACTTCGCACTTGAAAGGACGATTCGGATCGAGATACTTTTCCAATGGATATATACTCAACTTTTCATTGCGACGATGATGAATCGATTTATAGTGCTTCGCTAGATAGATCTGATTTGTGTAGGCAACTTTGCACTTGTGGCACTTAAGCTTACGTTCCACATCGCTGTAATTTGCTTCTGACATTTGTTGGGAGTTCAGATAGTCATCAAATGGGATTGTGTTGGTGCTATCGCTGCTTAAAATTTCTATTGCAGCTGGTGGTGGTGGTGGTGGTTTAGGTGGTGGTGGTGGTGGCAGGAGTGCTGTTGTTAATGTTGAGTTATTAGAAATATCTTTAATCAAAACACCGAATTGACCATCACCAACATCATCATCATCGTAATTATTAACGTAAGTTTTGCTGAATTGATTTGTCGTACCTGTAGTCGCTGCTGTAACTGCTGCTGCAGTTGCCGTAGTGTTACCAGCAGTTTCTTCCTCTCCCCGACTGATAGTAGGCGTAACCGACGCAGGAGTTTGTGTCAGTTCCCCACTGCTATTAGGAGATGGGATGGGACTTCCAGTTGCTTGCAATTGATTGTGCGCTTGTTCCATGTGTTTGTGTAAGGATTGAGTGCTGCGGAAATTCCGGTTGCATATCATACACTTCGTAGCATCACGCATTGTATGATATAAGGAATGAGTGTTTAGTTTTTCTTGCGTTTTAAATGCCAGCGAACATTGCTTACATCTGTACTTGTACACATGACGCTCAGAAATCACTATATTCATGTGGCTGTCTTTGTAGTGCGTCAACATTTGCAGTAAACTACCAAAGAGCTGTTGACAATGCTTTGCCAAACACTGATATTGCTCGTTTGCCATTTGATAGTGTTGCGCGTCGTTAGCGTGCATCAACAAATGCTGCTGCAACTTGAATGCAGCACCACACTGCGAGCAGGCGTATTCTTCGCTAGGAACATTTTGGTGAGCAGATGAAACAGATGAACATGATTGCTGTTGCTGCTGTTGCTGATAGTGTTGCTGTTGCTGCTGTGAAGTTAAATTTCCAACATCTGAATGAGGTGTGCTTGAACTGCGAGGTTCTGGAGTAGTGCTAGTACTACTACGTCGGCTGCTATTTAGCCAATGAGTATTGTCAACTAGTTGAAGTAGTCTCGCCAAACCATCACTATTCACACTATGCACACCCATGAGATGCATTTCAAGAGACTTCTTTTCGCTAAATGTATCCTGGCAAAGAGGACACATAACAGAGTTAATTGCCGAAGAACAAGCTACGTTGACCGCGTTTCTCGAGTTCGACGACTCAGTTGGATCTTCAAACGGATCACACTCATCATTCGACTGAGGATCGTCCATGGCATTCATTCGTTCAGTTTTTACTTCAGACAACATACTTGTCCCGGCCGCAGATGTTGCGAATCCTTGTTCACTGTGCTGTCGCTTACTTTGCATTTGCACTGGCGAAGATGATTTACTCCGAGATTGTGAGGCTGCAGCATTTGCTGCTACGGCTGCCGCTGCAACAGCTGCATGAAAGGCATGCAAAGCAGCAGGATTTGTCGGTATCGTAAGGTAATCATGTTCAGATACATTTGGATGCATGTTTGAAATGTGATGTTCCATTTCATGTTTGATTTGAGCGAAATAATCACAATTGTTGCATTTGTATATTATTGATGGCAATGTAGAGAGGTCAACGTCAGAAATTTCCTTATTATTGGTACTACTGCTACCACTTGTGATTTGTACCGGCGATAAAGCCAGGTTATGTTGATGTTGCGAGGTGTCTGTGTAACAACTGTGACGTCCATCGCTCATAGCAGAACCACTATTCGGTACCGTTACAATTTTATCAATGTCTTGTTTTAGCACCAATTGGTGGGATTCTAAGCATTGTTCAGGACTTGACCGTTCCGATTTAACGCAATCTGTAAACAAACAATAAATACGTAATATGTAATCAACAACAATTTTCTACTAAAATCTTACTTCCCAACAGGATTGCATTAGTAGGGAGGCGAAAGGGTTACAATAATATTATAGAATTACAAAAATCGAAATAGCCTACACAATTTGAATGCATCAAAGTAGGTAGGTACAGTATATAAAACTTTAACGAAGTATTACTGATTGAATAGAAGAATCATTTCATGTCATTATAGAAAAGTACAACAATGAGGTAGGGGGATGGTAGCGCGTTAGAGTGCATTTTGTTTCTCAGCAAAACTAAAAATTTTATTACGGTATAAAAACGAAAAAGAATCTATATATCTTTAAATCCGTGGGGATAACAAGAAATGCATCGATTTCATTCTATTCTGTACCTAAAAAGGCCTGCTCTCCTCATTCTTGTATGATTGATAGCTATACATAATTGTTTGGCTTTAATCTCCCCTTCAGAGCCTGTACGACAGTGTGCCTGAAATAAAATAAATCCTTTGTTTCGTTACGAAAAAGGGCAGATGCGATAGAAGGATACATATTAAACATTTTAAGAGGATCTCAGAATTTAAATTCTTTGTCATTTTTGCTTACTTCTTTGATATACATTCAGAGTTTTATCGAACAAGAAAGGCATTTTCGAAAAGTGCTGCAAAACAACATGTTGCCTGGGTGACATAAAAATACAATAGACATACTGTTTGAAAATAATCGATTTTTCAATATGGGTCCTTATTTTACTAATTCATTTAATAATTTACTTACACACATCTATTCTCATGTGCCATGTTAACACCTGACGTACCTACTATACAAATACAACAACAAAAAATCACACATAGGGCACCATCAAATTAGTAGAAGAAATAAACACAAAGTAACGAACTATCGTGTGCAAGAACATTCAATTGCCCTAAAGGGGTTGTGAATGGAGTGTTTTCTGTCCCGCATACTTGTATGTGCATTGTTTTTTTCATTGGGCTGAAATGCTGAAAAAACAATTGCCCTCAAAAAGACAAGCAATTACGAATTGCTCGTCGCTATAGTATTGCATGTGAAGTTGTGCATAAGGAATTGTAAGTTGTGTCCATACGAATACCCGGGTAACAAACCACCACCATTTAACGGACAACTTACTTCAAACAAACATTAATCGATCGATTAAAATAAAATAGTCGTATTCGCCTAAGCTGGCAACTGCGTGGATTCCAAATTTGCAACCTGCTGATTTTTCTTTAAATCGACCAGGCTCTGATCAGAATTAATGGGATAAAAGTATCTCAAGGGCGCTATCTTCCCGGTGTGTGAATTGTTACAAATCCGGCATATACCCGATATACGCGACTCGGTTAAAGATGTTTCTAAAATA
Organism: Cheilosia impressa; assembly: GCA_948293265.1. Taxonomy (NCBI): domain Eukaryota; kingdom Metazoa; phylum Arthropoda; class Insecta; order Diptera; family Syrphidae; genus Cheilosia; species Cheilosia impressa. The sequence goes on along the minus strand of OX411885.1, from coordinate 8,834,280 downwards.
GAAACAACAACAAGCAAGTAACAACGAAAGTTGGCGTAAAACAATAGCGATATTTTTCACACAAAATTAGCGGTTTCACTTAATAGAAAAAGTAGAGCGAAGCTTAAAATTTTTACTTTTGTTAATCATACGACGCAAAGATATTCTTCTGTACAGTTTAATGAACCAACAACATCCCTTTGTTGAACTAATATCTACGCAGTACACATTAAAATATGTGATAAACAAAAAGAGCGGTCAATTTGTGACTGTATGTGTAGAAATAATTATTGCAGTCTGGTGATGGGGCAAAACCACTATGTGGTTATATACCTGTGGTTAGAGCTGATTAAAGCTTCCTATCCTAACCAAACTATTAAAAAACAAAAATTAGAATAATTACAAATAATTGGTGTATTTCTTCGCAACCATCGACACTTCAATGTTCTACGGAATTCAACCGAAACAATCAATATTAAATTTCTATGTTCATATGAGTACCTACCTACTTATAACAGTTTCGTGAGTTGGACGACGTGCGCCTTTAACGATGCATACTTATTAAATTTCCGTACACGTTTTTGACAATTCGTTATTAGAAAAGGATAACGAAAACATATGTGTCTAAAAAGTGAACTACTTTCCGCAGTAGAAAGCCACGTACTTATAAGCATGGCTACAAACTGGGCATAAACACACACATGTATTCGATTAATTTGTTGTCCGTAAACCGTAAAAATTAAACCCCAATCTTATAACCAGAAAATTCTCAATATAAGGTGTATCAAACAATCACGAGAAAAAATATCTTTTAGCAATTTTTCAAAGAAAACATGCGGGTTGGCAAGCGTGCGTTGCCTTGTTTTTTGGATGGGTATTTCTTTTAAAATTTAGATATATAACCTGTAGGATACGGCCAAAAAGGATGAATAAGAGAAATGACTACAGGTACATCTTCGTTAATTCTTAAAAACAAAAAAGCCATTGACATTCGTACGCTCTTATTTTTTTTTTCCTTTAATTGGGCTCCCGACCCGTGGAGAGTCTCTGCCTGTGACACTGCAGCCTTCCATCCTCTGCGATCCCGGGCACGCTGCTTCCAGTTATCCAGACCAATCGCTCTGGCATCCGCGATGGCTTGGTCTGTGAAACGGAGGTTCGGTCTTCCTTGTCGTCTCGAACCTATCGGCTGGGATTTGAAGATCCTCTTAGCTGGAGCATTATTGTCCATTCGCTCGATGTGGCCGAGCCAATGTAGTCGGCGTATTTTGGCCTTTTGGACTACATCCACATCTTGGTACAGCTCATAGAGTTCGCGGTTGTATCTTCTCCTCCATTCGCCCTCCTCTCACACAGGTACCCAAAAATCCGCCGAAGAATTTTTCTTTCGAAGAAGCCCAGTATCAGCTCTCCCTTCCTGCTTATCGTCCAGCACTCGGCGCCATAAAGCAGAACTGGCAGGATAAGGAGTTTTGAACCCAATTGTTTTGCCAAACCGAAGTAGCAGCGGTTTTCTAGGGTAATTCTTCGCCGGATCTCCACTAGGATGTCATTTGTGGAATTCATGTTTACTCCGAGGTAGATAAACTCTTTAACTACCTTGAAATTGTTGCTATCAATAGTGACGTTCTGTCCTAGGCGGTGGACAGATGCTTGTTTGTTTGTTGATAGCATGTACTTAGTCTTGTCCTCATTTACTACAAGACCAACGAATTTCGCCTGTTCTTCAATCGCCGTAAAAGCCTCTATCACGGCACGCTGTGAGCGACCGATGATGTCAATATCGTCTGCATACCCCAGTAGCTGGACGGATCGGTTGAAGATAGTGCCTTCCGTGTTGACACCTGCCCTGCGCACTATCTGCTCTAGCACGAAATTGAAGAAGTCACATGAAAATGCGTCTCCTTGCCGAAATCCGGTGCATGTTTGGAATAGCTCGGAGGAACTACTTCCAAATTGCACATTGCAGCGTGTTTTCTCCAGCGTCACGCTACATAGCTGGATCAGTTTTGCCGGGATCCCGAATTCGGCCATCGCCACATAAAGCTCCTGACGATGAATGCTATCATATGCGGCTTTGAAGTCGATGAATAAGTGGTGAGTCTCGACTTGAAATTCATTGGTCTTTTCCAGGATTTGCCTCAGTGTGAAAATTTGGTCTATAGTCGATCTGCCGGGCCGGAAGCCACACTGGTACGTGCCGATTAGTGTGTTGCAGAACGGTTTGAGACGTTCACACAGTACGTTGGATAGGATCTTGTATGCGACATTAAGCAGGGATATGCCTCGATAGTTCTTGCAAGACATAGGATCGCCTTTTTTGTAGATGGGGCATATGGAGCTGATAGTCCAGTCATCGGGCATACTTTCCTCCACCCATACTTGGTTGATGATTTGGTGCATGCGCCCTACCAAAACATCACCACCGTATTTGAAGAGCTCCGCTGGTAAACCATCAGAGCCGGCGGCCTTGTTGTTCTTTAGCTTTTTTATTGCTAAGCCAACCTCTTCTATACTGGGCGGTGGAACTGGATCTTCATTGACTGGACGTGGGTTCTCTTGTTGCCCTATCACTCTCTCTACATGATGCCCATTTAGCAGCTGCTGGAAGTGCTGCTTAAAAACATCTACTATTCCCTGCGCTTCGGTGACTAGGTTTCCATCACTGTTTCGAAGAGCCTGCGTTCCGGTCTTGAAGCCAGCAGCCAGTTGCTTGGCTTTCTTGTAGAACTTCCGGATGTTGCTTCGATCGCGGGACTCTTCGATCTCCTTGAGCTGGGAGACTGCGTAGGCCCTCTTCTTTCTACGCAGGATTTTCTTCTCCTCCCTCCTCCTGGCTCGATACTCTTCCCTCGCTGCCCTTGTTTTGCGCTGCAGCGCCTTTATATGTGCATCTTCTGTCACCTTTTTCCTGCGTACGCATTCATCATCATACCACGGGCTCTTTCTCTGGGGTGGCTGGTACCCTAAGGTGGTTTCGGCTACCTCTTTGATGATGTCGCGATACTGGGACCACTGGGTGTTGGCATTTGTGGTAGGTGAATGCACTGCGGAGAGTTTCTCACTCAGGCGCTCTTTGTAGACTCTGGCTACTCCAGGTGTGCTAAGGCGTCCAACGTTGAATTTCTTCTTCTGGGCGAAACGCAGCTTCTTCTCGTTGGATAGTCGAGCTCTGAACTTAGCCGCAACAAGAAAATGGCAAGAGTCGACATTTGCCCCTCGGAATGTGTGCACGTTGAGGATGTAGGATGCGTGCCTCGCGTCGATTAGCACATGGTCGATTTGGTTGGCGGTTCGACCGTCTGGAGAGCGCCAGGTTGCTGTATGGATCCTTAGCCTTGGAAACCTAGTGCTGCTTATCACCGTATTACGAGCTGCCGCGAAGTCAGTTAGTCGGTAACCGTTGTCTGTGGTCGTTTCGTGGATTCTGTGCTTACCAACTAACCCGCCAAAGATGTTTTCCTTTCCGATTTTAGCATTGAAGTCCCCGAGCACAACTTTGACATCGTACTCCGGACAGGCTCCGTAGGCTCCATCCAGGAGGTCATAAAACTCCTCCTTGATAGGGTCTTCAGCCTCGTCGGTAGGGGCGTGTGCACATATTAGGCTTATGTTTTGGAAAGTAGCTTTGATGCGGATCACAGCTAGGCGATCACTTATCGGCTTAAAGTCAATGACTTTTGTCCTAAGCCGATTTCCCACGACGAATCCGCATCCTAATACATGCAATCTTTTATGGCAGCTGTAATAAATATCGCAATTTTTCCTTTTCATCATACCTGATCCTATCCATCGTATCTCCTGGATCGCGGTAATATCTGCCTTGTACCGCGTGAGGACAGACTCAAGTTTTTGAGTAGCACCTGGGGTGTACAGCGTTCGCACGTTCCAGGTACGTATACTCTTAAATCGTTGTCCGTTGACGTTCCGGGTCTGGTTGCCGCTACCCCGACGGCACAACCCCCAACCTGGAGGGCCAAGCCCTTGACCCTAGGACAGCAGGCCGGTTACTCCGGTGCCAGTTAAACCCACTTTGGGATGTGAGCGCTGCCGTTGGCCCATTAAGGGTTCATCTGCCACCAACTCTTCTCCAACACCCTGGGTCGGTATTGGAAATCCCTATAGACCTGCTATCCGAATATGTCAGAGCAGCTCTATAGGGATAACACTAAATAGTTCGGCCTGACTGGAACTGTAGACGCCACCGTTGGTTCCATCTAGCGAACTCCTCCGCTGCCGTCTGGTAACAGATGAGGTGCCTTAGTGAGAAAACAACACTCCTCCCCCCTCTCTCGTCTGCTGCCACCAACGACCTTCCAAAGGGGTTGGTTACCCAATCTCCAGTCGAGGTACTAGGCACCCACCAGTCACCACGTGGAGGTGAGAGTAGGAGTTGATAGTGAGAGGCTAGGTGAGAACGCTTGTGTTCTCATGACATCGCATCACTACCCCACAAAACCTTATCTTATCTTCTACTTTACTTAACCTTATCTACAGAAAAAAAATATTAACAAAACAATAGTTGATAGTTAATGTTCCATCAAAAACGAAATGCTGTCCTATGCCCCACAATCTTGTCTTGGGTTTTAGGCAACTGGTCTGTTTAAGAATTTACAGAAATTATTAAAAACTAAACTTGCATTTTAAGAAGACTTTGGAAAAACAAGAATTGTTGTCGAAAATTCCCAATTGGTTATAAAATAGCTTATAGAGCTGAACGCGGGCGACTTCAACTTATTTAACCTTCCATTGAACCAACATAAGTAGGTATGCTCAGATGCATATAAAGCAAGGGAACCAAGTAGGTGCCTACTATATTTATATATCAACAAATCATACCCGAAAGGGATAAGTCACTGCAACATCAAAATAACCCCGATCAATTGTGATCAAAAGTTGGTTGGGTTAATTCTGCTGTATCAAAAACGACACAGCTCACTAAGCGTAATAAACCACTTCGTTCCCTCCATTATTGGCCACGCGTTCACTGCTCGCACAGAGCTATCTTTAAGGAAATTATTACAAATTACTTAAGAATGCAAAAATGATTATGTGTGCCGAGCCGATGAAAGTGAGACAGAGATAGAGTACAAGAAAACTGCCAGATAGGGAGAGAGAGTCTTATAGATGATTAAAGGTTGGTGAGCAGAGAGGTCGTCGACGGGGTTCGCCAGTCGCCACTCTAGATCTGGTAAGGCTTGATTCTATAGCTCTGCGCGCAGCACACGTTATTGCACTCAAACTCATATCGTCGAGGATAATCTAAATGCGCTCTTATAGGAAATTTTTCTTGCGCACTCTTTGGCATCTATCCGCGGTTAGCGAACATTCCACCATTAAAACCACCGTCACTGCTACCACTTCCATAACCACCCACCCTACAAAATTGAAGAAGGTAAAGAATGGATAGGTTACGTTTAATCGACTCACTCCCTTTCTGCACTTCCAAGTGCATTATTATTATACGCATCGGGTGGTGGGTTCCAAGTTTCATCTTAAATTTCGTAGTCATATACATATACCTATATATATATGCGTGTGTGTATGTAGATATGGTGCCAGATCTTACAACGCACGAACTTTAAATTATTGGTTAAAAAAAAGTCAAGGAAAAAAAGAAATTTGCAGAAAAAAAAGCACAACATATGATTAATATCGCAGAAATAAACACCAAAGGGCAGGAAGTACATTTGTATGCCTGAGTATACTGCGCTGACCGCCATCGCCGTCCTCTTCCCAACGATCATCTTCTCAACTGCTTTGTTGCTGCTACGGCTTAGCTGGTGCCGGTGTTGTTGTTGCTGTATTTGTTCTTATGGTCCATCCCGTAAGCTGACCACAATTTTGATCGATTCGAATGTGGGATATTACTCAATATTCGCACAGTATAGACGGGCTGGCACACGCCTGATACCCGTTGAAGCAAACTAAATGAGAAGAATCACACATAAAACAACTAAAATTAACTAGGTAGGTCTGTCTTGGGAATTTTTTTTTATACGTTTCACCTTCCTCTTCGTATATAGTTTGTTCAGAATTGCATATTTGGGAGCGATCAGAGAGGTATCGGTGATTTAATTGTTTTACTGCAATGTTTGTAAACTGTGGTATTGTTTTATCAACTTTTATGCGATTGTGCACCTATTTATGATTTGTTTGGGATAAAGTTCGTACAATATAGCGTACGAATGTGCTAAATGGGCATCATCATCATCATGTAGAGAGACTGATAGGGCAAGAAGAGAACCCACGTCCAGTCAATAAAGAACCAGTTCCAAAACCCAGTATAGAAGAAGTTGGCTTAGCAATAAAAAAGCTTAAGAACAACAAGGCCGCCGGCTCTGATGGTTTACCAGCGGAGCTCTTTAAATACGCTGGTGCTGTTTTGGTAGGGCGCATGCACCAAATCATCAACCAAGTATGGGTGGAAGAAAGTATGCCCGATGACTGGACTATCAGCTCCATATGCCCCATCTACAAAAAAGGCGATCCTATGTCTTGCAAGAACTATCGAGGCATATCCCTACTTAATGTCGCATACAAGATCCTATCCAACGTACTGTGTGAACGTCTCAAACCGTTCTGCAACACACTAATCGGCACGTACCAGTGTGGCTTCCGGCCCGGTAGATCGACTATAGACCAAATTTTCACACTGAGGCAAATCCTGGAAAAGACCAATGAATTTCAAGTCGAGACTCACCACTTATTCATCGACTTCAAAGCCGCATATGATAGCATTCATCGTCAGGAGCTTTATGTGGCGATGGCCAGCGTGACGCTGGAGAAAACACGCTGCAATGTGCAATTTGGAAGTAGTTCCTCCGAGCTATTCCAAACATGCACCGGATTTCGGCAAGGAGACGCATTTTCATGTGACTTCTTCAATTTCGTGCTAGAGCAGATAGTGCGCAGGGCAGGTGTCAACACGGAAGGCACTATCTTCAACCGATCCGTCCAGCTACTGGGGTATGCAGACGATATTGACATCATCGGTCGCTCACAGCGTGCCGTGATAGAGGCTTTTACGGCGATTGAAGAACAGGCGAAATTCGTTGGTCTTGTAGTAAATGAGGACAAGACTAAGTACATGCTATCAACAAACAAACAAGCATCTGTCCACCGCCTAGGACAGAACCTCACTATTGATAGCAACAATTTCAAGGTAGTTAAAGATTTTATCTACCTCGGAGTAAACATGAATTCCACAAATGACATCCTAGTGGAGATCCGGCGAAGAATTACCCTAGAAAACCGCTGCTACTTCGGTTTGGCAAAACAATTGGGTTCAAAACTCCTTATCCTGCCAGTTCTGCTTTATGGCGCCGAGTGCTGGACGATAAGCAGGAAGGGAGAGCTGATACTGGGCTCCTTCGAAAGAAAAATTCTTCGGCGGATTTTTGGGTACCTGTGTGCGAGGAGGGCGAATGGAGGAGAAGATACAACCGCGAACTCTATGAGCTGTACCAAGATGTGGATGTAGTCCAAAAGGCCAAAATACGTCGACTACATTGGCTCGGCCACATCGAACGAATGGACAATAATGCTCCAGCTAAGAGGATCTTCAAATCCCAGCCGATAGGTTCGAGACGACAAGGAAGACCGAACCTCCGTTTCACAGACCAAGCCATCGCGGATGCCAGAGCGCTTGGTCTGGATAACTGGAAGCAGCGTGCCCGGGATCGCAGAGGATGGAAGGCTGCAGTGTCTCAGGCAGAGACTCTCCACGGGTCGGGAGCCCGTTAAGTAAGTAAAGTAGAATTTTCAGAATGAAAATACATTGACTGTATTCTACCTGGCACTTCTTAGATTACAAATTATTTTAAGCCGGAGTAAGTTAAGAGAAAGAATTATTTCTGAACACAAGCGGAAATTATTTCACAGTAATAGCTCGGCCTCAAACATTTTTCACTTACCAAGGTGTATGCTGCGTAAGGCGCACTTAGCTTTGGGCGGACGCAAGAAGTCAGATTCGTATAAAATTATTAAGTTTTTGCACGGCCCACAATAAGTACAAATTTTAAATACAGGAGTTGAAGAAATTAGACAAAAATTGTGATTATTATAACAAAGGAAAAAGATTTCGTGAAGAAATTTAGGGGTCAAGAGTTTGAAATACGAGTATTTATAATTAGTGGTTGCTAAGGACTATTTTTTCGTCGATTGCCTGAAATTGGAATTAGGTGCTATATACTATTCGATCAAATCCCCTTAATAGTTCAGATAACATATAAGTACGCAAAGAATAGAAATGCTCTCAAGCAACCCAACCGAATTTTGTGCTTTTAAAATCCATCCACAAAAGAACAGTGAAAGCAACATCATAGTCTAGCAATAGAATTTGCATCTGAATATTCATAAATCCAATGCAGAAAAAGGGAAGCCACGGGAAACAAGGAAAAGAAAACAAATACATTAATAAAAATATCAGGCAACAAAATTCACTGCATCCCAATCCGTAATTTTATTAAACATTAGAACTAAAAAACAGAATAACACGAAAATAATCCACCACTAGAACATTGAAGGAGGGAATCACAAAATAATACGATTATCACTGCAAGGATAATCACCGCAGAAAATTAGTGACGATTCACTCCAAGCTACAGCAATTTTCCAGTGCAATTTGTATTTTTTATTTTTGAAACAGTAAACACTATTATCACCGCCAGCACGGCCACCGCTGCCGCAACACTCGCAAAGTGGTCTGTAGCAGGAATTGTGTGTTTCCACCTCACGTTCCCTATTGTTATATTTTTTTGTTGATTTGGCTATCATTATCTTCACTATCTATTCCAATGCAAGCAATATCTATGTTTGCGAAATATTGCTAAGAAGACTTGTCCTATAACTCTGTCGAAGTGGGAGATCATTGGAGCTGGAGGTAGGTCTGATGTACATATAGTCAAATCTATCAGTCAGTCGCGAGACTCTATGCTTAAACACTTTTTCATATTATACTTTTAATAAGCCAATTAATGTTTGTGCATCATTGTGTTTGAAAATAGCTGCTCCCTTGAGCACCTCCGCGCAAAGGGGTACGAAAGCCCACGAGAAAGAAAACATATCAAGATTTAAAGTATTCAAACTGAGACTACTGAGAGGTGTTTTCAAAACTACTCGTTTTTTGTTGTGGTTATAGCACAAGAGATCTACAATTCACGGAGAGTTTTACTGTCAATTGTAGCCTCAACTCTTCAATCAAAGCTACATAATTACTATATTAAAAAAGAGATGCAACAAGTGCTCTTGAAGCACTATTGTTGAAGCTGAGTTTTTATGATTGAAAATAAAATAAAAATAAAAAATTGCAATTCCCTTATGAATTTCAAATTACCCCCTAAGACCGTATTATTTTTTTTGTTTATGTCGATCTATAAATTATTGTTATTCTGTTCTTTATTTCAATTAACATAATTATCTATAACCAATCATCCATTATTTACAGCCTAATGCACAAAAGTATCGCAGCAGCGTGGATTAAATAGAATTATGCACAGTACCAGAAATACAAGCCGGTCACATCCACAAGATCCATTACGTACCATGTGCGCCAGAAAAAAACCCAACAAAATCAATAAATGACAATTTTTATATAATTTGTTGTACCTCTTTACCTATAGGATATGTTGGTTTTTATTGGTAAACTAAAATGTTTCATGGATCACAATAAGAGTTGAGTTTAATTTTTTATTTTTGCATGATCCAAAAATGTTATTTTTGACCAATGGTTTTGACTCTGACCATCCGCTATTCCACTGACCACAAAAACTGCACTTTGAAGTCAGTGGGGGTTTCTACGAAGAATCCATATGGAACTCATTGAAGTTAAGAGAGCAAAATGTTCATGTCCATACAACCTTATAAAACAATGTTTCAGCATTGGGATTGGATATGTGCGTAGAATGAGTTAAGACTTCTGTTGTCTTTAACCTTAAAAATCGAAAAGACCGATTTAGACACTCACCATATCAGCTGCAACTATAAAACAAACTACTCAGGAATAGCAGGTTGATCTTCTGCACTTAACCGAAGCGCGAAGAATTACAATTTTCTGTTGCGCGAATTCTAACAGTGGAAGATGCATCTTTATAGTGAACACGTATAGAATAGATAGAAATTACTCACCAGTATTATCAGCGATTTTAAAGACATCATCCAAACCTAACGATTCTAGGTTTTCACTTCTGCGCTGCAGGCATATGAATTGTTCTACTTGTATGTGACGCAAACTTTTTACGTGCTGCACCATTTGCATTATGTTAACCGCACTGAAATTACACAATTGACACATTAGCGCTTTGTTCTTGTTAACTAGTTGAAATTCACTGTTTTCACTAACGACACCAACATCACTATTATTGCCCATAGACGCGTTAAAATTATTCACCAAGTACAGGAGATGGTTGAATATCATCTTCATGGTATCGTGACGCATGTGCTGCGTATGGAGATTTAGCTTCTGTATGGAATTCGTGTAAAAGTCGCAGCAGTTGCACTTTAGCTGAACGGTATTCGATTGGTTATACTTCAGTTTGTACTCGTTCTTAACACCACCCTCACGGATGTGATTTATGTAGTTAAGCTTTTGCAGATGCTTGTCCGTTTTACTATGTAATTGAAAGTTAGCCTTCAGATTCGTCTTGTAGTTGCACAGGCGACATATATAATTATTGTTGATTATCATCATGATGTCGCTGCAGTTGTTGTTGGTGTTGCGCGATCGATCAATCATAAGGTGATTGTTCAGTTCATCGATGCTGTTGGTGTTGTAGTTAGCGCATATGAGGCAGCTAAATGCTGTTGTTGGCTTCGGATCAGGATCAATTGGCGGATCGAGCGATGAGTCCTGTTGTTGTTGTTGTAAACATGTTGGTGAATCGGTGTTAGCTACTCCTGCAGCGGTCGATTCGGCTAGAAGAGCTGCCGTCGCAACTGCAGATTGCTGCTGTGGCGAGGATTGATGAACCGATAACGTTGTTGACGCTACTGATACTGGAGTAGCTCCTGTTGTTGGCAAAACTTGTGGCTGTGGTGGATGATTTAATTTCGATGACTGTGACGTTTGATAGGGTTGTAGCAATGGCTGGTGCGATGTTGATGCATTTTGGGGTAGCGTTGTTGTTACTCCACTTCCAGCCGGAGGCTGTTGTGGTGGGGCTAAGGTCAAAGGATTTGCTGCGGCAGCCGCAGCAGCCGCCGCGCTCAAAGCTCCAGCAGCAGAATTCTGGTGTAATAGCTGAATCATCAGGGCCTGATTATAAGCAATATCAGCCAGAGCTGCCTCCGGTATAAAATTTTGCAAATTCGGCATATTGGGCAAATTGGAGGCTGCGGTTTGTGCCGCACTCAGCTGGCCGAGGTTTTGTGATTGCAGGAAACTGAACGCTTGAATGTGTTTGATGTTGTTTTGCAGGACAGCCATATTGTGGGTGTGCTTCTCGCTTGTCATGTGGATACGAAGATTCCGCGCTACACTTGTCTCATAGGAACACACGTCACAGCGAAAGCTCGGCTTCGGTTTCGAAGCCTGCTGCTGCATATTTGGCATAATAATTTTCGGTGATTCACGAATTTCGGCTGCAGTGTTAGCCATACTCTGCGAACTGTTTAACTCCTGCATGTTATTCAAATGCTTGTCACTTTGCATGTGAATCGATAGGTTTCCCTTTGTAGTTGTCGAGTAGTTGCAAATCTCACACCGATACGGCTTGTAGCCGCAGGTGTAGGACTCGCCGCGTGCCAATCGCGGGTGTTGTTGACCTATAATCAATAATGCGTGGAAAAATAGCGGAGACATGTAAATATTAATTAATTTAAAATGTGAGTTCGCATAATATGAAGGAAAAAATAGAACAGCGTCCTCGTCGCCCGGAAATTAGGACAATTAAAAGTAATTTGCATCAACAAAGGGACGAAATAAACGACAAAAGGCCAACAAGAAAGACCACCGCTACAGCAAGACCAGCCTTCACCATATATGTACTTGCATGTTCGTTCATATCACTATCTCTGCAACCAAACAAAAAAAAAAGATCACGGACATTTTCGCGGTAATTGTGAAGTTCTCTGTCCCGCGCGCGACCGCGACCAATCAAGGCGATATAAATTATAAGTAATTACATGATCTCTGCTCGCAGATAGGCAAGTGTGTATATGAAATGTCTTGTCGTTCGCTGTGTCGTCCCGGTGATGGTCCTCAAATTAATTCAATAATCAAAGTTAATTCAGATTGAAGTGAGAATGTTGCCAATTTAATTCAATCGAAGAAAGTTTTGTCCAGATTCGTAGTTTCTTGTTGTTTATTTTCTTTTTTTCTCTCTTTCTTTTGTTCCTTCATAAAGCTTAAGCACACCCCTTGAATGAGGGGCACGACCAATTATTCCATGGCCAACCATACTTACCGGCCAGACAATAGCCACATGCACTCTCCCCATCTGGATGCTTCTCCCTCATATGAATTTCTAATGTTTCCTGATATTTGTAGTGCCAATTACATTGGGGACATTTCAGAGTTTTGCACGAGTTACGTGTTGACATCTGTACTCCACTGTTAAGCCGGGCTGAATTTAATATCATTTCGCATCTGCAGAAAGAACGAACAAAACATAAACAAACAATAACAACAAGCCTGGGAATAAGAGTTAGTTTATTGAGGTTGTTCTATGAAATGAATACTCGTAGACAGACATAAATCCGAAGAGTGCGGGATAATTGATAAATAGTCGCTCTGCGTTACGTTACTTTGATTAGTATTAATCAACATTGAAAGAGGATCATTTATCGTTAGTTGCCATTTAGAGATAAAGATATACTGTGAAAGTTTAGTAGACGATGGTAAAGACAAAAAGAATAGGGGTTCGTCGCACAGCATTATATTATGAACAGTAAATCGTCTGAATTAATTATTCTGAATGAGGAAATCAGTGCGGCAAGAAGTGAAGCGGGATTTATTACGAACTCAGTTCTAGTTTGTTGAGCTTTTGAAGGATCATGAGTAAGATGTTCGAATTTCTTCGACGCATGCACAGTCAAGAAATCTCTCTTTCAAGATGAAAGCTACTGCCATTGGTCGCTTATGTTGACATGAACTTTTTTGAATTCGAAGTCACCAATTCATTTTCAGCTTGGAATGGATTCAAAAAGATTCTATGGAACAAACAATTTCATTTTGAGTTTAGCTACTGCGAGTGTTTAACAGTCGTTTTAAATTACAAAAACTTACCTAGAACAATCCACACCTAAGGGGCGCCCGTTGATATGCTCCGGGCAGGCGCCGATTGTAAAGCTTGGAGCTGCAGCTGCAGTTGGCGACATTGTCGAATTCGATGGGAACAGATTAATACTATTTGGCGAACGGGTCGGTGTTATCGGTGATTTTATGTTAATCTCAATCATTTCACATGTCTTGCAATCAATGCCTTTTACGTCTAGATGCTCGGGACATGTAGCGTACGAAGGATGCTGCTGATGTTGCAATTGATGTTGCAGGAAATCATTGATCAATTTCACACTATTACTATTGCTAGTTAAATCACCCGGTGTGCCGCTACCAACGGCTGCTGCCGCCGCTGCCAATGATGCGGTTAATGAACTTAGCGTTGGCCCACTTGAGGTCACCGAGGACAAGATATTGGCTTCTATATTGCTCCCACTGGTACTTACAACCGCTGAGGATGCAGAAGTAGGGGATGTTATTCTTATTTGATTCTGCATTTGTTGGAACTGTTGCTGCAGAAAGTCTGCTACGGTTGTGGGTGTCGGAGACGACACTGATGACGAAGTGATCTTATTGCTACTGGCATTGTTAAAATTACTACTACTATTACTACTAGTTGATTTTGTTGCTGTGGAAATTATTGAGGACGTTGCTGGAATAGCATCAATAGCTGTTGAGGAATTCGGGCTTTGCTTTGACCCGCCGGGCATTGGTGCTGTAGCTAATGGTGCTCCTGATACAATAATTGTTGTGGCTTGTTGCTGGCCAGATGACAACGATGTTGATGTTGATGTTGACGAAGACGAAGACGATGATAGAGGTGAGGACGAAGTGGTTGATGTAGGCGACGACGGAGGCGGTGAGTGCCGGCCATCAACTGATATTGCAGCTGTTACGGCCGCGGCTGCCGCCTGCGCTGCTACTGTCGCCGCACTCAGATCTAAAGTGCTCAGATTATCAAAGTTTTCTGATCTTTGTTGATGATTAATTTGACTATTACTACTGCTACTACTAGGATTGCTACTAATGGTGCCCGTCGTGTTGCCATAACTAGGATTACTATTGCCTCCACCGGCGGCAGCACCGATGGTCGCCATTATAAGATCACTATCCAAATGCGACTTGTTCATCGATATATTTGCTGATGTATTCATACTGTTGGTGTTGCAACAACTAGCTGCTATTGCAGCCACCAACGCCGCATTAGCCGCCGCAGCTGCTGCTACTGCCGCCGAAGATACCGATGATGACGGCGAAGACGACGTCGGCGGTGGAATTGCTGTAGATGTATTACAATTAATAATAATATTATTATTACTACAGTTATTGTTGCTAAAGTTATTGTTACTCGGCACCGACGACGATGTGGATCCAATAAGCAGTTGTTGTTGATGTTGTGGCGTTTGTGAGGATTGTTTCATAAATTGCTGTTGCTTTTGTATATCCAACGGTTCCAGAAATGATATCTGCGGCTTCTCATCAACATTCCGCTGTATAATGGCACTTGAATACTCGCGATTCAATAGCAACTTTTCTGATTCTTGAAGGTTAAGGGTGTGCTCGCTGTTCGCATGTAAACTAAACGATTTCGTATTTCCAAAGCTCAGTTTACAAATGAAACACATTAATATGGGCTTTTGAATTTTACTTGGCTCGGAAATATTAACACTGGCATCGTGAGCCGTAACCACACGAAATGAGTGGATTTTTGGGTTATTCGTTGCAGTTGCCCCAACTAAAAGTATAAAAAAACAAAAATTTTAAAAGAAGCCCAAAGATAAGAACGCAAACGAGTAGCCCGGAGTCTTGCAATATAATGTTGTTCATGTATTGTTATTTTATTTATTTTTTTTCCAAAAAGCCTACTTACCGCTCATACAGTTATCCGATATATTCGAAAGTGATTCATTTTCAGAATCGATTATAAAAGCACTGCCATCTGGATTATAAACAATCTTGCCTTGAAAACTTTCAACATCAGAACAGGACATTGGGGAGCAGTCATCCGATTCGTATTCCTATAACAACAGAAAATTTATGTTTCAATAATATTCCTTACATTTGATATAAACGAAAATTTAAAAGTATAAGACATTATATTTTCACAAGCCATTAACGCATATACATAAATCAAAACTAAATGGAATCTAACTCATTTGCATTTAAATTATTTAATTTAGTTTGGCCAGCTAAATAAAGAACACCCTTACAGCTACACATCCGTGCTTCTGATGACGGATCATTAATGTCTACAAACAGAGTAGAGTACATACACACCATTATAATTTATTTAATCCAATTAAACGAGGAACGAATAGGGAAACAATATAAACATAACTACACCAAAGAGACAACAGAAAAGTAGACCATAACTTGATTTAATAATACATATACTACATACGACCCCAAACGAGTCTACAAGCAGTGGCGGATTTGCCATAAGGCCCAGTAGGCCCGGGTCTAGGGCGGCCAGATATTAAGGGCGGCAAATCGTGCAAAGTGCAAAGTATCTTTATATTTTAAAGGCTCGCGTACCGTACCGTATGATTATAATCTTCCTAAATTACTATTTTTGCGTATCAAAGTGTAAATAATTTCGTACATCGGACATATAAAATAGTTCGTACGTTTAGTTTAATATAAGCGATCTAGAAAGAATAGGTAAGTAAGGTACCTATTGTTGTTAAGCGCGTGTCAGTCAAGCTCGTGCGGTCGCGCGTGCGGTGCGTCTCGCCGCTGTGACCCCGTGCACCGCCGCTGCCTACCCACCCACGCCTTACTCGCTTGCATACTTTTCTGCAACAGAACAGAAAATACACGACGATCTGTCACAGTTTAGCTTGAGAAAATGTGCCGACCCATTAAATGGGCACATTAAATTTTGTCCAATCATCCCTGAAACCTCGGAAAATATTATAAACTAGCTTTATAAGCTAGCTTTTAGTTAAACAATTTTCTGAACCAATTAAAAGTGGGAATAAAGTAAAATTATGATTGTATCTATTCTATAATGATGGGTGCTGAGAAAGGGGCGGCACATGGCCTGGGGCCTAGAGCGGCTAGGACTGCGAATCCGCCATTGTCTACAAGCATGTAAGAGTTTATAGACTAGCAATCTATACGAATGACATCGATCTAATTGAGACACTTTAAAAGCGCACAAAAGTTATCAATACACTGTTCAGTAAATTTAATTATATATATTATTTCTTATTAATTTTCACCAATAATTGTGGCAACTGGCCAACATGTAAGACTACAGCATTATGTGTGGATTGTAACAAAGACGTTAGCGCTTATGGCGATGGACTTTCTAGGACTTTAAGGTGACTATCATTGGGACGCTTTTAAATATTCCACCGAAAGAAAAATCCTTTGTTGAATCAATCACGTTTCATTGTTGATTGAAAATCCACTGAAAATATTCAAACTGGATACGAAAGTGATTGTTTCAAATAACGCTGCGTGATTAAATCAAATAAGGTGGCGTTGTTGATCTTTTTTTTTTTAAAGATCATGAAAATGGTTGATTTGAACATGTTCCTGATTGTTTCAAATATTAATTAATGTTTGATGAACAACTTCGTGTTTGATTTAATGGTTAAGCAACAAGAAACGTGATAACATGGTAAATCAGCCTTTTATCGATCATAAAAATAGTCAAGCATACACAACAGTTGTTAAGTTGTCACGATTGTGTTCAAATAAATCAGTATTGACAAGTTGTAACTTGAGCAAAGCATGAAAATGATTAAAGGATCACCAAGAACGTTTTAAAACTACCACGTACATATTCAAGTTGAATATGTTCATTGTCTCAGCAACCACATTTCATTACACAATGCATTATACTTTAGAGTTATAGGTACGCAGTATTAATCCATCAACCACGCAGGCAAGGCAGAAGTTTGTTAAGGGAAACAATTTTATCCGCGAGTGAAAATTTAGTTTAGTGGTTTCTTATAGAAAATATTGTCATCAAATTTATTGTTCCTTAAAGTTTTCGTGAAAAGTGTAGTAGGAAAGGACTTAATGGACCTCCTCTTATTTTGTACTAAAATACTAATGGAAAGAAATATACTCCCATAATTTTTTTTTAAATATACTTGTATTTTAATATTAATGTGCTAAGTGTTTGTTAAAAAAATAAAATATAAGTGTAATTTATAGAAGTACAAATCTTTTATGTCATGTCTGCTATACTTACCTATTTGTTTAAACCAATAAAATATTAATATTGAAAACATAATTCAAATTTTGTTTTTACTAATAGAAGTTTCACTTTAAAGGCGAAAATGGTTGCTGCCTTATAATCAAATCATACTATGTATGTTTTAATATATCTCGGTTGCAATTTCTTACAGGACAATAGATCATCAACGATGGTGGTATATAAAATATACCCAAGTAAATATTACTATAAAAAGGACTGAATTTAAATAAACACGAATATTTGGAAAACAAGATTTCTGTGTTTGGCCAACCACGTATATATCACGAAGAATATTTGATTAACAATATTCGGACTATATGAACATATATTATTGGTAACACAAACGTATTGGAACAACATTGTTAAACTTTTTCGATGAACAATATTCGTGCGAAATGCACAACACTAACGAACTTGTGTAAATACCGATATTTTTATGAAAGCACAAACATTTTACAATAACAATTTTAGTGCTCAAAACATCACGCGCAAAAATAATGATTAAAAACAACACGATTGTTGCTAAATAAATACAAAAATCCTACATGCAACAGTTTCATATTAAAACAAATACGTTTGCAGTGTTTATGTCATAACGGAAAGTAGTTGTTCAACAACGTTTGTGATGTTTGGGAACTGAAACATTCGAACACGAATATTGTTATTTAAATAGGTTATGTGATTGATTTAACACAAAGTTGACAACGGGGTTGTTGAATCAAGGAAGGAAAATTGTAACGTTTTGATCAAAAAATTGATCACGCCACCGTTGTTAAAATAACAACGTTCCTTGGTTGATGCATTTTCAAATAAGGTTTGTGTTTGATTCTACAAAGGGATTTCTTTCGGTGAAATAAACGTTCGGTTTGTCGATTGACGACACGCACTGAAACAGGTATTTTATTGGTACCGTCAATTATATACTAGGAACTGACGTTCAGTTTGTCAACAACTGTACACATTTAGCATATTACAAGTTACTTTGCTGTAAAATAATGTCCCAGGTAGATATTAATGAAATATTTAGTTGATATGAAGGGCCACAGAGTTGGTAAAGTGTGAACTTGGATAAACTTTGCTGAGTTTTGCAAAAATTTAATGAAAGTCTTTACAATCTTGCATTGTTGGTGTGTATGCGTGTATCTTTTGTGCAACCTACAGGTTTCCTTAAATATTTAAAAAATCATTGCACCAACAGTTTGTTGTAACTGTAGTTCTCAATCCATATAATATATTAAAAAATAGCCGCAATTAATTTTTTGTCCATTAACATTCCACAGCACAAAAAAAAATTAAAATACATAGGTAAGGTATAGATATTAATCAACGAACAAATTATCATCAAATAAACAAAAAAATTCTCAGAAGAAATTTGCTCACCTCCGAATTGGTGAAACATGATTGTGGATCATCGCGTTTACGTCGACGCTTTCTTGGTGTTGGCTCATTGAGTGTCGACTCCGATTGTGTTGAAGGTGGTGGCATTCTAGATTATTTTATATAGCAATTTAGAGACTTCCAAACTGGCAAATATGCGAACAAATTTTAATTCGTATGCCCTTTATTCTGTAGTTTTTCTGATGATATTTTGAACAGTTGCCGCAACATGTTGCTGTTGCTTTGGCCGTTTCTTTGTCAGGCAGTCCTTGCTTTTGTTTCTCGAGAGATTGAATTCCGAGTCATAGAGTCGGAGAGCTTAGTCATCGATTTCAAATTAGCGGCTTAGCTACCGTTAATGGGTCATTGATACATTCTGGAAATGGTTGTGCTTTGGTTGGTAATGGTAAATTGAAAATTTTAAACTACATATGTAAGCACACATAAAAAAGTCTATAGGTAAGAGTTATAAACATAATGACAAATAAAAAAAGTTTTTTTTTTCTGGAAAAAGCACTCAAAATCTTAAAAAAAAGACACTTGTTTTTTCTCGAACTGAACTGAAAAAATCAGTTTAAAATCCTCTATTACCTTAAGTACAAGAGTACTTAAGTAGCAGGTCCGTTGAAAAAAAGATGCAAAAATCTCGTCAAGCCAAAGCCATTTATACGAGTCTCCTGGATTATACAACAAAAAAAAACTCAGGCTAAAAATAACTGTACCTATAATTAAAAACTAAAATAGGGTAGTTATACAACAGCAGCGAAACCACAACCAATCGAAGGAATTTGCAGATTTACTAGGAACAATTATCATGATAAAATATCGCGTCATTTAAGCTGTCAAAAACGGAAAATTAATTTATTACCTCAATTATGATCGATTTTGAGAGCGTGTCTCTATACAGGTTCGACCGGTCCACAGATCGACAGAAACACCATACACATCATATAAATGTGTATACCACCAGGTTGAGGGCGGGTTGTCAGGCAGCAGAACAGAGTACAGTATGAACCTAAAACCGATCACTGAAATGCAGGGATTTGTGCACAGAGCACAAAAACTACATAAATCAATCCTTTTGTAATTTGCACTAACAAAATGACGACAATGAAAGACGGAACGACAAACCACGCGTTGTTGCTTAATTGTTGTTGTTTGTGGTGGTGGATGGTTAGTCTCTTTTAAGTTTACTACATCCATATATACCACGTCCAAAACAAAGTGCGGCAATGCCGGCTGTTGAACGGCTAAGAGGAAAACAACGATTTAAACCAAGCAATGCTAAAAGAGGCACGTCACCGTTGCTGGTGTCGTAGCACCAGTGACGTACAGGGACGAATGCAATTAAAGTGTGTTATATTGTAATTTCTGGCATTTCGCAGCCTAAGGCGATTAATTTTCCATTTGCATTTTTATTATATTTCTTCATTACTTATAAATTAAATCTTCACTCTGGTCTTGTATGACTGCCAAATAAACTTTTCTTGTGCTGCAACTCTTTACCCATCTATGCCTATATCTCTGTCCGCCGGATCGGTCTAGGCAATTCTTACACTCATACTTTTATTCAGCTAATAATGAAAATAAAAACTATATAAAGAACGGGGATATTTTTTACGTCATTCTAAGAAAAACACACTGAGGGTTTTTTTTACTTTGAAATTAGGTTTAACTTGTTTGTATTGCTAGAAAACTAATCAAATGTTTGTTAAGGCTTCTCAGAGCCTTGAAAATGTGGTAGCGCACTTTTTAGTGGATTTCAACAACTTAATTATGCATCAGACTATGCGTGTTATTGGAAACGGATCATTTTAACTATACTCTGTCCAACAAAAATTGTCAGTACAGGATTAATGGAGGAGCTTTTTTTTACCAATGGTGCCTGTAGATACTCTCACGGCACTCAAACACAAGAATTGCCACTGAAATAAAAACCAAACCACTGACAAACCAATGAATTGTTCTTGTAATTTTTCTAAAATTCGCATGCAGCTCACCACGACCAGTCTGCCACAAAACCGCGGTCAGAATGAGCATGATCGTCTTGTGTTCGCTTGACTGAGGGTGAGGGGTGGGCACTTCAGAAGAGTGTTACCATGTTACAATGAAAGGATATCATTAAGGGTTTTTGTATGGATTTTGTCAAAGAACTAGCGGTTTTGGTGCTTTTGAGAACGAATTTTTATGTGGGGTGTTGGCATTCGGTTTTAATTTGTTTGTATTTCTGAAGGATCCAGTAATATAAAGTTAAACCATTTTTTGTCATATTTTAGCATTTTTGCTATATTTTTGAATATTTGCCTATTTTTTCATTAAATTGTTTATCACACTGAAATATCAAAATTACGAAGCAGGTAAACCTATGCTGCTTATTGTCGGTCGTTGGGTTTTACCACATCAGGTCACTCGTCCCCAGTAAAGATAAAGAATTGAAATTATCTTATGATCCTTTTTTGCTACTGTTTCCGTGAAGATCTGCATTGCCGGGTAATAATTTTTTTAGCAAATATGTGATTTAGGTATTTATGTCTATATGTCCATCAAAAATGTATGGGCTGCTGAACATTGCGTTGTGGTTATATAATTTTGTATTCTAATTGCCTGTTTGTGTATATATAAACAATGGCTGTTATCTTAATCGCGGATAGTGCATCTAAGAAAATTGTTCACTTTATTGTGTATTGTATATGAATAAAGAATGCGCATATTATCTTATGGGAAAAGGAAAAAGATAAACGGAATTTATTTCGTTCAGCAATATTTTTATTTTAAATTGGAAGATGGTAACCCTAATAGTATTGCTCCCTGAGTTACGGCGAATTATCATACAGACTACGGTAACCCTGTGAGAGCTTTAAAGGGAGACCGATTTATGTAAGTCATTGCAACTAGACTGAGAGACAAACATCCTTTCTTCCCTGTACTGACAATTTTTGTTGGACAGAGTATAAGTACAAATAAAATTGGCATAGGTATGTTGTGCGCCGATTAAATTTTCTAATTATATGAATGTCAATTAGGTCCGATTAACGTATTCATTTGTCTGTCGATAATGGTAGAATACTTGGTGACAACTGAAAAATCCCAAGCTCAAGAAGACTAATTCAACAATAGGTAGCCCTCAGGGTGGAAATTATTTGCATGTGACATTTTTCGCTAATTTGATAGTGTGCAGACTGAATTTAATAGCTTTATTTGATTCCATTTGCGTTACTTAATGAAAAATTAAGCTTAATTCAAAATTACTAAAGGCGTTTAAAGAGCGGTATTCTAAGCTTGAAAAGGGTATACTTGTATGCGTTCGCAAAAAAACAGTTGCTTTAAAAGACTGAGCCGTGGTCGATGAATAGTAGTGCGTTGTGGTAAGGAAATCAATAATAACGGATACGAGTATTTCCTTACATTCTGTAGATTAGATTCGGCTGAAACAACAGATGACAATTTTGGAGGCTTGTCGTTAAGATATAAAAAAAATGCAATAAATCGGTGGCATTGCAACATCATTCAAGTGTTCTCCAAGCAAACACATTATTTCTCTCATAAGATGTTGAACATGTCCCCGTTAGTCCTGTTTTTAAGGTCTTCTAAGTTCTCCTGCAGATTTGAAAAAAATTATGGCAAAAAAGAGACCGAACTTCAATTTGAGTTTTTTGGTCAACTGGTGTAGTTCATCCACAACAGATATGATAAGATCCATATGAATTATCGAAATTAAAGCCTATTCTGTTGTCAAAAATTTCGAACGGTACCTCCCATTACAGTAATTTAACATAAGCTGCACTTCTTAATCGATACTCTAGGTATACTTAATTAAGTCCTTGCTACTAGCTTCAACGATCAGCCGCTCGAATCACGAAGCATGCAAAAGTAATTTTATTTTCATCCGCCAAAGATCATCAAATGAGTTACAAAAAAGGATCTCTTTTTTTCACAGTAACAGTGTGCGCAATCACTTCATGCCGGCTCCAGGAAAACTTAAGCGATGCATCAAACTGAGCAACTTAAGAAAAAAACTCAACCTACAACAAAACTGGCTACCCAAATGGAAACGTGTTCGCCGCTGGTGATGGTCACACATACCGATCCTGAAACAGAAGCTGCCGCCGCGACCGCCAAAATCACAGGGATACTTCTTTCTCTCTGCCTCACCCTGATTTATACATATTTTTGTGTCCATTATTTTTTCAAACCGACTTTAAGGTCTGCAATATGTTTCTCGTTTCTTGCAGAGACTTCTAATCGCCATCCAAAATTCTACAAACAATTGAGAAACAAGAGAGATCCAAAATGAAATGCCGACGTTTGAAAAAAAAAAACAAAAAGTAAATAAGAAGAAAATGTCATAAAAAAATAAACAAGTCATAAGACAAAAGAAGACGAAACCAGAGAATGCGACAAAAAAATAAATAAAATAAGAATCTAAGGAAGAATAGCCGCTCTACTAGTATACTGCATACATTTTGGGGAAACAATTTATTGTCGCGCGAACGTTTCCCTGACATTCGCCATCTCGTCTTCGAAAGGAGCAAAAGGAATTCGTTTTCATCACATCAGAACTGTGTGTGACGCGCGCTCTTGTTTTTATTATTCTTATTTACACGCAAGCATTAATTTACTAAAACAAAAACTTAAACAAAAAAAAAATTTTCACTGTATAGATATATGAATTTTGCGCCTCTGCGTACGTGCCATGACTTCGACAGCGTGTTGGAGATCGTGATGATGATGATGGGAATTATCTTTGTCTTCGTTGGACTTCGTCGAGCATATACGCAAGACATCCTGTGCATAATATAAAAAACATATTAATGAATGTTTTTCTTTGTTTTTTATACCCAGTAAAACAGGAAGAAAAGTAACTTCAGATATCACGAAATGCAGAAAGTTTATTTTATTAAACTTATGCATGTACTAAAAGCCAAAGAATAAATCGCCCTAAAAAAACATGTATACACTCATTCGTGCTCACTGAAAAGAGGGAAATGTTTTATTTGTCATTTAAAGAAAGTTGGATCACGAAGAATATATCAAAGCATTGAGCCTACGCTGTAACTGACCAAATGGCAACACGAATTTTCAGTTGAAATACAATAATTTAAAGCACTATATACTCACATAATAAGGATAAAAAAATTTTCTTTGGAAAAAAAATTAAAAAAAACCTACGCTGAAGAGCCCTCTGTCTACACATTGTGTTGCCAACATCCTACGCATCAGCATCTAAACATGTATAAATTATCTACCCAACAAAGACGATGTCAACTTTTCTTGTAAATAACATACGACTCGAGCGCCCAATCCTTACAAAAAAAAAAACGCTCTTTCTTCGACTTCCTGAGAAAAAGGATCACTCACCTAACCCACCTGGGCAGGTCGTCGTAAATTTGCAATCGAACAAATTTATGTACAAGGATATAATCTTCCCCAGGAATCTTTTTGCTTTTGTTGGTTTCCTTCCTGGGAATGGCGTACAACCAAGTTTAAATCGTACGTACACATGGACGGCTTGTGAAGAAGATTTGCAACATCTCTTAAGTTTCGAAAATATGTAGCACAGTAGCTGTGTGATGTGATATAAAACTTAAGAAAAAAAAACATCAGAAACAAAGCCACGCAAAGAATAATCAAAATAAAACAAAAACAAAGGTAGAGCGGACGAAAAACAATTTGTTTGGTATTGCTGCCGATGAATACAATGCATGGACTTACCTAGCGTGTATTAGTTTTCAGCTATAGGTCACCAAATCTCCTTCTTCTCAATGTGGTCTGTATTTTTGATTCTGAAAAATAAAATACAAACAAGATTAGACTAAGTCTCTGATTGTGCCTTTGAATAAAAATAATAGATTAAGACAATCACTTTTAAAAATTGGATAATAATATTCGAATACACAAGCTTAAACGGAACAGACATATATGCAGTACATATATGCAAAGAAGGAGTAGTGCAAAAGATTAAGCATACAATCTGCAGATTCGGCGCATACATACGATTTCCGCCGTCATGTAACTAAATATAAAAGAACATAACTGTGGGAGAGATGCGGCAATCGATCCCGCCATAAAAATGATCTATCAAATTATTTCAATTTAATTAAAATAAGGTCAAAATAAAATAAAACACAAAATTACACCGCGGCGGAGGCGGCTATAAGTATAGCTTGGCATACCAAATATATTACATTCTTTTACAACAATTAGTACAAGTTAAAAGCATATATTATAGTAATCTCCGTGCTGTTGTGATTTTTACCTTTTTCAATTTGAACTTTAAAGCAGAATATATTTTAAATCTACTCATCAAGAATAAAACTCTACATACAATGAAAAAAAAACTTTAACAATTAACCATAACACACACCAAGGCCAACATTTGCCCCAAACGCAATTATTGCGACAGGAACCATACTACAAATATAAGGCGCGCAGAGAAAAGGAAGGAGTTTGCGCACCTCATATTCCTTAGACAAGACGACAAACAATTTTTGTTCTCCTCGCAGTGACTGTCAGAAGGGGCAGGACGGAAAACAAGACGATGACGAGCGATGATCAAATAAATAAATGCCAGAGACGAGGATGCCAAACGATGTTGTTGCTGCTGCTATGTGTTAAGTTGTTGGCTAGGCTGACGGTGGTGTTCGCGACGGATAATATACTCACTCCTTATGCGTTTGTCTCTTGCGATTTTGTGTGTTTATGCTGCACACTAAGGCGGCTAGTTGATAACATTTAGCCACCACTTCAAACCAAGCCGTTTGCACCATAGTGATTCATTAGATTCATTAGAGAAATGGCTAACGAACAGAATAAGTGCTACCGATCATTTGTTGCCAGAGTGTGCCTTCAGTGATTTATTGCTGTATTAATTGGGTGTCTTAATTAAGAGAGTTCTCCCCCTCTTTTGCTGCCCTCAACAAGATTTTATTTATAAATATTTATATATATATATATAGTTCATCGTAAGAAGTTCAGATGCAAAATTTAATTTACAGAGAGAAATAAACTAAAAATTGTAATGTAGGTATAAAAAGAAGCATGTTCCTTCACCAAAACTAATTGAAATCACGAGCATTCACACAACAATTAATGGTCAATCGATTGCTCCCATCCAACCGATCTGATCGTTGCGTCGCTCGTTAATTAAGTATGGTCGTCATTGAAAAAGAATTTACACACAACCATAAGAGAGATACAACCAATACCAAATTCGGACTTTGCTTTAATTTTCGTTAATTTATTATGTCATCTACTAGAGAGCGAAGTGATTTCTTTTGTTCTGTTTTTAATTGTGCTTTCAATTGAATTCCATTTGGGTTGGGCGATTTTAATTGCTCATAGATAGACTGTGTGTGCATGGGTACACTTGTGCAATCAACAATAATTGCTGTTAAGTGTACAGAAGCGAGGAGGAAGCGAGAGATGAAAATTATCATTAATGATGGCATTCAATTGTAACCCATTCATTCTATTTATTTCATTCATTTTCAGAAACAATTTTTGACTTTTTGTTGTGGGTACTTAAATCATTTTTTTTTTCATCAACTTTTTGTAAGATCAATACTTGCCGTAGGTCATACATTTTGTGTCTGCTATATCGAATAACAATTTCTGATTACTTTATTGTTTGCCGGAGTAGGATCGTTTTATGGATTAATTCTATCTCAATAGATAGGTATGTACCTAGTAGGTAAAAATAGCCATGCGTATTTATTTTCTTTGGTTACGAAGCTAATGAAATACCTATAATAATCTGAACTTATTTTTCGGTTTATTTAAAAAGAAACAACTTCTATGCTATTTATAAATGGACAATTGAACGTTTTTTTTGCGATTTTCTTATTAAGCCTGGAAGTACAGATTTCTATTCGAAGGACATTTTTCTGATGGATTTCATGTACTTTGTTTCTTGTTCTTTTGTTCCACGACCACAAATATAATTATTGACATAATTTGAATTTACGTGTTTTGCCCAATTATCACCGAAATTGTCGTGTTCTTTTTGTCGTTTTCTTGTTTCGCGGGAGAAAAATTGTTAATTCTAAAAGCTGACAAGATAATGATCACTTTTTGAGGAGGTTGGTGGTCAGTTGCTGGCTGTTTGCTATCGTTTCTTTTTTCTTGCGGAAATAATTACATTTGAAAAAAAGAAATACAAAAACTTAATAACCGATTTACAAGGGGTATACCTATTTTAAATTTTTTTTTTCTTAGAGAGAGAACGGGTTGGCATCCTGTGTAGGACAGTTCAATGTGGTTGACTTTGTTGCTTAAAAATTGGAACTAAGTTTAAGTGGATAAATAATTGCAGAACTTGATTTTAGATAAGACCTTTGTCTTAAACGCAATTAAGTTTCGAAAGCGCCTGAGATGCTTGCATATTTGTGTTACTTAGGTAGGTATTCTCTTAAATTATTACATTTCAGAAGACATGACTCAAAAAATCAAAGTCATTCACAAAAGGTAGATAACAAAATAGTTACCTTTCTGTAGACTATCTTAAAAAATTATATACAGCAACAAAATGGAGTGCTTAAATAAAATAACTATTAATAATACATTAAACAACGGGTTCAATTAGGTTTTGCATAATCGTTCTGTAGATTTCCCTGCACTCCACTCCTTACACGCGTTACGCGATTTCATATTTTCTGTTTAAAGGAGCTATGTACAACCTATGCTGTAGCAGTCGATAACAGCCAAGCAAAGAAACTAAAAGACTACATAATGAGGAACAAACACCACCACAACAAAAATGACGAACATTATTTAAAGGAAATTAATTGCCAATCAAACAAATGTCACGCTGTTTCATTTACTTTGGAAACCAGTTTTTCAATACCCATTCTCTATTCTGCCCATCTGTTTTGTGCTAAATTCAATTCAATTCGGCAGTTTGTAGATTTTATACTGTTAAAAAAAAAGGCAAATGCTCTCACCTAGAACCATTTCCCGAAAATGCACTTATCCATGAACCAATGTCAAATAAACAAAACGAAATTCATTCGGTCCCAGACTAAAAGGGAAAGGTCGGTTCGGTTATGTAATCAGCCATGACATGCTGTTCGTTATGGTTGTTTCTAGTTTAACTGTAATTATTCTGTTCCGCTGGTATCTACATTTTATTACCCTCATTTTTTTTTTTTTTTTTTTCAAAATATTTATGCATCTACATGCTAGTATACGTACATATTTTTTATTAGGGTTGGTGTAAGGACGAAAAACTATGAAAAGAAACCAAGTTATCTATTGATCCAACAAAAAACGATTTTGTCAACCTGCTGCACTCTGCGGCCTGCACATGTCAGAAGGTATAAAATAACCGCAAGTTGGCACTCTGAAGGCAAGAAAAATGTGTCAAAAAGGGGATGATATAATTAGGTATGTTTTTGTATCGGTGTTTTTATGCGTAATGGCACTCTGCGTGTTTTAGCCGATAATTGTAAAAAGAACAGAACTAATAATGACAGGAATAAACTTTACATAAAAGAACCTGGAAATGTTTTACGGAACAATTGAGTTTTGTTTTTGTTCTTCTTAGCCAAGTGGTAACGATATTTGCCATGTAAAAATGCATTATTTCATTTGAATACTATGCTTCTTGAGAAATAAAAATTTTTCAAATCGATATTTTCCTCTGGATATCTACATTGAAGACCCAATCGGTCATACAAGTTCGCAATCTGCCCTCTACACAGTAGCAAAACTCTCTAGGAATATCCGAAATCATATAGTAAACCCATGGAGACAACTTTCATATAGCTACACCAAATTAAGTATCCGTTTTCTACATATCTACATATCTATATATCTCTACTCAACCTGGTGGTGGCACTGGATGAAGAATCCTGGATCCACAACTCACGAGCATCCATTCAACATCCATCATCATTCACGTATGTATGGTCAGGTCGCTCCTGCCGTACGCACAAAAAACAACAACAAGAACAGTCTACATATACGGTTAAAATGGCGGATTATGTTCGATGGTCATACATAATGTCAATGGGACATTATATTTTTCTTTTCGGAGACAAAAAAAATGAAAAACATACGTATGCTGCCTGAGTGCCTGCCTCGTTGCAATTGAACTTAGGGGGAGTGTGGTGCTGGAATGGCAGTGGTGGCAGCTCAGTACAATTGATGTCGTCTGCTGATGCGATGACGGAATTTAAATGAAAATAAAATAACAAATAAAAAAATTTCCAATATTCGCAGAAAATACGAGAAAATGACGAAAATAAATCCCTTTTCAGATGCACTTCCATTTTTGGGCATTCTTTTGTTTGCATCGGCTGAACAGTAGCAGTACTCTACAACAACAAGACAGAGTAAGTAATAGAGAGGTGGTTGCATTAAGGTGGCTTCTGTATGTTGTCGTGGTTCGTCGTCATTATTGCATGATTATTTATTTAATTTTAGGCCTTCAATATACAAGTATCTACCAATCTGGCTTTATCTGTATACCTGTATAGGTTTTCCCCCAGAGATGCTCGTTATTTCAATTGGATTGGATGAGCGACAACGCCAGTGCGCGAGAATAACGATGGAATTCCGATGCTCTTGTGTGGTGACTGGTGAGCTTGTATTTCCATTTTGTCAATGGATAATAGATTGTTTTATGATGATTTAATTTTTTTTTGTTCATCCTATTTTCAAAGGTAAATGTTTGTTTTGCACCTGTATTAAGTTTGCAATAGTGGTGGGATTCTTTACGGCACCTGGTCAGTTTTAATTTTCAAGACAACTAAGAAATGAGCTATATGAAAACCGATGCCTTACGAGATGAGTTAGTTTCACTAACCTGTATTCAAACTATTGTGGGAGTATTTTTTTGTTACTCTTCGTTCGTTTTTTTTTACAGATCTGGACAATTAGTTTTTATTTTTTTAGAAAAAAATGTTCGTTTGACAAGTGTTTTAATAACATCAAAAATATATGTAGGTATAGGTTTATGACGTGTTTATTTAATTTTTTAATTTTTTAGAAAAAAATGTTCGTTTGACAAGTGTTTTAATAACATCAAAAAAAATATATGTAGGTATAGGTTTATGACGTGTTTATTAATATAGATTAAGTAATCCTGCCATATTTATCTAATGCAATGACAGGCGATATTCTAAGTCATTATAGTAAAGGGTGTTTTTTTAGAGGTTGGTTTTTCGAATAGAGATAAAACTGACATTTTGTGGTCAAATCTGGCAACTCTAATGTCATTTATGTTCAGTTTGGTTTGCCATTTCATCATAAAGAGGTTGACAAATGAACAACGCTTTGCAAATCGTGCAAATTTATTTCGAAAATAATAATAATAATCAGTTCGCGATGTTTACCGCTGATTTTCATCGCAAAATTTTGTTCAGTGATGAGGCTCATTTTTGGTTGAATGGCTACGTCAACAAGCAAAATTGCCGCATTGGGAGTGAAGAGAATCCACATGAGATCCTTGAGACGCCATTACATCCACAAAAACTGACTGTTTGGTGTGCTCTAGGGGCTGGTAGTCATTGGGCCATACT
This sequence comes from Cheilosia impressa, assembly GCA_948293265.1. Lineage (NCBI taxonomy): Eukaryota > Metazoa > Arthropoda > Insecta > Diptera > Syrphidae > Cheilosia > Cheilosia impressa. The sequence continues at coordinate 8,803,973 of OX411885.1, read as the reverse complement.
TCTTCAGAAATGATGCTGGAGAGTTACCGTTAATGGAAACGGTATAGAGCCATGATAACCGACTATTTTGTTCCCCAATTGGATGGATTCGCTGAATGGACCTGTCAATTGGCCACCAAGATCGTGTGATTTGACACCATTGGATTATTTGCTCTGGGGATGTGAAGTCGCTCGCCTACGCCAACAAACCAAAAACGTTAGGGGACTTGGAAGCCAACATTCGTGGCGTTATTGCCGACACTGTATGTCCAAATGCTCGAAAAAGTGGTTCAAAATTGAGCCTCTAGACTTGGCTTTATTCAAATCAGCCGCGGCGGCCACATGCCCGAAATCATATTTAAACATTAATGGCATAAAATGATCCTTCCAATAAAGCCAAATTGATGGATATTAAAGCGATTTTCTTGCACACTTACGGCATCCAAAGTTCCCTGCAAAGATAGGTACTAGCAAAAAGTCAGGAAATAAGTTCGATTAAGCTTAGAAAATAAACACAAACAAATTTATAGACACATATAGGTATTGATAACATTGAAAACTTTGAAGCTTTGAAATAAAAAGTTATTTCGACGCTGAGATGATTGAGCATAGAAAATGAAAATAAAAATAACCAACAATTTTGATTGAATATCGTTTATGTCTTTATGCTTTCCCGGTTAAGTGCTGTATCATGAAATTATATCCGATTAGGTGAATTAACAGATTTGTACTCTTTTATTTGCAAAAAAAAGCAAAATGAATCGCCACCCACGTGCGTATCCTTTGCTCCTTCTGGTTAATGATAAATAGGCGTGTAATTAGCCCAGATAAACGGACCAGTAAAGAAAAGTCTAATGTTTTGAGCTCCTCCTTTTTCTAATTACTTGCGCAATAATTATTTACAATGAAGAAACTGATGGTATCCTGCGCGTTGTAAAGGGTTTATATGTTTAAACCAGACGTCTTCATCTTTTAGTCAGAATGAGGCAAAATCTAGAATTACAGCCAACCAATTGTCTTTACACGAATACAGAAACTTAAGCTCACAAGAAATGGCAATGAACAAAGTTGCCTTCTGCTTAATAAGATTCCATCAACCCCTGCAAAGCGGAGAACTCAAACCCATAGAGCGTTTTAATGATACCGCCCTTTGGTTCGTTTTCTTCTTGTTATATTATTGTAATTTGAATTTATTTATTTATTTACTTCGTTCGGTTAAAAGCATCCCACACAAGTTCGCGCACAAATGGTTAATGAGGACGATGGCAGTTACAAAAAAAAAATATTATAGGTATATACATATATACAAATGGGGCACACAAAGACAACGAGTCGAAAAAAGGTAAATACAGAAGCGGAAATGAGGAACGCCTTCATTTTCAATTTCTACTCTGTGGTTCTTCGTACGTTGCTGGCTGTACAGCATCATCACTTCAATTCATCCCTCTGCTCGTGAGATGGTGTGGTGGCGTCGGTACGGTAGTGGTAAAGTGTTACTAAAAGCGGGCGCAAGTGACATTTGTTTTAATTAGGGGATGCTTATATACAGTCTACTATATAAGACTGTGGTGGGGGCGATATTATTTGTGTGCGTGAACACACACACAAACCAATGCATAAATACAATATTTTCTAGGAAATACGAAGTGGACGAATGAGGATGACAAAACTTTTTAGACAAAGGACCAAAATCCGCCTTCTTCTGTTCCAGATTAAACAATTGTGAGCCTTGCAGTGGTAATAAAAAAGAACGTATGTCTTGTTGTCCCATCTTCTTTATTCGCCCGCTGAGACTCCAAAACTTTTATGTGTATTTGTATCTACATGATGTGTAAATATGGTAAGCTGCTTATAAGTGGCGCCCAACGCAACACAACACTGCACAAGATTTGATTGATTTAGTTTATGCCCCGATTCGTGTTGTTTCTTTCCTGCACGTGGATATAGAAAGAGAAACCACTGACTAAAAGGCATGCAGGATAGAGAGAAACTAGGTACGTCTTGTTACACACCAGAAAGATCAACTTTTAATTATCCACTAATTTCTATTAGGTAGGTAGGTATTGATTGGAGGTAGTGAGCGGAAATACATTTACGTAAGTGGAAATTCATGTTGAATTTGCTTTAATCACGTCCTAAAATAATCAGTGCGAAGGTGTTATTCTAGTCATGCTTTATATTTTATGGTACCTGAGTACTATAGGTAGTAGCTAAGAATATTTTGAAATCAGCTGATACCAATTTTGTAGTAGTAAGTGTTCTTTATATTTAGAATAAATCTAGCTGTGATGTAGGTGATGGCTAGAATCCGCATTTGTATATCAGTCTATAGGGTCTATAATTTTTCATTCTTTAATTTGTAATGTACAAAAAGAAAACAACAACAGCGGTCTTACAAGTCGATTTTTGTAGGTACTTATGTTCGAAAGAAAATATTGTTAGGCGACAAAGCTGTAGGCATGATGAAAAACCATCTTAATGAATACTTCGACAACTCAAAGGAAGAATAAATTTACCAGAAACTAAGAAATACAAATAAATATTAGCCTGCAAGGATACAAATTTGTACAAACAACAAAGACAAAACTCTTACCCAAAAAAAGCACAAGTAGGTACAATTTACGTCCTAAAACAAATTCTGAATGAAAACACTAACTCAAAAAATAGTGAGGTATAATTAATCCATTTGACGAGCAACAGTCTCCTGAGTGTATAAGAAAAAGTACATAGACACACAAAGCTGATTGGCTGTCCGAATAATAAACAATTAACACCCTTTTATAACTACCATACTTTTCGACTTCTTTCACCCTATCACAAGAATCCACGAAATTTCGGCTCGCTCACTAATTGGATACAAAAACATGCACTGCAAATTTTAGCAACATTAGACTTTCATACCAAAGAATGGCCCAACTAGATTACATATAGGTATATATATATATTTATTCATCTCGTAATGAAGCCCCACCCTCGGCATTGGGTTTGAATGCTGAAACTGTGAGCAAAACGGACGACGAATCATCGCAACTCATCTTCGCGTTCCTAATTAATTAAGCCTGTGCTTTGAACGCCTAAATAATGTATAGCTGGGTATACACACATAATTCTTTTTTGGTATGAGAAGTTTTCATCCAATCAACCGATATACTACTACCATTATCACCATCATCATCAGCAGCAGCCAGTAGGCAACACTACCATCCTCCCCTAGGTATACACTTAATCAATTTAGTCTTCTTCTGTTGGTCACATATACAAATTAATACACATAATACACCTATATAGAATATATATATATGTATTCACATATAGAAATGTGTCCACTTTCATTAGAAATATGTATATTTATTTGAAGTGAAACGGAAAAAAGGAGAAAATAGGTGGCAAGGGAAAGGGGGTGGTAAATATTTACACAACTTTATATGCTAGAATTTTTGTGCTTTTCTAGCTCTTTATTGCAATTCGCTGATTTGCAGATAATTTACCCCAACAACCCTTGTTCTACTCACATCTATTAATTAACACAGCATCCCCTAGGAAAAAAGAGCATGCACGCTGAATAGTATAGGTACTTGAAGATGATAGTGTGCTGGCGTTTGTGATTTTGCCGCCGGCATTTTTCAATGGATGCTGCATACTTTTCAGTATTTTATCATCGGTAGATGTGACTGGCTATAGCTAACTTTTGACATTAAACAAACTGTGTGGTTTTTTAATACGCTTTAAAATATTTGGTACAATACAATACATTAATAATTTAAGAAGCTTTAAATTTATTATGTTGAACTCTGTTTCGGCTACAAGAAAAATGATAAGCCAGTTAAAAAGGCACTTGTAATACAACTAGGGTAAGCAGTCCTATTATGATTACGATATAAGTGAAGAAGGCTCGTTAGCTTCAGATGGTGCCGTGACATAAGGCCATTTTTCGAAATATGGCCTTATGACACTTTCAAAAAGCGACATAAGGCCATATTCGAACGTATGATCTTATGTCGCTTTTCAAAAGCGTCATAAGGCCATTATGGCCTTATGTCACTTTCAAGTTATTTTACTGCTCTAATTAGTCAACCTGTAGATAATCAAAGCGACAAAAGATTAAATAAAGACTTTTCATTTTGTATTTATATTTAATACCAATCATATCAGTTAAAAAAAAAAAACTTATTTCAAGTATAATGTACTATAATTTGCTTCACCAGAAAGTTGATATTAAAATATGCTACCAACTTCCTGTTGAAGAAAATAATAGTAAGAAATTCGCGCGAATTTTCGAACTATATCTAAACCGATACAGATGTTTCATATCGGGAATATATAGGAGATAACTTCCTTTCCTAAGGCCTTCACAAAACCCAAAATTAAAAATCAAATCACTATAATTTTCCATTATGCACACCGAACAACACGTTGGACTTGAAGCCACGCTTAAGAATGAAAAGTGCGCAAATTTATTTGCTCTAACTACTTACCAATGGTCATTTCTTTTCATTTTTCTAACGGTAAAGACGGGTTTTTGTTATTGACAACATAAGCATGACCCATAGTTTTTTTTTTCTTAAATATGGCCCTATGTCGCAATATGGCCGTATGTCGCTTGGTGAATGTGTCGTAAGGCCATATTTCGAAATATGGCCTTATGTCGCATGGTCTTATGTCACGGCACCGCTTCAGATCCCTAATAAAGTTTTTCGTTTTTAATTTAATCCTACTTGATATCTAAATTTAGTTTGCTCTCTTGACTTGATAAATGGTTTTTGAACAGGAACATGGAGCTCTTATCAACAAACTTTCGAATACGTACGTGCGGTAATTTCTGTATTTCTCTGAAGTTAAGAAAAGTTCTGCATTTAAGGAGATGGCGATCTCTGAGCTTTATTTTCAGAAAATAATATGTAGGTATCTAGATACATAGCTCTGAGATAGTTCCTTTATTTCGTCAAATCAAATAGAGCATTTCAATTATATTTGAAGTATAAGAATTTACGTGGCTATTACTGTGTTTTAAAAATATGATAATAACATTTTGAACACGTTGGAAGGACTTGTTGCTCAGATTTTACTTTCCAACTTGCTGTAAAAATATTTTAGCTTTAAAATTTCTAACAAAAATTGCTTATTCCAATTTGTGTTCTACTTATAGGTACAAACATAGATCATCGTTTAGAAACGGTATGAAGGTACCCATTCAGCACCTAGGCACCATATAGTCCAAGCTAATAATAATTATTTAATGTTTGCACAAGAGTACCGACCAAAACTTTATTAAGAAAAAAATATGTACTCAATCTGGTCTATATTTATAATACTTAACGCACTTTTTCCTTGAGAAATAAATTTCAGAAGGCTTGACAAAACTCAACTGCATTTTTTAAGGATATTAATAATATTATTGTCTTAAAATATTAATGTTCTTAATAGCGAAGGCCAAAATTAAGGAACCACTTTCACTTTCACTCAACATATTCGCTTGTATTTTTTTTTTTGTTGAAAAGGTTGTGCAGATATGCAATGCTGAGTGTAATTTGTATGTTGTGTATAAGCCAGGTCACTATTATGGAAAATTTTCTACCACTGGGCGAACTTTAGTTAAGTTCAACAGCTTAGGAAGAAGAAAAACGTTAATATTTGATAACAATAATCCGCCGTTTAATGCGATAGATGTGTTTTTTTTTAAACATTCAGTACGTTCCCGCGACCTCGTTAGCAAATCGCTTCGTTTTTCGTTAAAAACAAATGCAGCAATGCAAACACAGTGATATATACTTCAAGTGGCACACTATTACCTTATCGGAAATGAAAAACTTAAAACCTAACCTAATCTAAATTCGCATCCTCTTGCAGCAAATAGGTTTTAATTTTTATCATATCCAGAAAAAAATATATGTAGGTCTACGCTGCATTAATTTAGGCCCACAATTTTTTTAAGGATTTACCACATCGCAGGATATAAAAGCGTTAGAATTTGAGTGCGCAATAAAAGTCCGAGCATTACTATGAGATAAAATAATTAACCATAGTATAACTATTCACATAAAGACAGGCTTAATGTAAGTTAACATCATGTGTTTTTAAGACGATTGACCATAACTGGCCTCTCTTTGACTTTGCGAAAGGGCATATAGGTGTATTTAAGCACACATAAACAATGATGTCCTACCCTCCAATTGTGAGGTTGTCTGTTTTCATTTACGGCTTTTCAAAACGTTGACAACAGAAATAAAGGTGTAACTAAAAATTTTCTAAAAATAAAGATAACATCGTTTTAAAAATCGTGTTATGGCTCCGAGCTCAAGAAATATAAATCAATATTTTCACCTTTCAAAAAAGGAAAAGCGCAAACCTTTTTTATAGCAAAACTATAGACTCGTAAAATGTAAAGTCGAGAATAAAAATTATTGGTAGTAGGTAGTTAAGCACAGCACTATGAATTTATGTTTGGCATTACGAAGTGTATTGAGCAATTTTGTCTCAATGATTTAGATGTGAAAACAAAAGATTCTATGTTTGAATGTGTTGTTGCAATAACGAAAAAAATCTCTCGTCAAATTCAGAAACGAGAAAACCCTACGCAAAATAGCTCCAATTAATGTCAGTAGATAACCGTATGTGAATTTGTACTTATTGAGATTTAAGATGGCATAGCTACCAGCTAGTTATATACTCCTAGCGAGACATCGAAGGTATTGACAAAGATTAAACTTATATAATATTACTAATTAAAAAGTAAATAAATAAAATAAATAAAATTATGCGTCTAAAAAAATAAACAGTTTATCGGTAACGGACAGAAAGACATCATTTTTCAATCATTCTCAGAATTTGCATTTATACGATTTCGATTTTGAAAAATGATAGCTACACGGGTCAAGTCAAAAGGACAGAGGACTTCTATAACAATTATGAAGAATCTATCTATTATACCTACCTATATATACCAATGAATGTATTAAACTATTTACAAGATTTAAGTTGAGCTTACATTTAGTCGCCTTTATCAAAATTCCAAAATAATCCTTGTTTTCGGTTTGTTGATTTTAGATTTATTTTTTGTTGTTGTTCACTTTTAAATTAATATTTTCATTTCCATGTTTGGGCACTTTTTATTTAGATTTTCTTATTTTTATATAATATATGTGTATATTTATTTACTTATTATTTTTTCATATAAAATTAAGATAGGAACTTTGGATACTTTTTTATTAAAACAAATTTATTTTTTTTAATATTTCACATAGTCACTCGCACACACAGTATTGATTTGTTATATTTTCCTTCTTTCTTTTGATTTTCATTTAATATATATTTCGTATAAAGGAAACGAAATTTACAAAGCTATTTTTCATCCTGGAAAGAAAAACAATTAAACAAACAAAAAATATAATTTTTTGAAGTGCTTTCGCACTATATTTTGCACTGTAGGTATAATAATCATCTATATCATTTTAATCCATTTCATTGTTTTGCAGTCGTTAATAAATGTATGCTTTCGCAATTTTAGGTAGGCATAAATGTTTTTTACAATAACTAAGAATTTAAGATATACAAATTAAAATGAAATCCATTTTTCAGTGCCTGGTATGCACTGTGTGTCAATAAAGGGTTTGCGCGCGCGGTGACAATTGAGGACCAACGACGACATATCGGGACCACGACAACGACGACGACGGCGGTCCAAAAGCGCTTTCGAAAATAACTCTTCGATCATTACCCTTGTGTTATGGTGTTGCGCGAAAATGAAAATAAAGCGTCGCAAAAAGTTCCACTGACAACAACAACAACAACGAATTAAGGAAAACAAAATCGAGTGCAAGAAAATATAACAACTAGAAAATAAAACACACATTATAGTATGCGCAAATGAGAGTAGGTAGTAGAATGTACCACCACCACAGAGTCTACTGCTACTTCACCGCACACTAGGTGGTTTTCAATGAGTCTCGACGACACGAAGAATGATATAAAAAAAAACAAACACATATACACGAGTATTAATAATAAATAAATGAACGCTCGTGGATTTTGAGCCTACCCAAAACCAAAGGGCTTCACAAAGTTGTGCGATGAAAATAAAAGGCACATACACATTCGCACATGCATGTACCGTAAAGAGAGCGTATCCATCGAAGTTGCGCACGCTCTTGCAAATTGCAGTCTCTTTTAAAAAAGGAAGCAGAAAAAGAACTAGTAATTTAAGAGTAAAGGGGGTAGCGAATAGCAATTTTTAGGGAGTGTGTGTGTAGTGTGTACGCCGTACTTCGCTACGAGTGTACATGCAGAATGCGAATGAGTAACAAGAACTGTGCGGTGTGCGATATGTTCGCAGGGTTTTATACTTCTGCAGGATTTAAGTTTTAAATCCAATATCGCACTTTTGTACAATTTGCGTAGAATATAAAAATTCTTCTCTTCTTGGATCCAATTCGATTGGGGATATTTATTTGATTACATAAAAAAAATTTACTGGGTAAGAAATAATGCAGTGTTTGACAGTAGGCTTTGCCGGTATTTAACAGTTTTGGCACTTTATCAACGGTTTTTGACCAATGCAGCCAATATGGTTGTGTTAGAAAATAGCTCGGCAATCTTCGCTCATGAATGGGTATAGGTATGTAACCTTCACTGAATAGCTATTGTCTTTTAGAGAAGTCCAACTTGACTGATTTTATTTTGCTGACTTGTAGCCTGCTTCAATCCTTTTATATATATGGTGGTCATGAACTTTTATAGTGCTTTTCAAATTGTTTACATGAGTAGCGCATTAAAATTGATGACACAGGAATTATAGGTACCAACCCACAGCGGGTATTTCTTCGAGGCTCCAGTTTATATCAAAGTTATACGAATCCTAAAAGCAATTACAAGCTCCACACTCTTCAGGTTCTTAACCAGACGCCGCGGTGATCTTATGATTAGCTTAAAGTTTCTAACGATAAATATAGAATTACAGGTACCTAGATAAGACCCAAAATCTTGAAGAAGATGAGTCTCACATTCTTTTGGGGTGCTGGACTATGTTACTTGTAGTCCACATAGATGTCAGCACATCAGGTCGGCAATAAAATGTCAAACAGAAATTGTCAGGGGTTGCTGACGACAAGCGTTAGTAATTATTCTCATTTTCCTTCATTTAAACTTTTTTTAAGCCATTTAATGTGAATTATTATTATTATTGAAATAGGCCGCAAGACAAACTCTGACGAAGTTCGTCAATTTTCTCAGTTAAGGGTAAGAATGCCGGAAAGGGATACTAGTCCAGAGTGAAGGAAATCTCAGAGCAGCGCAAATGATTTTTGTTGAAATTAGTGTTTAATGGGCAAATGTTTAAAACGCTGCAGTCATATAGTAGCTGAATAATAAATGTTGATCCTGAGCTATTGGGTAAATTTATGAACAATTTCAACACTTCAGAACGTCTGCACAGAAATAAACAATTGATTCCAGATCCTTGGTATACCTATCCCCTTTTCAAAAAGAATCAAATCAAAAGTCGGTTGAAAATCCAAAAACAATATCGATGCAGCGAAATTCAGATTTCCAATGCGTAGTATCCTTTACGAAAATGATTATTTAACGGTTTCGCACAACACAACACAATCCACTGATTTTTTTCTTTTGTATTTTTAGCACTTTAATTGTTTAAAACAATTCAAGAATTAATCAAAAATTTCATTCTCACATTCGCGATATACCTTTATAATAATAACAATAAAGAAAACGGCCGCAATGCCACCGGGACACGACAAGAAGCAACGACGGCTATGACCGCAGCGACACAACGATCAAAAAACGACGGCGGCGTTATCGTTACCCGTCAATTTGTTACTATGGAATGAAGCGATTTCGGAAAAAGGTCGGAAGAGGTGACAATTACCTTCTTCTGCTTGTTCTTTTTCGTGTTTTTGTACTTCCATCCACATCCAACACGACGACGACGACGATTTGTGTGTGCTCGTCGTTCGGGCTCTGTACTCGCTTTAGTGGCTGCGGCAGTTTCTGGCTTGTGCTTCAGACTGAGTGTGTGTATAATTTTTTTCTTCATAAATGCGGGGAGATGGTTTTAAGTGTTTGTATCTATCAACCTCTCTCTTAATCAGACTCGCACAATACACCAAACACCAGCCAGACCAAAATTAGTGGGAAAATACATTAAAAGATATTTTATCTCTTTTTTGCGCGTGGCTTTCCGCAATCCATGTGTGAGTGAGAGAATGAACGCAAAAAAAAAGGTTGGGGTGTTGTCTAAGCATGGATGAGCATGAGAGTATCGGTATATGTTTGCAAATTGGATTAATCGGCGATGTTTCCCTCGCTAATAGATCCATGAAATTTTAGAAATCTGAAAATCCTTTTTTGCAATTACGACTAACCAGAGTGGAGTTTCTGTTATTTGTCTGTTTACCTACAGTATAGCCTTACAAAAAAAAAACAAAGGTGCAAAAGAGGATCTCCCTAGCTTAGAGGCTAGCGCCCAACAAGATAAGAATAAAGAGTCCAAAACATCACCTTTGCAGTGATAATTACACACTTCGACAAGAAGCACACACACACTCGCGTTCAAGTCGCGAAGAAACAAGCGCAATGCATTCAAATGTGGTGCATGGGGTAAAATGAGAGACGTCATGGCCCGAACGATTGAGCGAGACAAAAAAAAAACAATGACTTAAATCACAGCACCTATCATAGAAAAAAGAGCGAGCAGTGGACTAAGCACACTACACTACAACTACAAGTCCAAAAAGCAAGACCATTTGAATAAAGAGAGCGTGCCGGTATAGTGCAGTCAAAGCAGGTAAAGCGCTATTTTTTTTTGTGCTATATTTTATGAGAGAGTGTAGGTAAATAGTAATTTCATTAATTAATCTAGATAAACCTAGGTACATTATAAAGAAGAGAGCAAAAACACTTCATCCATAGATTTTCATCGTTAAGCAGCAGCCGCCAGCAGCAGCAGGCTGTTGAAGGAAAAGTACCATGAAAACGAGAGCCGAACTAAGGGAGTTTCTGTTTTGTTTTCATTATTCGAAAAAGGAAGGGTCCCAAGGATTGCGGTTAAAAGTTTTTTTTTTCTACATTGAGCGGATTTTTTTATGTTCATTTATTTTATTTGCCTTGTATTTTTTTGGGCAAAGAATTTGGCTTAAAATTTAGCATTCCATTGTGCATTACTGGAATTGAAGAAATTCTCATGAAAAATGTTAGAAATTATTCGAATGTTGTAAATTACTTCGATTGCGGCAAAAATGCCTGTACTTATTTGCGCTTTTCTTATTTGACAAATGAAAGTATAGGTACCTACTTACCTACTAATGCAGGTTTTATAATTTCCTACAAATCCAACGCCGCACAATAATTGCGATGATGGTAGGTACTCGTAGGTGTGGTTGCAGTATTCTGTAGATATGCACCACATAAGGTTTAATATATACCTGCTAAACAGAGCCCGAGATGCTAAATTTATTGGAAATATAGGTACCTATATCTAACTGCTTCTACAGTTGTTGCCTTTCAGTGATCAATAAAGAAAATATCAAATTACGACATGAACAGCATTTCTTGTTGTTGCTGTACAATTTGACAGGTCGATCAAATCAAAATAACAAAGGAAATTTTCCTGTATTGCAATGAACTTTCTTTTAAATATTGTGATGTAGGTAATTGCGCAATTACAAGAAAGCGCCAGTGGCGGATTGGTTACTGCAGCACTGTGCATTCTTATCTATCTTAACTTATTCGACAGAATGCCCAACATCTGCTGAATGTATCGTTGTTTAAACATACTTAAACATATAGCCCATTTGGCTTCTAAATACAAATAATAATAATGGTAGGTACCTGCCTAGGTAGAGCTCGCAACTCAAAGCTACCATGGTAAGTTCGCCTCATAAAGCTTATAATCAGAACACTAGGTACCTATACCTATCTATACCTAGCTAACCTCTCTGCAAGTGTGGAATCAAAATATGATATAGGTACATACCTACCTACATATTTTAAAAAAATGATATATAGGTACATAATAAAAAGACAGCAATCTGGACATAATGTGGCTTCACTAGATTGGGCGTATCTACGGCGACCTCTCAATAAACAGCGAGATGGAAATATTGGCAAACGGAGTGTTAATTCGTCTTCTCAATAAGGTATAGGTATTGTTATTTAAATGCCATGCTAAATATTTTTTTTTTAATTCATTTACTCGAATACCTACAAAATCAAATTGCATTCTTGCGAAAACTTAAAAACTGCGAAAAGATTCAGCTTAAGTCAGTCCAGTTTTATTATGACAGCATTGACATTAGAGATGTGTTGTGCCTTTGTATTGGCATCTCATTGATTGATTAAATTATTCAACTTCGATGTCAGCACTACAATTTTTGCCAAAGTTAGATCATTAGGTCCTAATAATTGATTGTCGAAACTATATTTTTGCGTCAATGGCTGGAGCGCTCTTTTTTTAAATTGCCTATTCCACGAGTTTCAAAGTAGGTACTTAGAAGCAGCTCTATCCTCATCCTCTAACCTCATATTAAGAGAGCGAAAGCCCTGCTCCTACGTTCCATGCATATTTGAGTGGGGCCACCTACACATTCATCCAACCCACACCTGAAATAGTGAAATATTTCCCGAACAGCAAATAAACTATGGTGTGCTGTGTACCCAAAAAAGAGAAAATCGAAATTAATGCATAATGGTCGCGTCGCGATTGTTTTTCTTAGCTGATTTAATAAAAAAAAGAGTGACCGCGTCGAAAGAGATAGACACATCGATGAAATAGTAAAAACAGAGATAGCCGATTAGGTTTTATTTTGAACCTTCTCGGTGCGCTATCGATTGTTTCCTTCGAAGAAGAAGAATCAGAAGCACCAGCAGCGGACCGAGGATCGAACGAAGTGGGAGAACCTCTGTAACAACGACGAGCATCGGCCTTAATGTCTTTTAATTGAAACAAAAATATTTTTCTTTCTGCTGTCTCTCTTTTATGTGTTTCTGTTTTACTCGCTGTTTTTTTCTTTGCCTTTAATCGAATAAAAGCCCGGCCCACATTTAAAAATGTGTTTTTTTATTATTTTGTTTTATTCTCCGCGCTGCTTAAGTGGGGGTTCTAGCAAGCGACAGCAAACAAAAACAATGGATTGCATCCCAAAAATGGTACAAAGCATGCAGACAGGAACACGAGCAAAAGTGTTAAATGTGGGATAGGGTAAGGTAACGGCAGTGGCTTTTCTTATTATTCGTTTTCACTTATTCGCTCATTTACTAAATACAGACCATTCTAGAGATGCAACTCGGAATAACCAATCACAGATTTTTATACGAATGCGCGTTGTCTGGCGTGGTGGTTGCCTCTTTGTTTGTGCTGATTTTTGGAGTAATTAGGTGGACACTCGTCCTCTACTCGGCCTCTATGCAGCAACAATAGCAGTATGCTACAACGGAAGAACGTGGCGAAAATAGGGGTCGAGAATTAAATACCCATACATGCAGTGGCACACACTCTTAAAATTAGGTGGGGTGTTGTGTCGTATAAACAGTGGATGCTGCTGCTGTGCTTGCTCTCCTCACACACAGCACATATTCAAGTAGTAATTTAGTTTCCATTTCCCAGTGTTAAAAAGGAATAAAAGATTGGCCTGGCCAATCAGGAAATTTTTGATTTAGCAAATCATGTTTTTTAAGTGCATATCTATATATTGTACCTGTATATGTCGGATACTCCTACGTGGGTGGTGGGTGGTGGTGGTTTGCTGGAGAACATTCCATTCTGAAATAGCAAACACCATTCGTAAAAGCCACTAGGTATAGGTATCTACCATTTTATGCCATCAAGGAATTTGAAAACAAGCTAGTAATGTAAACTAGACCTTGTCACTTCTTGAGAAAATCATCATCATATTATACCTACTTACCTAAATAAATGTACTTATAGGTAGGTACCTATAGGATTATAATCCTGGTCGATAATGTCTTTAAATGAAAATTGATAGGTATGGGAACCACTGATTTTATTCTGGTGCTTGGATTATTAAGACCACAATCCCCACTTTTTTCCAACTTTCTACCTAGGTACGAACTATCTTTTTAAGTTCCTTCAAAAAATAGGAAATTAGTAATTTCTTACTGTGTCGCGCTAAAATACTACTAGACCCATTTAAATACAGTTAATACCAAATTATAGAGGACAGTTACGCGGTTTTAGCCAAGGATTTTTTATGAAAAGTTCTTAATGTACCTACCTACCTAGGTACTTGACTTAAAATTTGGGAGCCCTATCCGGGAATTTTGAATATGTAAAGTTTTTTTAATATGTAGGTATCAGAGAAGGCTAACGTCCAGGAAGTGATAATAAACACGATGTAAAATTGCGTAGACAGGTAGATGCTGCTTTATCAATTTAAATCTGACTTTAAAACCTAATTGACGCTAATTATGAAGATGCACATTACTTTCATACCTACCTACCTATAGAAGATAACGATTTTAAGAGTTATGTTATTTTTGTATAGCTAATAGATACTCCAACTATTCTAAATAAAATCAATTTTTTTTTTACCATATCCACCCTATGCACCTTGTTTTCTCACCAAAGACTGGGCGTCGGCATCATCTTTGTTACGACAGTCACTAGGTACCTCGTTGACTTATTCTTGATGAGTTTAGAGAACGATATTGATGTATTCTCCTTTTTTTGCATATTGTAAGAGGCTTCTCACATTTCTTCTCGTATGGTAAACACCACCCCCAATCAAAGCATCTCTTGATTTGTTTACAGATTCCAAAGCTTTTTCCCTACTTGTACGATTGAGGGAGCTTTTTATCATAAATTGTATTTTTTCTAGTGCGCGGTTCTAAAAACTCACATTTGAAGAGAATGCACTAACAGCAGCCACCCGTAAAAGTTGTGAATATATAATGAGAGAACGAGTAGTAAAACGCCTACGTAAATGCTTGCTAGCTCGCTAGAGAGAGATGGGAAAATACGACGCCCTCTCTGAAGAATGAGCATTTTGCTGTCTGAACTAGGAGCTAAAGCTAAAGCCAGCATTAAAGCTTCCGTCAACTCCCTTTCGACCGATGAACACCCTCCAAAATCAGCTTAGCGCCAGCGGTATGTTGTTCCTTGTTCGTCGTTGCTTACTTTTGTGTCTCCGGCTCCGACTATTTTGTTGTTGATCCCACGTGCAAACAAAAAATTTTAAATGAACGAGTGAGAGAGAGGGAAGCCCCAAAATGTTGCTGCCATTGAACGCGAAAGAAAATAAAGAGAAAAGGGATGAAATGGTACAAAAGGGTTGCGCGCGACACATCTCAGGGGAAACAAGAAGGAAAAATATATATTAGAAGAAACAGGTACCTAATAATGGCAAGAGCGTATAAGGAAAATTCCATAATGAAGATGGCGCCCATTATCCAAGTACACGCAGCGACTAGTGAAAAGATTGGGTAGGTGGGTGGTTGTACGGCTTGTGGGTGGCCCGTTCTTTAACATCAAAAAGGGTTTACTCCGTTACCCACACATCCGTGTACAAAGGAAGAAATTAAAGAGCCTCGTGTGATGCTACGAAGAGTCTCCTATTCAAGAGGTTGTGCATTCATATATACTTACCCGTATAGGCGGTAGGTATATACCTACCTATAAACGATTTTATTATGCGAGCTTGCTTCAAATAGTAAAACTTTTTAATTGTTTTAGGTACCTCCTAAATGGGATTTTTATCTTTTGGCTTTTGCTCCTCACTTAGGTAATTGTCACTTAGATATTTGTTTCGCAAAAACATGGGTACATCTAGCTATTCATAGTTAATGTGGAACGAAATGGGGTATAAAATATGATGTGGGGATTTTTGAGAGGATGTACCAAGAATAGGTATATCAGCACTTTAGCTGAATGCTAACGGCTGCACAAATTTTTGATGGGTTGGAAACGGAAGTTTAATTTGGTTCTTTTTATGGTGTTTTTTTTAACTCTTTCCCTGCCTCTCTTCCTTACACACTATCTCTCTCTCTCTATCTATTTTTCTTAGTCTTACTGATTTGTACCTATATGGAGAAACTAAAGGTAGAAAAATGTCTCGGAAATGACAAAATGCCAAATTAACTTGAAACTATACCTATACATGTCAAGGATTGAATAAATTAAATGGAATTGGAAATTTCGAATTGATTGGTAGGTACCTATCAAGTACCTATACCATATACCAACCAATTGGAAATGATGGCATACTAATATAACGTCAAATGTTTTAGGCCGTGAGGCTTGGCTAAGTTAAACATACCTACTTTCATACCAAGGTATATATCGGTAGGTATGGTATTACTTTTGAGTTCTATTCTCAACTGCCAACCGGCACTTTTCACAGAAATTTAAGATCCAAGCTGAATACCTATGTACAAGTGAATGTTTGACATACAAATTTTCGAATTGAGAGAAAGGATGACTAGTTTTAGGCAATCTGAATCGCCAAACAGTTAAATGCTAAAGAATTGCAAAGGCTAAGGTGCGAGCTGTTGCGGCTTGAGTATGCTCACCTCTTAAAACCATGAGACTGTGAAACTCAGGGCATAAAAAGAAGTACAACTTTATGCGGCTATCTCAAGCAAGCAACATAAAAATACTTATATCAAGTTGGCTGATGGTTTTTGTTTTTTATGGAAAAAGTGTCAAGTGGCCGTGTCGCGGTGCAGCGAGTCTTAGCCAATACCTATGTGTAAGAACTTTAATATATATGTATATATGTATACACATATAGAAATAAAGAACAAAAATCAACATGTAGTAGCATACCAAAATCTCCCTGCTGGCCCAGAAGAACTCCCTAGTACCAGTAGCAACATTAAAGAAAAGGACAACGACGGCAAGACGATGAAGACCAGGACAACACATTGCCCTTAAGGAGTTGAATTATGTTAATCTCGTTTTGTAATGACATATCTTGTGCAATGAAAAAAAAACCTCGTACACATATGTACATTCGCTGGCAAAAAACGAACGTCAAGTATGGGTAAGGTGACTGGTTGGGGAGCTAGAATAACAAAAAAAAAAAAAACTATAGGTAGATATATACCTATACATGTAGTATATATCACCCTTGAAATTTTTGTTGTTCCTTCTTTATTTCTTGTCTTCCTCTGATTTATCAGAAATGAAGTAAAAAATCGCAAGGGGGTGGTGAACGCACATATAATCATCATCCACCCCTTGTGAAATATGTATTTTTTCTGTTGTTTTTTCTTTCGCCCTCGTCTTTTTAATAAGATGAAGAGCGCTGAGAAGAAGATGATGATACAGAGGAAGGCGAAAAAAATGAATAAACGACCACGTCCTTTTTAGGAATAATCGTATGCATGGTTGATTTTGGTTTAAAGGGGGAGGTCGGTAGTAGACATGTGTATACATTTTTCCTACCTCATAGCGATATGCAGCCCCTGGCACATGCACCTCGCTGTTGTTCCCCATTCCTAAGTGCTGCCTCTGCCTGCTTCCTATACCCTGCCTCAAAACTACCTATCACTTCAACTCACTGGGTGATTTCTAAGAACGCGATAGGGTTTTGAGCAACGACGACGACCAGGCGATTGGATAAGTGATAGGAGAGCAAATTGTACATTTTATTTTCAGCTGGTTCGTTACCGTTTGAGTGAGGGTGGCAAGGACGATTTTTTGTGTGTTTTTTTTATAATTCATATCCCTAGCAAAAGGGGTGATTTTTTTAACTAAGAAAAGGTTACACATTCATACGGTGGCTTGTGTGTATTCTTCGATATTTGTAAGATTGCTATATTAGTACGATGCTACGTAAATGGACCCTCACGATGTATATATGTGGAAGTGTGTGTGTTTTTCTTGTTGGCAAAAGAAATAAAATCATAAATGAAGAAAGCCCGATGTCCACAAAGGGTCAGGTTTCTTCGAAAGTGTTGGGTGGGAGGGTATGTTTATAACAATGGAATAAAATAGACGTTATGAACACTCACACAGTAGGTATACCTAAACACAAAATTAAGAGGCAACAAATATGGAAAACGAAGAAGGTTCCACAAAATTCATATGTAGGTCGCAACCCAATTAAATTGAATTGAAATTGATGTAAGTTTTAGAACAAAAGGCGTACCTAGAAATTTGAAATTATCTTGATAATAACGCACATGGGCTTTAGTTCAAAATGTAAATGCTTTGGTGTGATGTGCGGTCTGTCCCCCTTTTTTGCGACAAAAATTTTAAGTTTGTGTATGTACCTAGTACACGGTAAAGATTAAGATTAAAGGTAGAGTATAGTATTTTTTCCTGTTTAAAGAAATAAAGTATACCTACCTCCATATACTATACTCACACTGCTACAATAAATTTTGCTGCAAATAAAAGAGGAATGAATAAGTATTGTTTAATTGCTTTTCGATTTATTAAATAAAATCGTAAAAATAAGAAATGTTAAAGAGCACATGATGCATACATTTATCCGTCGGTATTATCATCTACCTTTATCCGAAGATTAGGCACCTTGTCGTGGTGGGGCGGCTTAAATAGAGGAACAGGATGCTAGATCAGGGTAGTGGCCCAACTCCTCTGGTAGAGGTGAATGTGAATTGAAAAACCTAGATCTAGTCGGATCAATCGATCAACCCTTAACTCCAAGATGATTGGTCTGCAATGTCGAGGGAGCTGTGATAAGGTAGGTAAAACTACTGGTTCACAGGGTTCAGGGGTAATTGAACCGCTAATGGAGACTCCCCAGGGGCAGCTCAATCCTCTGTTGTAACTTAGTTGAGTAGGATAGGTATTGGGGATCTCTGCCCATTCGGTCTGTTTAATTCTCCCTTACTCGTGGGTAGGCATATGGACCTAAATAAAATAAATAATAATAGTGTTCCTTCGGAAAACGAGGTGGAAGGCTTAGAAGGGGTCGAGAAGGTGTTGAAAGGCGCTGACATGAACCCGAATAAGCTCGATGGGTCAGTGGACTCTGATGGGAAACCAAAAGAGTTAGCAGACCAATCGTCAGTGGAGGTGGACAATGGGGTGCAGAAATGCGCCAAGAGGTCAGTCGAAACTGCGGAAGCCGGATCGGAAGACGAGAAAAGTCCCGACTCCGAGCGGAAGTTGCGCAAACAACTGAAGCAAAGGATGAAGAGGGTCAAAAAGAGACAAAGATTGGCCTTGGCTAAATCTATCTCGGCGGAAGGCATAAACAGAAATTGACTGAAATGGTTGCCAACTTGACGTCGACCGAAACCTATCCAGAAGACGGCGGATCTAGGAAACGGTTCAAATGTTTCGGGACCATGAATCCACTCGAAACTGAGAAGAAGGGGACGGAAGGCGGAAGGAAAGACGGACAGTCTGTTCAACAGTGGTTATGTGGATGGACAACATGTACAACGGACTATTAGTCAAGCCGAAAAGCTGAGGGTGATTCAATTAAACCTTCATCACAGCAAAGCAGCATCAGCAATGATGACTAAATGTTTTGATGAGGATTCGTTTGATATAGCCCTGATACAGGAGCCTTGGATCTTTAGAGGAAAGATTAGAGGACTCCCAAATAGCATGGCTGAGCTGCACTATGCGCAAACCAGCGAAAGAATTAGGTCATGTTTCCTGGTGAGGCACGGAGTTCAAGCATATAAATTGCCGGATCTTTGTGCCCAGACCTTGCAACAGTACGAGTAGGATCAGGTGCGGGAAGTTTTGTCATAGCATCTGCATACCTGCCGTATGATTCTCCAGAATCTCCTCCGACAAGAGAGTTAGAGTCTTTGGTGAATGCATGCAGGAACAGGAACGAGGATCTAAAAATTGGTTGTGATGCTAATGTACATAATACAGTGGGGGGCAGCACTAACGATAATTACAGAGGAGAAGCCTTATTCGAATTTGTATCATGCAAGGATCTAACTATCTTAAACAGGGGAACAGAGCCAACCTTCGTGGATGTAAGGCGAATGGAAGTGATCGATGTTACCCTGTGCAGTAGCCAGATAATTGAAAGACTATCAAATTGGAGGGTATAATGAATCAGGCTACATTGTCAGATCACAGAGTAATTTCATTTGATGTTTGCTATGGATCTAAAAGGAAAAAAGATCGGAACTACATCCGAAGAACACGGATAGGACAAAATACCTCGAAGTGTTGGAGGAAAAACTGAATGTAATGACATTCGGAATACCGAAAAATACTTGGCATGTGGAATCACTGCTGAAGCATCTGCAATCTGTTGTTGAAGGTGCGTACAAAAAAATGTCTCGAGAGATCCAGTATTATTAATTCGTAGCGTAGCGGGGGAGATGGTGGAAACACTGGATCACACAAATGAGGTCCTAATGGAGGTACACTTTCCAGGAAGCTATAAGTTAGATCAGCCCTGGGCTCCAAGGAAACAAGGAGCGAACAGGATCGATAGAACGGAAGCAGAACGGATCGTGACACCAAGAGCGGTCAAGGGTGCGATAGCAACATTCTCACCCTTCAAAACTGCGGGGCCGGATGGTTTATTTCTAGGTCTAATGCAATTAATTGCACCAAGGCTCAGGAATATATACGTTGCATGCCTAGCAATAGGCTATATCCCGATTACATGGAGGGAAGCAAATGTGGTCTTCCTTCCAAAACCGGGAAAAAACGACTACACCCAGGCAAAGTCATTCCGACCAGTCAACCTAACATCCTTCCTTTTAAAAACAATGGAAAGGGTGATAGTGGACTATATGGAAAGCACCGCGCTTAGGACGTATCCTTTGAATAGTAGACAGCATGCATACAGGGTAGGCATGTCTACAGAAACAGCGTTACATCAAGTAGTACGCGTTGCCGAGGAAGAGCTAAATACCGGGGGCATTGCAATGACCACTATAATGGACATTGAAGGTGGCTTCGATAAGATATGCTTTGAAAGTCTGAAACAAGCCTTAGAAAAACGTAGGGTTAACCCACTTGTAGTAAGATGGGTGGACAATATGTTAAATACAAGGGCGATAAATATTCAGACGGGAACCTCGAAACTCAGAGGAAGGGTTAGCAGAGGTTGCCCACAAATAGGTGTTCTCTCACCTACACTGTGGAATATCACGGTGGACTCTCTTCTTGACAGACTTGAGGCAACTGGCATTCACACAGTGGGATATGCCGATGACATAGCAATAATGGCCAGAGGCAAATTCATGGACGTCACCGCAGATATCTTGAGGAACGCACTCAGAGTGGACGATCGGTGGTGTCTGGAACAAGGACTCTCCAGTAATGCGGGGAAAACAGATCTAATAGTCCTCACCAGGAAGAGGAAAAATCCGGAATTTCGGCCCTTAACACTTTTTCGGATCGGAACTAACAATGACTAAGAAGGTTAAGTATCTGGGAGTCTATCTAGATACTGGACTTACTTGGAATTATCATGTTGAGGAGAAGGTCCAAAAGGCTACTACATTAGTGCAAACGTGTATGTGGACAGAGATGGGGACTTTCGCCTAGGTCAGCATACTGGAGGTATACGATGATAACTAGACCCATTATCACGTAAACCTCGGTTGTATGGTGGGCGAAAGCCTCTCAGAAAACTGTGAGGAAGCACCTGGATAGGGTTCGATGCTTAGCATGTATAGGAATTGCAGGTTAAATACGTACAACCCCAACATGCGCATTGGAAGTCATCATGGGGATCTTACCGCTAGACTTATTTATTAAGAAAACAGCGGCCCAAACGGCACTTCGTTTGCATCGAGATGCGAAATGTCACAATCGTGGTACGATCCATGGACATAGGAAGATCCTGGAACTTGTCAAAAACGAGATTAGGGAGCTAAACATGCCTATGGATCGAATAACAAGGGTGCGTATTATGGAAAGAAATCACAAAACTCGTATTGAGAACGGATTACTTCCAGAAAAAAGAAATGGTGAAATAGTGATTTTCACGGATGGATCCATGATCGATGGTGGAGCGGGTGACGGTATCTATTCAGAAGAGCTGGAAATTGCTCGTCACATTAGCATCAATAAATACACTTCAGTATACCAGTCTCAGATGATTGCTTTGCTTCATGCGTTGGACTTCTTGCTTGAGAGTCAGGTGGAAGGAAGAAACATCCTTATAGCACTGGACAATCAGGCGGTGATCAGATGCATGGACCAAACAAACACCACAACATCATTGGCACTGGAATGTGTACTTAAGCTCAATAAGTGTTCATCTAAAAATGAAGTAACACTGACTTGGGTACGAGGACACATAGGGATCGAAGGCAATGACAAGGCGGACTCCCTTGCAAAACAGGGGTCAACTGAAAAGTTGCTGGGACCAGAACCATTCTCTTCAATTGGCAGAGGAATGGTACAACAGCTGATTTACATATGGATCACGGCAGAACACCTGAGAAGGTGGTCAACCGTGGAACAATGTAGACAAGCTAAAATGGCAATAAAGTGGCCGACCTGCTCCACTCAAAGCAGGGTTCTAAGCATGAGTCGAGGAACATTGAAATGGGTGGTGGCTTTGTCTACAGGAAATGGTAATTTCGGGTATCACTTAAGGAAAATGGGCCTTAGAGAGGATGATACTTGTAAACTATGCCTGGAGGAATCTGAGACAGCGGCACGTATACTGTGTCAATGTCCGGCGTTGGCTAGCGCAGAAGAATGAGGATCTTGGGGCATCATTGGGTCGAGACCCAGTCGATAAAACAGATCACCCATAAACAGATCCTAGCGTTAACACTAGGAATCGAGCCCAGAAAAGAACTGTGGAGAAATCCAGAGAGTCTCTCTTAGTAAGATTTACAGTGGTAGAGAGACGAAACCCGACAATGGTGGTCCTGTCCTGGTCTGATTCGAATATCTCTCGAAATCTATATATATCCGTGGGAAAATATGTTGAGTTCGATAGCCATATAAGTAGAAAGGCCACAGAACGTGCATACCTATATGATGGCCACAATATGAACGCTTTAATGGAACAAAACGGAGTTAGTAACAGTGGCAATTACCTACGATTATTTTGTCTGTTGAAGATTATACAACATACCCTCTTCGCTCATTTCATCTTAATCCCATCGAAATAGTAAAACAAGATCAATGAAATAGGCCGGCATTTCATCTGTAAGAATACGTACCTACATATTCATTTCCAGCTAATATCTATATCTACATACCTACTTATAGCCTTACCCGTGCATGTGAAGGATAAAAAGGAATGCGTTAAGGGTTGACTGAATATTTTTTTTTAAGTTTGCACTTCTCTACATAAGGGAGAATATGTGAAAAATTATAAAAAAATCTCGGGAAAATATAGGGGACAACAAAAGAAATGAATCTTTCTGTCGTAGGTGTTAGAAGAAGGATACACACACAGCCTGTTACCCAGCCAGCAACCTGCATAAAGTATTCTTGTGTGTGCTGCTTTTCCGAAAGGACAAACGATATGGAAATTTGAGTTCAAATGAGAATGGCTGTTTGGCTCATGATAAAATTTGAAATCCCTTTTTCTTGCATACCTTAATAGGATGGAATAAAAAGGGTTTTCGAAAAATTAAAACAAACTTTCAAGAAAAAAAATAAACAAGTATGTACAATCTCATTTGTATATCATGTTAATATGCGCACACATGTCCATACATAAATATATGTGTGAAAAATTTTCTTTTCTTTTTTGGGAATCAGATGGGCGTTTCTCTCTCGAAGTCGCATTGGTTGGAGCTTGGAGCACCGCGCTGTTAGTATATATGCACGTTTTTTATTTGTCATTATTATTTATTATTTTTTTTTTAATCTATGTTTTAAAGGATATGCAATAAATATAGTGCTAGGTACTTGGAAAATTTTTCTCTTGTGAAATTAACGCGTTCAGCAGCTTAATGTATACCTACCTACCTCTATTCTTAAATAATATACCTAATATTGATTTCAATATGATTTTTGTTCTATTGGAATATAAAGCATTTTACATTCCAACTAATATTAAAAGCACGACCAAACTTAAACTTAAAATTGGAAATCGGAGTTACCTAAATACAATCTCAATCTTTATTACTTTAAAAAGTTACCTCAGTACGTACCTAGGTATTAATGAAATGTTTTTTTTTTTTTGGACATATTAATAAATATATCTACACGATTTTAGGGATTTTTCCTTAAATTGCCGAAACTGACATTTTTATTGTATAGAGTCTGCGGGTGAAAAATCCACTCCAGAAGTTACCAAGCAGCAGTTGCAAAACTTTATAGGTAATAGGACAACGCTACAAAATGAAAGAGGAAGAAGTGGCTACAATACAAATTGTAGTTTCTCTTGTATTTAGTTTTATAATTACGAATAACTATAGAAAAACAGTGGTGCTAAGATACCTACGCGTACACACTAGGGATAATAATAATTATGTACTTTTAAATATCAAATAGGAAAAAAACTACAAACTCCAGTTCGTTTAGATATGGTATATGTGTGGGTACTGCCGTGTGCCTCTGTGTATATGTATGAATCTTATGGATGAAATATGAGTTATTTTGATGAGTAGGTAGGTAGGTACCTGTTGTGACTGATCTTTATTGATTCTTTTTTTTTTGTCGAAAGAGGGTGTTGGCACTATAGGTGATCATAGATAACTTCCGTCTTGCTTGGTATTCCCTGTTTTCTTTAGATATCAGGTAGGTACACGCATTAACAATAGAGATGGTTGGAAAAGAGATGCGAAAGGAAAGAAACAAACAGGAACAAAAGGACATACCAGCAGAGGGATCCAAGCTTCACTCAAGAAAGTTGTTTTTTCCCAAAATTTGACAAGTTCTTCATGTTCGTTTGGTTTGCATTGGATTTTATTGTTTCTAGTATTTGTATTTATACACTGTTAAGGTGATAAGGTTTGGCGTTGCATTTTTCGAATTACTGCCTGTCGTCTGAATGGGATAGGTAGAAGTATAGGTATTGTTACTTTTTACGTGGTAAGTAGGTAGGTACATACCTATCTACTATTTTCATTTTTCGTTCTTCATAGATATCAAAGGATTGTCTAAGGCCAGGTGCTTAGAATCGTTGGTAGGTACCTATGCACAAGAGAGTACCGAGGATGGAGAAAATAAGCAGTTTCTTATAGAGGTTAAGAAATGTCCATTCATTAAATAATCAGAGGAATTTCACTGGAAAATTAAACAACTACCTATAGGAATTTGAGAACCCACAGACCGACCAGGTAAGTGTACGCGCCAGACTAATTGCTTATCTCTATCTTTATGAAGGGAAAGGGAAGTACAGGACGTGTGAAATAAAATAAAGGCAGATAAAGAGTGTAAATACAGGTGTGCAAACTGAAAGCAAAAAAAAAAAAAAACACCTATAGGTAGATAGGTTGCTGATTTCTTTTGTGGTGTATATATTTACATGTAAGACAGTCGCCTGTGCAAACCGCTTCGGGTTAAGCCGATTTCCTTATCCATATCGCATAATAAAAACGTACCTATTCAAATTGCGTTGCTGTATGCAAGAAATGATAATGAAAAGAGGGCGAACGATTTTTATAATTTGAAAATATAGGTATAGGTAGGTATGTATGTACGTATATAAAACGTGGTTCCAAATTAAATTTTACGTTGGTTTTATTTGTAGGATAGGTGTAATTATATCTATGGACAGTTTAAGGGAAGCACGCCAAATTTATGTAAATTTCAAAATGCTGTAGAAAAATTGATCGAAATGAATCAAGCCATCGCAGTTGGGTAGGTACCTAATAAGGTGACATAAGATAAAGCCAAACAAAGCGAAATTAAACCAAATTTTAATTTAAGGTATAAATATCTACCCATTTAAACAAGAAAAATTACTTTTTCTTGTCCATCCTTAACAGGAATTATTTATCTTTATCACGTCTTCAAAAAGCAATTTATTTTAAATTTGTATTGTATTGCAATCGCAAAAAGACTTCCCCGAGATTTAGACAACACTTTTAACAGGATACCTAAATACCAACCTACCCCTGATAAGTTATATTCTCTCATTATTATTTTAAATCACAAAATACAATTTAAATTATCAAATAATTCAGTCTAGAGATAAAGAGACGCTTGAGTCGGTCAATATCTACAATTTATCGTCACTGCCTACCACCCTCTTGTGATGATAATCAAACCGCTTCCTGTCTCCCGCATAATTCTCGTTAAATCTAGGTTCCCACCACATAAGTCAATATGTGAAATAAAAGATGAACCAAAAGATTTTAAATAATTGTCACCATTTGGGTCATGATGAATGAAGTATTTTGTGAGTGTGTTGTGTGACATTCTTGGTGTGCGGCGTGCGCTTTGCTGTGCAGGCATCTAATGACGACGGACCACCATAAAGTGTCTATACCTATACCTACTGATGCTGATTATGAATTACGATAGTATAAGTGTCAACTTTGGAAACTATTCTGTTCATTCTGTAATTCGATGTTTCATTATCTTTCCTTCGTCTGGGAATTTGCATGCGTAGGGGGACATGTATCAGATGCCAATGTACAAAGATACATATCAATCTATCTCCCATATTATCTATTGCTAAGATGGATACGATGCTTTTTCCCTTTTTTCTATCCATCTAGGTATATCTCTGTCCATCTATCCAAGTGGTTTATCAATCATTAGTTTATATACGTTATCCTTTGGGATTGAGGTTTTGTTTTTTTTTTTTAAATGTAACAATAACAATTTAATGAAAGGTGAGACATGAGAAAAATAAATGGCATTTAACGGCTTAAGCGAGAAAATAAATTATATACGATACGGATTAAGGTTGATTTTTCGCTTTTTGTTTATCTTCCGCACTTCCTTAGTGATAGTTTCTTACATAGAGTACGAAATGATTAATCTATGAATATGGAATGGGTATCCTCGTTGTGTATAGTTTCAGATTTTTATTTGTCAAACAGCTCTGATACAATTGATTAAAAATAACTCAACGTTAATTTATATTACAAAGAGTGGTTTTCTCTGCTACCTATTGAAGGTGAATGTTCTTTATAGAAGTCGCATTTTAAAAATTACTTATAGGAATTTTCTCTATTGAAAGCATTCATGCGCACGCGAACGATTTTTGGTTGTTTATATTTAGTTGCAGAGAAGAAAATGAAAACAACAATATGATCCAACAAGCGGTAGTGGATGATGCTTCATTTCTATAAACACAGAAGAGATGCAAAAAATCGATCTTTATATATATGAGTTTCAATTTAGACAACAGAAGCTTTGGCATGCCTGCTTAAAAACAATTCGCAACCGAAGGACTTGCACTAAATGGAAGTTTGTCAGAAGTAATGAGCTTTGATTTTAAATTACGCCGCATTAGGTACCTATTTTGTTTATTTTTTAATCACCAACAAATGTTAATCAAAATCATTAACGAATAAAATAAACTTGAGATGAAACTACAAATTAGCATAACACACCTCATTTTCTCGGCCGTGCGCGCACACATTCATTTTGTGTCATGTGATCAATTTAACTCCAAACGGTTAGGTATATTATACTGTATCCACGTGCCGTCTGGTGTCGAATATACACAGGCACTCATGTAAGGCGCTCTCTATTATTTTACTAACCATTCCGCAGTGGTAAGCCGATAAACAAACGATTCGGTTTCGCTGCCTTTGCCCAGCATGAGTGTTTAGTGCGATTAGGGTTTTTTGTTTATGTGTTTCTTCTCAGTCTCAGATTGAGGTACTTACACTCATAGATACCAGATAAAAGAGCATACCCATATCTACGTTTGAAGAAGTTTACTCTCTTCATAGAGAATGGAAATCCATAACTTTGTGGTAATTCATTCAAGTGTCTTACAAACAAAAAAATTCCCTCTGCTCAATGCTGCACCGAAGTTGACGACGAAAAAAAAATTGCAAGCTTGGTGTTTGGAGATCATACAAAGAAAAAACCGATACTGTCATTATGTAGGAACAACAAATAATATAAGTACTGTACTGTAGGGCAAATCTACGAAGGCCGACACAAAATAAAAACTACAAAACTGCTAAAACTGTTGCTAAAATTCAAAAGAGAATACTTTTGTATAAAATAATTCACTGCTAACAATCGGACACATAAATTACGGGATTGCAAGTGCTCAGGCAAAACAGTAAAAACGAAAACAAATTTCATTCATTTTAAAAGGTCGAAAAATATTATGCCACTACTATGCCACCCTCATCCCAGCGTGTTGCTATACTCCGTTCCGGTCACAACATGGCGTGCGGCTCACGCAATCCGAGGATCGCATGCAGATCTCATATCAAAACATTTTCATTTCCATTCGGTCTTATTAAATTTCGTTTCTTTGTCCCAATCGACGCCGATTTGTAAAACACGTGTATTAGCACATCATAATTATTATGAAATGTAGGAGTAAGGCAGTCGGCCTCAACAGCAGTGGTATGATATAGTAGCAGGCCGAAGGCACCAGTCGATGCCATGTCATGTCTGTGTCAACATAGAGTGAATAAAATACCTACTCTGCGCGATGAGTAATACCAGTGTTGGTTGGTATGGTGTGGTAGGCAAGGGGCTCCTACACTGGCTACTGCTGCGGCTTGTGTCCTCCACAAGCAAACCAGAGATCGGTGGAGTGAATTTGTTAAATACCCATCGCAAGGAAATGACGCTTTGAATGTTTTGCCGATAAAACGACGATAATGTGCACGCAAAGTACGCAAGACAGCCCGACAGGACAGCGAGCCTAAGCGTGACCAGAAATAAAGTACTTGAGGGCGGGACTGAGAACACTAGGAAAACTGGTGACGGAAAGCTATTGCCAAATATTTTGTTAATAACATAAGTGCACGCTGGTTCCATATTACAAATGTGTGCAACCCGTTGATGGTTTGTTTTTGGGATTAAATGAGAAGAAATATTTCTATAAACATCAGACTTTACTTCTTATACGTATGATGCATCACCAAACAACCAGGCGAACGAACTCCTAATAATGAAACTAAAAATTGAGACCTCCCACAGTTTATCCGCCGGCAAATTCACTTGTTTGGCTTTGTTGGTAATTCGTTTGCAGTTTCACCACAGAAAAAACAACAAAAAAACAGACACGCAAAAATAATCTTCTCAAGAAATATTTCCTTTTCAACCTTGGGTTGCATTTTATTCTTATAATTTTTGAAAATCAATGCCCACAGTTCGTGTTGCCCACTACCTACCAGCCCCTTCAAAGAAAATACAAAATCGATTTTCACGTGAGTACTTTAGAAAACCCTCTGGAAGGACATTGATATGTAGGTTATTGGGGGTGCTAAACTGACCCACATTTCGAATTGGCCGTTCCCTCCGTCTAAGTGTATGTTAAAAAAAAAATACCGCATTGACTGGCATGCTATGGCCTTTAACCTTTCCTTACCCTACTCGACAAAAACACAACAACATATTATATATATCGGACGTCAGAAAGGACATCGAACTTTCGACCATTCTGAGTGGTGTGATATTGTAGAGAAGGAGAACGACGAATAGGCTTTGCTTTTTTCTTCTTTTAAGTCTGGATGTGTTTTTATATGTTCCTGTTCATACACATCACATTCTTTTATGTACATGTTGATAGAACTTTAACTTTTGGACCAAGGTTAGTTTCCGGTGTAGGCACATGTACGAGCGTTCTATGTTTGGCCTTTGCTGGCACTTTCCACTTTCGATTCGGCGGTTGCGTTGTTTGGGTCTTGCTCGTCTTGTTGGATTTGTTGTCATCGTCTACTTGCTGTCTAGGAGGATGTTGGCCTCTAACGATGTAATATTGTCGTAGGTTTTTGCAATAGCATGACGTTTAGTATACCTAGCCGTTTCCTAGACACAAGAGAAACATTGTGTTTCTTCTACGTATTTGTATTCAATTCTGGATCGAAAGATAAAAGCCATTTAACGGAACAGTCTATGTGCGAAATTTTGTAAGGGATAAGTAATTTTTGGCTAAACGTTTTTAGTTGTTTGCTGAGGTATGAGATGACGACGTAGGTATGTACGGTGAGATCTTGGAATTTTTAAAAGCTGAACTACACGAATTTACGAATTCAAAGTTGAATAGGCTAAGTTTTGTCATCTTTTTATTTATTTTTTTCCTAATTTTACAATTTTGAGTGAGTCAACTCAACTCAGGCGTCATATCTGATAGAATGCAGAAAGTTATACAATAGTCTCTTTATCGCGAAGTAAGTTACAAGTTTAACATAACCTGTTGTCATGAAAACCGTAAGGGATCTCCGTTATTTTGAGGGAAATTACTGTCGTGTGCCTTTTCTTTTTTAATAAATGGATAATTCCTAGGTACCCACCAATCTGGAAAAACGGCTTTTGTACACATGGGATACGATACGCACATGAGAATTCTCTAACTTTAGAAAATGTAGACTGGGTCACTCGATTCTTTGTAATTCGCACACTCAAAAAGGACACACGCGGTATCAACCAAAATACTCCATCCCTGAATCCCGATCGCCAGTGTCAGCTAGGGAGAACAAGAGGAAAGGACAGAAATTATATATTATGTTCATTGTGAGATCATTTTAAAAAAGAGACCACAAGCGGATGTGAACCAGTTTTGCGAAAAAAATAAAATAAAAAAAAATACTTATAGACTTTCAAAAAGCTATGTATACACTTAGGCTATAAATACCGAAAAGGGTCCATTGTAGTATAAGACAATATGCTATGGAAACACTGAGTTTATTGGGCTGGACTGCATGGCAAATAAAAGGATTCAATCAAAGCTACACACACACACCAAAGTAATACCGCACCCATAGAACTTAGGAATACCTATGTGCGTAACATTTTTCTAGCAGCACCATTGACTTGTGAACAGTGAAGCACATATTTTTCTGCTGCGGCTTTTTTTCTTCTACTTATTCTTTTTTTTTTATAATTGCATTAATGTTTCTCATTTTTCAGAGTTCTAACGATTGCTTCGAATGTGTTTTCATCAACCGTACCGGGTGTTCAATGAATTCAATGTGTAATGAAAAGGTATCTAAACAAAAGACTACGCAACTACCTGAAACTGACGAGATCTATCATACTTATGGAGAAAAAAAAAACACAGACTGTGTTGTGTTGACGGTACAATATCTGGTACCCTATAATGGAAAAATTATTTGAAAATTAAAAATTGCATCAGAGGCCCCGAATGTCCTGTCGAGCAATACAGCAATGTCTTTTTTTACTGGTTGTACAACGGCGTCGAATAGCACAAGGCTCCAGGACCTGTATTGAATGCAATTTTCACGAAAAGGGTTTAAATTACAAACTCAAAGAAAAACAAACAGACCTAATTCCACACTTGATGGTAGAATTTTTTTCCTCAAATCATTTGAAAACTCTATCTCACTTTACCCTATTGGATTTGTGATAGACAAAACAATACTGGTACGCAAAAAAAAATATTTTTGTAAAGTCCGACCCTCCCTAACTTTTATTGTCTAGATATTTCAATGGTGTGTGCGACACCAAATACTCGCATATGTATCGTGCACTAATGATAATCATTTTGCAAAATGAAACACTGACTCAACATAGAAAAATGTAGAACAATAGATTTTCAGTTTAGATGTATAACGAGCAAGTAAGAGGGTAGAGCGAGAGCCTTAGAAATGAAAGGACTCATTTGTTAAAAATGTGACACCTGGTTGGAAAATATCGGATAGAATCGAGAGAAAGGGGAAAAATGAAAGAATATTTTCTGTTTTGAATGACATTGCAATTTTTTTCAATTATAATTACAGAATATGTATAGCTTCAACTATGTGTGTATGTTCCCAAACTTGTATCTACCATTAAATATCGTACCTAGGGGGAATGTATAGGTATATTTTTTTTTTGTAAATGTTTGTCACGACAGTTTTACAATTTCATAAGAGATGACAGATCCAAAAAAATATATTCCATGACTTAAAACTAACAACAAAACACAGCTCAAGTACAATAACAGTTAATTAGTGCGATTCTGAGTGAACATTGACTGATGTGACACAAATTAAAGTTAATTGGTATAAAATATATTGGAATAATAATGCTTGATTTTTTGTTTACCTACCACTGTCCTAGATGATCACTGAAAACGGGTAGAGTAAACTTTAATAAATCGGTACGAGGAGCACACATAGAAACACAAAAACCGGTGCTCAGAAAAAGTTATAGGTAATAAGCGTTCCGAGGAAACGTTTTCGTAAAGGTACATTACAGAAAGACAGTATCTACCTACATTTGAAAAATATAATATGTTATCTCGCAAAGGTAGTCACAAGAAAAGATCGTTGTGACCAGCTATAGATACAAGGTAGCTATATAGATTATAAGACCTACAAATATTACAAGGATCAACAGTGCGGATTGAGCAGATTAAAGAACTTCATGCATATAACGAATTCAATAGGAATTCACAAACCTTCTGCAAAAAGCGGTAGAATTATTAATTTCAATAAAATGGCTTGTATTGTGACAGTAAGTATATGCTTAGATACGTTCTGTTTAGCGCATAGTAAGTCAGGTGCTTTCAATAAAGCATTATATAGATTCATAAGATTAAGCTCATTCGGTTGAAGACTAAGCAATCGCAGCTCAAAAGACTTCGGGAGTATAAAGGCGAAATTCGGCAGTGTTTGAAATACTTAGAAGCTGTTTTTAAGGCGGGCTTAAAAGAATCTGCTCAAAATTTCTCACCGTCATCCTTCAAAAAGGACGTCTATCCAACTCCCACACTGTTTCAGTCCAATAAACCATAGGTAGGTATTCAGTGCAATGTATTCTTAGGCAGCTGACTTACCCTATTGTGTATCCATAAGATCATATAGCCGGCTGCTTCATCAAATATAATCCTTAGCGAAACGAAAGTTGCTAACCACCCATACATCTTTCACATTGAACATCCAATATGGACGAAATGCTCATACTTGTAGGAATCACACCGTCTGCGACTGAAAGCGAAGATATTAACATGAACAAAAATCGACCACATGTATAGGTAGTTAATTAAAATTATTGAAATCAGTTTTTCAAAAAGGGGTCCTATCTGACAGAGGTTTTTAACGGTAAAGCTCTAAAGAAAATAAGGGGATTTGAACTGTTATTGTCACAAGGCAATCGAAGAATGAGAGCGGTTCTTGAACCGTATATGCAAAGTAAAATGTACTCGTATAGTTTTATTGGAAATACACAGAGTAAAGGTAGCGCATGCAAAAAAACAAAAACCCTGCAGATACAAAACTATAAACAGATTTTTTGAAATTGAATCCCACACATACCCGCTATCAAAAAATGCTAAAATAAGACGCGAATTTGCAAAAAAAAAAAAAAAAATAACACGAATACAGCGGCCGTCGCTGCGTCTTCAACCAATCAACTAAAGCTCACTCATGAGTATGTTGAATTGGAAAAGGGGTTTTTAAGATTCCACCAAAGCCACCCCCTATTTTGGGTTATTTTGTTGTCTCTTTAGTTAAAATGTCTTAATTTCATGCGATTTATTTTTTTGTTAAGCCAATTCTTACATAATTTGCTTGCAACAACATTTACTTTAATTTTCTCGAAAAACTTTAACGGTATAGAAAAGTAAATACAATATTAAAAAAAAAGAAATAAAAATTTACACCAACATATAAGCACGTACTCCCCTTGAATGTTAACCGAATACTGTTTACCATTTTCACAACTGTGCTTTTGATCTGGTTTGTCACTTTGCGGGAGTAGGTACGTTTTTGTTGTTTCATTCGTTCGGTATAGGTTACATGGAAAAAAAAGGAAACAAAGAGTTACCTTTAAATTTTAAGGAGGGTTTTATGGAATATAATTAAATATAATTCGTAACAAAAACTATACCTAATGTATTCAAAAAAAAATTAAGTCGTAAGACCAAAAGTATCAAAGCAAAAATTCAAATGAAATATGAGAGACCAATAAATCAAAAAGGAGCTGCTTTCAAATGAAATGCAAGAGGAGAAAAGTGAAAGAGAGCGACCGTCTCTTTTCCTTAGCACTCCAATTTGAAGCTAGAAATGTAATTGTGTGTGTGTCGTGTGTGTGCATGGAACAGCCTCAAAGAGGAATTCTTCTCTTTCAATGCCAAAGAGTGAAAACGCCAAAACGGTGAAATGAAACTTTTGTTGTCGTTTGTCTATGCTGAAAGCTGAACCTGAACTAAAGCTGATGATGGTTTGAATTTTGTTGTTTGTGAATTCTAAGAGCATTTGGAAAGAGAGTTTTTTATTTTTTTTTTCTTATAATTTACCTTTTTATCGTGTTATGGTAACAGGAAATAAAATCCGCAAACAAAAATTTGGGGCAAATTTGCAAACATAGCCACACAACCCATTCTTAATAATGTTCTTTGGACGAAGTAAAGACGGTCTTCTTAAAACTTGAGGTATCCAGGTACTTAATACCCAAATAAGTAATGACACCATATGCTTACATAAGTTCTGGATAATTTTGTAGCCAATCAGATAAGCAATTTACATATATTGTGGCTCGCACCAATTATTGCTTAACCTTCCACGTGTTTTCTTATTTATTAACATCGTTCTCGTATCACATTAAATGAGTTTGCCCACAAACTTAAAGGAAAAAAATACACCAATAGCAATATAAAACCGCAGTGAAGCACAAGCATCCAACAAATCAGAAAAAAGGATTTTAGTACCTAACCATTTAGTTCTCTGTCCGTCTATTGCATCGTTTTTCTGTCTTGCGCTAAATACAATTGGATGTGATAAGAGTAAATGCTAGAAAGACGTAAAAAGTATTAATTATCTCCACACCACCACTGCCACCTTTATCTTGTACATACAAAAGGAAGTCTTTAATTAGTCCAATCAGAGAGTGGATGCGCAGGAATATACGCATATAAATACTTGTAAATATATACCTATGTATCTGGTGGATGGGATGGCATAGTGTTTTTCATCGACATTAATTTATGCGAAATCTTAAAAATTGAGACTGAAGCGATGTACATATATATACACTAAAGGGAATAATCTTGGCGAATCCGTCGATATCACCCACAAAAGTACTAAACGCCCTTAAATTATAAATGAATTAGGCTCTAATTCGCAGGTTATAGTAGTAGGTATTACCTATAGGAATTGCCGCTTATCATTAAGAGTCGGTGGCAGAGGATGAAGAAGTCCTACACTGCATCCGACGCAATTGGAATGTTTAGGCGGGACGTTGAAAATGATAGGATAGCCAATGGCGGATTCGCAGTCCTAGCCGCTCTAGGCCCCAGGCCATGTGCCGCCCCTTTCTCAGCACCCATCATTAAAGACTAGATACAATCATAATTTTACTCTATTCCCACTTTTAATTGGTTCAGAAAATTGTTTAACTAAAAGCTAGCTTATAAAGCTAGTTTATAATATTTTCCGAGGTTTCAGGGATGATTAGGCACATTTTCTCAAGCTAAACTGTGACAGATCGTCGTGTATTTTCTGTTCTGTTGCAGAAAAGTATGCAAGGATGAGCTTTTTTAATTATTACATGGACGAAAAGTACCTAGAATTAGAAATAGTTGAAATAAGAGAGAATCCTTTTTTTTGAAGGAAGTTTTCAAAGAACGGCTGTTTTCTCTGACACTCGACGTACTCATTGTCAAAATTTAGCTAGGACTTTGGCTGATGTTTGGAGTTTAGTTTAGCTCAAGCAGCGTATTATGCAAACATAAACATTTTTCAAAACAGTTTGTTCCATGACTGTACACTAACTGTACACGCACATTTACTAAAAAAGCAGTATGCGCGGATTTTACTTCACCTTCACATTTTTAGATTTTATTTGGAAAATTGCAAATGAATTTCTGTATTCGATAAATTTAAAAAAAATCTTGGAATTTTATGCTTTTTTATAATAAGTTTAAAGTCCCAAAATCGTAAAAATACTATAAATCGTGGAATCTGGCACTGCTGGTTGAAATAACTATCGCAAATCACAGTCGCGAGCGGGCAAGCGAGTAAGGCGTGGGTGGGTAGGCAGCGGCGGGGCACGGGGTCACAGCGGCGAGACCCACCGCACGAGCTTGACTGACATGCGCTTAACAAAAATAGGTACCTTTCTTACCTATTCTTTCTAGATCGCTTATATTAAACTAAACGTCCGAACTATTTTATATGTTCGATGTACGAAATTATTTATTCTTTAATACGCAAAAATAGTGATTTAGGAAGATTATAATCATACGGTGCGCGAGAATTTAAAATATTAAGATAGTTTGCATTTAAGTTAATCATCAGTGATTTTTTGTGGCACGATTTGCCGCCATTAATATCTGGTCGCCCTAGGCCCACTGCGCCTTATGGCAAATCCGCCACTAGGATAGCTATACAGAAGCTTTATACAAACATAGAAGCGGATACCAAAAAATATAAGACAACCAGCCTAATGACAATTTTCAAATCAGTCACCAGGTACTTAACTGTTCCGACCTATTAAAAAAAAAAATAGTTGGCACAACAGTTCCGTAGGGAATCTAGACCTAGCCTCTCACATTCTTTTTGAGCTAGTTTTTTATCAAAACCGCTAATTGAAAAGCTCTTTCATATTAGTTATACTCTCGGAAATTTGTCAGGCGTTCGCGAGAGTTACAAAAACCTTAAGTTGGAATTTTGTTTTTTTTTTCGGGATTCGAAGCGGTCACAGGTCCGCTTAGCAGTCAAACACACCTATTGCTCCTTTTTATTAATAAACATAACAAAAGTAAAAATTGTATACCTATGTATAAATGCACTTGTGTACTACCTACACGCGCAAGTCTGAAACTTGTTTAAGCAATATAAACTGTCACCATTTCAATACGTAGACACATAATCACCCATATAGTTTGAATGGGCATAAATATACCACACAAACTTGTATTTGTTTAATGCCATTGTCACCAATTAAGCGCCCATTTAGCCTCCCTCTTAAACAAAATAACAAAAATGAGAAGCTTCAGCTTCCTCATTTCATTGAGTGCCAACATCCTCGAATATCTTACAATTACTCTCATTTTCAATTAACTCGGAAATAAATAGCTGCGCGTTGTACCCAGATTTATTTATCCAAGGATGGAGAACACATAAAAATTAAAACATCACTACAGACGGCAGTGAATCTCAACACATGTCACATTATACCAGTATTAAAGCTATCAGCGTAGTTATTCTTATTGTTGTTCCAATCGTTATTATTATTTTTACCATCATGATTGCATCGGCCAACCTATGGAGTGGTTCGCGTCACGTTTTGTGCCACAAACGACGGCGACCGACAACGTCGTCGTCGACAACGAGATGGTGGAAATTAACTCATGCAACTTAAATCACTGAAAACTGAGCATAGCACTGAGCAATGAGAGCTCAGGTCTGCCTTAGAGAGCCCCCATTATAATTGCAACTGGCCTGGCATGGCATGGCACACACATGAGGGTACGTTTGGGTGACACTCATAAGTGGCATCAAATCGTTTTTAATTCTTAAATTGGTTTAAATTGTATTTAATTATGGCAAATGAAAGACGGAAAGAGAGGGAGGGAGAGCTGCACAAAACAACGGACCCCTTAATTCAAATGATTCCATTCCGCTATTCATTGTACCTATGTACCTACCTACCCGCTATTCATCAATTTACGATATACACTCACCAGAGTCTTCGAAATAGTGAGCGTCCGAGAGTGCAGGTCAGGTCAAGGGAACAAAATTGAACAATAATAATAATATTAATGAAAAGGGTCCCAATACCAAGATCTAATGATACTTTGTGGTGGATAGATTTACTTCCGCCCGCTTTACGCTTATTCTGTGTATCAAATGGGGTATTGGGGGAACCCGTAACGATTGTTTTGCTTATTGTTTTATGGACTGGCATATAGTTAAGTTGATGGTTATGCAGTTGGCAATATAGTTTACATTTTTGATACACTAAAAACAGGGCTGGGAGATTCTGGAAAGGTATACCTACATATTTGTGGAAAT
Organism: Cheilosia impressa; assembly: GCA_948293265.1. Lineage (NCBI taxonomy): Eukaryota > Metazoa > Arthropoda > Insecta > Diptera > Syrphidae > Cheilosia > Cheilosia impressa. The sequence goes on along the minus strand of OX411885.1, from coordinate 8,766,044 downwards.
TTAAATGTAGAAATTTAAATGTTTTAAAAAATATTTTATTACCCGTTACCTATACTTATATTGGTGTTATTATAGATACAACTATGGTCCTTTTTATAAAATTAATAATTAACATTTTTATTTTTGAACGAATTCCTTGTTTACAATTGTTCACAAATGATTTTATGTCGAAGTTTTTCTTGCCGTTTTTTTATTTATTGTAATATATATACCTACATGCATGTACTTGCAATCGGACTCTTTTCTGACTAAGTTGACAAGGATGCACTCTGAAATCACAAATAACTTAATTACAGACTTTAAACGGTAGATATATTTCACATTCATTTAATAGGTGTTCTCATGAAAGTTGAAGATGTAGGAGACTTATCAAGAGAACTACTCAGGAGAATGTCATTAAAACGTTCCTAAATGTTTGCATATTAATGTTAATGTTATGAATAAATACGAATATGTAATAAATTACAACACAGACCTGTTGCGTATGTTTTTCTCAACACGAAACTCTTTTTCTCTGTATATTATTTTATCTTTGGTTTTGATTTTCATTGCAAACTTAATAATGTATACACTTTAAAATCGATTCGATTTTAGGTTGGAATGGACCACATATGGTCAACCCCTTATATATAAAGAGATGATAGGTGAAAGTGTTGATGGGTATCATTGTTTTTTTTTTTTTAAACAAACATCTAAAGTAATGTTCAAAATCTTAAGAGCTTTTATGCCTCCTAAGCGGATGGAAACATATATTTAAATATCATCATTTATAACATCATACATAAATATATAGAACATACTCGTAGACTTCTTTGTTTCTTTACAATACCCGGTAAATCGCTTCTCTATAATTATATCGCTGGCAAATAATGTATTTTTATTAGGGTAAATATGATCGAGAGCTTTCTTTGTAGACGTCTTTCTTAATTTTCATATATAAACCTTTCATGTCGACGTTATAAATACAACGCATATTTCAAAAAATAAAGCCCAAATCGTACAGCATTTAACACTGACTTTAACATTTCAACTACACCATCACAATCTAACTCAATATAACAGAAAAGTTCAAATAAACTAATAACCTCAAGTGTATGACCTCGACCGAAGGAACTTTCAACAGCAATATTAACTCACCCCTTTTTCATTGGTCAAAGGTGACAAAAAGTCACCAATATACGACTAGACATGTACGTCAGTTATCTGGCCTTTTTACCCAAAGTGATGCATAGGTACATGTGTTTATTTTGCTTGCTTTTCTACGAGTGCGTACACACGTCCGCCTGGATGGATAAATAAATGCATGAATGAATGAACTAGTTCATTACAGCTCATCACCGATGTTCTTGTTATCATTTTGCCGTATTCATTTAGGCCAACGTTCATAACTATATTGTGAGCCCTCGCGCGCCCTGGACAGGGACTTAGGTTTTTTTTTTTAAATGTTTTCCAATCTCCGTGCGTCTTTGGAACAATAATAAAAAAAGAAAAACCAAACGAAAATAAATGAAAAAAAAAATGCAAGCTCATTACAGAAAGATGTACCGCCATATGACTTCCTTGATATCATAAGGGGCTACCTTGGTCTCCGCCAAAAAAAAAATACTGAAAAAAGGAAAAAGAAAACAGTTTAGGGGTCAGGGTCATACCAAATGAAATGGCTTGTGAAGCCAGCCAGTCAGCTGGATAAACGCATACATCTAAGTCAACAAAAATAGGACACGACGGACAAAATGCGAACATCAGTGAAAGTCCATAAAACGAGAGCACATCCTGCTTGAATCTACTTTTATTTTTTCATTTTTTTATTTCTATTGATTTTTTTTCGTGAATCAGGGGTAGAACGAGAACATTTTGCACAAGATGAGGTCAACAAACGCATTTAAATATAACAAGAATACGCACACAGATTTGGCTTGGGGTAGCTCTGCCCATATCTATAGGTTCCTTTGACCCATGGCCCTGTAGTTTAAAGATTAAAGTTTTCTTTGACTATTTTCAGTCATTTCGAGGGAAATCGCATGCCTAAGTCTCGACACATGAAGTCACACTTTGAATACACAGATGTTTCATAAAATATATATATACATTATTAGCAGTGATGGCGACACATGGCGGGTGTAAGAATCTAAGCTGAGATCGGTTTAGCCCAAATGCCTTCTGCGGTACACCGAAAAACGATATTACAATTTTCTATAACTAATCCTAACCATAATTTTAAATGTTTTTGTTAGGATGTGTGTGTGTGTTTTGTCTGAGGAGTAAAGTGTTCGAGTTGTGTGTAACAAGAACAGAGAAAACAGGCGACACTATCATTTTTGTGCAAGAGTGGATTCATTCGTGTTTTTTTTTCGTTCTTGCTGATAGCTTTGGGATAAGGGATAAAACAGCACATAAATTTGGATGCTTCGAATAAATGTTCTGATCTCTTTCATTGCAATAAAATATATATATATAGATAAAATCAATACCCAAAGCAAATCACCTTATTGAGCTTTAATTTGGATATGTATGTACCTACGGTCTACACTTATCGACATATCACAACATATACATAAGTAGTATAAGAATGGTTTTTCTTAAACAGTGCGATTCGGCATACTTCTTGGCTAGTGTTCCATATAAAGTAAAAAAAAACACGTCTTTTCGAAAGCAGCTTCTTTCCAGGCTTCAACTGCACCTGGCCAAAAGGAAAAAAAGAAGAAGTAATAATAATCCCGCAACATTCTTGAGATACATGTAGGTATAGGTATATTATGCCTATAATCACTGGAAATCACCAATCCAAGATTGAATACCAAAAACTGGTACCTTCTTCAACTTTTTCGCCTTGAACTCAATTTCTATTAATTGTGATTGATTTAAACTTAGCTTCTTTGTTCGACAAAGTGTCAGAATATTCATAAACAACCTAAAAAAAGGGACAAAACAAGAAACACAGAAAATAAAAGCAAAAAAATAATCGAATAAAGGCGAGTAAAATTCTTCGTCTGTTAGTTCTCGCTGTGGTTGGAAATTTGAAAACCTGATTATTGCAATATTTTCCATATTGCACGAGGAGAATATTATTCAATGATATGCAATCGTAAGTTTCTTCGTCTTGGTCGATCCCAACCGCAGTCCGCTGCATCCACCTTATGATAGGTACAATACCGAATACTGAATAATGCCCCCGAGGCGTGATTTGATGGTCACTGGTCTTCTTGTGGTCATAAATATATTCTTTCGGGTTTGTGCAGGAGGCAGCAGTTGAGCCGATGCCTATGCCTCCTATCCCCGGCGATAATTGTTTTACATATCCAGGCCGACACAAGAGGCAACCAACGCAAGCAAGATAACAAACACAAATAAAAAAATAAATAATAAATAAAAAACAAGCAAAGGAAATCGAACCAAAAATGAGCTAAAAGGAATCGACGGCTATAACGAATGGCGACGTCGTCGACCAAGGCGATCAATATGACGACCACTAAGACTTGGACTCAGTGCTTGTGTGCATCGCATATCTCGCTGCTTAGGAGGAGGAAATTGCCCTGCCACAAGCAGAATGGAATCAAAAATTCACGCAGAACTGCAAAACTGTTATGGAGGCTTATTCCTTTTTGCAAAGATGTTTCTACACTTTTTGTTCTTCGTTGTTGCTTTGACTGCTGCTGCGGTGGTGGCTGCTCCTCTTTAGTCAATTTGCGTTTCGACCCAAAGCGTAGGTAAGCGCGCACCAGGCATAGTACTACACCACAATGCACTACACTGCAAGTGTAGTACGTAGACGGCGAGGACCCTTAATTTGCTTTTGTTTTTCTGTATGGTGGCTTGGCGAATCTTATAATTGTCCTCAGCGGAGAAATGTACCTGTTAGCTTGAATTGTGGTATAGAGCTATGTTTAAGACTTAACATTGAAGTAAAGTTGAATTAAAGAAGATGATGATTTTGATGACGATGATTAGGAAGACAGAGACCGAGAAAGGCCAAGAGGAAGAGCAAAAGCAACTCCAATTCAACGCAACTCAATTGAAGCAACGAATAGATGCGATGCGGTTTCGTATAAAGAATCTTCTCTCCCCACATGAAATTATGTTTAATAGCAATTATCGCCGGCGGCTAGTTGTTGCGATGCCGCGCGATGAGAGCCAAATATGGTTGGCTACACCTATGGTCAGCTCAAGAGATCATGATTTTAGATCTGCACTTGATTATAGGATTAGGCTTTATTCTCTTCGTTTTCGGTATGGTACTATTAAATGCTAGGAAATGATAATAACAGCTTTGGCCGCATATATACCCAAAGTACTGTAGGATAATTGAGAATTTTTCCTCCTCTTCGGTGAAGACGAGAAACAAGGATAGGCTGTAGAAAAGCGGGTGCTTTGAACTGCAGTGGTTCTGCTTTTTCAAGCGAACACGGTGTACCTGTGGGTACGTACTGTTGCATCAAATGCTAATCAAGGGAATTCAAGTCAAGAAGATGTGTGCGCGATTCAGAGTAATTTCAATTTTGCATACCTTGAAAACCTTTAATACACGTGAGTGTATTCGTATTACAAAGTTCAAAGTGAAGTATTTTTTTAATACTGAATGCACCATCATTGAGCACACTAATCAGAAGCCTTACAATACCCGAAATTCAAATTATAACGCAAGCGTTTTTGAACCGTATGAATTTAAAGTGTAGTAGTGAAAATTCACTTTCTTGACTACATTAGAGTAAATAATATCGAGCATATGCATAAGCAACCTGAATAGCATTTCCTTCTTTTAATGCCCACTGCTATACTTACCACAACCACCCCACACAACTATTTAACCGAATTCGATGCTTAAGCTATCGTGAAGTCATCGGTTATTATCAGAGATGATGTTGTTTGATGGTCATCCCATGTACACATTAATACACTTACCTACTTATCTGAGGGAATCAAATGAGCATATGTGTATAAATTCCAATTATGAAATTAGTGTAAGTTTCCCCCTGCACAACGACCGCCGGGCGCCCTGTTGCTGGTCATCTAATGCAGTTGATCCTGTTTGGCTGACTGACCAAACAAACAACCCCTTCCGCCAACACAAAATAATCCATGTTAATGGTGATGTTGTAATGTCGAATCGAAGGAGTGGTCAGCCAGGGAAAGTGATTTTTGTTTGTTACTTGTTCGCCAGAGAAGGGTCAGTGCGAGATGTGTGTGTGAAAGTGCTGCAATAAACCGTTTTAGAGAGCAGAAGCAATTAATACGGGATAAAACACATTCTTGAAAGTACTGGGGGGTTAGGCTAAATTGTTTTTCTGTTTTATCAGCAAACAAAAAATAAACCTATTCTTGGTGGTAATTGAGGTTTTGTTCACTTTGTTGATGAATTACAATAGAAAGCAAGAGGCGACCAACAACAGATGAATTTTGCTTCGCATTTTTGTTTCGAAGATGACAAATCCCTGGATTCATTTATAGCGGAAGAAGTTGATCAGGCTTCAATTCCGTGTAAGCTCATTGAAGTTGTATAGGGTGCGGCAAGAAAACTTGCTGATTTTCAAAGGAAATAAAAGCAAAAGTAGTGGACACACCGTTACAAAACTTGTTTATTTTTGTTACACACGATCCGAATTTTTTATTACATGGTTTCAAAGATGATATCGGACAAGTAGTGGCCTCCGTTTTCGATACACTGAGATACCCGATTTTGGAAGGTCCTCTGAACTCTTTGAAGCATTTCGATTGGTATGTTCGCTATTGCTTCACGAATGTTGTAATTCAGATGATTTAACGTTCGAGGCCGATCGGTGTAAACAATAGATTTAAGGTAACCCCATAAAAAAAATCGCACGGAGCCAAATCAGGTGAGCGCACCGGCCACGTAAGTTCGCCCCTCAAGGAGATTAGACGATCGGGGAAATGTTCCCTTAAAAGATCCATCGATGCTCGAGCTGTGTGAGCCGTGGCTCCATCTTGTTGAAACCACACATCACCAAGGTCCAATTCATTGAGTTTTGGGATGAAAAATTCTTCAATCATCTCTCTGTAGCGAGCTGCATTCAACGTAACACTGCGTTCGTTTTCTTCGAAAAAGTAAGGACCAATTATCCCTACTCTCGAAACAGCACACCATACGGTATCACGTTCACAATGTAGTGGCGTCTGATGTATTTCACGTGGATTGTGATCACTCCAATATCGCCTGCGGGATGTTAAAGCGAGTACCTACGGAAAGCACGTTGAGTGGAAATCATGGAACGACCGTTGGAAAAGTAAGCCTCGCAGGCAATTGCGCGTTGCTCTTTCGTCCAATGCATAAGATGTCGACTGACTGCGGCGTAGATGAAACTTCAGAAAGTCTCCTAAAAAATGAGACACACTCCACCCACATCCGACCACTCCCCCCACTTGGCGCCAACAACAAATCAGCAAGTTTTCTTGCCGCACCCTGTATGTTGGGGCTTGGGTAGATTACTTTTGAAAATCCTGATACGAAACTGAATACTTTCAGATTTAATGAATAAAGTAAAGCTCACATAAGTAATATTATTCCCACAAAATCAACTATTGTGATGCACAACTAAACTATATATTATGGATTCAAATTTGTTTATAACAAAGAAAACCATTTTTACCAAAAACATCAAAAAATTTACCAGATTCCCCTTCTTTCATTTTATTTTAATTAAATTCGGAGCCGATTTTGAGGACTGGGAACTATTTTTATACAAAAAATTCCTTCAAAGCCATTAAAGAAGGACCACCCTTAATATGTAAAAAATTGTTGGCGTTTTATTTTTTGATGACGGAAAATGCCAGAAAAATTAATTTCAATTTCCAATATCCATCTCGAATTCGAAAGTGGTAGCCCTCCGTTCGAGCTGAGGGGTAGTGACGCATATATAGACAATGACAGAAAGACGGATCCATATTATTTGTTTTTCCTTGACTTTATTCACACTTCTTCTGTTTTCTTCGATGGTTCTGTTTATATTGCTTGGGATCCAATCACATTTAAAAAGGAAATGGATAAAAAATCCCTGTTTCAAAGAAAGATGCGATGGCGTTGACTCAAGTATGTATATATTATAATGTCTTTATATCAAGTAAATGTATGCATATATTTCTTTTTACATATATATATTTATTAGACAATAGTCTAATTTTTAAAAAGTATATATTTGAAATGAGCCATAGAAAGGGTTGTTAGTTGCCAAAAAAAAGAGGCCCTTAAAGTAGGTATTTGCCACATTGAACTTTTTCTATGGAGACCCTTTTTGCTCTGACACTCACTAGGGGTGAGAGAGGTGGTTTCAATGACAATTTCGTCGTTGTCATTCAAACTAAAAAAAAAAACTTGCAAAAATCGGAAAAAAAAATTTTGTTTTGTCGGTTGGCAAGGGGTGTCGTGGCACACTGCTGATCAAACCTTTCTATGTTCTATGTATTCTATTCCAATCCATCTATCGACTGAGTGAGACCGACAGGCAGGCAGCATTAAAATGGAAATGAAATTCAATCTATATCCTTGACAGGTTTTCGCATGCGGGGTTCTTTTTGCTCCTTGAATTCCGTGGGCATCAGCGCAGGTTGTTGTAGATATGGAAAGAAAACGAGTATTAGTACAAGCAAAAAATGCTACGACACGTATGTAATCACATTTTTTCACTAACTCCTTCTAACTTAGTGTTTGTGGCCTCTTTTGCAATCTCTCACCCTATAGGTAGGTATGATGCCAACATGTTAAAAATTTAAAAGGGGTATCGTCCTTTATATTGTAGTCAAACCTTTGGGCGGGCGACACACGTGGAAATATGGTGTGTATTTTTATACGTTCTTGTCTGTTTAGCACTTTCTTCTCTTCTTTTTCTCTCCCTAAACAGATTTTTGGGCGCACATATTGTATGTACATACATTATATCTACTCATGGGTGCGCGCGCGAAAACATATAAAGGCTAAATAAATGGATATTGATCAAAAATCGACAGCTTTTTCTTTGGTGAGATAGGAGTGCCATATTACAGTTATAATTTACGTAGGTATTTCACAAACAATATCTCAGCACACAATGTGTCATGCACTGATCAACTTGTACTTAATTCGGGCAACATTTGACTGTACCTACTTTAGTTAAAAAATGTTTCATCCGTCTTTGCAATCATTTGGAATATTTTAAAATTTGTTGGTGCGAGCCTTCCTTTACTTAAAAATGTTGCAGCATGCTGCTCTATTTTTAACTTTACATTTATACAACACTTATTCATATAGAGAAGTATAAGAAAAGATTCAATACTATAGCTCAGAATAGACGAATTACCGCAAAACTTTTCAGGCTTTACCTTAAAAATACTTTCTGGTACACTGAAAAAAAAGTCGTCGTCATATTGACGAATGGCGGTTTTCAACATGATATTCATTGATATGACGTACTTTTCATCAATATGATGAACAAATTCATGAAAACTTTTTGACAATTGACGAACCGTTTTTCAATATGAAGAAAGTGCATTCATCAATTTTTTTGGCAGGATTCTTATAAGATTTTGGCAAATTTTCTCATGTAATAGGTTCATAATTTCTTCAAAACATTTCATCAATATGATGAAAATACTTATTTTGATAAACTTAGTTTTTTTTCATCCAGTTGATTATTTAATCTTCTCATTGATGAATGAAATCAACATATCGACTACCGCGTACGTATATAAACACAGACAAAGAAACAAGGCGTCCATTCCATATTCGATTCAGTTCGCATTTTAAAGTTCAATAAGTGAGACGTAAAAGTATAGTGAACTCGAAAAGTGTAAATTTCAAAAGAAAAAAAAAATTAAATAAAAGTGATTATAAGTAAGAGAAGTTAAGTTTATTATTATTAAACAAATTATATCAATTAAATCCCGTTCATCTTGTCTGCGTTGTCACAAAATTATTTTCTAAGGAACATCAAATATCACAGGTAAGTAATGTAATTTTTCTTATACATATTTGTTAAAAGCACGTGTGTTGCAATTTCTCCATATTTGTTTTTTTTTTGGTAATTATTAAGCGAAATAAATTTGGCCATTTTTTTTCACTAATTAACTCAAGATTTTATCATATCGATGATGGCGTCATATTGACGAATACGATTATATTCACATCATATTGATGAACGATGAATTCAAGGTTTCATAATATTGATGATTGGGATTGCATTCATCACATTGAAGAATGCGTTTATCTTTTCATCCTATTGACGAATGCGTTAATATTTTCATCATATTGATGATGGCTTTCGAAATATTTATGATTTTATTCGTATAGTTTTTTTTATATAAATATGATGTATGCCTTTTAAATATGATTAATGTGATTTTTTATTAAGTACTTTGTTATTGGAACTTTCCACGCAGCAGGACCTATGTGAAATTTGAAAACTGCGATGCCCATAAAGGTAATAAATATCATTTATACAACAATTTACAAAGTTATTGTATTAATTTTACAATTCCTCTTTTCATTTATAGAAAATGCTGTCCTTTGTCTTCTTAAAAGTCTGCACAATTACCTGCTTTGAAGCCGAAAGCGTTCAGCAAATAGAAGACCATTTGGATTTTTTTAAATACAAAAAACAACAACAAACAACCTTTTACCTTAGCGTCACTCGGAAGAAGAGTATCTCTTAAACTTAAATTTAAATCATTATTGCGTGCTGAAGACATTTGTCTAAAATTTTTGTTTGTTTTTGATTTGCAATACCCACTTGCCTGCGAGCAGTTTTGGGTTTTCATACAGTCGTATTTTTACTCAATAGCTCCATTAAAAGAAATATTTCTACTAGGCTAAGCACAATTATTGAAAGGTTTAAGGACCAATCAAATTTAATACCTTAAATCCATTTGGTTTTGATCTTGTAGTTTGGAATATTTTCAGAAAAAGAATAATTTTGAGTTGATGATCTTAGGTCTTTGGCTAAAGGTACAAAATCATCTATCTAAAATGTACGATTTCTGTATTTATATAGTGTGATGGAGTAAGTATTTAAATAATGACTTTTTAATGGCACCTTTTCTATTTCTAGGTGAATATTTACATCAATCCACTACATAATAAAGCATTTCTATTCATCGTGCTGATGATCAAATTTACGAAAATTATTAATAAATAATATACTTTTTGATATAGAGAGTCATAGTTTCTCGGATATATTACATACCTTTTATATGGACCATGGTGCACTGGTATACCAGGGCACTTTAAGAAAATATTCGTAAAAAAAATACTACTTACAATTTACTTATATTAACTTGAGGTGTCTTTATATACCAGTGATTTGAAACAAAATTCATATGTAATCTTAATGGTTTATATGACATCCGAGAAATTATGAAGTCTCTACATAAATAAGATGATTATTTATTCTTAATTTTGATGAATTGAACCATTAGTATGAGGAATAGAAATGCTTTATAATGAAGTTTAGTATAATTGAATTAATGAATACAATTAATCATATTGATGTTTATATTCACTAGATTGATGAAAATAAAACATCGTATATATAAATATATTCCTAAAAGTGATGAAAACGATTCTTCATATAGATGTATGCAATCATCAATACGATGAAAATGTGCATCATATAAACGAATAAATTTACCAATTAAATGAAAATCATTCATGAATACGAAGAAAGTGTGCATCATATTGATGAACAAATTTGTCAATATGATGAATACATTCATCTCATTGATGAAATTGGAGGGAAATTTCGGTTCATCATATTGACGAATTTTTCATAACATTGATGAACAAAATTGATGAATGATGAACGAATTTTATATTTTTCAAAGTTCATCATATTGAGGAAATCGGTTTCTTCATAGCAACGAACAAATTCACTGGACTAAAATTGATGATTTTTTCATCATATTACATTCATTACTATGATGTACCTTTTTGGTTCAGTGTACCTTTGACGATTCGTGGTACAGACTTCTAATGCACAACTTATTGTGATTATGTACCTACCTAACCATCAAATTAAAATCCTTGATCTAACATTTATTATCTCGAAACAAACGAAACCCGTCCTTTAAATTTGTTTCTTCCTGTAAATATGTATATACGTATAACTACATTTCCGGAACCACATTAAAGCATTTTGTTGCACGCAATCTTCTCAATCAATTAGATACAAACATCCGTCTCTTTCTTATTGGAAAAAAATTGCATAATAACCAAGAAAAGAAACCACCAAGATGCTGATGACGGTGAGTGGACTCAAGGTTTGTATCGTAATTAAAACGTTTTTAAATGGCCTGCAGCTGTTATCCCACCGAATCATAGGTTCATTCATTTAGAGGACGACCCGAGTATTCCTCTTATGCCACCGAACTTCTCTTAAATATAATTAAAAAACTGAAGGAAAGGAAAAAAAAATACCCAAAAAGAATTAGAGAAAGGGTTAAATTAATACTGACGTATTAGTGATTGGATGATTTCGAGATATATACGTGATCATAGGTATAGTAATGGCGGCGACGATGGTTGTGGTGGTGGCGGTAGTGGTGATTTTCTTAATTACTATAATGCTCTTTCTTTAATTCATACGTACGGGTCAGACGCAGACCTCAACGCTTAAAGTTTGTTCCACGAAGAGAAGAAATACTTCTGCCATTATACACCAGATGTATGAATGTGTGTTGGTCAAAACGTCTGGTGAGTGAAAATTCTTGAATCGATTCATAAGAGGCAATTAGACGTGATTAGCAGCGGGGCAATAGCATCCAGAAAGAAATTATTAAGGGCTTATAATTTTGATCCTGTATTTGATTGGGCTTTTCGCACGCGCAAAACATACTTCATCTCTAACCTTCTGCTGGAGGTAGGTCGTCATGGTCGGTGTCGTGTATAGAGATGACTTAGCTGGGTGTTATTTTTTGCCAAGTCATTGATTATTGTGTCTGTTCTTGTAACGATATGAATGGATGTGTGATCAGAGTAATTAAAAGTTGCCTGAAATTAAAAGCACACATTGTGCCTATATTTCACAGTGATTTTAAATCAAACCTTTATAAAATGTAATCAGCAATTACACCTCGCCCTTCCACCAATTCTAATAGAGAATAGAAACCTAACAGCACTTAAGGCGGATTGAATTGCGTGCGAAAATGTGAAGAGCACTCACTTGTTCCGCCTCATAAAAACCGAAACGAAAATCCATGAAATGGAAAAAAAAAATCTCAGCACCTCCAATCGGACTTGGGTTCTAATTTAATTACAGCAATTACTGTTGGTAATCCATTTAAACGACCAAAGACAATAAAAATCTTCTATTAAACTGATTCCATGACTGGGTTTTTAATGCGGCAAATGAGTCAAAGCTATGCAGAACACTACAATCGTAATTAATTTTTCTTCCTTTTCCTGAGTTTTTCCGACCGGGAATAGCGATAAAAAAACAACAAATGGAAAACAAAAAAATAATCAAAACATCAACATTCAGGGTGCGACAGATTGTCCACATAAACCAAGTGTCCTGCCGCAGGAAAAAAAACTCTTCTCTTTTGAAATCAGAAATGGCAGAAAAAACAAATGAAGATCCCACTGACCGACAGCGGGCGCATGAAGGAAAAATGAAAAAGGGAAAAAGACGTTATTGCATTGCGGAACGAATTAATTACGGATTATGAGGTTATTCGTGTGGATATTTTTTTTTCTTGCTTCTCACAACATCCCCTCTAAAGGAATCTTAACAGAACAGCTATCACCACCCCGATTCATGGTGGTGAAAAATTCTTCTTGTCCAGAAGAGAGAACAAAAAAAACTTCTGAATTGACGTCTTTCGCGTTGAAGTTGTTTTCCCATTTCTATTGGATTGTGTCAGAAAAATGTAAGGCTCAGACATATTCTTGGGAAAGCTATACTGGAGTAATCTTTTTGATACGGTTTCCATTTTGCCTGATATTGTAATTAAACCGATTTTACTGCCCACTCTTTGCCAATCTCCATGTAGATTTTTCATTATCGGGTTGAATTTAATTTCAGGGCTGATGGTTGAGTGGGGTCTCTATACAACAATTGAGCATTTATTGCTTTCAAAATGATTAAATTTCGGCGCGGATTTACGTTTTCCTTTTTTTTTTACATATTTAAATTTGGAACAGAGTCAGGGATAAAGAATTACTGTAAGAAAATATGCTTTTAGGCGAATTAAAAATATATAAAATAAAACAGGAGTGGCGAACTTTGTGAATTTTCATAATAATATTTACCGAAAACACTGAAGGCTTGCTATATAAATCGATATTATGCAAGGTGACGAAAGGATACAAATGTATACCCTTGTCAACAACAATTCATGTACATACCATGTAACAGTAGATCGCAGAACGATATTCCTTTGTTGTACAACTAGGATGACTTACAGAGATTGTATGAGAAACACCATAGTACCTGAGGTACTATGGCGGAAGATCGAAAGTTATATAAAAGGTCCACTTGAGGTAAGTGACACATTGAAAATTATGAATGAAAATACGAAAGATTCCTTAGTCTCCTCGAAATTGACCGATCTCTCTCAGATTTTTTATTCAATATAGGTATATGTACCATTATGAGTGTGTTATTACTTTTGAAACTCAGTAAAGACACTGTTTATGAATAGTTAGGGCAACAACTATAAAGAAGAAGCAATTACCCGAAATTCAAGTTAACCTTGATCTCGACGTGTCTTTATTTGAAGATTTTGACTTTTATATTATCAAAAGAGTAACCACAATAGAATGCATTACAAAAGGCAAGTACATACGGAAATTAGTAGGTACCTATGATAAGGTAATTAAATTGAATAGAATAATATTAAGACAAAAATAAATAAAATAACATATTCTATAACATAATAACATATCTAATACTTCAGATATTAGATTGAGAGGGCTACGCGTCATGGCATCTGTAAAGAATTGATTATACAATATATAATCAAATCTACACGAGCACACATTAGCTAAAATACCCACCTACCTGATCCAATGAATTAGTAATGAGCTGACACATTGAGTTTACTTAAGTCTGAAAATGAGATTAGAAAGTAAACGTAGGTGAAGGCAAGGGGTAAATCTACAATTAGCACATATTAATGAGAATTCCGAAAAAGAAGACAAATAAATCGTGTATAATGTTTCGTTGGGTCTCAAAAATAGAGGGAAACAAAATATCACACTCTGTCAAACAAACAAACAAACAAACAGAGTGGTAATGCTTTTTCCTTTATCTTTTTTCCATTACTAATCATTTTCTCATTTCGGAATGATATCATGGCAACATCGTTGTTCCGTTGACAATACAGAAGCAAAGCAACAAAAAAATTACCTTTTCATTACACGGTCAAGATATTTTTTATTTAACTGTGTCGATTCTATTAGCACCTAATTAATAATACTGCCGGGGCCGAGCTACGCTCTGCTCCTCATCACTTACCCTTTTCGGATTACTATAGACGACAACCAATGGCTCATAAACGTACTCAGCTTTAAGTAATAATTATCACCGTCCGAAGTGGTAGCAACAATATACACAGGAAAAGATACAATCTCGCCTCGCTTATATATACTGAGTCTAATAATGAATAATTAGCATTATTTTGTGAAAAAGGTGAAGTAGAAGAAAACCATCACTTAGCTAGCTTGTTGGTGAATGTATGTTTTGCCTTAAGATTTCCTTTTAATTGGATAGTAAATGGCTCCCAAAAAGGAACAAAAAATTAAAGAAAACGACTTGACTTGGGCAGGGAAACCAGGCGAGACGAGGCGACGCAATGGTTTGTTTGTTCAGAGTTGCGTCGTGCGTCGTCTGAGTAGGCTTCCTCGAATAAATGCTATAGTGAAAATCTGGTAGTACTTGGGTGCTTGTTGCTAACTCTGTGAACAAAGTTAATTGATTTGAGAAATAGAAAATGGAGATTTTTGTTTCCAGCTTCATTTCATTTAAGCGAGGCAAAACAATATGGAGGTTGATTTTTAAATGACTTGACTCAGGTGAGTTAGAAAAAGGTGATGGTTAGTGCCATGTTAGAAAAATTAAGGAAAGATATTGTGAGTTCTGACTTCAGATTTAAGGCTTAGGCTAAACGGTAGAGTTTAGCACCCTACTATTGGCTGTATTGTTGACGTTCCCAAGAGTTTGGATTTTTCGGAACTGAAACGTATATGAAAAAATTAATCGTTCAGATTTAACATGTTAATAAAAACCGTTACAGTTTTTAATTTTTCCATATTAAACTAGTGCAAATTTCGCAAAAAAGAAAAATTTAAGGGAAAACAAATGCTTTTGCTGATAAAAAAGTCTGGGCACACTGGCCAAACTACTCACGAAATATGTCTACGAATTTTTAAGTTTGTTTTTCAATCATTTGTTGAAATTAAGTGACAAAATGGAATATGATATTGGAATACATACTATTTTAACAGTAACAGCATTTTACTAAAAAGCAATGTCTTTATTTGGGCTTTTTGGTCGATTCTTCTCAAAATGCGAATATTAAAACTAGTATTTTATTATTTTCCACCCTATGGAATATAAGTTTTAATATTTGCATTTTGAGAAGAATCGACCAAAAAGACACACAAAATTATACTCGGTCAACAAAATAATCTTAATAAAAAGCAATTTGTTTTTGTTTGCTACCTATTTGGCATTATTTAATCTCTTTCTAATCATCTCAGTGCTCAGTCCTATGTGCTCACATTTCGAAACCGCAAATCTTTCAACGTCCTAACTTCTCGTAATAATTCATGTGCATTGTATACTGTACATATACATACATAAGTACCTCTACACTTTTTTGCGAGAGCAAAAAAAAAAATACAACAAAAGGGCGAAGTAAAAGGAAACTCTTAATAAAATAGAATGTAATTGAAATTCCAGTATGTAAAGCAACAACGATGACGACGAAGTAGACGAAGACAACTACGAGGACGAGTGGTGCTATATAATAACGTATTCTATAGATTGATGCCCCGAGTCGTCTCCCCCATTTATCTTATTCTCCAGTGCAACATCGTTTGTTCGTTACTCACATCTCTAGAAAGGCATTTATGTCACCTCCCGCTCCTTTAACTGTCACAGATATATTTTTTAGATCCTTCTTCGTATTTTTTATACGTCCCCGCACTGCCACCCCCCGGCTAAAAAAATGCTGTTCTTTGGTTATTTTTGCTTTGTCATTGTTGCCATAATCCATGGATATGGAAATCGATTTTTTTAACCATTATGGATATTCAAAGGTGCCTACAGCTTTCTTACCACATAATCTCTTTTTGCGTTTTGTTTGTCCTTATCTAAAGGCAAAAGGGTTGATGAATTAGAGATACTCAGGGAAACAAAAAATCGAATAAAAACGAAATAAATAGTAGGTATATTATGAACATTTTTACATATTTGCGTATTATTATTATTCTCTTTTCTATTTACATATCTTCTGGTTACATAAACTCTCGCCCGCATCGTTTCACATTCTTTGCGGAATAGAAAAAAGTTAAATCTGTAGGCATCCCTTCAAACTCCTATAACGAGGAGCATATAGTAGAAAGAGGAACATACAAATTAAAGCACTACAGCAGCAGAAGAGCACTGTGCAATGATTAAAAAAATATATACAAAAAAGTTGAATATATAGAAAAAAAAATACAACAAAATGTATGGCTTTTAGTTCGAACGTTTTCCGCTGCTCATTCGGCTTAATGGGAGATCAACTGTATGTCTCCTTGCAAAGTCGTCAGTTTCGTTAGTACTTGCAATGAAGGAAAGAGAAGTCAGCTTCCAATTTAAGTCAAGTCAAAGAAAATTAGATGAAGATTTTTGTCCTTCACGTCGGAAAAAGTGTGTAGGGTCCCCTTGTTGCCTGGGCGGAGAGAACAGACACCAACGTATCCAACGACCGAAGAAGGAAACTGACTGAAAGCGAACAAAATTAAAGAAAGTAACCATAGTAGGCAAAAAGAGATACTTTTTTGTGGATTGATTTTCTATCCATATCCCGTATATGCACAAGTTGAGACTGAAACGTTTGCCGCTGCTGATATAGTGCATCATAGCAGCATAAAACGTGCGAAATATATGCGCATCGACGCGACGACATCGAGTGGTGGTGGTGCACTCCTTCCTTTGGTCATATGTGCAGCAGGCAGTGAGGGCTGCTTCATGATGGTAAAAGCGGACACCATACCAAATGATATTGCTGCGACTATCCATTGTGTTAGAACTTGCTATGCTGGTTGGTTGCTTTTTAAATGCTCCTTCTTCTTTATGGCACGATGCGCATTTGCATGTGCAAATTGGATCTTAAGACAATGACTTGTCGTTATGGCATTTGGATGGTAGAAGGTCCTTGTTGGAAATAAAGCATTGACAACAAAAAAAAAGCTCCTTGGAAGATTATGAAAATCACATTTTTTACATCAAATTATTAATAGCCTAAGGTTTCTGTTCGAAGTGAAATTGGTCACATATATTTGATACATATACATATTTCTCTGTTTACAAAGCTAGTATGTTAATACTTTTAAAACTCTCACTCAAGACTCAAAAGTTTTCTTTTTAACAAGCCAATTTTCGTTTCATCAGTTAAGTTTTACTCCTGCTCCCAACCGTTTTTAGGTCAAAGACCGATAACATTAACTCAAGATTCGGGCAGGAAACAAATCATTAACGCTTGCTTATAATTTTGTTTGTTATCTCCATGTTGCGTACTCGCACAACAATACAAAGAAATGGACGAACAAAAAAAAACTGTGGAACTCAATCTCAGACCCACAAACCTATTACCACAGTCACATCCTCAAATATTTCGTCATTTCACCCGACAGAGGAAGAGGGAAATAATTAGTAAACTTATATGTACATGCAGGTTAACTACTATAATTGCTCCACTTCCATCAAACATCACACAGAATTATCGAAAAATTGGATGACCAACACACATTTGTGTAGACTGTTGTTATCCGCCGGTTGGACGCGCTAATATGTTATTAGGTATACACAAGGGAAAAAAATCCAAAATCCAACCTGGAACAGGAGAAGGGAATTGTTATTGTTTTTTCGTCGTGTCTCTTTTTTAGAATTAAATATCATCACTGTTGCTGTGGTTGTTAAATTAAAAAATTGGTCCGTGAGCACGGGCATTAAATACGTCTTTTCATCTCCCTACTCCCGTCCGGCGTTGGTGCTTAGATACTTCACCAATTAAAATCGAATTTTCATCACCGGTGAAACAAACAACAAGTGTATCGAGAAAAGTGGAACAAACTGTGTGTGTGGGGTGGTTCCAAGAAAAGCGGAGCTAAACACTAACGCATAGTTTTGCCTGGTTGTACTTTGATGAGGTGTGGTATATTCTAACGTTGGCCTCCTGTCACAGTTGTGGTTTTGACGATGATTATTATTGTCACCGCTGTTATGAGGCAGAGATTTGTATCTCTCTATATTTTAGTTAATGAATGAATGCACATAATCATTTTATCAAATAATTGCCTACATAGTTATGATAATTGGTGGAGCACGGATTGATCACACATCTAAATTAAATTAATGACGCTGTTGAAATTATCATTTCCAAAGACGAAGAATAAATAATGAAAAATGAAATTAAATAGATCTGCCGAGGCAGAAAATTATGTGAGAATTAGGTGTAGTTGGAGTGAGGTAACAATTATTGTGATGTCGTCACGCAATTAAAAGTGGAAATCACCAATTCGATAAAAGTCGCATTTACAAATAAAAGAAATTAGGAATTGACTTTTGATGCCTGTTGTGCAGCGCAAGTAGGTATTTTCAAACGTTTCCAACAAATAACTACACGGTGTTTTAAGCTCGAAACGACGCCATATCAAGTCAGTTTCGAAAGTATTTATTTTTAGCTGAATCTTACGTCCAAATGACTAAGCGGTTGGTGTGTTTTAACTGCAAATAAATAAGGAAACAAAAGAGACGAAAATACGGTATATAACGGTACCTAGCCATACACAATCTATGGTTAAACCTGGCACACGTCTTTAAAAATAGTTTCTTACATTCTTATTACGACTATTTTCTATAAAAAAATTTATTTTCTAGTATGTACATATATATCTGTGATCCGAAGTGGCTTGTTAAAGATTAAAAAAGACGACGTTTTGTCTATCCACCAACACAGTCCTTCCAATCGTATTATTTTCAATAATTTGTAATGCTCTGCGTAGAATTTGGGACGCACCTAAATGCACTCAAACGTAAATTATACTTGTTTGTACTTCTGTAAGCGAAGACCAATTAAACGGAAGCATGAAAGCTACCTAGTTTTATCATTCGAACCATCCTGTTTTAAGGTCACGTCTCAGATAACTTAAATTTCTAACAAAACAAAAAAAAAATCTCGCTCCCCCAATCGACCCCAAACAAAATCCTATCTCTTTGGATTCCATGTTAAGACAAACAAAACAATTCTCCCCCAATCGGCATTGTTCCGGAAATTATCCCCGTCCAGGTGTTGATCCCAAATTACAACATAACACCAGTCTGTCAAACATTTCTCCCTCTTAATTGGTTTCTATCGTCTCTCGCTTTAAAATAATATCAACAAATCGCATATCCGTAGCCCTCTGCTAGACCAAATAAAAAATGACATCAACGGTTAGGTCTTGATTATGAAAGCCAACCGCCACCCACCACAATCAGTGAAAGAAGTCGCTCTCAAAAGGGTTAAACAATAGTGTTAATTGTTCAGAAAAAACCCTTTTTCTGTGACTTTTCGAAGGGGGGAGTGGGAGGAAACGCTCAAATCATCTTTTACGCATTATAGATGCAAATTACACAGCACAAAGTATGAACAACAATTTGCGTGATACTAAGCGACAATATCCTCATCATTGTACAATAAACGGGGACAGGGGTTTCACGCAACGACGACCGTTAAAAGAGAAACAATCCACTGTTGTGGAAAAAAATTAAAGTCATACTTTTTCATTCGTGTACATACGTGGGGCGGGGGGAAGGCAGACACAGGCAATCCTAGAAAGGGTTGAAACTTTGGAACTCATTCAAAGGGTTAATTTTTATTACTCCTCTTTGAATGTTTAATCATCATTAGGATCATTAACGGCCCTTTTATAATATTTATGTATTATCTGCCTGGCTTGTGCGAAAAGGGGTGCGACGAGCCACAAATCCACCAACGACGACGCTTGAGGTGATCTTCACGCCTCGCCATCATTTGTTCGGTGTGTTAATGATATTAATGACAACGACGGGCGGGATGGGGTCACAATGATGTCTCCATTAACTTCCCTTGAGTTTTCTAAATAAGTGGGGCGAACCGACTGGGATTTAATTACTTTGGGACTTCTGGGCTTTGCTTCAAGAGTTGATGTATATGCAAATCAGTCCATAATGTGGGGGAGGTTCAATGGTTTCATTTAACATAACTACTAAATGCTTAGCGGTTTAGACATGTAAGTACAAGATGTTTCAGCTCGTTACAGATTACTTAAGCATGAAACAAAATATGCGCTGGTTTAGTTGCTGTTTGTTTATGCTTACCCGCATACGTACATACCTATATATGCAGTGCTTATAGAGCATGGAGCATGGAGGTTGTCCTCAATTTTCTCACGTTTCTGCTGTTCTCTCCACATAATGGTGAGTAATTGATGGAAATTTGATTTCAAGAAATTATGACAATTATTACGATTAGGCACAAAGGTAATGACTGCAGAGAGAAAGTTCGAAAGAGCGTACCTACCGTTGAAGGTGGGGAATTTGTTTAATTTGCGGAGACAATGTCAAGCGGTGACATATGAATATTTTGTTTCCTTAAAAATATCTATAGGCAAATAAATATTTACTCAAGATACTGGTTCATTTAGTACTTTGCGGGGACTAAACCTGAGGCCCCTTACTGAGCGCACTGTAACCAAGTACAAATAAATAGATACGAGTATATTAAATACACCACCTTATTCTTTAAGCACTTCGGATACTTGACAAATTAAAAATTCGAACTTCACTTCCTATATACATACTTTTGCTGAGGTGTCAGAAATACCTACTCTTTAGCAGTTACTAATGTTCATCCGGTCAATATTTGTACCTATTAATTGCCTTCTTCCTTAAAAGAAATTCTATTGGCACAACAAAAATTGCCTTTTCAACTTTTTAGTTGTCAATGATAATCACAGAAAAATACGTCTAAAAAAACCTTTCCTACTGTAGATATATATACATCCAATTGCTTAGAGGAAATGTAATGAAATCTTTTTGAACTTGCCTCTTACTGTGGATGGGTTCTTTACGGAAGCGCTCCAATATGAATTCCCATATCTATAGGAATCGATTTTCAAATATGTAAATAAATACACTATAGAATAACACCCTTCAACGCTAAGACGATTATTAACTGTAAATCGTCTGTATATGATTTTAAGAACACGCACTTAATCGCATAGGGGCGTGCGGTGTACAATTAACGAAATTTTATCTATAATTAGAATCGTAAAACACGGTTTGATTACTTCAGTTTCGAGCAATGCGTATATTTAAATTTATTGACACGTTCTCGTTACCTACTTTTCCATACCATATTCTCATTGATTACATTTGTTATGGGAAAAAGGGGTTGATTCTTATTTACAACTAACACCCCCCTCCCAGTAGGCGACTGGCCAACATCGCGCCATCATCATCATCTCGACATCATAGTGATGAGAAGTAATTAGAGTTATTGCACGCAGCAGCATGCATTTTATATACTTAGGGAAATAATAAATTGGAATTAGTCACGATGTTACGAATGTAAAGTGGATGATGGTGGGGGTGGGGAAGATCCATATATACACAGCCGAGCATTTGCAAAATGACCAGAGGGTTGGTGGATGCAAACACCGAGCTTACGTGATAGGGTTTACTAATGAGATTACATATACTTCTAATTTGCATTTGGAGTGTTCTGATGTGTGCATCAACATTTCGGATTTTAATATAGACAGTTCTGTCGGTGTGGCAATCGTATGGATTATGTAGCAGTCGGGATATTTGCATTTTGATTAAAAACTGTATTTATAATGATAATGGCTTTTTATTGATCAGAAAAGTTAACAGAGCACAGGAAATAAGATAAATTAGGTAATTTTACTGATATTCGGTGGTATACAATTTCCCATATTAGACCCAATACCCAAGGCCTATAGCTTCTTACAACCATTTGGTTGTTTCTGAATTTTTATTTTTAGGGCAAAAAGAAAAAAAATATTTGCCAAAGATAACCTCAACCTCAACTTTGTCTTACTTTATCAGACCAACTTCCGCACTAAACAATTCAGTTCAAATATCTCTAGTGAAATGCAAACCAATTCACATATGTGCTAATAGTGCTTAAATGGATTGAAACAATCCTTGCCCTCAAAATATGTTATACCTAGTCAAACATTAAACATTATTAAACTTCTTCGCGTCGCTTTAATATTTCGCTGTGATCACAAAATGAAATTTGAACAAACGCTGAAAGAAAATCTCGGACCGGTCGTCGTCGTAGAAAATCCGTCATTCATAACACACTCGCATCCATTTAGGAGAGTGAAAAATTACACCTCTATCTGCCTACTTACCTACCTACTATCAACTACTTTGCCGCCACCGTAGCTGCTGCTACTTTCCGCAGCTAGCTATGCCGTCGTCAGTCGTTGGCAGGTCGCCTTCAATCGAATAGACCAGCTTCGCCGCTGTGGAAAAAGGTCCAACGTATATTTCGTCACTTGCATTTATAATGTGTGAATATGTGTACTATTGCCGAGGTCGGTGGTAGTTCGCAACATTCCACTGATGTGTTTTTCACCGATTAACGCAAATGATGGGGGTAATTAATACGCCCAAACTTTCAACTGTTTAAATTCCCTGTTTACAAGAACATATCATGTATGTTGTATACAAATCCATATGTTTGTATTTTTGTGTGTCAGTTATTGTTCGGTCGGTGATGAAGTACATGGCGTTGTGTGCATTGGCTCAATTTAATGGTAAAAAATATGTACGGTAACGATTTGGATCAGTACCGCCAAAATTAAATTATCCTTATTAACCACTAGCAATCAGTCACATGGATCGCTCCTTCTATCTTTAGTTACTCTCCAGTTTCTACTGTCATATATCTCCGTGTTAAGATAACTGCATTTTTGTTTTTAATTGCGAAGATACCATTTAAATGATTTTCCTATTCTGACCACCACAGTGTGGACTAATAAGTCTATAGTATAACTGTGAATTTTTTTATACCCTCCAGAGGAAGGTATATTCACTTTGCCAATACATTTGTAACGCCAAGAAGAAGTCACCGGAGACCTCATATATATTCTGAATCAGGATCACATTCTGAATCGATTTAGCCATGTCCGTCTGTCTGTCTGTCTGTCTGTCTGTCTGTTGAAAGCACGATAGCGCCCAAAGTAATTGACGTAGGTGAACGAAATTTGGTGAAAGGACTTCTTTTTGTCGGCGTCAGGTTGGTGTTGAAAATGAGCTATGTCGGTCAAGTAGTTCGGGTACCTCCCATGCAAAACCAATATTGGGCCCACATGTCTCTCTGTCTGTTGAAAGCACGATAGCGCCCAAAGTAATTGACGTAGGTGAACGAAATTTGGTGAAAGGACTTATTTTTATCGGCGTCAGGTTGGTATTAAAAATGGGCTTTGCCGGTCAAGTAGTTCTGGTACCTCTCATACAAAACCAATACTAGACAAGTAAAAGTGTTATCATCGGCCTGGCCGATGCTTTGATACCCTCCACTGCATACAAGTCATGCAAAATTGGTTTTGTGAGGGAGGCACCAGAACTACTTGACCGACATAGCCCATTTTTAATACTAACCTGACGCCGATAAAAAGAAGTCCTTTCACCAAATTTCGTTCACCTACGTCAATTACTTTGAGCGCTATCGTGCTTTCAACAGACATTAAGACAAATGGGTCCAATATTGGTTTTGTATGGGAGGTACCAGAACTACTTGACCGACATAGCTTATTTTCAATACCAACCTGACGCCGATAAAAAGAAGTCCTTTCACCAAATTTCGTTCACCTACGTCAATTACTTTGAGCGCTATCGTGCTTTCAACAGACATTAAGACAAATGGGTCCAATATTGGTTTTGTATGGGAGGTACCAGAACTACTTGACCGACATAGCCCATTTTCAACACCAACCTGACGCCGATAAAAAGAAGTCCTTTCACCATATTTCGTTCACCTACGTCAATTACTTTGGGCGCTATCGTGCTTTCAACAGACAGACAGACAGACAGACGGACATTGCTAAATCGATTCCAAATGTGATCCTGATTCAGAATATATATACTTTATGAGGTCTCCGGTGACTCCTTCTTGGCGTTACAAATGTATTGGCAAAGTGAATATACCTTCCTCTGGAGGGTATAAAAACATATTATGTTAAAAACACGATAGCGTCGAAAAGAATCTACCGAGACAAGTGAAATTTTGTGAGAAAACTTATTTTTATTGTCGTCAAGTTAGTATTAAAAATGGGCTATGTCGGTCAAGTAGTTCTGGTACCTCCCTCACAAAACCAATTTTGCATGACTTGTATGCAGTGGAGGGTATCAAAGCATCGACCAGGCCGATGATAACACTTTTACTTGTTTTAATTATGAAATGTCCTTCAAAAAACGGTAGATGAGCATTTGGCCTGTGTGTTGGTAAGTCAGTCAGTCAGGACAAACACTTTTAAAACTATGCCGAGAGATGTTCTCTAAGATTTATCAAATAACTTTACTTAATCGACTCGGAGAAAGCTACCGTCTCAGCTTTCACCACAATCCTTCAAAAGTAGTAAAAATTTGTACCCACATATATTATATCACACATTAACGCTACAAAAAAAAAAAACAATATTCAAATGTCTGCATGCAAGATACCCGCTTCTTCTGATTCAAGCCAAGTACTGCACACTAATTCATCATCATTACAATAAAAATCGATCACGTGTACGCTAATTATTCTGCAATAACAACTGCTAGCTCTGGAAGTAGCTGGGAGCTCGGCTGGGAGGGTCCATCGAATTGTTTAGTAATTAAAAAAACAAAGCAAGGCTATACCTTTTAGGTTCAAATAACGTTATTAATATTTTAAACATATTGCCGCGTCATGATCGTTATGAAACAATATGATCACATCATTTTTGTTTGTTAATAATTTACATTTTTCTGCGCTTGCGAGAAATCTGCGAGAAACTCATAAACAGATCTTAAATCGAGCGCTCATTTCAATCACATTTATTCATTTTCAAATATGAAATACTGGTACATACAAAATATTTTTAACTAGCAAAAATAATACCGGACAAGAGAAGGGCTGAAGAAGATAATGATGGTAATGACAAAGAACAGAAACAAGAATTCTGCCGTGTAATAAAATAAGCATTAATATTCCTCTAAGCCATAAGGCACGTACGCGATCAGCTACACACGCTGAACACATTTTTATTTGATTATCAAATTCAAAAAGTCTCTCTTGTGCACAATATAATAACAACAACAACTATTGTAGCAGCAAAAATTGTAAAAAATAAAGGATTTTTACATTCCCTACCAATCGGAGTGTGAGAGAAATTCCTTTACCAACAACATCCTCGTTCGAGTAAATACCATCACACAAACCATATCCATGTACGCTAAAGTAGATACAGTATATGCAATAAACTTCTGATACTGAGTTAAATTTTGGATTGTAGCCTACGGTCTTGATGATCCATACTCGCGGTTCCCAGGCCAAAACAACAACAATTCCTTGAGCTTATAATTCAAAGTGGAATGGACTAAGCCATAGCGCGCAAATAAGGTGTACCGCAATTGGTCTAGTTTCAACCCCCCCCCCCTATCACATATCTACACCCTGTGTAATAAGAAAGCCTCTGAAGAAGACAAAGAATTATAAAAAAAAAACACGTTTGACATGTAAGAATTTTGACGACGGTACTTGTCACTCCTAAGTCGTCTTTATAAGATGTGTACATGCATATTATATGCAAAAACCAAAACTAACCAACTACATTAAGTATTCAAGTTGAAAGCGTCCAAACCAAAAACAATTAGTATGCACGGCATAGCTGAGAATGTTAATTGTGAACGTGAATGAAATAAGCTCACATTTTATTGGCCTAGTGTGTGAGTTTATGAAGCCTCATGCATTTCTTGTAACTTATGTTTTTATGTTTTACTGTTGGGGCATTTAGTTTATGCGCACTTTAATTAAAATGTGGCTCGAATTTGAGCGTAATTGCAATTGATGCGTGTGTGCGTTGTTTTTTTACCCGATCGTGATCTAGTTCTGTGGCAAAGATTGAAATTCGTGTGACAGAAGTGTCATGCCATAAATTATAGTCGATTTAAAACGAATCTGTGCTCAAACTGCCATCGAAGGCAAAGCTAATAAATTGCTACGACTTGCTAAAGCAGAGTGCATGACGAGAAATCGCTTTTAACACTTACCATAGGCTTACCAAATTCCAATTTAAGGTTTTTTTCCACTGCGCCACCTCTCGCGAACGTCTGACAAACATCCGAGAGTATAACTGTCATGAAGAGCTTCTCAATTAGCCGTTTGGACTCGGCATAAAACTGTAGATTCCTTCCATTCGTCCCAAAAATTAAAACTCACACAAAACGAATGGTTGTGAGAAGCTAGGCCCAGGGTCCTTACGGACCTGTTGCACCAACTATTTTTTATTTTTTTTTATAGGCTTTGGAATGACATATATGATTTAAACGTTGCATAAATTATACTAGTGCACAATAATAAGGCAAGGAATTTTTAACACTCGGCTATTATTTTCTGACTTTATTGTTTCAAAGCTGAAACAAACGAGGGAGACTCGTAAAAGGCTACCTCTCACGATGAGATTTTATCAGACATTTTACTTATTGACGGTTAAAACCAATTTAACACAAAACAAAAGAGAACTATTTTGTACTGCTCAACAAAAAGGCTTTTTTGTGAAGAACAATTGAAGCGTTTAGAAGATGAAGGTCTTAAGCGACATATTGAAATAAAATGCTTAAGCGTGTTTAACACCTTCTTCCACCAAGTTTATGGACAACGTGGTTGCATATAACACCTTCATCCTTTGGCTCAATCTTAATATAGAGGCATTAGAGAAGTCCACATGAGACAGAAATAAAAGTTTTCACATAGGACCTTCATCCGTAAGAAAAAAGGAATCCCAAAAAATGACACTTCAACCCTTCATCTTCTAAACGCTTCAATTGTAAGGCATGCATCTTCTACAAAAAGTTGTACGATTTTACTAACTGACTATTCGAAGCTCAAATTCTCGCGAGAGAATTTCGTATTTTTTAGATGTATAATAAACACTTCCGAGGAATTTTTTTATTTTGGGAGTGAATTTAAAAATGATGTCATCTTTTGGAAAACTCTTGTTAATTTTAACGTAGGACTTTACAAACACATGTGGCGGCTACGGATTTTTTATAAAGAATAATATGTTTTGGCGTTTGTTGTGAAGAACTTACATTTTTAAAAACAAATGAACGATAGAGCAATAGCCTACAAGTTTAGAATAGAATTCGATTTTCTCATGGAGACATAGTTAGCGCAGATATACCTACATACATTTGCGACGGAATTTCGTTTCTAAAGTTTCTTGAAAGAATGAACTCCATGCAGAATGTACTAACACAGAACCTGAAACAGAAGAATTAAAAAAAAGATGTTCTATGGAATCAAACATGTAAAAGATTATAATAGCCAGTCAAATATGACACTGTCTAATAAGTTTTTAGGTGTGTTGTGGTCTACGAGTTAACTTAAGACAAATGAAATAACTCCAAAAATAGATGAGATAGCTCCCAAAGCCGTGCTGATGAAATAAATCCTAATTTACACTTATTTCATTCGCATGGCTTCGGGGCTTATTTCTTTATGAAATAACTCCTAACACCAAAAGGTCTCATAAATCCAAAACTTGATGGAAAAAGTCCAAACACTTTAGAGTTCTTTCACCTATAATAACTTCTAAATTTAAATGGAAATTCTTGGGACTCATTTCATTTTATTTGTTTGGAATTAATTCCTTTGCAGTTAATTCGTAGAGCCACATAAAGCTCCTCAATCGTAAAGCTTCTCCATCGATTGCTACGACTAGATTAAATCAGTTAAAGGCAAAGGTAGGCACAAAAGTTTACAACCCTTACACAAAGCACTATTTCAAAGAATGCAGATAAAATCTATCGCCAAAAATAATCAATTGCAATTACTCCCTCAAACCCTTATGTTCGAATGTCAATACTGGTCTCGGTTATACATATCAACACACGTATGTGTAGATATACTCGTTCAATTAATTGTAACCCTTTTATCTACAACTTACAGCTGGGCAATCACCTTGAAGTGGTACACAAGAGTCTTTGTGTTTACAGCCACTACATGTAGAAGGGTGAATGCTACTGATTGACCGCTTGTAAACCCCCTTTGAACATATGAGATGGGGATGGAAATGGCGAAAAGAACACCCAATATAACAAGAGACTAATACTTCTTTTGATATCCAGAGAAACTATTTTACAAAACTCTGCGAGCCCTTCTGCTTAAAAATATATGCGCAATCGCATTTAACGATATGGTTAAATTTCACCCTTTAAATGAAATGCACTAATTTGTGGCAATTCAAAGATCAAACAATAACAAAAATTACCGCATACTGCCGCAGGTGCCTTGTCTTGATTACGAGTACAATACAGATCTCATCCCCATACCCTATCTAAGTTATGTATATTATACATTTGTTCCGCCCTTGTCCTGATGAAGACAAATTATATTTTCATTCCAATTAAACCCCAAAAGCTGCCACTAATTAGACAATTAAATTCATTACAATAACGCAAAGCAAAAAAAAGTTCTTTCCATTCGGTGACAAATTGAAAAGATTTACAAAAAGTTCCCGTCATCACTTAACCGAAAGATCTAAAACCAACAAGTTGAAATTTTTGTCGCGTAATTAAATCCAATGGGAAGCAGAGGACCTAAAGGACTTTGCACGCCATGAAGAAAATTATATGTAAAACAAAAAGAAAAAAACGGGAAAGAAATTAAAAACAAGAGAAACAAACAAGGTATTCGGTGTCCTTGTCAAAAGATCAAGTAGAAAATCCGATTTAATCCTGCTGACAAAACAACACCGAGCGAGGGATGCAAAGGTTCGGCCTTTCTCGCTTGTATAATTATTTTGGCTTTGTTTTAAAACGAGTGCCCAGCACACCCACTGACTTTTCTTTAAATATCCCCGATGAAGACAAACGACGTAAGAAAGGGACTAGGGGTCGTCAGTCTCCTTAAGAAGCCGGAAGATGTCCTTCAAGAAGTTCGCTGCTGCTCCTGGCTTACCCTTAATTAAGCATCAGGATTCGGTTTCACACAGTCACTGGAGAGCTCCCTCTTGTTTTAAGTAAATTATACCACAATGAGAAATGTAATTAAAAAAAAAAGAAAAAAATACGGAAGAAGGACGCTGTAAACGTTGGCCAATTAGCCACTTTAGTGGTTAATGGAGTGGGCATTTTGGTAACTTTTTTCCTGTAGTGGGGTTGTTTGGAGTGTCGTGTTTTAGTAAAATAATTAATATTGGACACCAATTTGTTTGTAGCTAATTGGGGTTGAACATTTGTGTGAATAAATTTGAGGGATAAGGGTATTATGTCGCTTTAAGTGAAGTCGGGTGCGAAATATTGGAGTTTGGACATATGTAGATCAACATTGGAAAATGTGCAATAACCTCTAGTGAAAAGATATTTCTTACTTGCCATATGGCATGGAAGAGCTCCTTAAATCTTTTTTTCTTCTTTGAAATGTCATCATTAAATTTGTCTCTGCATATAGCTCATCTCGACCTCTAACGCACGGATAAAAGGCGAATCACAGCCTTTTTTAAGACGGATAAACACATTGGAGGACTTGGTTTAAACGGGCTGTCTTCCACCATTATGCTTCTTTTCGTTACCATAGCACACATACATGATATGAATCAAAATATCTACACCCCAACATACGGTATAAACACTTGCGTTACCAGGGCAAACCTCGTGTTGTGCAGTGTGTAATTAATACACATGTGTGATTTGCGAAATTACTGCATTGCACTGCTTTGTTTCTTTTTGTTAACCATATGGTATCGATGAATATTTCTGCCTTAAGGGTTTCATAAGGCTTGCTTGCTGCGTGTGCATATTCTTAATGCAAACGAGTAAACCAAACCACTGCCGCCGCCGCAACCACTAACATCAGCTTAACACAGCACCAGCACCAGCACCATCACCAGCAACAGCACCAGCACCTTCGCCATACACATAAGTAGTTCAATTATCTTTGCTTCAGGAACAAACTTGCAATTCAAGTTGTTTTCAAACAGCCGGCCGCGTCTGACTCTGACGACCTATCTATTATATCTCTCTTCCCCCGCAGCTTGGTGGTTTTGCTTTTTTTTAAATTCGTTTTCACTTTTTGTTCGGTATAATTACAAGCAACGGAGAGATGAAGAGAAGCAGACGTGCAAAGTGCCCTAGTAAAGTGCCCTCCTTCCTCGCGAGTCTGGGCAAAAGGAGAAATTGGTTTCTCACGCAATTATTTCTCATATTCCCCTTTAAGCCAGTGATTAATTTTTATTTTTAATCCGAGTTTACACACACACACACACACCAAACATGCAGGAAGAGTAATAGCTATATATCTACACAAAATTTTCGAATTCTCATCATCATCATCGTCATTCACCGTTGTGCTAGGGATGATAGGGAGATCATATAATAGTGTGTCCCTTATACTGTATTTATCTTCGTGTTTCTTTGTGTGCGTCCTACACAAATTCCTTTCAACGATCTTCGGTGAACATCCGCCGGCCGGAACTATAATTGTTTCGAGGTGAAAATTGTTTGCCAATAAATCACGGCGAACTCATTACGAAAGATTCAATGCGATATACGGGATAAAGAATTGAGACAACAATTATAATAATTAAACATATGTATAATCGTAAGTAAGGTTCATCGCTTGCAAGGAGATGTTGAAGTCGCGGCAGCTGACAAGAGATTGTGGATTGTAAACGCCTCGATATGTACGAAAACAGACTGATATACAACAGACAGTGACATTTTCCATTTCTCGACAGAAAAAGCATTAGACTTCGAGCAATAGTCTGCTAAGACTCCGCTATATGACTGAAACCACTAACCGATAGCAGCATGGCAAAAATTATCATATAAACAAAATTATAGCATGGTACAAAAAATTTAAGATAAAGGCTTAAATGCGGTTATTATTAACCCCCAATATCATTGTGAACGAGTTTTTTGGTTCATCAGATTGGTATTCAAACGAACCTAAGAAGCTATTCGCGGAAAAATTGTACACAAATAGTTTTGCTTAGTGTATCCAAAGATCACCTTTTCTTGCATTCATTGTCACCATCAGCGCGACCAAGTTATTCTTCGCCATGGCCGTCTCATACATTTTAGTTTTATCACCAAAAACATCACTTTGTGCCTGCAACGACTGTATACAACGGCGACAACGACGCGAAGGCGGATTGACTGATTCATTGCAAACAGAGCGTGCGTTCGGAAAGCGCACCTTTCATCTCCATCACTCAGAGTTGCACTAGAAACATGCTGTTTTTTATTTCTATATTCTCCTTGGTCGCCCTTTTTCCTTCGATTTTGGTTTGCCTGACCACAATTGCTTTTCATTAAGTTGTCGACGATGGTTGTTGTCGTTCGGTTGTCTCGCCAAATATCTTGTTTCATCGTTAGTCAGTGTCGCACAGAAGTGGTAATTAACCCACCACCAGAATCACTCGTCCAACAGAGCAGCCAACAGCAGCACCAGCATGGTTTGTGCCTCAGTGATGATGATGATGATGATGATGACAACGACGACGACGACGATGATGACGGCCAACCAAATGGTACATTGATGGCAATGAGCGATGCAATTCCCAATGATGGCATGCAGATCAATTGAATTGGAATGAGTCGGAGGAATTCCACCGAAAGCCTTTTCGCTGTGATTTGATGATTCTGGAAAATCCTTTCATCTCTTCATTGAGCAGTCAGCCCCCAGTCAGCAAGAATTGATTATTTTTGCATATTACGTGTGGATGCACGTTCCTTTTGTAATTTCCAACACATTCTCCGCCAGCACCCGATGGTCTAAAATCTCAAGAAGAGACAATCAGAGATTATTTTCGCGGAATTACACGAGGTCTCGAAGCCAAGGCGGAGCGGGCTTTGTGACGGAAAATTTGTTTTTTGAGACCAATTCATGAATATTTATGAAAAGTATCGAATATTTTAACGGATTTTGTTAATTCAGGGAGTAGTACAGAAAGAAGAGAAATAATAGACTTATTTATACATGTTCTGTTTTGTTGTTAAGTGGTGGTGGGTGAATTGTATTTCTATGTTTGGGCAGCTCTCCGGCACTCGTACGTGCTTAATTCTAGGCACGTTTATGCGAAATAAAACGCTGCTAATGGGTTTACATATGAATTAGCGATTGAGGTTTTTTTTCAATTTTTTTCTTTTGATTGTGTGGCCATTGAACTAGTATATATAATTTGGCCGCACCTGATTTGTTTCAAGTGATTTGTGTAAAAGTTTTGTTAAGATGACAAAAAAGTGGGTCGTTAAGAGAAAGAGGGGAATATTTAATTATTATTTAAGTAATAGGATGGAATAGCCCTGTAATTAGAATGCGATGCGGATAGCCACACTTGTAGATGTTTGTGTTTGGCTGTTGTTGTTTTATTTTGCATCGTGTAAACGTGTAGGTATGTTCTTAATAGTCTATCGATCGGTGGTTGGTGTTTGAAAGAAGGTAAATTTAATGCGTTTATCAATGAAGCAAGAGAGCAATAACCCATTAATTTTGAATAGAGTAAAGGTTGCCTAATGCCGAATTTCGATTTAGAAACTAATATAGGTATACTCCTTCGGGCAGAAATAAGAGGTATTTTGCTAGATATAAGCTAATGTAGCGACAGGATCAAAGTCTAGGATAATGCTAATTGATGAAATCGCTACAGAAATTCATGATCAATCTAGAGGAGATGTGTTGTGAGCATCTCACTTCCTAACATGCCCCATTTATACTCACTGCAATTCACTAAATCATCAAACCTACGCAGGGGCTTATGTGCTAGATGAACGACCTACCTACCACCCTACTTTCGATTTTATCATCCCATTACTATGCAAACACTTTAAGTGTCTTAATCGCGTTGCATCGCATGCATTGATCAGCCACCAAATCTGGTCACACAAATGTATTCAACCATCTTACCCGGCCGCAAAGGCAAATTGAAACGTTTAATATAATAGCTATCCGATTATATCTAAGATTTACCGTGCTACAAAACTTTAACCCATAATCAATGAGCACTACCGCTTGAGTCAAACTTTACAGTTAATCGTCTGGAATTAAATTAAATATAACCAAATCCACCCAAAACGTGAACTCCCACACAAACAGAAATAATCAAGAAGTAGGTCTTCTATACTCATATGCCGCACTCATTTAACAATCGAAACCGCTGATGATGATGATGAAACCTGATTAACTTCCAATTTTTTTTAAAGAAAAAAAAAATGAAGATCGTTTACTTATGTATAAAAGGCTTTTCTCTTAGCATTGCTAATAAGGGCGTTGTCGTGAAGAACATAAAAAAGCGGCTGATGTATTTTCGTGAATCATTCGCTCATTAGCAAGTCACCACAAATACGCTCGACTTCTATCACTCATTTCGTGATTCTTTCTTCGTTCTTTGGCTCGATCTTCATTGGTAAATTTCGCCAAGTAGCGCTATTGAATTATGCACGATCATCATCATTCAAAGTCATTCCTCATGTATGGTAGGTAACAGATATGAAGCCGTCAAACGGATCAAACAAAAATAAAATAAATAACCATCAAAATTAAAAAAAATCATCAATTCTTACAAGACGACAGGACATACCCTCCTTACCCTAAAAGGCGCACAGATAAAAATGTGACTGATCCGCGAAAATCAATTAAAACTCTGCGGTTCTTCTCTGCTCTGCTCTGTATGTATGCAGCAATTCCAAACCCGGACCTTTCTTTGTCACTCGTTCACTTCTGCCGTGCCGGCCCTGCTGCATTTAACCAAAGCCAATTACTTGTGTTTTAATACTTCATGTATCCATCCATCGCATAACCGAATCAACTCAAAAGCATGTGGTTTCATTTAGCTTATTCACACTTCTATTCAGTATTCCGATCATGAGAATCGGCCGTCATATAAAAGTATCAATGGTGTGTCCAGAGCTATGGGCTCTACCTCTGACTCCGATTCTCTGGTTCTTCTTCTTCTTCTTTGGCCAAAGGAGTGCACGGCACACTATACAAATGTCTGTCGACGAGTCTTAAGGAATAACGATTTTAAAGTCATTAACAAAAAAAAAAAAAAACACACACATACACACACAGAACTTTCAAATAAATACATCAGCGATGTGTGCTTAGCACTTTTGCTTTGCTGTCATGGTAACACACCCTAACTATGCTCCTCCACCTCCTAATCTGGATAAACTCTAATTTTGCTGTTGGCTGTTTTTTGGTCAGCAGCAGATAATGTGGCAATTATCAGTGTGATTCGTGGCATAAAGTAATAAAATAATAAGTGAAAAAAAAATTAGTAAATACCTAAGCTACGTTAATGAAATAATTAATCACCTTTCACATTCACATTCTTTGCGCTTGGATTCCTCGAGGAATTATTGTTCGCGTTAGTTTAGTGTGCGACTCGGTTCGCATTCGGTTCAATGAGAGAAGGACGTGATTTGGACACTTAAGTGCGGGCTTATAGATGCATGTGTGTTGCGTTACGAACTTTAAATATTCTGCTTTTTCCAAATTTTTATTTAGAACATTAAAAATATTTTTTGTTTTTGTTGCTGTTGTAGATTTGTGAATTCTGTTGTTGGGTTTTTTTTATGTTAAAACGTGATTTTGATCACCTATTTTGATATGGTTTTGTCGTTACAGTTGTGAGCGCGGCTGTTGTAAGGAGGGCATAGTTGGCGAAAGATCGTAGCAGTGCTGTAAATTGGATACTTGCCCAATTTTTTGAGTGTATGCGTTTGCATGTATTGTGGATAATTAAGAACAATTATATGCAGACAAGTCAATGTGGGATTGGAATAGTGGGAGACTCATCTGATTTGAATGTGATTATTCAAAGCTTATTGCTAAACAATGCTACGAAACCGTGAAGACGTGAGCGATCAAGCGTATACAGAGGTACGAGTAGTGAAAGAAGTTTCAACTGAAGTTGAAAAGAAGTTACGTCAGTTACAGAAGGCTGGCAAGACCTACGGCAGATTGGAAGAAACAGTACTTGTTGGCAAGAGCCAAGTCAAATACTTTTTATACCCTCCACAGGAAGGTATATTCACTTTGTCATTACATTTGTAACGCCAAAAAGGACTCACCGGAGACCTCATAAAGTACATATATTCAGAATCAGGATCACATTCTGAATCGACTTAGCCATGTCCGTCTCTGTCTGTCTTTCTCTCTGTTGAAAGCACGATAGCGCCCAAAGGAATTGACATAGGCGAATGAAGTTTTGTGAAAGGACTTATTTTTATTTTCGTTAGGTTGGTATTAAAAATGGGCGATGTCGGTCAAGTAGTTCTGGTACCTCACATACAAAATCGAAACCTCTGTCTGTTGAAAACAGGATAGCGTCGAAGAAAATGGACCTAGGCAAGTGAAATTTTGGTGAGGGCAGTGGCGGACTAAGGGGGGGCGGTGGGGGCGGTCCGCCCCGGGTGGCAGACTAATAGGGGGTGCCATCAGTAACAGAAAAATAAAGATGCAGAAATTTGGACAGCCTTTGAATTTTTAAGCTTCATTGTTAAGTGGGATTTTTCAGACTCTTTACCGAGTCTGTCATTGGCGATGAGAATTTATTTAACAATTTGCGTCTCAGTGGCATCGTGTGAACGAAGCTTTTCCAAATTAAAATTAATAAAGACTTATCTAAGATCAACGATGAGCCAAAATAGGTTGACTAATTGGGCTATACTTTCAATCGAAACGGAGCACACAAAAAATATAGATTTTAATGATATAATCGAAACATTCAGTACAATAAAAGCTCGTAAGCACCTTTAAATAAAATAGTTGTTCGTGTTTTTTTCTTAAATTTTTCAAGGGGTGTAAGCTTGCTTTACCGCCCCGGGTGTCACTGCCTCTTAGTCCGCCACTGGGTGAGGGGACTTACTTTTATCGTCGTCAGGTTGATATTAAAATTGGGCTATGTAGGTAAAGTATGTAGTTCTGGTACCTCACATACAAAACCAATTTTGCATGACTTGTATGCAGTGGAGCATCGGCCAGGCCGATGATAACACTTTTACTTGTTTCTTATTCCGAAGTTTAAATAGTCACTCACAGGCATAAAATAACCAAATCAGATTTTCCACATTCGTTGAAAATTTTAAAATGCTACGATAAACACACAAGGCCATTAAAATCAACAATCATATTAAATGAGAACTACATGCTGTGACTTACTCAACAGATTCTCGTCCAAACTGACAAACTTCATTGCAACCAGTAGTGCACATGGTAGTAAAAAATCCACATCCACATCCACAAAACAGTCGCATGTGTTGCCAATAAACAACATTACTTTAGCACATAATTTTAACGACATAATATGTAAATCACCTTCGGACCAACAGAATAATGACAATAATAATAAAAAAAAAAATTTAATTATGCGCACATGCCACCTATAAATATAAACAGTCCCACATCATTTGAATTACGCTGGATGGAAAAAGAGTGCTTGTGGTCTCTGCCTACCTTCTTTTCCTTTGACATACAAAAGAAAATTCAGAGATATCGTCACGTTGTGTTGAGTCGATTTTTTTTGTTATCTAAAGTTTTGTTGAAAGACAGAGAGATAAGGGAGGCAGCAACGGCGTACACAAAAAAAGGTCACAAAATGAATTAATAATTTAACATACATATAATAAAATAGACAAATGACCACAACACAAAACACACCACACCACAAGAAATCGCTCCGAAGCCACAGTCGTAGATAAAGAAGAAGAAGTGGGCGTGGGTAGATGACAAAGTGCTTAGATAGACGGATAGAGTTCTGTTTGGTAGCCTTATGAATATGCATCGAGTGAAGATTACAAAAAATGTATACAATGGAAAATATCTGTATAACCTACACGGAGAGAAATAATTTTATAAAATCAGTCAGCAAATATCGATTTTTTGATAAAGTACCCGTTCGTCGTTACACTAGGACATGAGTTATTGTTAATGAGACAAGCATAATGTTAAAAATTCTTGTAAATTAATCAGAAGTTTTCAAAAATTTCAAATATCAATCGATTTCTTTGAGCACCGACTTTATCTGCACTGGAAGTAAAGAGCGCTGAAAAGCATCTCGCTTTGAGCGCTTGTTTGCCCAAGGACTAGATGCACCCGCTATTCATTTTTTTTTCTAGAGATCAAACTATAAAACGAAGTCGCTGTTCCGAAGAACTTCCGTTGGGCTTTTCGCTGCTCAGTCTTTTCGATATTTTTGTCTCCATGCATTTATTTTAATTAAAAAATGAATACATTTTTATTGTGAGTGTACCCATTGCGAGGCCAAGCCTACAAAAATGCTAATACGATTGTTTTTTATTTTAATTTTTTGTCACATAAACTAAAGAAGAAAGAAAGATAGCAGTTTTATTTTTAATTAACACAAAAAATTAATGCAAAAAGTGTAGGCTGATTTGAATATGGATTTTTGTAAATCTTTTATCCATGAATCGACAGAACAATTAAATAAACTGCGGACACATTTAAAGGCCCACAACACGTTGGAATTTCTTCGTTAAAGAAGTAAAAGTATGAACCTACTGTGCCAATTTGAAAGAGTATTTTTTGTTTTGTATTAAATATTAACTACTATAACTATTGATTGTTGCAATCCACTTATAATGTCGTGAATATTCATATTAAAAAGCAATAGGTATTCAACATTACGAACAGACGCAAAAAAAAACACTACCTTCTTATATGTATGTCCGTGAAAGTCTTATTAAAATTAAAAAAAATGGTGGCATTCCCCTTTTAAACTTAATACAATTATGTAATAATACCTTAGCTCGCACAAATCATCCGAGTGGTGTGTGTATTTGGAGCAAAGTGTCGGTCGTTTGGCTTGGCTACTGATTTCGATTGGTCACGCGTAATTATGAAATTCATTCCGTATTTTTTATTGTGATTATTATTCTCTCTTCGTTAAGCTCTAATGAAGTTTATTGCCAAATAAAGAACATGTTTATTTCGGGTGATCATTTTGTGTGTTTTTAACCACCACATCGTTTTTATACTGTGGGTACAGATTAATAGGTGAATGGAACCTAATTCAATGGGGAGGGCTACTCAAGTTTATAAGCTGCAAGTTGTAGATACGCGTTTATATATTTAACTGCTTAATTGCGGCACAATGGTTGTAATAGTTGTCGATGCGAAGGGGGTCAATAAATTGGTGTCATCAATATTGATAGAGTACTTTAAATCATAAGCCTAGTAAAAGAGATACGAGTTGGTCCAGCTGACCGGCCCTCCAATTCCTCACAATTCCGGGTTGTCGAATTGTTTGCTAAATAATCATTTTGGAAAATATAACCAAAAACTAAGAAAGAGACGTGAGAGGACCAAAAGAATCACAAAATCGCAAGAAACAAGGTTACAACTCTACTAAAGCGCCGAAAATAGATACGAAATTTAATTAAGGTATTTTGTCGATTGCAACTGCAGTAATATTAGCATCACGAATAACAATAATATTGTTGCATAATGTTTGCGTGTAGTCCTTGGGGAGGTTAGCTTCTCTACGCTAATAAAATACCTTTCGCGCGCCATTTCACTGACCACCACCACCGCCATGATACCAGTCATTCAGCGTGTGCATAGCACACATGCTTATTATGCAAGGGAATATGGGATTAATCAACCATCCATTCCCATCACCCATTTTCAATCTTAAATCAGAAAGCCGAAGTGCGCCAGTAAAATTAAGCATTCAACTCCTCAAGGACTTCATTAATTTTTTTTTTGTTGTCGGTATCTGCCCTTTCTTTGTATACTATCGATCCCTTACGCAATCATGTACATCTCTTTCTGTAGCGGTTTCATGCAAAAAGATCTCATCAAGCATAACCTTCGGGTTAATCAAGACCGCACCATAGAAAATATGAAACGAACACAAAACCTCATTATGCCCTGGTAGTGGTTGTGGTGGGGGTTGTTGGATGAATCGCTTCCCACTTTCATCAATATTTAAGGATAACAAAAGTCGAATAATAAAATTATGCGCAATTGTTTTGTTATTCATGAAAGAAGGAATTAAATTTCTTCTCCTTTATCCACAGTTCCGTGAGACACAATAGAATGCTGTGCGCCATTAAATTCAAGGATGAAATGACAAAAACAAGGACCTTCCAATAGCGAAGGAGGCGAAACAATACCTGCCCATGAGATCTGATATTTAGTTGTGTTTGATTGCAATTAAATAAAATAAAAAAAAATACTCTATACACATATCATTGGCATATTACATCATAAAGGACAATTGACAATATAGAATATGTATTGTAATATCCAGCTTCTGTATAATTAGACTTGCGATGAGCTTGCAACATACCTTATTCAACTTTTATTCAAAGCTGAGAGGGTAGTTCGTCAGATCTTACTCATTCGCTAAGCGTGTACTTTTGTATATATTAACGACGGTTGTGCTCTGGAACTGAAATATCATATCCTTTTGTTGATAAAAGAGAGAAAGAAATAAGACGCTTGTGCGGTGGAGTGAGGTGATTCTCACTGTCAAGTAGTTTAATCTTAACTGGTAATTGTGAATTTTGTAATAATTGATTGAGGACTCGAATTATCGAAGCTCTTAAAACACTTAAAGACTCAATAGACTAAAATACTGCTGAGTTGTATAGATTTTGATATGAATTGGTGAATAGCAAGTCGAAGTTCATATTCTTAATCTCACAGGTGTGCATTGAAAACCCTTCGTATACTGCCAATTAATTACAGATAACCGACTTTGCGAAAAGACAGAACTTACATATTTACTTAATAATCGGAATTCCAACAAGGTGGAAAAGAGGGGAAGAAACAAAATAGCCTATTGATTTTATAAATTAACTAAAAATTTGTTGTTTGCAGATCATGCTGCGCTCACAATTTGCAATTACGTAATTAATTAGACGGGTATTTGAGAATGAGAAAATATGTGTCAAGGCAATTTCTCGATTTCTGACGTTGCAAAAATCTTATAAATACAATTATAGTTATCATTTACTTACCAATGTTAAATAAAAGGCAAGTCGTAACAGAATTCATGTTCGATAGTTTCTCGTTCAATGCAGCCTAGCGATGTGTTCGCTTTAAAAGCAAACCCAGGGTTCAATAGATTTGTCCGATTCTTCTTTTTTCATATTTTACCTATTTTTTTATCACTTTTAATGACTTTTTAACGCAAAACACATTCCACATTAGTTTACATTTATATATTATTTTCACAAAAAATAAGCAAAATCGCGCGTTATTCAGAAACGAAAAGCATGATCAACCCATATTTCATGTGCTAGAGTTGTCGTACGCAAAGCTTTTTTCAGTAGAAGTGATTCGAGTTTAAGGTTCGGGATTGGTATAGCACTTTTGCTTCGATATAATATGTAGTTCGAAATTTTGAAATTGTAATACAAACAGGAGGAACACATTTATTGATTTACTTTATTCTTCAATTTTAAACCGATTTAAGACCGAAAATGGAAGAGTATAGTTGAGTTCACAAATTGAAATTTTTTCTTTTTTTTCTGATACAATCTTCCTTAAAATTTTAAACCGATTTGAGATCAAAAATAAAATACATAGGAGGTGAGCTGAAAAATGATCATCTTGCTGTTTTTTTTTTTTTTTTTTTTCTGATACATTTTTATAAATGACGAAGAGCTTTAAAAAAAAAAAAAATTTTTGACGTAAAATAAATGCAAAATAAACTCCATAACTATTATGCATGCATTAATTTACCAAATTAAAGTGTTCTACCTACGACGTTCCAGATTTGCATTGTTTTCTTAATATACAAATGTGTCTATCAGAATCAAAAACGATGTATTCCACTTTTTGAACAAATCGAGTTGGCAATGCATATTAATTCTCCCTCTTGAAATCTATCTATTTCTGTTTTCGTTTGTTTCCAAAGCCAACTTATTCCAGAGAAATTTTGATTTGAATTTGTGGGTTAGAATCAAAACCGATGTATTCCTCATATAATTTTGAAACAAAACGAATCCATTCCTAGTTAAAATCAAAATAACACTATTCCAATACTAAATTACGTTTTTTTTTACTTTAATAATCAAAACTAGTGTATTCCAGAAAAGGCGAGAAAATCCGCAAAATCTGTCAAACTTTTTAATGGCTTAACAGTATGTATTTGTAGTTCATTTATTTATGAGTATGTGTTAAGCGATGACTTGAAAAAATAAAAACATAACTAAAAGAGCTTAAAAAAAGGGTTTCATTTTCATGAACCGATCTATTCCAAGTAGAAAATTTCAAAACGCATGTATTCCAAAGCATTAATTTTCAAAACAACTTTATTCCAAAATGCATTGATAAATATTTCGTAGTCCTTTTCAGGTTTCACAATAAATTGCATTTAGTAAAGTTTGAAAACCTATGATAAGATATAAAAATGAAAAAGTTCTTATTATTTTGAAGGCAATGTTCCTTAGGAACGTTTTTTTTCGAATATCTCAAAACTTGTAAAAGTGGAATACGTTGCTTTTGATTCTAATAGACACAAATGTGTAAAAATAAGTTTACAGTGTGTTCAGTGAATCTATTATTAATGTAATATAAATCTATTATAAATGTTTGCACAGCAATTTAAAATGTTTTCTGTGTTGAAACGTGAATATTCATGCACAGGTATGTAAGAACGTTCTGTTTTTTGTAAATATTATACCTAGTAAAATATGAAATGATATTCCCGACCAATCTAGTTTTTGCGTTTAGGGGTCATCTCATCCAGACCAATCTAGTCGACTTAAGATAACTAGATTCTTAAATGCGGCCATTGCCTGTAACTAACTTATTTACGGTTCTCTTATTTGTTTTTGATTTATTATTGACTGATTTTCGCTGTGCGTGGGTAGGTAGGTATGTTGTTGATTCATTGTGTGAAGGAGCGAGTATATGTGCCACCTGCATGCCGTTGCATTGGTTTTATGAGGGTACATTTATAGAGTTATTGGATATTGATGACCAGGTGTATGATTTTTGTCGTGTTGCTGACTTTTTGTTTTGCCTTAAGGTCTGCAGGGTAAAATCAGGTATACCTATATTTATGTACACGGAAGCTGGCGGTATTAGTAGTTTGTGGCTTTAATTTTTATAGGGGGCCTCCACTTGTTTTCGATCATAACAATTATTCATTCATGTGTTGTTGATGTTTTTTTTAATAAGATACGACGAAATTCATGAAATCAAAATATCATCTCCTCCTCTCCGACGACGATAGAAAATATGCAATATTTTCAAAAGGTTCATAAAATGCCTTATGCTAAACTTATCTTTTTTAACTGGCCTTTTTATTTGGCTATAGATATTTTTATAACATTTTATTCCGGTCTCTTAAGTCCCAAAACCCATCAACATTAAACCGCTTAATTCTGTACAATGTGTCCTTAAGAAGCATAATATTTCTTGCAAATAAACATTGAAATAAAAAACCGGTACTCCTTGTGTTATAACTTCTTTCCGATTAAACATATCAAGAAGCCCCAGTGAAATATTGGGTCATGGACATGGACTCTGACACGGGACACGAACACGAACAAACGACAATAACAAATGAAACTGCTGCACAGGCACACACTTACTGGAGCGAGCAGGCGCACGCGTTAATCGCGCAGGAATACTAATTTAAATAAGAAATTAATTTGTTGGAAATCCGGCTTGTACGATCTTTGGCTTAAGATATAAGGCACAAGCAAGCAAAAAACAAAGATCCATCCACGCCAGGCCAAGCGAAGAAACATTTAAAAAAAAAAAAATCAAAAGAGAAGGAGATGGCTCGACACGGCTGATCTGCGCTCATTTCTTTATTAATTAATTTTTTTATATGTGCTTTATTT
The DNA here is from genome assembly GCA_948293265.1 of Cheilosia impressa. Taxonomy (NCBI): domain Eukaryota; kingdom Metazoa; phylum Arthropoda; class Insecta; order Diptera; family Syrphidae; genus Cheilosia; species Cheilosia impressa. Next base: position 8,722,782 of record OX411885.1, on the reverse strand, counting down.
CGTTGTTGGGTGGAGATGGCAGTTAAAGAGCAAATCGCTGCGCGCGCGCGTGCTGGTTGTGGTACAAGAGGAAAGGACGAGCCTTTGTTCCTTGCGGGCTCGCTATGAGTTGAATCTTGTTTTTACGGTCATTTTATGATCGGCCAGGAGATTAGCATAAAAATTATATTTACAACAAAATTGTATCACTGCAGATGAGTGGACGTGAGGTAGATTTGCGGTTAAGCGAGAGCAGCCAGCAACTAAAAATAAATACTTTATCGAAACGGCGTAACGCCTTTTGATGACCACGACAACGAATAGTGACTAAAACCGACTGTAACGACGAAAGAGCAGCAGCAGGAGAAGCTGGACTGCAGCTGATGATAATCGTGCGGAAGGTGTGGCGGCAATTAGCCAATTTTAATTTTGATATTTCTTTCACTCAGATGTGTCATTGGCATCGCCCTTTGTAGTGTCGCACTACCAGACAACTAGCAATTTCGGCAAATCGGCTTTTAATGTTTGTAAATTAGGCATAGGTATAGGTACCGCGGAGGCGTTAAGCCGGTTAGGCTGTAGGCCTCGGGACATACAGACAGACAGGCGGACAGATTTTTGCGACCTACTTTTTTTAGTTCCTCTGTCATCGTAATGTGAGAATTGATTAACATTTCTTGTTCGAAATTTTGTACGAATACAATATCTTCCTCGTACTACGTATTCGACAAAGTTAAAAAGTTAAGTTATTTACAGAAAACTTCTTTTAAATTTTGTTTTGCTACTTTTCGTCTGGGCAAAATCTATGATTTCCTACTCTTTAGCCATGATACGCAGATTAGATACCCTTAGAGTGCTTATTGTCGACCTTAAATGATTTTTAATAAGCTTCAATTTTGAGAAACTTCTCTTAGACACACAAATTCTAGCAAGAAAAGAGAAAGAGAGTATTTTCGAATCCAGATGTTTTGTACTGTGTCTGTGTTATAATTTGTGTGTGCTGTGCAGGGTTGTCATATCTGATTAAATGTAGTTGCATACTAGGGAGCAGCAGGATTTTGTTGTTGAGCAACACAAGGAATGTAAACTTTGAAAATAAACTCGTTAGACTGAAAAAAGAATGAGTTTTGTAAATTTTTTATGTTTCATAATTATAATAAAATCTATGTCTGCATATGCTAGAAATACATGTAAATCTTGTCATGCGCGCGTGAAATTTATATGCACGTACTCATGCAGAATCAAGCGCGTAAACGCATGCGTAAAATATGCACATGATTTCTAGCTTTAAGCCTAATACGGACCTGTTTAGGAACAACATTTTCCGGTGGTCTCCAAATGGACAGCGAAAAGTCTGCGAAAAGGCAGCGGAAAATACATATATAGCAGTATTAGCAGCACTGGCTATTTATCTTTGATTTGGCTGCTCGAAGTTTTCACTGGCTCCTTAATATTGTCATTTGAGATTTATCCAAATTTATGCTATTCACTTATAAGTTTAGTGATTTTTAGGAATTGCCGGCTAAGGAACTTGAAAAAAAAATTCATACTTCTATTGCGAACGTACTCTTTTCGTATAGGTGACTAAAACTTTCTAAAAGGTTATGTCGTTTTCGATTGGCCATTTCAGATTTTTGCTGCCAAACATTAAATCTGCAAAGAACACTTGTTTTTCAAGTGCACTTGAAATCTATTGTAATTGATTTTCACACATTTATACCACCAATTTTGTAAATATTTAATATGAAAACTCGTTTCCATAGGCGTTTTTATTTTGTTAACATTGGAAAACGGAAACTAAAAAAGTCTCTCAATTTTGAGTATGTGTTTATTTTAATTTAATATTGATCTTCAAAAACAATGTAGAATAAATAACCCTAAAAAAATTGCAGAAAAATGCGCACTTTTGATCTTTGAGTTTGTCTATTTTTGGCTCCAAGATTTTTCAAATGAGGCTCCATACCTGTTATAAAAGCTGCTAACGCATTACAATTTACAAATGTCAAATTTTCGCAAGCAAATAATGTGGCGGACAATAAATATTTGGGAAAAGAGAGTAAATAATTCTACCAAGCAATCTGCTACAATTACCCACTTTCGTCATCATTTCGCAGCAGCAGAGTCCTGCACTGCGCATTGGCTTAGTGGTTAGTGTGTTGGACTACTAAGCGAGGGGTCCCAGGTTCGAATCCCGAGAAAACCCAAATTTCAATTCAAGGTTTTTTTCTACTGCGCCACCTCTCGCGAAGGTCTGACAAACATCCGAGAGTATAACTGTCATGAAGAAGCTTCTCATTAGCCGTTTGGACTCGGCATAAAATTGTAGATCCCTTCCATTCATCCAAAAAAAAAATAAAAACTCACACAAAACGAATGGTTGCGAGAAGCTAAACCCCTACCGACCTGTAGCGCCAACTATTTATTATTTTTATACCCTCCAGAGGAAGGTATATTCACTTTGCCAATACATTTGTAACGCCAAGAAGGAGTCACCGGAGACCTTATAAAGTATATATATTCTGAATCAGGATCACATTCTGAATCGATTTAGCCATGTCCGTCAGTCTGTCTGTCTGTCTGTCTGTCTGTTGAAAGCACGATGGCGCCCAAAGTAATTGACGTAGCTGAATGAAATTTGGTGAAATGACTTATTTTTATCGTCGCCTGGTTGGTATTAAAAACGGGCTATGTCGGTCAAGTAGTTCTGGTACCTCCCATACAAAACCAATATTGGACCCATGTGTCTCTCTGCCTGTTGAAAGCACGATAGCGCCCAAAGTAATTGACGTACGTGAATGTAATTTGGTGAAAGGACTTCTTTTTATCGGCGTCAGGTTGGTGTTGAAAATGGGCTATGGCGGTCAAGTAGTTTTGGTACCTCCCATACAAAACCAATATTAGACCCAAGTGTCCCTCTTTTCGTTGAAAGCTCGATAGCGTCCTAAGGAATCAACCTGGGTGAATGAAGTTTTGTGAAAGGACTTCTTTTATCGTCGTTAGGTTGGTATTAAAAATGGGCTATGTCGGTCAACTAGTTCTGGTATTTTGCATGACTTGTATGCAGTGGAGGGTATCAAAGCATCGGCCAGGCCGATGATAACACTTTTACTTGTTTTTTTTAGAGTACTGCAAAACGAAAAGGGCAGTCATTGTGTCACTTTGTATGGGATTTAGATGCGAAGTCATATAGACCACACCAACACAGAAACTTAGTTTTGATTTAGTTCCCTAAGGTAAACATAGATAGATAGCTCAACAGATATATATTTATTTTTGGTGAGTGAGACAATAGTGTTGGAGACCAAAAAAAAAACTGTGTTTTTTGAATGTTGTAGAATTTGAAGTCTTACGGTAGACGAACACTCGATGAGTTTTACGAATAATTAAGTTATCTACTCGTTTTCAGAAGTTACGTCAAATTTTTGTATTCTATCTGATATCTACTAGCTAACTAACTTGTGCACATTTGTTTATTAATACGTGAAGTAATTTTTTATTATTAAACACTTATTAAACGTATCTTTTATAATTATTTTTGTATATAATTGATAAAGAATAAATCCCAGAGATAAATTGCAATGTAATACAATTTTCACCTATCTGGCCTTTGTGCCCATCCCAAAATCAAATCCTGGATTCGCCCTTGCCAAGTAGCATTCGAATACACATTTTAGGTCTGGCGACGTTCTGGTATCAATTCGTGATCCCATTTTGGAACTTATGTTTCGAAAGAACGAAGTATCAGTTACTTTTTCGTTTCGGAAGTGGCGCCACACAATGTAGGAATTATTTTTGACGCAAATCCTATTACACAAATTAGGAAGAAACGTTACTAATGTACTTCGAGAAAAACCTTGATCCTTATAAAATGTTTTACATTTAATGGTAATTTAAGTGCTGATAAGGAGCATTATAACCAGAGACAATACTGAGACCACCAACTTCGGCCGATTTCCCGTTACTTAGCCTACAAGCTATATTTTTTCGGAGTGGTCACGATTTACTGCGCTAGTATTGATACATAGAAATTCGTATTGACAAATGTCACGTAACTTCAAAAATTCTGAGTCACCAATACACTCCCAAAATATATGAGCCACTTCCGCTTTATGCAAAGTCGCTTGCAGCGTTCATAGAATTTTATCAGTTAAATTTGAAATTGTTCGTTACGTGTGAATAATAATTTTTTTTAGGAAAAAGTGTACATTTGCTTAAAATATTTACAAAAATTAAGAATGTAGGTTGGTTGATGGAAAATAAAAACATTTTGAGTAAATTTTCTTTATTGAAAAAATTACGAACGAAACCGAAGTTAATTATATCCAAAAGCGGAAAATACACAACCATATTTGTCCCAATATATTTCTAGTATATAAAACATCTCCTTTAGATAGCTTTATTAACCACACAAATTAAATTATTCACCTTTAAAAAATTTATAATAACTAACCAATGGCATTCAGTTATGCTAAAGTAGGGTATTCCCGAACTCTTTCACATTTCCCCATGGTTGCCGAGGTTGGCAGCATTTATTTTTTAATTTTTTGTATGTTTTTGCATGTCATTCGGATTCCGAATTGACATAACACCGATAGGAATACAATATGGCGAATTTGAAAAAAAACTGATGGGGCCAGCGGCAAGAGGATTGTGAGTTGGGGGTCTCAGTATGGTTTGTCTATGATTATAACATCAGTATAAAATAAATCTACGATGTCTATATAGACATAATAGTGACATTTTAGTCTATTTAATTACACCATATCGACCAAAATTGTAAATTTAAAATTTCTTATATTCACTTTTGCAATACATTTGTAACGCCAAGAAGGAGTCACTGGAGACCTCATAAAGTAAATATATTCTGAATCAGGATCACATTCTGAATCGACTTAGCCATGTCCGTCTCTGTCAGTCTGTCTTCCTCTCTATTGAAAGCACGATAGCGCGATAGCGAATTGACATAGGCGAATGAAATTTGCTGTAAGGACTTCTTTTTATCGTCCTCAGGTTGGTATTGAAAATGAGCTATGTCGGTCAAGTAGTTCTGGTACCTCCCATACAAAGTCAATATTAGATTCACGTGTCTCTCTCTCTGTTGAAAACACAATAGCGTCCAAGTAATCAACCTATATCGATGACGATTGGTGAAAGGACTTCTTTGTATCGGCGTTTGGTTGGTGTTAAAAATGGGCTATGTTGGTCAAGTAGTTCTGATACCTCCCCTACAAAACCAACATTAGAAAACATATTATGTTAAAAACACGATAGCGTCGAAATGAATCTCCCTAGACAAGTGAATTTTTTTGAGAAGACTTATTTTTATTGTCGTCCAGTTGGTATTAAAAATGGGCTATGTCGGTCAAGTAGTTCTGGTACCTCCCTCACAAAACCAATTTTGCATGACTTGTATGCAGTGGAGGGTATCAAAGCATCGGCCAGGTAGATGATAACACTTTTACTTGTTTTAAATACAAAATGGATATAAATATAACAAATACCTATTTCAAATAGTGGTTACAGTAAAATACTGCCAATTAGTTATTCGTTCTTTTTTGTAGTAAATAATCTATTGAGAATTGTGTTTATTCTGTGTGCCACAAACTTCCCAATCGGTAATCGCTTTTAATTTGTGTTGAAAAGAAGTTCGTAGGAATGGGTGTGCATGAACACACTTCTCCACACATTTTACACGCTGCGGACATAATGTTTCATTGAAGAAACAATTTTGACACAATAACGTATCTGTGTAGATGTAAAATCAGTAATGTTACCTAGCATGTGTCTAAAATGTTACTTATTGGAAATATTTTCTGGTAACAAAATCGTCTTAACGACGTCGCTCATGACACATGACACATGAAGTCGCAAAATGCTCCTTGGGTCAGGTGCATTTTGCTCATATACACCTAACTACCTCAAACAAACAAATTATAATAACAGCAAAAACAAATAAACAAAGAAAATAAGAAACCACAAAAGAGTAGCTCCTCTCTTCTTATTTTGTATGCAATTCAGATTTCGTTTTAGTTTCGTGTCCTTAATTTCCTTTGTTTGCTTATTCCTTTTTAGGGTCCTTTTGCGCGTTGTGGAACTTCTTGCTTCTCGGCTTTTATTGATCACCCTTCTGACTGTCATTTGACTTTGGTATATATTTAATTCATTTTGTTGTTGTCTTTACTTTGTTGCCTGTCGTCCAGTATAATAAGAAACAGAAATAAAAAATAATCGACCAACAAAACCGACGGTCATTATCTTCCAACTGTCGGAGAGCAAACTATCAGAAGAACGCGTGCAAAACTGCAGAATGGATACATAAATCCCCTCGTATCCTTTGAGGGAATATCATCGGAGCGCTGAGTTGAATATAGCAAAAAGCATTGATAAAAAAAAAGAACAGGAAAAACCGTATCCGTAGAGCTCAGAGTGAGACTGTCAAACAGAACGGTAAATTCTCTTACGTCGATAATTATTTATGGGCTTACTATATTTACCGCAAAAGAAGATAACACACGGCAACGACACACAGAACAAAAACAAAGTGAACCTGCACGCATAATCAAAGAAAAAATTGCAAAAAAGCGAATCCCAAAAAGATTTATACAAATATTTTTTATAGATTGCGGATACCCTATTTCGGTAGCATTTTGCGAGCTTTTGTAATAGTACAGCAGGGTTCAAATGTTTAAAAACTGCGTTTTTGTCGAGTAGCTCAGAACCGGGATGGGCAAATGTTTAGAGGTTTCGAATTGTAATTTATTTTCCAAAACGTTGGAGGCAGTACGACCCCAGAGAAGAAGTTTTTCTAGCCACCGCGATAGTCGACTACATGGGTGCACATATATTTAGAAGTGGTTGTCATATGACCACTCATATTTGAGGTATTCCTCCAATCCGCTTACCTTTGAAGGTGAATTCGAACTGTCGGCGTCCATTGGATTTACATGGCCTAGTTGTAATTCTGGTCAAACTGTCGCTTACGTGGATTTTACTTTCTGGGTATAGACATCTTTGTAAAGATTTCAGCTGAGAATTGTACCCTTATTACCTATATATATTTGTCAATCTTATGAACTGACTTGAATATAGCAAAGAATAGTCGATCATGGATAGCAAGGCCACCGTCCACTTTGTTGGAGTCAAGTTACTATATCGTTCCATAAATCGAAGCCTATATACTCTATGCGGATAGGATACACAAAATCCGTATTATACAAACAGGGCAAAGCTCGTATATGATCTTAAATGAATAAAACTTTTTTTAATAAATGATTTACGAATGACTACCTAGTAGAATTTTAAAAAGCTGCTAATGCTGCTGGTGTGCTGTACTCTTGGCTGATGCGCTGTTGGTTGCTGCATATACGTATCTTTGCCGATGTTTTTGTTGGGTCTGATGCCTGCGGATTAAGGTGCTTTGTGTGCCGCACACTTTTTTTCCTTAATCTGATTATGGAGGTACATATATATATTAATAATAAGACCAATGCGACGCTATTCAAGAAATACTGTCGCACTAGCCCACGAGAGAAGTCATTAGGTTTGAGTTGAGAACGATTTCTTTTCCTTTTGTTTTGGTTAGCCTTTGCTGCTGGTTTTCTTTGTTCCATATTGGTTCTTTTGACGATTGTTGCATAAAGGGACCTTCTGTATGTGTTTCCTCGCTCTGATTTTTAATTCTACAGCAGGAGACAATCATCATAATATTCTATTCCTCATCCGTTTTGCTGCTTAGTAGTTTATGTTATTTAAGGTCGCTGCTGCTGATAGCGATGCTCTTGCTCCTATTTCTACCCCTGCTGTTTGTTGTGGTTGATCGATGTAAATGGGAATCTGCTTTTTCTGTTGTTAAAGAGTTGGTATAGGCAAGTGGATATGATGTAAAGAATGGAAAGCATCGAACGGCCTTTATAGGAGAAAATTAAGAATTCAATTGTTTTCGCTGGGAAGTAGAAATCATAAATTTTCTGCCGTAAACTTAAGTGTTTATTTATTTTTTTTTTTTTTTTTTAATTCAAAGAATACAAATGTCGCAACATCACAAATCAAATCCGATACGTAGTAGTAATTGTACCAACCCATTGTCTCAGATTCTCAGCGGAGATTACATTGCACCAAAGTTTAGTCAGTGTAGTTTAGGTCAGCTTCTGATGGTCTTATATTGTTCCTTATATTAGTCCTCGCCTATGCACGAGGTACAGGATAAGTGAATATTTTATGGTCGATTTCCACATTAGGGAGCAATATTCGATTCCTGGTCCAACATCTGTTTTATAGAGATGGAGCTAGTTACTTCAGCCAAAATAAACTAGAAAGTATAAAAATTAAATTGCAAATGACTAATTCAACGGGCACACTCTTAAAACTGTAATACAGTACCTACCTATATAATCGTCATTATATAGGTATAGGACTAAGTAGGTGTACTGCGTTTCGCGTCTGCTATGCTCTTGTCCCATGGTATATGTTCGCGCTATTATTACTTTTGCAAGTCGGGCTACAAATTAATCGAATTCATCTATACAGTCTTTCGAATCAATTCACCCTTTATACTTCCCCCTCGTTTCCATAAAATGAAACGAAATCACTATTTTATAATTATCATTGAATAGGCAACAGCATTCATTACCAAGATCAAATGTAATGATATATCTGATTCACTATTCCTAGAACAGATGTTTGCAAAAAACTAAAAGGAAATTTCCTCTCTCTGTCGTCTTCTTTCTATACAAGTCCGTATAATTTGCACATACACAAAGTAGATACACGCAAGCGAAAAAAGCCAAGGGTAGAAATTATATACTTTTAAGCCTGTTTTCCTTGTTACGACATTTCGTTGGGGGTGAAGTTTTCTTCTTGTCAGATTTTATTTTTTATAGTTCCGCTCGTATTTTTTCATATGTAGAGGGATGTTGGTGACTGTGAAAGTGGCACAAAAAATTGCACCCCTTATTTTTTTCACTTTTCTCTGAATTCATTTCACCCCCATAAAAAAGTGAATGAGAAAAAAACGTAAATTCTCAACGGGCTTAGAAATCATGAAGGACAAAAAAACGGCACCCCTCTTTACAAAAAAAAAAAAAAATCTAATAACAATTTTGTTCGCTCTAGCTGTGGGTGTATGAGTAAAATATATGTTTATGCTGTTTTCCTTTTGTTAATCCATCATTTGTGTATCATCAGTTATGTATGTGTTGATGGAGTTTTGAATTGGTGTGTATGTGTGGGTACTATATGGGGTTGAAAGAAGGAAAGGTTAATTCGCGAAATAGATCGCGATTTTCTTGATTTCTGTTTGTTTCTCGATTTGACAATTTTTCGATAGTAACTCCAAAACTATTATATTGGAAAGGATGCGTTAAGTCAAAATTATATATATCTTCCGTCGTCGTTAAAATTGTAGACTGATTGGTAGGAAGCTATTATTGAAGATTGGAATGAGATTAAGTAAGTACAGCCTGCATGTATATTTATATGCCTACATTATTATGTAGGAATATAAATGAGAGCAGAAAAAATCTACTTGTCTGCTTTCCTAGGCATACTGCTTGCAAGACTAAGTTCTCTGGTAAGTTAAATATGTATAGGTGTTTTACTGATCGTTGTTTCTTGTAAGCCTTTTTGTACTAATTCTATATATTGGGTCTAAGATACATCCGGTTCTTCACTGGCTCGATGCCGTTACTCTTTTTCGCTCGCATTACTGTCTCTAACTTTCCATATAGCGACGAAAATACTGATTGACCCTCGTACTATTAGCCTTAGATGGTAGATGTAGATGTTTATTTAAAACCCTCGAAGGTTTTAGTTAAAAGTTTCTCCAATCTCCTTAATCGGTAATATATTTTCTACATTTATAAGCCCAGAAATAATACGTTTATACATTGTCATTTCCTCTTTTCTCAGTTTTTCGATGAAAAAAAAATCAAAGAAAATAATATAAGGGCAGAAGAAATTAATAAATCTCATAGGAATTCTTCAATATATCATTTCGCAAAAAAGAAGAAAAAACCACAAGGGATTCGTTTTTTATATATATACCTATTTTCTTTAATTCCTTGCTCTGCTCCCTCTAATACTTTCTTTTCCTTCGTGCCATCTATATGTGTGCCGTTCGTTTCACCCCTAGAGCATGAAAAATAACCGAATATCTGTATTGGAAATTAGATTCCCATTTATTCAGCCAAGTCAACTAATAAAATGAAAGTGACGCTAAAACATAAGAAAATATAACTTGCCTTCATCCTTTCGCCAGACCGTTTTTTACGACACTAGCTAAGCACTATTTTCATCCCTTGAGCAATTTTTTCTGCGCCCACGTATACCAAATACATACATGAATGTTTGGAAAGATCGTGGGGAGGGCAAAGTAAGAAAAATAAAATTAAAACAAAAAATAAGCAAAACCAAAAAAAAAATCCTCTTAATAACAGTAATGCAAAAAAATATGCCCACGTACGCGCGAGGGGTGGAAGATCGCCGGGACCATACGCACATTACTTTCTATCCAAACCTTACGGTCCTTTTTTGTAAACCATCGCCACCCTCTATGCTTATGCGCCACGCAGAGAAGACAATAAAATATTAATGACTATTATAAGGGTATCGTATAGGCACACGCTTAGAAAAAAAAAGTTATTTATATGACAAATAAAATTACCAGCATTGCAGATGGGGTGTGGAGAAAAGTAAAAAAATAAACTCTGAAAGCTAAATTTTTTTAATTTTTTTAAGACAACATTTTCGACAGGTATTGTGTGCTTTATTTTTTCTTTGTTCTGTCATAGCAACCCCTAGACTTGAAGAAAGCCAGCGGTACACACCATCATCAGCATGAGTGTGCTGTGAAAATCATCTGTGCTAACCATCCTCTAATGATGAGTTTTCTTGGAAACGATTTTGTTTTGAGAGATGAAACATTGAAATCCAACCTGTCTAGAAAACGCAGAGTAGTTAAAAATCAATATTTTTAACACTGAAAAGGATCTACATTTTAATTTTGCTTAAATGTGTTGGGGGTTGAATTTAACTGCGCTAAGGCATCAGACATTGTGGTGTTTCAAATAGTTATAGATGGACCTTTAAATTGAAAGGTCACGACATGGTGCAATGTTGTTGAGTGAAAGGAATGTCGCTGCCAGCCATAATGCATTTTAAACTCATTTTTTACTAGTGGCTTTTCTACATCGATAAATTTTCTGTTTATTTTATTCAAGTTAAAAATTTTTTTTTGCGAACATATTTTCCTTACAAATATTCTACGAGACTAAAGAGCTTCGAGCCTCCTTCCTTTCACTAAAGGCCTGTGAAGGGAACAATCTCATGATTGACAACGATTACTCACCTTGCCGTTGTGTGGAGGCTTAAGTAGAGCAATTCATAGTAGATCGGCTAGGATGGCATTCGCCTGCTGCCATATAGCTTACCAGCTCTACAAACTAAGTGGCAATCAATCCCGTCCTTCCCCATCCCTCCTTTTCTTCCCTTCACCCCCCCTGGGCTGGATCAAGGCGTCAGACGTACCGTGCCGAGGATCAGCCAGGCCGTGGGCCCAGGTCTCAACAAAAATAGCACTGGTCGAATACGGTGTATCCAGATACCGGGCGCCGTCTGGACTAATTAGCCTTGTCTGCATAATGCGGGGCTCTGCGCAGATCGAACTTCCTTTCCCTAGCTACTCGTGGGATCAAAATTTCAAACATAAATAAAACAAACAAAAACAAAAAAACAACCTCGGCAGCCAGCGGCGCCACCCCTACGCAACGCGTGGAAGAGCATCTGCAGGAACTCTGCCTAAACGATGCTGCCAGTGACTGCTCGTTACTTTCAGACAAAATCACTGATGAAGCTACTGCTGCTCTGTGCAGCTTTCCACGTTCCCCCACACCCACACCGGCAGATCTCAAAAACAGGTCCCTTGGTCGTGAGACCAAGGCAGCTTTGCATATTTTTGCCCGTCTTCATTCGAAGGCGGAAAAAATATGGACCGAGCCGGAGCGAGATTCCTACTCATGGGCAACGCCCTGGGTATTGGAATACGCTAACAGGGACCCCACCCCATCCACTTCAAAGGTTTCCATCCCGAGACCGAGGCCAAGAGACCGCTCGTAAGGGAAACCCGGAATCGGAAGACTCGCTTTCTAGCTAACAGCTCATCGAGCGTTACATGGGGTAGGACCGTAGCGGCGACTGGATCTGTGCCTAAACGCAATCACCATTTGCGAGGAAAAGAAGTGGGCCGTCAACTGCTTTGAACCGCACAAAGTCTCCGGGACCTGATGGCATCTTCCTGGCGCAACTACAGAACGGCTTTGACATTGTCAAATACAGTCTCGGCATGATTCTGGCTGGCTGCATAACTCTGGGCAGCATTCCTTCATCCTGGACCTTGGTTAAAGTTGTTTTTATTCCCAAAGCAGGTAAGATCTCACATACACTTCCAAAGGACTTCAGACCAATCAGTCAGTCATCCTTTCTATTGAAAACACTCGAGAGGATCATCGATCTTCACATCAAAAGTACTATTGACCAAGCGCTAATTTCTAGCTCTCAACATGCCTATCAAAAGGGCAAATCCACTGAGACCGACCTTCATTCTATCATCGGCTCGATCAAAAGGTCCCTTTCATTCAAGGAATATGCTATGGCAATTTTCCTTGACATAGAGGAGGCCTTTAATAACATAGAGACACCTTCGATTATTAAAGCCTTAAACAAGCTAAATATTGGCGAACAAATATGTTGCCTAATCGGCTATATTCTCACCCGCAGAAGGGTGACAGCCACGTTTGCCAGCAGCGCTGTCGTCGGCCTTGGACAAGAACTCCAATCTGAAGGCCCTTGAGAAAACTCAACGCCTGGTATGCATCAGCATCACGGGTGCACTGAGGACATCTCCTACCGCCGCTCTACAGGTAATGCTTAATCTTCTTCCTCTAGACATCGTCAGCAAGGAATACGCTGCTAACGCGGCTATCAGACTTAGGGAAGGTAAGCACTGGAGAGGGCAACCAACTGGACATGCCAGCATCCTCCTACAGACATTCCCACTCTGCCCACGAAAATCGACTTCAATAAGGGCTTCAAATACGAAATACCGGACAGATCCCGTTGGGACTCACGAAATGTCCTACACGAAAGAGCACTATCAATTTTTACGGACGGTTCTAAGACTTTAAAGGGAGTCAGAGCAGGAGTATTCTCGGAAGAACTGAGCCTGAGCCTCTCCTTCTCTCTCCCGGTACACTGTATAGTGTCTTCCAAGCCGAAATCACAGCTATTCGTCAAGCCATGGCGTGGCTGTCGATTAATGCAATATCACACAGGGATATTGTAATATATATTGACAGTCAGGCCGCCATCAGATCCTTAGTATCCAGCGAAACAAGATCAAAAGCGGTGGAAGATTGCCGCTTATCTTTTAACGAGATAGCTGGACAGTACGACCTCACCCTTTGCTGGGTTCCGGGATACTGTGATATCCCAGGGACTGTGCAGCTGACGAACTTGCTAAATTAGGCTCCTCCGGCGTTGATAGTGTTAGTCTGCACAACGTGTAGGCACCGCTCCCATACGCTAAACAAATTATCAAGGCGGACGCAACAAGAAAAGCAAGTCATAGGTGGAAACATCCAGGATATTGTGACGTTGCCAGGCATACCTGGCCGACACTGGATACAAAAAGATCCAAAGAGCTTCAGCGTCTCAACAGACGTAGTATCTCAATAGTCGCTAATATCATCACCGGTCATTGTGTTCTGGGCAGACACGCTCAAAGACTTAGGCTGCCACATAATGACTTTTGCAGAAGCTGCAGATATGAAGAAGAAGACGAGTCCGTCACTCACCTCATCTGCAGCTAAGGACGGCGCACTTAGGAAGCTATTTCCTCAATGATCTCAGCGATCTATGCTACATCAGCGCTGCCAGCATTCTTGGCTTTATCAAAGAAAGTAAATGGTTCACAACGAGTAACTAGTAAAGGAACCCCTTAACGCCAGTGGTACGCATTATGGGCCGATTAACGGCCTAAGTGTTTCTCTCATCGAGAGCCACTTTAACATAACAACATAACATAAAGAGCTTCGAGGGTGTCTTCGTCATTACTCGATGACCACATTGATAGGATGGATATTTTTTTTAATACTAGCTGTACCCGCCCGGCTTCAGCCTTGTAAAATGTGGTTTCAGAACAGTTGATGGAAAAAAAAAATAAATAAATTTACTGACTTCTAGGGGACACAAAAATGTATTTCTTTTGATAATCGCTGGAAGGAAAAATCAAAAAATCATCGAAAGATATTGTAGAGGTATAAAGTGGGGAAGCCTTCTTCAATAGTGAGGGACTTGAACCCGATCTAAAAAAAAACTCCCGAAGACTGATTCTGAGTGGACAACGAAAATGAAAGAAGATAATTTCATAATGTTTAACTCACTTTTTTTTATTAATGTAACACTTCTTTGTATACTATGTTAGCGGTTTTGTTTCTATCGGCTAAGATAGTTATATTTCCTGCATTAATTACCCTGGTGCACGTTACATATAACTGTCCGTGTGTGAAGCAATTCTTTCTTAAATCAACTCCCGCTTTTCTTAAAGTTTGACCCTGTGACTTATTAATTGTCATGGAAGAACAAACATTAATAGGAAATTGAATCCGTTTAAACTGAAATGAATAGCTGATGGGAATTATTTGTATTACTAAGAAAAATGTACCAGAATATATTCAGTAGTTTCTAAGATTTTTGCATTTAAAGACATGCAGTCAAATTCAATCTTAGTCGAACAGAACTACACCAATTTTATTTATATGATTGTCTCGGATACAAAATTTTCTAACCAACGTACAAAATTTAAATTTAAAAGAGAGTAATCATTTATAATCAAGCAGGATAAATTTTCCAAAAATCTATCTCTATTGTAACCAACCAATAAGATCATCATATTTTTGAATCTGTTTTCATCACACATGACACCCACTGTTGCAATGGTTCCTAGGTACTTTAACTACAAGGCCAACGTTTTTACCACAATTCATTGATGGTCCATTTTCTCAAAGGTAATCGACCATCAAACCGTAAAGTGACAGTCATGCCAAATACACCTATGAGGCGAAAATATTACCTATCTCCCCTATAATTATTGTTGCAATTGAGAAACGTTTTACGTTTTCGTGCGCATCATTCAACAACAAACTGATTCCATCACATAATTCCTGTCAATTGTGGTCACATGGAGAGGACATCGCAATCCCCCTACCTACCAATAATTGAGATCAAATATAACAAAAAGCGGCAGATAACCCTCCAAAAGAGAAACATGTGTTACCTCGCTTCAACACTTTCTGAAAGCTGACAACAACAACAACAGCGACGACGATGACTACAACGATGGCGACGACCTTACTTTTCGGGAGGGTTTCACATAAACACGTCTGTGAACTTCCAAAACACTTCACTATCATCTAAACTATGAATTCACTGCCACGAACAGTAGAATTCAGCAGTTGTGTGGGTGGGTTTTCTCGCATAGCCGATGGGGAGCAATATACGACATCTAACATCGCCTTTAATATGTCGTCCAGTGCCCCAAAAATCAATGACCAACAACCATCATCACCACATCCTTTCAATTCCATTCCACCTTTTTTCGCCAATTGAACAAACGAACGACTACAAAAACAACAAAAAAGAAGCTACAGTTCCGTAAGCCAATTTTCACATGTGTTTCTTTCTTATCGAAGCAAATAAGTACAGTGGAACTGCCACCTTATCTTGTACGGTGTGGTTGGTGAGACAGGACACGGTCCGGCTAGTAATTTACTGTAAAGTAAACAACAAGAAAAGCAGGAAAGTGCTGTAGCTGGCGGTGGTTGACGGTGTGGTAAAGCCCAATATAGGAATATAGGGACATGAACATGAGTAAAGAATTGTGCCGCAAGCAAGGACTACAGCTACTTGAAAAACCGCAACATAGAAATGAGGCCAGAAGTTCTTATCAACACCTAAAGTGTTGTTTTGTTAGGGGGAAAAGGAGCATTAGGGTACTTTTTTTTGTTAATTTCTCCTATTATGTATGTAATTTTTTTGTAGTGTTGAACAAACTGCGCTCATTAATTTTGTGTAATTGGTGAAGACTTATGTCGCAAATGCCAGCTCGATTTTGAGATTAAACAAATAATGTGAAGTGACCTAGGTATTGTTACTGTTGATTTTTTTTAATAAGGGTATAAATATTTTTTTAATAGAACTCATCTTTCTGATGATGATTCTGAACCTAAAAATAAAACATATATATCCATCTTGATTATACAGATCTTAAATATAAATGTATGCTGCAATTTCTTGTCTCATTTCAAATGCGAAGCAAGTAAAATACAATAGAATAAATCAAACAAATTTTACTTTATCTAGGTTCGAAAGCTATTGTCAAATAATAAAAAATAATAGGTGGTGCAGTAGATCCATACAAGATTCTGGCACAAAGCTTCTCAAAATTATTCGTTTGCGTACCTACCTAGCAATACTTAAGCCCTACGAATAGAGTAATCCACCCATTTCTTAATAATTGTCATTAGTAGGTAAGGGCGACCTAAAAAAATGTCCGGTTCTTGCCTTTCAAGTCTTGTCAATTCAGTAAGTTTTCCGGAGCAACGTTTTAACCAGTCATTAGGCATAGGTATTTAACTGTATGTCGGCCTGATTCTCTATAAAACAATTCTGTATTCTGTACATCAATCAACTACAATCGAATCCAAAGCAAATTTTGTAAACGAATTTTAAGGTGCGACCGATATATACCTACCTACCTATTTGTGGAAAATTACGTCACTTGTATCCTTCAACCCTATCATATAAACACCTAGTCTCTATTACAAAATTAAAATACCAAATATATTTGCATTGCAGTCGCAAAGCGGGTAGGGGGCGATAAGTTACACTGCCCATATTTGTTCCCTGACTACATGTGTAGACGTTCTCGATAACTTACACCGGGTAACAGTCGGGGGTGACTGAAAAATGATGGCTATCCTTTAACCCCAAAGAAGAAAAAAAAACAAAATGATAAAAATATTTCGATTTTTTCCCCACGACAAACACAAAAAAAATTAAAAATCGAGGGAAAAAAGGAAAAAGAAGACAAAAATATCACCCAACATCGTAGTATTTTGCCTTTTTAATGTATGTACATATGACACTACACGCATTCAAAGAATGTGCCCAAGATGTATATGTATGTATGTTTCTACTTTCTTCTCATATACACTGTGTGTTTCCAGCAGAAAAAAAAATCCATCCTCTGCACCTCATTTTCTCCCTTTACCATAATGTCAAGCGCGCTCTTAAAGTAAGGGAAAAAAAAGAACAAATTTACAAAAAAAATTTCAGAGTGAGATGGAAAACATTACTATCCAATTTATCTACAGGAAAAATTAAAATACAGAAAAAAAATCGGCACTTACAATACACAGCCAGCAAAGCAACCAAATTCCGCTCCTCGCCCTCTCATTTTTGACTCAAGTGAGTGTTATGCTGATATTCTGGTCACAGGACAAAAAACTCACCCCCTAAAACATCACCCACCGCACACTTCCCCCAAAACAATCATCAAAAATAAACTTAAAAAAAATGAAAGAAAACAAAAATATCCACACATTCTCTACTCGCCGTACCTTTCCCCCATCTTCAAGGAGTCGCCAACAACAACAACACCAAGGGGAGCAGAAACGACGACAACGGTAACGAAGAAAGCATTACAACGAAAGCAGACTGATGATGATACTATTGAGGAGAGTAAAAAAAAAATCTAAAAAAAGAAAAAAAAATGAAAAAAAAAATCGCAGAAAGGACGACGACGCCGAAGAAGACGGCGGCGACGGAAAGAAAAGTGCTTTTTCATTTCTACTCTAATGAAAAATCCGCCAGTGAACCGAACGGGGGTGGGTAAGTGGGTGGGTGGTGGTAGTGAATGCAAAGCCCTTAAGGATGCTGGCAAAGTCGCAGCAAAAAGATGAAGGGATTTTGGTGTTCTTAAGGATCTTTCTTTTCATTTCTTTTTAGAAAGAAAAGTAAAAAAAAAGAATCAACGTGAGTGAGGGATTGTACAGAAAGAGATGGAACACGAAATTATAAAGCGAAAAAATGCGGGGAAGTAGCAAATATGTGTGTGTATAATTATATATTCACCACTATGCGAATGAGGAACAAGAGGTAGCACATCTTCCCTATGTCGTTAGCGGAGAATTTACTTTGGCGCCGAGGCCGAGTGCTATGGTGTAGCATAGCGCAGTGGGATGACATTGATTGTGCCAGTGTGTGCTCCATCAGGGGTGGAAAGTGAAAGACGCTGAAAAGGTTTGTGGCGGAGATGATAATAAAGCTGGTGACGAATATATGGGGTGAAGGGGTGTAACGCAGAGTTCTTATTTAATTTTTTTAGTATCTAAGCTAAACCTCCACTCATACCATTGTAAATCGATTCTTTTTTTTCTGGTGTTTTTTTTATCATGGATTTTAGATTTTCCCTTGCATTTCTTCATTTCTTGTTTCTTTCGGTTTAACATTCTTTTTCTTGAATTCGTATTCCGTTATTTGCTTGCAGGGTTAGAATTTTTCTTTGCTTGCATAGGTTGGGGATTGCTTGAACAGCCGCCGCGCACCGTACCGATACCAATGCTAATGTGGATGCTTTTCCTTATTAAATAGGGGAAAATAAGAAATTTTGTTTCTTAGTTTTTTTTCGTTTTCAATGTGTACGAATACGAATTTGAATTTGAGCGAACGCAGTGTAGCGGCCTCTGTCAGGGTAGGTAGGTAGGTATACGATGTGTGTTGTACCTATACCTAGGTAGGAAAGTATTTTTAGTGATAGGGCTTTCTTCTTTTTAACGGTCATATTGTACTGTACGTCGAAAGGAAGAATGGAAATATATTTCAAAATAAAAATTATTTCCGGATGAAACGACATAAAAGTTGCGTAAGTTTAAAAAAGGCTTTTCCGAGCACATACCTAATCCTTTGTATAGACAAACTACTCGAGCAGAAATTTTCATTCCGCTTAAAAATACCTAGCTAGCAATGTTTTTTTTAAATAGGGTGAAATCACTTTGCCTTGGCAAATGGCGGTACAAATAATAACTCAAAATTGCACAAGCTCAACATGTCAATATTTTCCATACAATGCCGCAAACATCTATACCTGTATATTCCACTTTAAAATACGTACATATAATGTGTGTATGAATGAACTTTTATCTTGTTCTTCTGTAAAAAAGTTAACCTTGCACCTTGCTTCACCGATGAAGCCACTAATTGCAAGGAAAAAAAAAATTGATTGCAGAAGAGAGATTGAATGCGAATTTTCTTTTTGTTGCTTAAGTAAATAGCAACGCAAATATATAAGCAATGCACCAATCTTATAAAGAAATCATTCCTCTTTTTCATCATGATAAATTCCTGCATACCTAGGCGTTGGTTATAAAATTTGATGTGACTTGGCCAGTGGATGGTTTTATGTTTCAGATATGCCTACTACACTGGTTCTGGTACTTGGTTGACTCGTGCCGCTATGTATTCTAAATGTGTGATGGGAACCTACTCCAGTAGATCATGGTCTTTATTGAATGCCTTAAAACCCTTTCTTCCAACACATAGCTATGGCGTGTGGCTTATAAAGTTTATTGACCTCTGATTAATCGAACACAAAACACAATATGTAGATATTGTAATATATATATCGATTCTTACCCCTCAGCCTCTGGTTGAGTCGCTGATGCCATTAGAGAAACTACCCTCGCTGGAACATTGAGAAACAGTATAATGTGTGTGCGTATCTAAATTTTTATTAATTTCTCCGACACACTTTTCAATAACAGCTGTAAAAGCAAAATCGCCTATCGCCGAACTAAATCTGACGAAAAAAAAACACTGACACTAGGACTACAAATACACATAAAGGCTACTACTTTTTTTCGTCCTTCTCTACCCCCCATGTTGCCTTTTTTATTAATTACGTTTTTCTTCCTCACCCCAGAGCGTATGGAATATGGGATTCTTATTTTTTATGTTTTATCCTGTGTTGGAAGGATAACAATTCGATTAGGATATACGAGAAAATGGGACACATTAATGTTTTCTCATTAATATTAGGGTAACAAAAGACGAAAAGCAGACAAAAAGAAATAAATAATCGAGGGGATGCCATGCAATGGGTAGATAGATGATGTTGCAGTTGCTGGATTAGCCTGCTTTTTTTTGCCCTCTAATCGCAGAATTTTTTTATGTTGCTTTTTTCTCGTGTGTGTCAAATTGACCGTTTGTGGTTAATGGTCGTCGTTTGATAAGAATAATGTATTTGATTTTGAGATTAGTCGATATTTGGTTTGAATAAGAGACTAGCACAATCCATGCCAAGGTTTGGTCGGACTCATGTTCATTTGAATTAGTCATACGATTTTAATAGCAACCCCAATTATCTTGCATTCTGTTTAAATTGAGTTTCAAGGCGACGAACTAGGTGATGAAGTAGAACAGTGAAATACTTAGACCATAAATTCATAACACTGTCTGTAAGTAAATGATGGGTTTTAACTTTTCTGCTTAGTAATTTAATTTAACAAACCACGGAGTTGGTCTGCTTACAGTGTGCAATTACCGGACGTTGTTATTGAATAATGAAGAAGTGATGAGGTGTCAAGTGTCATTGTTATCATCGGGTATAGGAACTTGTCGGTAGAATAATATACTGCTGCACCTTGACCATTTTATGTAATGAAAAAAAATGCCATGGAATGGTTGATAGTATTGGTAGCGGGAATTGTTAGATTTGTTGCTTAAATTATTATTGCGTACTTTCTTCAATGTTAAGCTCGTTCACAGATGTACTTATTCATTTATCGCCTATTGGTAGGTGTACTACCCTCTGGCAAAAGTGGTCCATAGGTACCCTAGGCTTAGCTTTTCGCAACCATTTTGTTTTGTTCGAGTTTTTATTTTTGCGGATAAAATGGAATGCACCTACAATTTTCTACGGAGTCCGAACGGCTCTTTCATGGTTTGGCAGTTGTACTCTCAAATGTTTGTCAGAGCTGTGACCCAATATTTCATATAGATTCCTATGATTTTCTTGTCATACGTGTGGATAAAAATAACACAATTTGAGGTGTTGGTTTGCGAATTGTGTTATATTTAGAATAATCCTGCAAATACGACAAGTCCTTTCTCTCTTAAGCCTCCGCATTTACTTATGCATGTATAGCTCGCTTAAATTTATAAACTGGAATCGTTCATCTACTTTAGCTCCCGAAGACTAAGTGTTTTCTGCAAATGAATGCTTGTGGGGATGTGTGCTAAGTAATTAATGATCACCCGCCGTTTGTAAATTAATCATAAGAATTAATTATTACCAACACGAAAAAGATAGCCCCACACCCATTTTTGCGTTAACTGATAGCAAACAAACAACATTCTAGAGTGCGGATACTATATTGCGTTAGAGACAACTGCAGTAAACTGGTTGTGGACTAAGCCAAAAAAGCAATTAGTAAAAAAAAATATCATGAGCATAGTCGGACACAGGAACTTTAACCAGGTTTATCCAATTGAAAGCCACTAATTAAATGGAAGGAGATGAAGTGGCTTATTGTATTGTTGATACTACTCAACGAAAGGTTCCATAGGTTTGGATGCGGCATTCTTACTAAAAATAAAACAAGCTCGAGAATGGTAGTGAGAAAAGTTGAACACAAATACGGACATAGTATATTGCGAGAACTCACAAAAGGTGAGGAAGCTTAAAACAAAAATTGGGCTTCCATTTTTGTTTTAAGCTTCCTCACCTTTTGTGAGTTCTCGCAATACTGTCTGTATTTGTGTTCGTCTACCAGTTCATCCATCTTTCCAATGGTTGCAGGTCAAACGGCTCGATTGTTCAGTTGTTTCGAAGATTTTGCTTTTACAAATTGCTTGCGTTGCACAAACAAAACGAAAATTCTATTTGCTTACACCACAGTATTGGGTACGTATAGACCGCTCCTTTACTGATCTCCGACGCATGATCACAGAGAGGGAAAGAGAAACCTCATTGATACCGCAGTTTCTCTTTCAAGAGGTACAATACTAATGAATAAAATATATATCACCCTATCCATATCCCTGTCTCTCTAAAATACATAAATATTCGTTGTAAGTATGAAGCAAATGCATTTCAGTATCTGGATCAAGTCTCTTATTCAAATTGCAATTCCAATTCTTGAGCAGCATCACCTCATATTGTCAGTGGCCGTCCAACCTGCTATTTTACAGACGGGACGCGACGTAGCTGCTGTCAGGCGCTTGCACGTGTTAAGTATGAGAATATACCTTTCAGGTCGTTAAGAATCTCCAGTGATGTTTATTTATTTTGCACATTTTTTTATGTACGTATTCTGTTTGCTTTGCTTATTACAAATATAAGAATAGATAAATTGTAAAGAATGAGGATAACAGTGGTGTATATGCATAGAGGTGAAGCGAACAAAATTTGAATATTATGTATGAAAGAGTGTTGTCAAAACGAAATCAAATAGTAATTTTTTACCTTTTTTTCTAAGTTGCATTCGGAAAGGTCTTGACGAAAGAGGAGAGCAAACGATAATTTTATATGGAAGTTTGTATTGTTGGATTCCGCATATTGTATGCAATTTGTTGCATGAGAGTATGAGTTTGTATAATAGGCTTTAAAAGGCGCATCTCATAGTCAAAGCGATATTATTTAAACTCTGTAGATAGAAGGTGTCAAAGTATGATTTCCTGTATGCGAACAAGCAATATCTCGCGAGAATATGGTCCACCTTGGCAAAAGGTGCTACTGTGGAGATATATAGATGCCAATGGGTCAAACCGTTGCATATTTGGATGTTAACAAAAGAATTGTTTAGGTTAAACTGTGTCATCAGAATCGTAGATATGTTTATTTCATTTGTAAGTTAGATTTTTTTTTAGTTATGTGAAGACTGACTATATGAGCGCTTTATGGATAAGGCCACTCTTAATAATAGTCTTTAACCACTTCATTCGCAGCGCAACACTGCCTTACATTTGGTTAAACGCCAAAACCGATGCCCAGAGTCACATACTCGCAGGTGTTTAGACATCACTTGCACTCGTCCAACATGTCCCCACCGAATCGGCGTTTGCTAATGGTCGAGCATAGCTGTGCGCTTCATGTTTTATACATATTCTTCCTTTGTCTTGAAGATACCGGTCATGGACTATTATTTCTATAGGAGGATTATCAAACCGAACCACAAGCAACCACTCTATATACATACACTGAGAATACAAATACAGTTCGCTTTAAAGATCCAGTCAAAGCCGTATGTGGGAGTTTTGTGTTCTTTGGTTATAGTCCAGGAATGCGGGTAGCCTGTGCA
Source organism: Cheilosia impressa (assembly GCA_948293265.1). Lineage (NCBI taxonomy): Eukaryota > Metazoa > Arthropoda > Insecta > Diptera > Syrphidae > Cheilosia > Cheilosia impressa. Next base: position 8,699,392 of record OX411885.1, on the reverse strand, counting down.
CAGTAATTATGTATGTACGTTTTTCATTTATTCTACTATGATTGCTTGGGACAAGCCAGTATGCAGTTTTTTTGTTAAAGTGTAATTCGTTTTTTAATAATCTATTGCATATTTTAAATGTGCACAATAATGCACATAGCTGAAACGGAACTAGCCCATTGCTTTTATGATAACTTCTATTATTTGATCGCACTACAGTAATCTTTTCCATTTTTGAAAGCTGATTTAATTGGTGGTTCAGAACCATAGCATCATTCCGCATCCGTTGTGACAGACACGATTGAAAACAAGTTAAACGATTTGATTTTAGTAGGCCTGCAACAAATGCGGCAGTACATGTGAAATGCCCCACACCCCACAACTGAAGTAGAAAAGGTTCAGTTTAGCAGTCACCTATCATTCCATATGCATCGGTGGTACCTCTAGTCCTATCCGTATCATATATACATTGTTGCAAACACTACAGACTTCACGATACTACATCCACAGACTATCTATACATCTGTCCTATAGTACCCCGAGTATGTTTCTATATTGCTGTCACGTTTTGAGATTTAGGACATTATGTCAAATATAATAATGGGACTGTAGCCACACCATAGTCTCTGTCTCTCCTTTACTTTGTTCGTTTGGGACTTTGAGACTATTTCCAACAAGCTAATGCACATGCGTGTGCCATACCGGAGTGTCGAATGTTGATTGGCTATTGGTTAACAATGATCGAGGTATTTTTTTTATTTGGCATTTGCACCGTGAAATGGCATTAAAACACCAGACAAAGATTATGAGATGTGGATAAAGTTCCACCAAAAAGCAGTTAATTCTTTCGAACTTCGAGCGCGAATCCCTTTTTACCCGACTGTACACAGAGAGCGTTATTAGTTATTTTTGTGATATTTTTATTATACGACTTTGCCATCAACTCCCTATAGCTAGTTGTGCCTAGTATATATAAACATAAATTTCAGTTTTAAATGGAAGATACTTTTAATTTATTAAAAAATAGGCGCTCGAAATATATTTCATGTAATACATATAAAGACTTAAGTAAAAAAAAATGCGAACAAAAAATAAACATATTCACTCGAAACTTTGGATACAAGAGCGGGTGCAGCAGCGCCCAGGCCACAGATATGCAAAAAGGTTGACCACAGCCTTCACCGTGTCGAATAATACGCTTAGAATTCAGTATGTGAATAACGATTTTATTGTGCACTCCGCTGAGCGGCAGGGGAATATGAAGAAAAACCATAGCAGTGAAGGAGCCTGGAAGAACAATGCGCAGTTGGATTTTGCGAACGAAAAGCGCCCATTGTCCAGGGTCCGATGTGGTAGATCGTTAAATCCTTGTGGAATTATTGTCTCCTTAGGTTGATTTCTTTTACCTAAAGCCATTGTCTTTTGTTGTTGGGGGTATATGTAGGTATTGTTATATATTTTTTGTTTACTATTTTTCTCTTGTCTGTTGATGGTGATGATGGTGGACTGCTTGTGTCGCAGTCCTAGTGCTGCAAACATTTAAATTTATATAATCGTCCTTTATGAAACTGGTTATTCATTCATTTAAGGTGAATTATTGACATTTCTTTCGGATGAGATGGACAGTGGTGGGTGAATACTTTTGAGAAGATTTAAACTTCTAAATAAAGATGGTATAACAGCGAACATATCAGACCGTCGGTTAACATTTCCCAGCCATGTTAGGCATATATTGCCAGGGTCTAAGCTCACCAAAGTCCAAAAATGCAATTTTTTTTCTTATATTTTTAATGTGAGACATTTATATTTATACTAGCTTAGGTATAAGCTTAAACTCAGATGACAGAGTTGAAATACCATTGAACGCTAGATAGAAACCGCGCCGTATTCCAGTAGTATTTACTCCAAAGAGGACAACAAACAACCCTTACAAATGACTCTGAATCGTCGTGGCTAAATATAGAAAGCAGAAGGAACAAAAAAGACATAATCAGAAAAGGCTATAAAAATGCACACCCCATCTCGTCACTTTGTTGGATTTTAATTTATTTATTTTCCATATATAGCTAGTATGTAAAACCACATTGCCTAGCAGTTCAATAAAATGAATCACAAAATTGTTTTCATTTCCATTTCCATTCCCGAGTTCATGTAAAACTTTAATGACAAATTTTCTTTCTTTTTTTTACATCAAGAAGTAAGAATGAAATTGGAAAAGTCTGTTTGCTAACAAGCATATCCAAAGCAGTCCGTGTCTAGTCTTTGGCTATCGTGGCCCTATTACACTTCTTATTCTTCTTCTATACTCGTTGTTATTATTTATCGACAATTTCTACTATACACGGCATACAACATGCAATCAAGCAAAAACGGAAATTGAATGGGGTTTTATAGGTATCAAATCGTCGTTTCTACCCTTAACCTTATGCGAACATCTATCTATCTATCTATCTATCTATCCATCTATCTTTTAGTCTCGCTAATGCATTCCCACGAAATCAGTTTACTTAACTTCATTACTACTAACTACGAGTATGTGTGTTGGTATAGACTTATACTTATGTAATACCATGTGATACCGGGCCAAGTGTTTTAGATCAGTCATCTCTCAAACAAGCGCGGCGTAAATGGAGCCAACGACTTCTTGTAAGCCATTAACTGCTAGAAAATGTATTTGAGTGTCAATTACAATTCAAATTGCGAGGCAATTACGCAAAAATATTTTTTTTTTGCTTTTTGCTGAATATTCAATATTAATGGAGCGGTGAGTGGGTGGGTGCATGAAAGGACAGACGGCTGTAGATGGATGGATAATGGATATGATGTAAAGCAAATCGGAATGAAGTTGTGCGTCTTGTAAGTAATTGGAGCTCGCTTTTGATTGATTGTAATTTTCTGCGTCATTATAGCATTTGTTTACATGATGTGCGCATATAACCAATAAATGTTAGATGAGCTATTTGGCGACTTCAGAACGTTTAAAGAAACAGGAAATATTTAAAAAAGTCACAAACTTGAGTTTCTATTTTAAATCAGAACCCAAAGTTAATATATTAAATGCATCTCCATCTGGGCAATGCATAACTGGTATGACGGAAGTGACTGCTTGGAGAAGCCTTTTTCAACTTCAGTAAGAGAAAACACTACACACCTCTACCTGCACATATTTATGTATGTAATTTTTTTCCGCGATCGATCCTCTCTAAAGAATCAAAAAATATGAATTCCAATGAAAATGGAGCATTTTATTAGTTTATTGTTTCGTTTATCAGTTTTTCATGCAGATTTTCGTGTTTTTTGTTTTTTTTTTTGTATTCGAACTATATTTTATTCGTCGGACCCCCTGCTGTCGTGCTGTATAAGGTAAAAATTTCCAAAGGAAGAGCTCGACAAAAAAAAGAAAAACAGAAAGAAGTTGACGACGACAACAACAGAAGCAAAAAAATAATCTTAAGGAAGTTTCGCAAGTAACACCTGGTCTTATCTAAATAAGAGCGCGCACAGAGCCGTTTAACGAATCACGAATCATCCTCTAAAAAGGATGAGAGCAGAAGTAAAACAACGAAAAGATACATACAAATATTCATCGTGGATGTTATCGCAATCCATTATATTTGCGAAAAATAAAAACGAAGCAAAAAAATATATATATATGTATCTACATATAGTAAGGAAAGCAGAAATGCTAAATCAGAAGGGGCTTGTCCCCTTTTTGCATTGTTTAAGATGTATGCGGCAAATTTTATTGAACCCTGTTCGGCGCGGAAAAGACTGTTTCTAGGAAAAATTTTGGGAATCAATAAATTGTGCCACTGCCGCCGCGCCGATGCCAGAGAAATTCACATAAAGGATATCTTAAGGGGCACAGTTATATCTAAAAAATGTTTTTGTTTATATTTTATTTTTTTACCTATATGCATCCTAAATGACAATAAAGGAACATTGCACTGCAGTATTTAGGTTTAGGTAAGGCTGATCGGCAGGCATCAGCATATTATGTAAAGACAGTTTTCAAACCGTCTAATTAGACTGTTGGTCGTTCTTTCTACATATATGTGCGAAAAGCGGCACTATTTGGAGACATGTGAACAGTGGCGGATTTGCCATAAAGACCAGTAGGTCCGGGCCTAGGGCGGCCAGATATTAAGGGCGGCAAATCGTGCCAAAAAAAATTACTGATGATACCAAGATTAGAAAGAAATAATCGTAATTCAAATGCAAAGTATCTTAATATTTTAAAGGCTCGCGTACCGTACTGTATGATTATAGTCTTCCTAAATCAATATTTTTGCGTATCAAAGTATAAATAATTTCGTACATCGTACATATAAAACAGTTCTTACATTTAGTTTTATATAAGTAATCTAGGAAGAATTGGTAGGTACCCATTGTTATTAAACGCGTGTTAGTCAAGCTCGTGCGTCCCGCCGCTGTGACCCCGTGCCCCGCCGCTGCCACCCACCCAAGCCTTACTCGCTTGTCCATTCGCGATTGCGATTTGCGATACTTATGTCAACCAGCGGGACCAGATTCTACGATTTCTAGTATTTTTACGATTATAGGACTTTAAACTTTCGAAAAAATTGTATGTTAAAGCGTAGTACGCTGCTCGTGCTGAACTAAATTTTATCTGCTCACCAACTTTTCTCTCCAAACATCAGCTTTAGTCCTAGCTAGATTTGGCAAAGAGTACGCCGAGTGTATAAGTGTCACAGAAAACAACTGTTCTTTGAAAAAAATTTAATTCTCTCTTATTTCAACTATTTCTGATTCTAGGCACTTTTAAAAATGAAAAAAGCTCATCCATGCATACTTTTTCGCATGGACAACAGATATACAACGATCTTTCATAATTTAGCTTGAGAAAATGTGCCGACCCATTAAATGGGCACACTAAATTTGTTCAAATCATCCCTTAAAACTCGGAAAATATTATAAACTAACTTTATAAGCTAGCTTTTAGTTAAACAATTTTCTGAATCAATTAAAAGTGGGAATAAAGTAAATTCATAAATTATGTATCTAGCCTACAAAGGGGCGGCACATGGCCTGGGGCCTAGAGCGGCTGGGACTGAAAATCTGCGACTGCATGTGAACAATTGTAGGTCTCTTCCATTACACTCGTCTCAATCGTTGGTAGGTACTAATGAACCCCATTACATGGTTATTTTCATATCATACTTTGGGGCCACTTTCCTTTGGGCAAGCCTTTCTGTATTTTATGTTTTTATTTTTGTTGGGCTCCGATCAATCGAACAGGGTAGACAAATGGGCAACAACACACCGATATTCGATTTCGACGAGTTATCGATAAAGTTTCACTTAAGCATTCATCATCATATTCTTCTCCTGCTAATATACCTACATTTTTACTCGTATTCCAGAAAAAATATTTTTATTTCGAAGAAACGAAAATTTGTAGGGTAACGAGTGCAGTGCAAAGTGTGAGAAAAAGTTCAAAAAAGCGACCTCAAAACAGTCCTCCCTTCATTTTACCTCCATTTCCATCCATCGTCGTTGTCGTATTATTCATATTGCCGCGCGCCGGCCCAGAGTTTTTCCAGCACTATTCTGCTCTCGCAGATCAGAGAATTTTTGGCCGTCGTATAAAAGATGCAAAAAAGGGAATCGGAATCGATAATACAATAGAAATTCTTCTCCACACCAAAAGTTAATAAGCGTTGCAAAAGGGCACACAAAATCCTTTTTTTTTGCGCAAAGTTCTCTTGTTCTGGTCGATCTTCTTGTTTGGTGGATGGTGCTCCATGTTTGTCGTTTTTCGTCATCTGCAGCTCTGTATTGTGCTCTTCTGCTTTCGCGTTTGTTAATTTTTCTGCAGTAAGCTACACCTCATCCATAGCAGCGGCAAGCCTTCTTGATACATTTCCAAGATTTTTATCTGTTTTCGGCGACGAGTGAGAGACCAAATAAAACATTTAAAATAATTTCTATAAAACTACTTCTTATTCTGCTGTCTCGGATTTGTTTGTGTGTGGCGGCGGCGTGGCTGCGGGTGCAGGAGTGGGTTTCGCGCAGCCTTTTAAGTAGATCAGCAGAGTGGTAACTCGCAACAGCAGCAGCAGCACCCATTGTATAGGCGGGGGAACCTTTATCAACGCATTATCTGCTTATACTCGTTGGAATGCGCAATTGTTCCTTGTGCGATGCGTTGGTTGGTTAAATTTTTGTGTAGTGTTTGCTGGGTGGACGTGTGATTTATGCAATGATAGACAGCTACACGTTTCTCCCAAGATGTTTTTTTATTACAGAAAATGTATACCAATACGATTTCTAATGAATTCGTGTCGGATAATGGAGAAAAATAGAAATCGAATATCAAATGCACTCACATGCGAGTCGCAATAAAAATCTGGCCCTATTGATATTTGTTACAATAGGAGTTCCTTTATCATTTTCATCGGTCAGCGTTTGGCTGACCATCAGTGCTTCCATTGTGCGCAGTAATTAATAGATATTTTGCATCGCATTAAAAACCTCTATTCAGCCATAAATCGTTTGTGTTGCTCCTCAGCTTCGACCAGCTCTTATTTTTACCCGACTGGACACAGGGAGGGTAATGTTTTTCTATAAACTATCCAGTACGAATTACGAACTGGTGGCACCACGCACAAGTGTCAAAAATGTCTGCCTCATTCCAAGTTAAAACATATAAATGAACCACGAGGCCAAAGTAGATGTAAGTGGATAGCTGAGCTGTGCTGTGATCTCTTGTTAGAGGACACACCGATACCAATACCGAATGTGTTGCGGAGACCGTTCCATAGGACGGTTGGTTTCTCCACTATCCACTGTGGTAAACAGTAGACTATTCTCCAAATGAAAAATTACACCGTCAACAATGAAACATTTGCAGTGTTTTTTTCTCTCCGATTTACAGTGCCATTGTGACCATGGACTCTAAATTTTGTAATTTTTTTGCTTTATTTTTCACTTCTCTTGATCTTCGTCGGCCGGTATTATTGTTGTTGTTGTTGCTGTTGGAGGTGTCCCTGCCTTGGTTCCTTTTGTTTGTAGTAGCCGATGGGTCTTTTTGTTTTCGGATACATTTATTATTGGCCAAATAAAAAAAAGGAGTTAAAGAAAGTAAAAACTTACTGTGATGCTTACGTTTAACTTACTCCATCGTTCTTCCCGAGTACCTTACTACTCTATGGTTCGTGGTTCCTTTAAGGCTGCTTTCTGTGTAGAGCGCACAGATTACAATCTGTGTGCGTTCATTCATCGTATTATACTTTTGTTGTATTTTGTCGTGTCGCGTTTACCGTTTGCGGATACACAATAGGGTAGCATTTTGTTTTCCTTAGGCCGGCCGATCTTGGAGACTGTGACTGAGCCGAGGCAACATCTAGCCGCTATTTTGCGTAGAGCCATTGATTATTGGGGTAATGCATAAACAACGAATGTTTCGCGCGTTGTCCTTACCTATGGCTTAAGCGTAAGGCCGAGTTTTATTTACATGGAGGTATTTTTAAATAAAGCCGCTCCTTTTTAGTTTAATTTTGAGTCTAGTTGTAAGGTGTCTTCAGATTTATTTCCGATGTCGTTTTTTAACCATTTTTGTATGTCGCAGTAGTATAAAAAACCGTAGTCTTTTAAGGTCGCAATCTTTGAAACGCGACTAGTGATTGGTCATTTGAGAAAAACTATGTGGTCGTCACTCTGAGAAGAATCTTTTAACAGGCACGTGTTATCCAACGTCTGCCTAAACGACGAATTGCCTTGATATAAAGTCTCTAAACTAAAAACGCCACTCATGAGGCGTGGGTAGAATATATCATAACTTATCCAAACTATCTCTATTTATTTCTTTTTCTTTTTTCTTTAAGTTTAGGTATGCTAATTCCTGTGTATGTTAAATTTTTGCTTTTTGATATTTGTCTTTGTTCAATTACCCCACAGCAACTCAAGGAAGCTGCAAACCAGTTTACTGTTCTTATAATAATTATTTTTTTTTCTTCGCTTTTAGTGTCGTTTAATTGCTTTATCATATAAATTTGATTTTTTTCGGTTGTGGGAGCGTGGGCAAGCTGCTTCGGACTTAGTTAATTAGAATAGGATCACTGACCACTGACCACTATAGAGTGGTGTGTTAGTTTTAATGTGCATTAATATGGATTTTATTCTAGGCAAGTGTCTGTTTTACTTAAATATTGCTTCACAAGTTTAGTGCTTTTGCGTTATGTACGATATAAATACTTACTGTTTCTCATCTCTTCAATTCAGATTTATCACGAGTCTTCTAGATCAATTTGGATCTTTTTTACCTCTAGTAAAGGAAACTGTATCAAAAAAAAACCCATAGGATAGATATAGCATAGGGCACAACTCTACTCACTCATGATACCTATGTACCAACCTGTCAATATCAACTTACCACTACACTAATTGTTCAACCTCAATCTAATAACTCAGGCAGCATTTGTGTGGTCTTAATTTCATTCTACCTTTCCAATGGCCTCCTACATTTTACTAATATACAAGATATGAACATATTACGAAGGTGAACACACACCAGGCTTAAATGCCACACTCTCTCCATAAACAGGTGCGGCATTGCTGCTGGCCAAAAGTCCATTCTGGACGCTTATGATGACGATAGGGCGATGACCAAAACAACAACCTTGCCAGCCGACGATACTTAACGACACCTTTAAAGACGACGCGCAACAGGTATAAGATACCACAAACTATACACGAGCCTCAACCTCAATTCGTGCACACTCGAAATGTAAAATTAAAAACTAAACAAAAGAGAGGAAAAAAATACAAGAAACGAAAAAAGAATCAAAATAAAACTGAAATGACAGAAAATTAATACCACCAGTGCAGCAGTGCCCCAGCCTCAGTGGTGTGGCAGTGGAGTGGTATATTTTGAAAACCCGATGTCCTCTATATTGTGCGTATGAACTGCGTTGTCCACACATGTAGTGGTGTCCAATAGATTCCATCCTCTGATCATTTTTTAAAATATTTATTTTGTTTAATTTATTTAATTTGAGCGGAACAGATACGACTCTGTGTCGATGAGAACAGCGGAGGGTACGGTATATGGACGAGTGCCGGCAGTGGTGGTGGGTGTCATATAACAGCTCGAGGTATCATTTCTTCACTTCTACCTGGCTAATGCGTTTTATAATTTTTTTTTCTTATTTGCCTTTTCCATACACTCAGTGGACCTATACACAATTTGATAGTTGTAGAGGAGAAAGATCAATCGGATAATACGATGAGACAAGTGACTAATTGGACAGTTACACTGTCAAGGCGGGTGGTAGGCTTTCATTAATGTATCCGATACGAGTAGCATTCGTGTGGGGATTATGGTCGGTGTATGCGCTGACCATCTGGGATAAGTGCTTAAGGGTGGAGGATGATTTTGTTTGTTCAATAATTGAGCTTGGTGTATAGTTACTTTTCTATCATTTTGTTGTGATTAGTTGGGTTAACTTTTCAAAAGAGATGCGCATTCATGATTTGTTTCGAGGGCGCGATTTAAAAAATATGGACTTTAAAAATGAGCTTAGAAATCACCGTCAATTAAAACTTGCATGGCCGATTCACATTGCTTTGATGGACTGGAATAAGTAAAGCTGATGTAGAAGAGCATTCCACGTCGGCTGCAAAAGGTTGAAAAATTGAGGCATAAGCCAAGACCATTTCTAAGTCGATTAAACGCCTCCTGAGTGTTTCCTGCTAACATTTTCTAACCAGACCATTTTGGAACGATTCATCATCTATTAATGCATTAAACATTCTCTAAGAAAAAACTACGCCAATTTGACTGCATAACTGCTGTTCTATTAGCAGACACATTTTGCTATGCAGGCATTTAGAAAAAAAAAGAAGGAATTTCCTACCATAGCATTACCATCATCAACAACTTACAGGGCATTCCAACAACGTTAAGTCCAAGAGCGTATCTTTTATTTTCGTTTTCCTTCATTCGAGCGCGCACACGGTCGGCCGGCGTGCTGCTGTTACATGCCGCTTCCACCACCACGGCGAAGCACTAAAATGTCACGAAAACATAATGAGATAAACTTAATTACATTTGTTGTATTTTATTTTTCAATCACACATTTGAACACAACCAGCTACGAACGAACGGGGTTAAGTCGGGCGCTGGCTCTCACTGCCTGAGTCATTCCTTTTTGGTTCGTGAACTGGTGTCAGACTGACAGACGGACCAAAATTCATTTATTTACCTGAAGTGGTTTTAGCTTTCCATCTTTGATCATCTCTGTCCTCGACGACGACGTTTTAACCTCTGCCACCTTCCTCGACCGGAGCGCTCCTCTTTGGCCTGTCTCGGCAATCGTTGGCTAAGATTCAATTAATGAGTCGAACGGCTCACGTCTCAGTGAGGCCTCAGGTGATATTAAAAACTAAAAAATATGACTTCACACCCGGCCTGTGTGTCTGTGTAGGCGTTAAATATTTTGAAGAAACCTGTAAATAATCAATTAATTAGGAGTTTTTTTTTTTTTTTTTTTGTCTCATTTACTTGCTCTTTTCCGTGGTGCGCTCGTGTTTCTTTTAGAGGTGAATATATTGTCGTTGCTGTTGAGCATGAGATTAAGTTTCGATTCACACTTAAGAGATACACTGATATTAGTGTAGGTAATACGCTGTCAATAACTGATTTTCTTGTTATTAGTTTGAGTGTTTTTTTCTTAGAAAAAAAAAACCATGCGGGTGACAACTTTTCAAATGGGCATTAAAATTCTGGCGGAAACAAGAATAAGAGAGGATTGGGCAAAATTTCCCGCGTAATGTGTTTGTGTTCTGTCTTATGTGTTGACTCCTCAAGTTTGGCTTTTTGTAGGTCCCTATTGTTATATAATGCTCCGTTTTGCTCTTAACACAAGCCCTGAAGGTTTGAAGTCAGACACTTTAGACTATCAGTATACCTATGTATTACCTTAGTCATAGTCTGCGTGTAAGTTACATAATGTTAAAGGAACGCACCCCATTAAAACACCAAGAAACTTCATAGGTCTTAAAGCGAATTCTTAGCAGGCAATTAATTTTGATTTATATTTCTCAGTCTAAGGACGTATGTGGTGGTTCGAGAGTTCCCAACGGATTTGAACCAATATCGTTCCAACCTTTTCCGATTTGTAGCGAAAAAAACTCCCACCGATCACTCCCTTTTTCATAAACAATGACACTCTTAATTAGTATGACTGTTGCCGGCAAAAGCCCGAGTAATCATTTTCACACCGGATGTGTTCAACCCTTCTCAGTTGACAAAATGGGGGGTCGCTGCATCAAATCTTCTTAGCGTTCACCCTTCAAATGCCTGTGTGATGTTTAAAAGACCCATTGACAGGGTAGTTAGTCAAATCCTAAACGGGTTTAATTATCCTGATTTGTTGTTTTACTGGTGGGGAGACTATGGTGGGCTAGCGTCTGGTGTATCCTCTTTGTATACCAAACCAAAATGTAGTCCGTGTCAATTTGCTATATTTTGTGCAACTCACGTGTCACCCGGAAGTGCTACTGGAGTGGACTTGGTGCCGGGTGGTAGACTGATGAAATATAAATGAACGAATTAGAAGAGTTTATGGAAGTGAATGGGTCGCTCTCGGTTCAACATTTCGATTAAATGTGATTTTACGTAATAAATGACATCGGAAGGTCTGCTTAGGAGATTTGTATTGTTGACTCAATCGTTTGAATTATTTACGGTGGGGTGGAGGCGATGATGGCACGCCTATCTAGAAGATGATATTCGTATTTTGTGGATAATCACGTTAATGACAAAGCATAGATTTCTGCTCAACGATAGTAAGATGATTTCCCTTTGAAATGGATTGCATAACTTGAATAGGAAACGTTATTTTTTCTTAATAACGGAATGGGGAGTCGCCCGACAAACGTACATTTGTTTAAGGAGCTTGGTTACTTGGTAAATGGCCTTCTGGGGTGATCTTGATCAGTTCTCACTAAATAGGTATTTATATTTATACCGTTGACTTTAATTACCCACAGAAGTTAATTAACCACGGCCGAACTTATATTGCGAATCAGGTGCTCCCCATTTTAATCAACCACTTGAGCTTCGATCAACTACACATACCTATACCGATAGAGAAACCCATTCAACACTAGTTCATTCACCAAAAAATCATAACTATCAATGGAAACTTCGCTTTTTATGGCATGTCTTGTCTACCTATCACTGCAAATCGAATACCCAAATGATGCTTTATTTACAGCATCATTAACATTCTCATTTTTCCCTCGCGTACGAAAGCGTAACTCTTTTTATGGCTGTTCATACTTTACCTTCCAAAGCTATAGGAGAACATCTCAAACCAACAAGAGAAAAAAAAATAAAGGAGAGAATAGTGGACGGAAAAAATTATCATTGTTTATTTGTTTGTATATTGTGTCTGCTAATGTCCAAGGACCACATATTGAGTGTGTTCTGTGTCACCTAAAGGCCATATAATGTTGTTACAAATGAAACATCACATTCATTATCATATATTATTTCGCTCTCCCAGCAATCACATTCAAGCCAGGTTTTTTTTTGTATACCTAATGTTAATGACACCTTGGGCTGGTGGGTTCTTAATTTTATTTACTAATTTATTCTCGCCGGGTTTTTCTTCCGTCACAGATATAAAACGACCGTGTCAACCTGGTGTTTACTTTAATCTATAATAAATTCTCTGTGTGTATTTTTTTCGTTTTGGGGTTTTGTGGCTTTCTCTGTTGTGATTTAATTTTTTTTAAGCCACATTTTTATGAATGAACGATATTGGTTGTGGAAGATCTGCTTTGAAAGGTCAAACTTTAAATTATTAAATCAGTGCCTACATAATCTAAATAGTTTTGCTTTTTGGTGGATGTTTTTCTTTGTTTTCATAAAAGTGATGACTCGCCCTATTTTGCGTAAGATGCGAGCGTGAGCGGTCAGGGAAACGGATTGTTAAGCTTAATATTTAATCGTGTATTAGAATGCTTTTTGTTTATTCTAAGGGTAAGGAATTTTTTTACTAATCCGGACAAATAGTAAAACATTTTTTCATACCATAACGCTTCGCAAATTTTTGCTCTCACCTCAATGTACACGAAAGAAATTGGCCGTTTTGAGACCGTTTTCCGGCACAAGAAAAATACACTTTTCGAATTATGTGAAAGCTATGTACCTCTCTTTTGTTTCTCGTAGCTTGCCTGACTATAGGAAAAGCTCATGCAACAACATAGTGGAGTCATGGCAATATTCTTGTTTTCGGACTTACTGACCACCAATCTGGGGCCTGTTTCACAGATCATACAACACATACATTGTATGATATTCTCAGTTCTGCTGTATGATTTCTGTTTCACAGAATTGATGTATATGATCTGCTATCATACAACAATTTATGAAATGAGAATTGATTGGAAATATTGGAATGTTGTATGATTCTGTTTCATAGAAATTTATTATACACATCATACAGCATTTTAACGTCAAATTTTTCATACAATTCGTACAGCAGAATAATTTGTTGTAAATGGTTTGCAATGAATTTAAAAAAAAGGAAATGTACAAAATTAAGTACTTTTTTACTATTTAGGTAACTATTTATTAGTCATAATGCGTTTTTTTTTTGCTTTTTAAAGACAACAAAGGAACAACAAATAATTGTGCTACAAGAAATGCACGAAAAAAAGATATACTTTTTGGGAAATTCGCCAGCTACTAGCATGATGTTTAAAGAGTGATGCCCTTTGCGGTCGACAAATGATTGCTCATTAACTGATGGCGCATCAATTCTAATAAGTGCACCATCAATAGCCCCAGCAATACATGGCATTTCACTTCTTCGTCTAATAAAAATAAACAAAATTATAATAAGAAGCAAGTTTCCCAAGAAACTAGAACTTACATAATAGACTTTGTGAAATAAGTTTACAAATTTTAGTAACACAACGACATATTGTTGCCTTTGATACTCCATGCATTGTCCCGACACCATGGTACTAACTTCCATTGCCAAGCCAATGAAGCGTTACCAATATTTGTTGCAATGGTGATAAAGCTTCATTGCAATTTGTCGAATGTACAATTGATGCGCCTATACGCCCTAATAAAAATTCAATACACATTCTGGGCATTCTAAATTTTTCCACAAAATATGGATCTTCCATATTGAAATTCACTCGCCTTAAAATTATTCTAGGCCGTCTCCTGATGTTTATATTAATTTCAAGTAAGTCCAGCACATCTTCACCATCATAAATTAACTCCATTTTCTATTATAAATATAGGTATAATTTTAAAAATATTTATCAGAAATTACGTTATTTTACTTTCTTTTATTTTTCTTACATTTTATTATTGATTCTGAAAATAATAGTAACCTAACAACGAAAATGTCAAAATCATACATCTCTAAAAACAAAAAAAAATTATCATACAGCACTTCCAATGAAATCTATGAAACAGAAAGTTGTATATGTTGTATGATGAGAATGTATGTTGTTTGAATTGTATGTGATGTATGATCTGTGAAACAGGCCCCTGGTTATATGTGTTACCATATTGTTATCAATCTTTTCACCGAGCTTAATACTTCCCCCGATATACAACCCGAATGCCAAAAGCATCGAAACATATTCAAACCAAGTCAATATTGAGCAGCCACGAGGACAAAACCCCATATCGACTGTATAGTACGTACCCGAGTGCCAAAAACCTCGCATAAACTACTGACTTAACAAACAAGTAACACAAGGAGAAACAAAATAAAATTATGGAAAAAAATAAGGAAAAACAAAAAATACACGAATAATACTACTCATCTCAAAACATTCATTATGCCCATAGTAAATACGTCAAGTCAGGCGAAATTTGCATAAGAAAACCCAAAGTACGTAGGGTAATGGATAACACATCTCGTGCAAATGAAAGGAACACAAGGCCCAACAGCACTTTTACACTGAGACATATCAGTATATATGTGTATGGTCATGTAGTGCGTTTGCAATACAATGCAACATATTTGCGACCAAGAATCTGTCCGCTGCTCCAAGTGGAATATGAACGTGTTCGGCCCACGTTCAATCCATAAATTTAAATAAATGGAATAAAAAATAATAATAAAACGTAACGCAACGAAACGGGGAATTTTAATTGCAAAATCATTTCCAGGAACAAATTTAATTCGTAGGTATGTGTTGTGTCATACGTATAGCGGCTTAGAACTTTATGTCTGCAACTTAGGCCGCGGGTATAGTTTTGCCTACCGCCCAACTAGCCAGCCAGCCAAATAACTAGATGCACAACTAGAGGAAACATCATGGTCACGTGCAAAGGTTGTTTCCAGAGTACTGCGCTATGCGTTGTGCATACTGTCCTCGTGGTCGTCATCGTCCGCTTCCCCATATAGAGGCATAGGACACAGATTCCAGAGAGATGTTGAAATGCAGTATAGGCTGTTGTATTCAATGTTCATCGTGCACTTTGTTTTGTTAGCGTGTTAATTTAGACTTGAAGGTTTTTCTGAATATTTCTGTTCATCTGTCTGCACATCCCACGGGAAATTTAAAATCAAATCAGTATTCGATAGCCTCGCACATGGGCGAGTCTGATAAGGATAAGTGTGTAAGTGTGACGTTCTATTATCCAAATAGCCATTACCAGTATCAGTAATGTATATATGGAAATTTGTTGGTTAGGTCACTGAAACTCGAACATTTTTATGGCAGGCCTTCAAGAATTGTTTTGGGGCAACGCTGATATAAAAGCGAAAAAGAAGAAGAGGGAAAAGAATATCTTGAAAATCTGGGAGCATTGCTCATACATCAGAATGGCATAAACAAAGCTAAAAGTGTTATTCGTTTCCCCGAGAACTTGCCAAACTTGGACATAGGCTAACATTTTGTATAACAGCATCAACGTCTTGTTATTTATGATATACGAGATGCGCTATCCACCGACCATATTAGGCCTTTTATTCAAAACCCATTCTTTGCATAACTGAATCGTCCCAGATCATCCATAATCAACGCAGACAATTGCCCAGGTGATTTATTGAACTCTCTAATTGGTAAGAATTCACAGTACGTTTTCAAGGGACACATATTCAATTCATACCTGCCCTCCTCAACATTCTCGTACTCGTATACAGGGTATATGTGCTGTGTACCTGTTATGCATCCGAATCATCCGGTCCGGGGACACCGAAGTGCGATCAAACACTTATCTCTTTTCTCCGTGGGTGGAGGAACGCTGTTCAAAATTCCGCGCAGCAATCGCGGTGCGTCTTTCGAAAAGAGAATTCCCTAGTGCTGTGATACCAACAAATATGATCGCGCCTTCGTATTTTTCTTGCTGCTGTCGAATGCAGCATTTCTCCACAATTAATAATCGTCTATCATAAAATATTAAGTGTTCCTTTTCATTGGATTGATTTTTTTTCTTATTTCCCTTTCTGTTAATTACCACCATGAATCTTTTTCTAAAGCAAAGAGAGCATAACTTTTTGCTGTGTGTATCTGTTTCTGTATATCGGAACACACCCAGAAATGGTAATTTATTCATTTTATTTAATGTCAGACCATAATAAAAATAAATAAAGCTCCTCGGGGACCGGGGATATACAGAAACGAAAAGTTAACATTAAATATGATAAGTAAGACGATGATCATTATCGCACCAGCATCATCTGGTGGATCACATTTTCATTCATTCTTGATTTTTTTTTTTCGTCGTTCTTTGTAGGTATATATATACTTCGTGTAATCTGGTATTTCATTCATAAATGCGAGCGTAAAGCTCAGTCGTTTCTTGTTTACACGTTTTTGGAATGCTCTGTCTAAAGAAGATGCTCATCAAGATCGCTTATCGTAAACTTGTACGGGCATCATATGCACGGTTCACTGACGTATACAAACAATCAAATAATCAACAGTTTCCACTTGAATTAGGCAAATTATTTGTTAATAAATAGAACGTTCTACAGTGGAATTGGTTGAATAACACCATCGCCAAAGCGACACTAGTTGACAATTTTAGCATTTCTGAAGTGTGCATTATATTTATGCATACTTTTTTTTGAAACGTTGATGGTGTTTAGGGTAACACTGCACATGATGCAATACAACGTGTGTGTTTTTTGTTTAAGTGTATATTCTCTTCCCATTGTCATGGATCGCAATTATATATTCGAGGTTTGAGTGTGGGTGCAAATTATTAGATGACGCTCGATTGCGGATGAGTGATTTTTTTGGGTTTTATTTTAACACTTTTGAATAGTCACAGTCAATTTTCAACTCGTTAAGAGCAGGCTTTAATGCTGTCATTGAAGATCGCTTACGAAAAGTTGAGTGTTTTTATGCAACTGGTAATCATTCAATTTGCCGTATGTTTTTCTTCCATCAGGAAGTGAGGCTTGTCGTCAAATGAACAACAACTTGATGTGATTCATCTATTGAGACTCAAACACGCAAAAACTATCCCACAAAGTTTTTATGGTCCTTTTTTGTAAGACACTGTCACAAAATTTAACAAATTTAAGCTATACATTTAAGTAGACTCGTTGAAAACTTGAGGTTGCGTTCTTTGGAATCTTTAATAGACAGTTACTAGCTTGACGGTTCAGGAAAGAATTTAAAAATCGATCGAGTACTACATACTATTGTTTTGCATGTAAAATTCCCTAGAACGTTGAACTATGGCCACGGTTATTGCATTCTCCTGGCTAAGAATGCCAATAAGAGCCGACGTTCTCATTTTAATGTCCTTGATTTTCAAATAATGTATCGTATAATCTATCCCTTACAGGAAAACAAATAAAATAAAATAAAATACCAAACACGAAACATACACGCGCTAACTTTTGTTGATTTATTTCATTCTTGATCAAGTTCGATCCATGCAAAATTAAAAATGTAAACTAAATCAACTGAGATTGGATTTAAACCAAAAAAAAGTCGAAGGACAAGCTACAGAGATGAAGAAATGATGACCCCCTCGCTCTCTCAGTTGTGTCGGTATATGATATGTTTTTGTTCTCTTCACGCTGCGAAGAACAAAGATCAATGCGAATGAATATTTAATCGTTTGTAGATTGAAAAGATTCCTTTTATACGCTATGCATGTGTGTATAAAGATAGATAAGTTGACAGTATGTACGTGAATTTGAGACAAAAGCAATAATTTATGTCATTAATTCAATTCCACGACATTTTTGGTATCTCCTCTGAAAATGGTAAAAGCGTTGTCGGGTCCAACGAAGACGATGATGATGGTGTTGGTGCTGCTGCTTGTGCAACAGAGAAGTTGATTTTCGTCGGCTCTAGAAGATTGTTAGTGATCATCATCGTCATCATCCATACTGTATATGCATTTCGTCAAGAATTGACCCTTACAATTTTTTTTCTGTTTGCCTTGCTCAGTTTTTTTTTTGTGTCTGAATTGGTGATATTATACATTAATCATTGATCGACATTTGTTGATAGGGACCACCAGAAGCACGATCGGTACCTACCTACTCTTGGTGCGTTCATTATGATAATTAGTTTCTCTTCTAAATATAAAGGAAGAGCATCTGCGTTTGGTTGTTAAGATTAACTTAACAATTAGCTAATGACTTTTACTTAAGCAGGCTTTCTGCAAAAAGAAAAGCGCTATACAATCGAAAAGGTAATTTCTTGATCTACCTATATATTTTTTTTTGGCTTTTTAAAGTGCAAATGAGTGGCTGATACTTAGTTCTTTTTAGAACAATTGACTGCTCCCCAGTTTACAATGCACATACCTATGTATATGCTTTCAAAAGGTACGAATGTGCAGAAGTTTTGATTTCGCTATTTTCAAAACCTCTGATATCATAAGAGTTCTCTGTCCGTTTTTCTTGAACAAATTTGTTTATCAGATAATTTAATAAGGTTGTCAAAAGTGTTATAAAGTGCCACGATGTAGTACTCAAAGATACCCGATTAGGTAAAAATTATTTGGATAGCCTGTGAGCTTCAATTTTTGTTTTCGTTGTTGTTGATCTATACCAAAAAAACTTTCGGATATTATTAAACTTTGTAATTTGTCCGAGCTATAGAATGGATATCAAAGCAGTGCATTTAGTTTTACCCGAGGCGTTGATAGCATACCTATTTGCTTGCAAACATTTTCTTTGTAGCACCCCCATCCTTGCGAAAAAAAGAACAATTTTCAATTTAAAATGAATCACATAATGTAAATTTTCACCAACTCCACCCTCTCTTTGCACTATACACACATGTGAAAGAAAGGAAAATTAAGAAAAAAAAATAGTAAAAAAAAAGAAACGAAAGAAATCCTTCCTAGCCCAGCTATACAAAGAGTAAGATTATAAGAAGCGCAAAAAACGGCAAAAAAAAATCCACCATTGTACATGGAAATTAGGGTGGAAAAAGCCAGATCCCATACTGGGGAAACTGCACCAGCAACAGCAGCAGCGCAAGGACCAAAAGGACCCAAAAACTAAAAAAAAAAGAAGAAAAATTCGTCGAAAGGCGCGTGTGCTGCATATGTGCCTGCTTCTTCCCAGACTCCCCCAAAAAATATATGTGTAACAATTTCTGCAGCAGCGAGTGATTTATGGAGATTCTCCTCTGATCTCTCCGCTCCCTATAATATTTCTTGTGTGGGTGAGATGCGAGGACTAAGCAGTGGCATGGAGCGTTGGCGCGAGGTGGGGGCCAGTATCACGTATGCAAAAACTTTTTTTTCTGTTCGTCTGTTCATTGTTCCCCGTTTTACCGTATTTTTTTATTTTTTGTATGATAGGCTTCACATACCTATCGATATAAGTCTGTGTATGTGCGGATTGTTTCTACTCAGAGCACACGACTTTAGAAGAAATCATTTACTTTGTGTGTGCGAATTTGAGGAATTTCTCGTTTTATAGGATCACTTTCCAATTACACGCAAATTAGTCGCCAATACACAACATTTCAATATCATCGCACAACAATTGAACTATTCAACACTCTGGCCAGAGGAAAATTACCATGAAATCCACTCGGCAATCCGTTTGAAGATGTGCCCTTGTTCCTTTGCGTTAGTTGTGAAACATCAAAGCACGGGAAACTGAATTTCGGACGAGCTAAGAAGAAAGTTCGTTTTTGGTAATTTGTTAGGGTGCAGGCTGACCGAATAGAAAAATTCCTTTCGAGCACCAGTTGGCATAGTGGGAGCGGTATTAAATCATTAAATTTGCAGCTTCCCGACTTGAAAGGGGTGAATAATTTTCAATTTACTACATCGGGAGGGAGATAGTTTTGCGGGTGGTTTTCCATTTATTTATTTATAATGAAATGTATTGTCGAGGGGAATATATTTTAGCTTTAAGGTTAACCCACGGAAAGGGCAACACTTTTAAATTCAGTATTTAAGTCAAATTGTTTTTCAAATTTAAAAACTAAACCACAGACATTCAGTATCCATAAAGATATCAAACAACATCGTGTTTTCGATAGATGATTTTACAGAAGCCCGTACAACTGCTTTAAAACCTCAACAAAAGCATCTATTATAACATGACAATGGATAAGTTACCTAGGCTTTGAACACACACACAAAACACAATGTGTTCAAAACTTGAAAGCCTTTCAAGCAAAGCGCTTGTATTTTAAAAATCACACCTTTTTCACCATAAATAGGTACCTACCTACGAGATCTCAATTGGATTTCGTGGAGCTGCTTGGATATTTTGTACTTTTTAGGGAAGTTCTATTATATTCCCTGTATCGAACAAATTCAGCTTTCTGCTCTTATTTAAATTTTATATTATTTCCGTCCGGTTATTTCTTGTTAATTTTTTTTTTAAACGATTTTAGTCTTTTTTATTACCTCTTCAAATGATGATAGGTTCCGATAGACGACGACCGACCGCAATCATCATATTGGACAGCGATTCTGCACGGCAGATCGAAGATAAGAATTCAAATTTTGTGACCCTTTGCGCTACCTTTGCGAGTAGCCGATTAATTTTGTTTCCTGTGTTTGGGAGAATCATGGAACAAAACAAGGAGATTGCTATTTGTGGACGCGATCGTCTAATAGCCGCATCCTGCCCGGTTAAGCTGATGTTACGCTTTATGCTTGTTTGTCTACACGCGCCGGGTGATTGATTGACAGAGTGACTGAGTAACCTTATGAAAGGGAAATTTTAAGGTGGTTACTACGGTAAGTCAGCTATAGATATGTATTTCTTTGTTGGTCGTTTTATTTGTATATGAATATGCTGTCAGTGAAATTAATTGCCCGTGACGCGCAATTTTAGAAAATGTTGGCCAAACATTTTTTGGTGCTGAATAGGTATTAGTTTAACTGAAAATGCTAGGATTATCGACTATTAGATGGAGATTCTAATTTAGAAACGGAAGTGAACTTGAATTTTGATTGTTTGCTTTTTGACTGCACTATGCTGTCCGCGCTTGTCGTCTCTAAAGAGCTGTTTAGAATTATATAGGGTTGATTGAGTATAACAATGATCGCCTGAAGCGAAAGATTGGGTCCAGAAGCAGTTTGTTTTTGCATTCTCTTGTTATGAATGTTTTTGGAGCGAAGTTGATCGTTGCTGGCTGTTTGCCTTTATTCCTTGCTGAAGGCTTTAACCAAATGTTCCAATAACGCACTGGACAATGTCATCAAAAAGAATTGCGACAGACTAAGAAATGTATAATGATTCGTCTCGACAGGTCCATATACTTACAAAGGTACCTAGGACCCAAAGCCTTATCTCTTACAACCATTTGTGTGAGTCTTAAAATTTTTATTTTTGGTGATATACTTTTGCGACAGTTAAGGTTCCAAAAACACTAGTGCAAATCCCAAAGCGATGCGAAAATGTTTACTTTATTTTTGTCTGACCCGACAAACTACAAACAAAGGAAGTCAGTCACTGAATTTTTGAAATGCAACCAAACATTTAGCTGTCATTAGGTAGGTATATACAATTTTTTATTTATTTATTTTTTTTTTTTGTTTGTAGGTAGGTATAAATTAAAGCGAAAAAAGAGAGTGGCGAACGCTCATAAATAGACCCCCACAAAGGCGGAGTCATCCTGCAACGACAACGATTGCCAATCCTTTCGCACTTGTAATGCTCCCATAGTTCCACCTCTACTACCTCAAATGTAAATTTGCATTCACATTTTTGCAGGTATCCAGAATCGTTGTCGTCTGGCGTTTCGTGCTAAGTCCTTGTGGTGGGTGATGCTGATCCCGAAAAAAAAAACCGTCGACAAACATTCGTTGGTTCAATCGTCTGCGTCTTCGTCGTCGTTTTCGGCGGCTAACTGCCGAAGTTGTGCCAACAACACATTAAAGCAACTATCACACTACAGTGCTTGTAGGTACTCACCAAACTAACATCAGCGTCCACCCCCGCTGCACCCCAGTCCATGTAATAATCAACACCATTTATTTACACAACCAGCAGCAGTCTAGTCTGCTTGCTCTTCTTCATCTTTTCTAGTCGGCGTTGTCGTTGTCGTCGTAGTCGTAGTCGTAGCATAGTGAAATTGTAATTCCACTGGCAATTACATATTCGCTCTATTTCATGATTGCTCTCCGCTCTTCTCTATGATATACTCATTCACACCGCAGCAGATTGACTTTGGCTGAGTGGGGGGGGCTCTTTTCTGGCACCACTGCCCAGCTGTTAGTGTGCATCTTCGTCAAACCATCATCATCTTCATCATCCGCCTTCATGCGCCCGGTGGTGTTTCATACTTCATACAGAGGTTCCGTTTCTCCTTTTACAGCTTTCCTTGTTGACATTTAGGGACTACGTCTGCTACACTTAGCTGTTCTCTCTCCTTTTGTTCGACAACCAATCGCTTCTTGCGATTATAAGCGCGAGGGCCAATCAGCGATGCTTAAAATTTGTCGCTTTCTTTTTTTCCCCGTTTGCTTTTGTTTTAGCGCGCACTCCACCAGCACACAATATGTGGTGAGCTGAGCTGTGCTATGCCCGTGCCTGTGTATTGTGCTCCATCTCGGCATTACCAGTGCCAGCATCATTAGCAGTAGCACCACCATCAACATAACGGCAGACGCAGCAGCGTAATTCCGTGAAAGGGGCGCACAGCCAACTTGGCATCATGTGGCTAATGAGGGTGCGAGATACCAGTCAACTACTAACTCATTCGTTCATTTGCCGTCGGTATCTGACACAGAGCTCTGCCCGTGCTCTGTGAGTTAACTAATCGCAATCCTATTTGGGGCGTGTGGGAGAGAGATGGAAGGCACAGGATTGTGCTCCAATAATAGCATAGCAGGAGTAGCATTTGCTGTCTGCTCATCTCTTTAATAACTGCTGCTATTCTAGTGTTTTAATTAATTCACACACTGTGCGCTCAGAATGTAACAAAATGGGGACTCTGGTAGTGTTGGTGTTGGGGTACTTGGAGTGGGGGCTCCACTCGAGTCGAGAGGGAGATGGCTATAGAAGCGGCCAATTGCTGCCACTACCAACACTGGCGCACATTCGGGGTATAAGCAGCGATTTTACTTTTTTTTATTTTTTTGTATCAGCAAACAAGAAATGGAAGTGTGCACTCTATGACTTTGACTGCGGAGTGTGGAATATGTGGATGGATGGATCAATTGCTTATCATATTGTCGGTCGACACTCGACACAAATGCGACGCATAGCAGCTCTTCTCTTAAAACTTAGGGAATCCATTTAAAGAAAAAATAGAAAGCTCTTCACAAGATAAGAGCGAATGAAGTGCATGTAAAATTAGAAGAGAGAATGTGAGTTTAGCTTCTGTTTGCGATTGTGTAGGGGGAAAGAGAATTTGTTAGGAAGACTTGTTATTGTTATGATGGCAGTGAAGAGAACTCGAAATTGCTCTTTAATTATTGCTAGTTGCATTTATGTGCTATGTGGTTTTGGTTATATGGTGAAAATATAAATGCTGCGGTAATCAAAAGAAAGTATGTTTATATGAGTCCTCCTCCAAGGGAAGAATGAGACTACAAGGAGCCAGTGTCGTTGTCGTCTGTGGTTTTGTTATATTTTGTTCGTTTTTACTAGCGCAGGCAATTAATCGAATCGCGTTCAAGCCGAACATTTTACTTAATACCTATTTACAAAACAGCTATCGGCGTAAGAATAATACCTAGCTGTTATACTTCATAGAATCAGGTGATAAAATTTAAAAAAAAAAACTCTGCTAAAATAGGTAGGTATAGGTACTCTGTTCAAACGTCCTTTGGGCTTTTATCAAAAAACTCATACAGGGCACTGATCAGTCGTAAATGAATTGTGATAGGTATAGGTACCTAGGTAGGTATGCACTTAGATAGGAACCCACCCCAATTAGAAGCGACTGGATAGGTTTTGCCATGCCAACTGTTTACGATATTAAAAATAAAAACAGAATGACAACGTCAGATGAGCATAGTCGGATCGGTCGCATAAGATTAACTCAACAATCAGGGAAATTAAATATAATTGCACTAAACCGGGATTCATAAGAAATTACGCTTATTTTTCTCTAATTTCTATACTATACCTCCGAGAGAAGGTTTCACAAAAATGGCAGCATGTACGAGACGCCAGTGCTATGCACATCTTAATGGGACAGAAAATTTATAAGTTACATAGGTGCATTCGTACGATATGTACCTATAGACATACATACCTATACTTGCAGAGCAACGCAATATTATTAACGAAACTATTACTAAAGTTGGGTTTTTCCTATCGGGCTCTTTCACCGTTGTTGCAGGGTTTTCGTCACCGGTAATTAGGTACGTTGGCCGTTGGACCGATACGTTTGCTCTGCCTGTCCTTTCTTACACAATAACATCTTTTTACCATTGTGATGAATCCGAGCGAATTTTAATTCGCGCAGATTTCTAATTTTCGATGAGATGCACTGACTTATGTTTTGTAATTCCGTATAGGTACCTCATAGCCCAAAGAAATAAGTTTGAAAAACAGTGAGAAAGTGAAGGTATGTAAAGCTAATTGAGCCTACCAATATCTGAAATCCGCACGAACTCAAAGTCGGTCGAAACTTAACTCACGGGTAAGTGTTATAGGTACTATAACACTTTAAAATAGGGAATATGGTCCAGAGATTAAGGTTACAGCCTAGTTAGGTAAATAAATTAATAGTTGGCGCAACAGATCCATAGGGACCCTAGCCTAGCTTCTCACAATCATTCGTTTTGTGTGAGTTTTTAATTTTTGGGACAAATGGAATAAGGGATCTACAGTTTTATGCCGAGTCCAAACGGCTAATTGAGACGATCTCTTTCATGACAGTTATACTCTCGGATGTTTGTCAGACGGTCGCGAGAGGTGGCGCAGTGGAAAAACCTGAAGTTGGAATATGGGTTTTCTCGGGATTCGAACCTGGGACCCCTCGCTTAGTAGTTCAACACACTAACCACTAAGCCACTGCGCCCTCAGCCCGGAGGTACCTACCAGAAATAAAAAGGGACACAAACACAAGGTTGTAAAAGGCTTAGCCTAGCGTTTTGATTCCTACTACCACTGTTGGTATATTATGCCGTCACACTAAGCGTAGGTACACCAGCATATCACAAGAGTCTCAACAGCGTGATTGCTTTCACAAATTTATTAAATCGAATTTATTCCACGAAATAGTTTTTTTTCCCATATACCTAACTATCCGAGGGCTTAAAGCAAATATGACTGCAAATAAAATATTACCGCCAAAGAAGACAATTAAAATAAACTCACACATTTATGCCAGTGTCCCAACTCCCAAAGTGATATAAAAAAAATCTGGGAATTAGGACGACGCTTCCTGAACGTGATTTCGCTCTGTAATTGTCGACTGGGTGGTGGAGTTTAAGTGAAATTAACTGTCTAATTTCATAGAGCACGACAGCATGGCACTGACGTGTCCTTGCGAATTATTTGTTGCGAACGTGAGTTCTTTGGTTAATTGCTAATATTTCATATTTAGTTGTCCGCATTTTTATTGTTCTGTTGTGCTTTTAATGGCAGCAACTGCGCGTGTAGTATTTGTCTTTCGTTGCGGCTAAGGCTAATTAATATATTGTGCCTAATGTTCTTGCCTTGGACTCACAAACCGGTAGCAGATGAGAAAATATTTTGCTACCCTCCACCCGCTCTGAAGATGTTTGTATGATTTATATCTTGAATTTGTGTGATATTGATGTTGATTTAATAATAATATCTATCGAGGGGAAAGGAGAAGCCGAATGTGCAAATACTAATAGAAAAATCGTTAAGCTGTTGCCTCGACACGAAAGTGTTCAATTTCTTAAAGTTATTGCAATTACATTTTATTGA
This sequence comes from Cheilosia impressa, assembly GCA_948293265.1. Taxonomy (NCBI): domain Eukaryota; kingdom Metazoa; phylum Arthropoda; class Insecta; order Diptera; family Syrphidae; genus Cheilosia; species Cheilosia impressa. The sequence continues at coordinate 8,673,104 of OX411885.1, read as the reverse complement.
GTGAGGTGTTCACCATTCGCGAAGGACGTGCATATTTTATTTTATTTTCCTCGAAAATTAAGATAACATTATTGAAAGATGTTAGGTATATGTATTCGATGAAATATTCCAAATCAACCTGAAAGACAAGTGGCGCATCAAGCAATACTGCCGGATGAATTTCACCAGACACTTTTGCGATTTAAAGCCACTCGTTTATTTCACGTTGCAATATGTCGCTGTTCTTTGACGTGAAATCAAAAATATCTACAATTAAACGCAACGCTATCGCTGTCGGAATTCCGATAACTGAAAAGAGTGATCAAAATATAAGGGGTAGGTAGGCGTAATTTACATTTGCCCGGAATGGGATTCAAGTACGTATACTTATTGCGAGACAGGCGTATGAGGGAGGTAGTTAGATAAATTTCCGACAAATGTTCTCTACCCGCCACAGACGGTGTTTTGGAGTAGACTTGAGCATCCTACTCGCCTGTTACCTTTTCAATGGACAGGCGGGATATTAAACAAGGATGACCATTGCTACCATACTGTTGGTGTTTCATTTACAGTTGTGCTTCTTTTGCTAGCACCGTGTCGAGCTTAAGCAAGTTGTATAAAGCTTTGACAATTTTGCATTGCATGAAACTGCAACAAAAATAATAATTCAGTTGTCTGTATTTTGAGTGTCTGTTACGTGACATCTGTCATCTGAAGTATAGTAAAGTAAGAGACGGATTTTACGTAAACACCAATCGGTGTTTAACACATTGTGTTCAAGAATTCAATTTACGTACAAAAATTTGCCGTTAGCAGTACCTCAATCTTCACTTAGGATAAGAAGTGTGACTTAGAACTTGTAGAGGCCGATCATAGTAGAGAGCAAAAAGTTTGCTATTTGGCAAAACCTGACTGTCTGCCCCTAATGGACTTTTCAAAATGCGCATGCAACAAATGCATACAGCAGTGAGAGAAAGATTATCTAAAACCTAACTATACTTATCAACCCTTCTCCATGTTTTAGGTCTTCTGTGTCATTTTGCACAGGTAATAAGCGGAAAGGGTATCATTAGTTCAATTCCAATGAGAAATAATAATTATTTATAGTTTTCTGCTGCCTTCCATTACTTTTTTTTCATTTCGCGCTTTGTTGGGCAGGTTTTTTTTTTTTTTTTGTTTCGCATGTTATTTTTGTTGGTCTGGTATTATTGTGCAGTGACGCGCCAGTCAGCCATCCATGGAGAGTAGTTATATGCGTTTACTCGATAACAAGTTAATGACATAGTATCACCGTTCACCGTCAATAGCATGGCAGCTACAGAATGAATGGCCATTCAGTTAGAATAATGCATTTCTTACCTATATGAAAGTATAGATATACAGGAATTTACAAGACAAGGGGCTAGGATAGAGTAGGTAGTATGTTAGAAGGTTTGTCTCCATTCAACACGTCTATATTGTGGGGGATGATATCTTAGTTTACAACTGTGAAGGCACTCTCTGACGGATGATTTAAGAGGGGGTTGGATTTGGTCTGGTTTGCCGTTGTCTACTTACGGTCGCTGTTGTCTGTTTTGGTGCAGTGTTTACTGCCTCATTGTGACGACGTCGGTTCATTGAATCGGAGTCTGCCCTCATCGGTCAACTTTAATGGAAACAAGAAATATTGGAGACAAACTCACGAAATGAGCCCTTAAATTAACTCTATTACAATATGCCTTTAACGACTACAATAGTGTTTGCGTTTCACAGTAGATAGGTAGGGAAAAAATATACAGTGCGACAGTGACGTTTATTCAAAGGTGCGCAGGTGTTCTCTGCACACCCTATTCAAATCTATTGTTTTAATGCACTGAACTTAAGTTCGTCATGAAACACATCTCTGTTTCTTTGCAATAATTTTAATTTAAACAAATCAGTATCGGTAAATGAATAGTTAAAATCAACACAAGATGTTGAAAAAATTGTTTCGAACCAAAATCCAAAACTCCCTGTATCGATAATTCCAATTCATATTCAACGTAACTTTGTGGTAAAGAAACTCGCTTTAGAGCACCGTGGGCAGGCAAAATTTCATACAAAAAAAAAAGACAAAATAAAAAAAAAAAAACCTTTTCCCACAGAAATCTACTTGGCTTGGTGTTCTCCTACATCGAGCGCACTTCTTCGCAGTTCGCACTTATAGTTTCATTTTCGTTTTCGTTCCACCCTGGCAAGCATAGTGTTGGAACTTATTTTGTGCTTTTGTGCTTTGCTGGTACAGGAAAAAAAAGCACAACGCAAGATCGTACAAGATACAACAGCGAACAGGTAGAGGCAACGTCCTATTTTGACCCTAGTGCTTTATTCTCCTGTGGTGTGGTATTCATTCCCACTCTGGTCCTCGAGTGTGTAAATATGTAATAGACTCTAGAGGTCGGTTGCACAGTGACAACAACTGACAAAAAATATGAATTGGAATATTTGAAATTACAACTGCTTTCTGAAAAGCTACTTGCGAAACCATTTTCACAGCTGTGCTCAGCTGATAAATTGGAAATACGTTATTTATAATGTACGGCCAGCACTACCTTCCCCAAATTGTATTAAATCTTTTATTAGGAACTTTAATAAAAAAAGTATGAATTCAAACTTTGGTTGCGTGGTTACCATTCTATAAGCTAAGTCTTCCTTTGGCCTTGCCTGCTTTTGTCAAATTATCCGCTTATTTAAGAGTTGCTTCAAATAAGGACATTGTTTCCCAAAAATGTAAAAAGTAAAAAACAAAAAAAATAATCTTCCCATAAAAAAAAAACTTAGTAATGGGATCGTTGTCTATCACGTCCTCGTAGGGTCCTGGAATAGAACAAAAAATTCACTATCTTACTACTGTAAAAAAAATGTGAACACCCTCCTTAAAGCACCACGGCACGTCCTGAGTGCGATACAGAGGTGCCTTTTGTGAGCAGGCCGTTGCATCTATTTTTTTTTGGAAAAAACATATTGTCCAATGTCAAGGAAATTTGCGAAAAGGCACATGAATCGCAACAAAGGCCTTCGTTTTGCTTATTTTGTAAACATTTTAAATAAGTTGCTTCTATTATTCTGGAATAAAACTTTGCAATGGACATACTATACTCTCTCTGTTCATTTAATGTTTTCATTAAATTCCTTATGGGAAGCTCTTTTCTCTACCAATGGTGCCTGTAGATACTCTCACGGCGCTCAATCACAATAATTGCCACTGAAACTAAAGTCAAACCAAGCTCACTATGGCAACCATGTGAGAGCTTTAAAATGGAGACAGCTTATTAAAATCCATAATAGTAAGGGTGAAAGGCAAATGGCCTATCTTCCTTGTACTGAAAATAAAAATTGAACAGAGTATAGCGTCCCACAATTGGAGCCCACTACACCTATACCTACAACAAGTCGTATGACTTTTCTTATTGCTTACCAGTGATGGGACTTGAGAAAAGCGAAACGGTGGTAGATAGCCTTAGAAAAAGGTGGTAGAAAAGTGGTAGAAAATAAAATTTTCCACTTGCACTAAAATAATGCAAGCATTAGAAAAAGCGCAAGAACTTGTTGATGTTGATATTATAAAAAAATTAAGAGTTTTTGAAGTAAACGCATCAATATATAAAAGAACTACAGAAAAAACGCCATAGATTCAACTCATCATTAACCACAAAATCTCAAAACATAGCAAAAAACACCCTCTCACAAATACAGTCAAATAATGCAATTTTAGCGCAGTAAATGGTGTACTGGACGGGAAGTTTTTGCTGATGCAATTCTCAGGAAAAAAATACTGATAGCTGACCCCCTTATTAATAAACGCTGCGTAAAAGTTATCAACTCGTTATTCAGAAGTTACGTCAAATTTTTGTATGCTATCTAATGTCTACTAGCTAACTAACTTGTGCACATTTCTTTATTAATACGGGGGTGAGTGTTTATGGGTAAAACTAATGTGGTTTTCCATTGGGCAAAAAAAACAAACTTTTTTCGATTCGGATCACTTTTTGAAGATTTCGGTAATTTTTCAGATGTACACATATAACCACAGCTGTTTTACGTCATTTTAAGAAGTTTGCTTTCAAAACAAATGCGCAAAGTTTTGTGAAAACCAAAATAAGGAAATACATAAAAAGCAATTTATAATGTTGGAGGAATTATTATCTTTGCCTTCCTCATCATCTGGAAACTACGAATCACCGAAACTACTCCATTTTTATCTACAACAGAGGAAACATTTTTCAAGTCGATATCCATAGCTGATTTTTCCAAAAAAACGATTTCTATTTGCACAGTTGATATTGCTGTCAAATAACGCACTAAACGAATCGTTGCTTGTTCCATGAGCCGCGTTAAATCTGAGATCTGAAAAAGATTTTTGTTGGTCCCAATGGAAAACGACATAAGGCGAGTAGGTATAGGAACAATTTTCAATTTAATACAATGATGGAAAAGAAATATTATTAGCGAGTAGCGATGAGTAAAAGGTGGTAGATTTCGAGTTCAGGTTGGTAGAATTTCCAGAAGTGTTAAAAGTGGTAGAAATACCACTTAAGCGGTAGAAGTCCCATCACTGTTGCTTACTTCCGAGTACCTAACAACCGTTTTACGCAAACCACTGTGCTCATCGTATTGACGACATATATGCATTTATTTGGAACCCAATTTTTTTTTCAAAATTTCACTCATCGCCACCATATCGGTGAAGATTTGAGTAAAACTCGACTACGTTGTCTATTCGTTTAAAGTCTAAAAATTATCTACTACTTGCGAAGTAGGAGTGTATAATTATTACAAAAATTATTTGCAAATTGGTGAGTGATGTTACCCTTGTCGTATGGACATAAACGATTATGAATATGGATGAACATAAAGGGTTGGGTAATTGCATACTGAATTTCCATTTCATCATAACTGATGACAATTTAATAGCATAGGTGCATAGAAATTTGCATTCATATGCGAAAATTACACATAATTACAAGTGTCGTATTAGTAGCTACTATCAACTTATTCTGCAATAGATGTCAGTTTTTAGAATACAATTCATTGGTGAATAAGATTAGAAACTTGTGTTGACTTTGGTTAGTGCATTAGCTGAAATTGAATGTTTTGAATCACTTTTTTTCTGAGGTGTCATAAATTTGTGGAATTCATTAACGCAAAGACATTTTTCAATGCGACACCTGGTAAAATAAGTGTGTACGTAGTGGAATGATTGGTGAATTTGGTTATGGGCACTCTGTAGCGTTTGGTTGGTGTATTAGCTGAATTTAAAAGTTCTATTACTTTCTCTGAGATGGCGTTTTTGTGGACTCCATGGCAAACGGAATTTTTTTTCTTGATGACATCTGATACACCTAGGTACCTAATAAATTTGTACGTAGGAGAAATAAGGTAATCGCTTAGCAAGCAATTTTCCTGTGCAAGAAAGACTTGAAGGTGTCAGTTAATAAAGACTGCATCTTTTTGTCTTCTTTATCCTCGGTACGAGTCCATTAATAGTTAAAGCGTTTTTCCTTTCGACAATACCTACTCTTTAAATTAGTGGAACTCGTCGTGTAAAAAAAAGGAAATCAACAACAGCACATGATCCTGCTTTTCATCGAGATCACGAATCATGATCTGAAAATGATTTCCACTATTTACCACTTGTTTTATTTTTAAGTGTTGGTGTGCCTGTAAACGATAGCCACACAATCACGTTGCCAATTGTGATGGCAAATCATTTTTGTTTAACAAGTTTTCCTGCAGAAGTGAGTGCTGTTTTTTGATTCTTGATTTTTGTAAATAAAATAAAAATGTCAAGAAAAGCTGGGAGTACCTAATGAGAAAGTGATTCATTTAACACAATTATTTGATTAAATAGCGTGTCGCGTGATTCCCAAGACTAAAATTACAAAAATAAAAATTTACTAGCTGCTAATTATAATCATACCACATTTTTTTCTTCTAATCCAAAAAAGGATGAAATTGAAGTATTATTCATACACATAATAACTAAATTTCAGAAATATTTTATTAATGTTTATGAAATGTGTCCAGTTTGGTTTCCAGAAACATTTTATAAACATTTCTTAAATATTTGGCTGGTCTGGGCACACCGTAAATGCCAATATAAACTCAAGTAAAATAAAAATATTGCTCATTTGTTCCATAATTAAATATAAAATAAATTTTGTTTTAAAAAAAAAAAAGGAAAAGAAAAATTATGAAAAATTTGATTCAAATATGGTAACACCTCCGACATTGCAAGTGAAATGACATGTGCCTTTTGTGACGCCACGTTGAGCAGAATATTTGCATTATGGCTGGTAGCAATATGAAGTTTATAATACCCCTGTATTATCAGCTTTGTTTTTGAAAGCAACTGTTGCCACAATTCAGAACTTAAACTTTTCAATGATCCGTATTGTTTTGTTATCGTGATCTGATCCGGATTTTCAAAATGTCTTATTTTGACTACCCAGCGTGTTACGACAGGTTTTTTTTTTATTTTTTTTTTTTTTCATTTTGTATTTATTTTTTTGACAACAACCAAAAAAAGAATCAAATTTGAATGTAACATATCGTATCATAATTGAACTGTCGGATAGACACGCAACGTAACGCCATCTATTATCGATCAGTAGAGAAGTCAATTTTGTTTCATGTGTAGTGGCGCTGCCCACGTTGACTGTGCCATTTGATAGGGTAGTTCGCGACAACGTCAGTGTCAAATGAGAAGAAGAAAAATCCAAGTGACAGCTAAAAAACTTGTAGGAAAACAAAACGGATTTTGTATGGATGTAGTCCAATTATATTAAAAAATTACTGAAAAGTGCATAAAAAAGTGCAAAAAACAAGATAAAAGAATTGTTGAACTAAAAAATTATATTTATCAAACGTATTTGGTAACAAATGAGAAGTTAAATTAATAGCATTTGTGCGCTTTTCAGCAATATTTGAACAAGACACTACTCTGGCCATTATAAACCAGCTTTGTTATCCTACAAGTTTTTTTGACGTTTGAGCAAAAAGGGTAGCCCATCTGTGAAAGGATGGGCTTCGCGAAACACTCTATTCAGTTGCGTAGTTACTTCCAGAGACAATACTGAGACCTCCAACTTCGGCCGATTTCCCGTTACTTAGCCTACAAGCTATATTTTTTCGGAGTGGTCACGATTTACTGCGCTAGTATTGATACATAGAAATTCGTATTGACAAATGTCACGTAACTTCAAAAATTCTGAGTCACCAATACACTCCCAAAATATATGAGCCACTTCCGCTTTATGCAAAGTCGCTTGCAGCGTTCATAGAATTTTATCAGTTAAATTTGAAATTGTTCGTTACGTGTGAATAATAATTTTTTTTAGGAAAAAGTGTACATTTGCTTAAACTATTTACGAAAAATTAAGAATGTAGGTTGGTTGATGGAAAATAAAAACATTTTGAGTAAATTTCTTTATTGAAAAAATTACGCACGAAACCGAAGTTAATTATATCCAAAAGCGGGAAATACACAACCATATTTGTCCCAATATATTTCTAGTATATAAAACATCTCCTTTTAAAATTATTCACCTTTAAAAAATTTATAATAACTAACCAATGGCATTCAGTTATGCTAAAGTAGGGTATTCCCGAACTCTTTCACATTTCCCCATGGTTGCCGAGGTTGGCAGCATTTATTTTTGTATTTTTTGTATGTTTTTGCATGTCATTCGGATTCCGAATTGACATTACACCGAAAGGAATACAAAATGGCGAATTTGAAAAAAAAAACTGAGGGGGCCAGCGGCAAGAGGATTGTGAGTTGGGGGTCGTCTCAGTATGGTTTGTCTATGTCTATGGTTACTTCATTCCCCCCCCCAGACACAGGCCAGTCGAAAAAAAAAACACTAAGAATTGTATACCAACTGCATTATTACTGCTTCCTCATTCCTTAATGAAAATATAACAGACACTTCCCCTATAGGCAAAAATAAAAATAGCTTTTCCAACAAATGATGATAATCAAGACTAAAAATTACCCAAATCTATGTATGTCTGCATATGCTAGAATGTGAATCTTGGCGTGCGTGAAATTTATGTGCACGTATCTCCTCATGCAGAATCAAGCGCGTAAACGCGTAAAATATGCATATATACACATGATTCCTAGCTTAAGCCTAATACGGACCTGTTTCGGAACGAAATCTGCGAAAAGGCAGCGGAAAATAATTTGTGGAGAATCCCATCAGCTGATACACAAATAGCAGTGTTAGCCGCGCTGGCTATTTATCTTTGATTTGGCTACTCGAACTTTTCACTGGTTCCTTAAAATTGTCCTTTGGGATTTATCCAAATTTAAGCTATTCACTCCGAAGTTTAGCGATTTTTAGGAATTACCGGCTTAGGAACTTGTAAAAAAAATTCATACTTCTATTGCGAACGTACTCTTTTCGTATAGGTGACTAAAACTTTCCAAAAGGTTATGTCGTTTTCGACTGGGCATTTCAGATTTTTGCTGCCAAACATTAAATCCGATTTGTACTGGTTCTTTTGTATATTGAGTTGGCCGAAAAAAACACTTGTTTTTCATGTACACTGGGAATCTATTGTAATTGATTTTCACACATTTATACAAACCAATTTCGAAAATATTTAATATGAAAACTTGTTTCCTTAGACGTTTTTATTTTGTTAACATTGGAAAATGGAAACTAAAAAGGTCTCTCAATTTTGAGTGTGTTTATTTTAATTTAATATTGTCGTCTTTAAAAAGCAATGTAATCAGAATAAGTAATCCTAAAAAAACTTGAAAAAATGCGCAGTTTGTTTATTTTCGGCTCCAAGATTTTTCAAATGTGGCTCCATACCTGTTATAAAAGCTGCTAACGCATTACAAATGTCAAATTTTCTCCAGCAAATAATGTCGCGGACAATAAATACTTATGTGCGAAAAGCGAGTAGATAATTGTACCAAGCAATCTGCAACAATTACCCATTTTTCGTCATCATTTCGCAGCAGCAGCGTACTGCAAAACGAAAAGGACATTCGTTGTGTTACTTTTGTATGGGATTTAGATGCGAAGTTATATAGACTACACAAACACAGAAACTTATTTTGGATTTAGTTCTCTGAGGTAAACATAGAGGTGCTCAACAGACTTATTATTTATTTTTTGTGAGTGAGACAATAGTGTTGGAGACCCACAAAAAAAAAACCTGTTATTTTTTGAATGTTGTACAAGTTATAGTCTAACGGTAGACGAACACTCCATGAATTTTGCGAATAATTAAGTTCAAATGAAATTAACGACATAAAATAAAACTGTCATTATTAATTATTAATTTTGTATTATAAACCTTTATAAAAAGTATTTTTGATAGTTATTTTTGTATGTCATTGATAAAGAATGGATCCCAGAGATAAATTGCAATGCAATACAATCTTCACCCATCTGGCCTTTGTGCCCCTCCCAGAAATAAATCCTGGATCCGCCCTGTATGCGTGTGTTGTGCATGCGTTAAAAAACACATGAATTTCAGTGCATTTTTTGTTTTTTCCACATTTATATAAAAATCGATTGCTGTGGGTTAGTTGGGTAAAAAATCAAGAACGGCTCAACGGATTTGAATATATTTTTTTTATTTTGTTTATCTTGAATCAGGGATGGTTTAGGAGAAATGAAAAGGCGTACAGGTGACGCTGTACTAAGCACATATCGTTTTATAATCTATCGCCTTCTATAGGTATATATATACAGTCAAAATCGCTTACAACGACATCGGTTATAACGACGTATCGGTTATAACGACCAAATTCTTAGGTCCCGGTTGAGCTCCATTATAAACCCATTGAATAACAAATCGTTTACAACGACATCGCTTACAACGACCGATTTTTTCCTTGTTTTGAAATAAAATATTGGTTATAACGACTAAGATCGACGCAGCTGTTGGTGCGACAGCTATGTTCTCGGTCAAAATGCAACAAAACATTTTTTTTTTTCAGAAATAGGATTTGTTCAGCCAACAATCGAGGAAGCGCTAAATTCTGTACGAACTTTAAGTACATTCTGTTTATTTAATGATCTTGGGGACAACAATTTTACAGAAAATATTATATTGATGGAAAACGCAATTGAAAAAAAGTTCAAATCAACAAAAACTAAACAATCAGATATTTCTACTTTTTTTAATAAATAATAAATGTACATATGTACTTTGTAAATATTTCTCGTATGTATATACATGTACATACATACATATATATGTCTGGTAAAAATAAAAACTATAAAAATAAATAAAAAAAATTGAAAACAGATTAATTTACGTATGCACCTTGATATCGGTTACAGCGACCTATCGCTTATAACGACCAAAATCGTCAGTCCCTCGATATAACCGATTTTGACTGTATATCAAAATAAGTCGCATTGTCTTTTAACTGATGTTCCCTTAGTGCGTCAGGCGATTTTGTTTTTGGAAATTTCAAATGAAAGGTGGCGTCAAAACCAAGGTTTGTATGTATAAACGGTCTTTGTATTTGTATTGGTTGTAGGTACGAGTTATCGAAACCCCTCAACCGATTTAAATGAAATTTTGTCGATGTGTATGGTTGGTTGCAGCTTAAAGAATAGGATAGTTTTGGTGGCCACCCGACAGGTGGCTCTGTTGTCAATCTCCGAAACCACTCAACTGATTTCAATGGAATTTTGTGGATGGGCATATTTGGTTCCAGATAGGAATATGGAATAGTATTAGACCCGATAAGTGGCGCTTCTGTCGATTTCCAAAACTACTCAACCAATTTCAATGAAATGTTGTGGATGTGTATGGTTGGTTGCATCTTAAGGGATAAGATAGTTTTGGGACCGATTGGTGGCGCTGTATCGCAAGCATTAAAGAATATATGATGTGGCATTTGGCCTATGTGTGCGAAGTCCGTACGGCGCATATTGCTTGGTAGAAAGAAGGGGAGTTATATTGTATACTACCATTTTTACAAGTTGACCACTCGCCCAAATAGTCCAGTATACTAACCACTGAGCCACCGTGTTCACAAGTTGCAACTACTGATATTTAATGTTCTCTAGCACCTTTATCGAATGTGAAGTGGGAAAAAAATTATCCGAACGGTGATTCTTACTTCCCGGGCAAACTTCGAGCGACCGCCATGACATCACCGCACGATTTTTTAAACAAAACCTGAAAACGATCGTGGACTTTATCGTTAAGCACAATAGCGTACTCGGTTGAAAGGTAGAAGCGAGGATTACCTATTGCCCACATTCGGGTTGGGTTCGATATCCCGCTTTTTATAGTCCCCATTCTTAAAATCCCGCTTTTTATAAACCCGCTTTTTTAAAATCCCGCCTCTTAAATCCCGTTTCTTACTATCCCGATTTTACAATAAAAAGTAGTTGCGGCGATTTTTTAAAATAAAGCAACTACTTTTGATTGTAAAAGCGGGATAATAAGAAAATTAAAATAAAGTAAGCAATGAGTGTTTTTTGAAATGCAGTTGATTTTAACATTTATCATTTTTAGAAGAAGTAACAAAAAAAGAAATAAATAATATTAATAATAAATAATAATTTAAAAAAAAATATAAAGTAATGTTATCTATATGAAAATGATAAGGATAAAACCGTTAGCACGAGGTAGGTTTTTATGTGCATTATATACTATTTTCGCAATGCGTAAAAACAATGTAGAATATGTAAGCAAAAACAAATGTGTGCTTACAGTAAAAACTAAAAACATTCGGATGCATCTTCATTTTGGTCGAGTATTTTCAATATTTTTAAATATATATCTAATAATATAATAAAAAAGCGCATAGAACCAACATAAATTTTTTTGATAACAACGTTTTGTAGAAAAACGGGATTAGCGGGATTTGGCTTGATTTTAAAAAGCGGGATTATAATAGATCGGGATTTAAAAAAAAACAGTATTTTAGCAGACGAATTTTTGAACTTTTTTTTCGGGATTTTTGAAAAGCGGTATTCCCCACATTCTGCTCTGGTTGATTTGGTTGATTGAGAAAATCTGACCGGAACAACTCGATTCAATCATTAGCGCAATAAAAACGATCAAGAAGCCCTAAAATCTATGAAGTTTCTGTGCATTGAACTCAATTCATATCCAGGGGAGTTTCAGTCGTTTAGTCGGGATGTTAGGTTAGGTTAGGTAAACGGGTGGGCAGCCCTGCGCTACCCCACTTAGGTCCTCGTGGACCCTTTGTGATGCCCTTGTTGGGGTCAACCGTTGGTGTTGTATCGGCGTTCCTCATACCCTCACCTAGTGGTTAATAGATACTTTCTAGCCATCCCGATGTCCTCAAAAACCTGCAAAGATCAGACAGTGAGATATCAGAGAGTTCTTGTAGGTCATGGAAGAAATAGCTTCCAATTGTTCTGTTCCTCAAGTGACATAGACTCGGGCAGTGACAGAGGAAGTGAGGTGTGTCCTCGTGGACCTCCTCGTCTCCGCAGCCTCTACATATATCGTCATCTTTGAGATTTAGTTTCATTGCGTGGTTTCTAAGGAAGTTATGACCAGTTAGAGCCCCTACTAACTTAGATAGCGATGACCTGTCAAACTGTAATAGTCTGTTGGTCCGGCTTCTATTATATTCTGGCCAAAGCTTCCGTGATATTTCACAGGTAGTGAGTTCTTTCCACGTGGTGTTGGTTTTCATTCGAATTTTGTTCTCCACTTGCTCTCTGAGATTGCAAAGTGGGGGCTTGATTGATTGTAATGCTCTGTCGAGATCCATTACGGACCCCTTTCTCGCCAGTTTATCCGCCATCTCATTGCCGGTTTTGTCTCTGTGTCCAGGGACCCAGCAGAGATTTGTGATATGCTGCGAGCAAAGAACCTTGAACTCTTCGCGGCAGCAGTGAACTAGTTTGGATTTTATTAATTAGCAGAAACTGCTTTTATAGCCGCTTGACTGTCAATGAAGATGGTAATATCGGTACGGGGTATTGCCAACATTGACGCCTTACGGGCCGCTTCAGCGATAGCCAAAACCTCCGGTTTTCTGCGGATTGACCCCAAGACCGCATTGTTTTGTCCACGTACTTAACACCCTAAGTGAGTTTCCTAACAGGTCGCTTATGGTAGGTAGAAACTTACCCCTTGTAAGTATAACTACATCATTTGCATATGCAGTTACTTTGACTCCCATGTTGTTGAATTTCATAAGTATCTCGTTAATGACAAGAACCCAGAGTAAGGGGGAGATGACTCCTCCTTGTGGGGTGCCTCTCGAAGCAGTTACTCGGAGGTCAGTGTCACCTAATTTCGCGTTGATGTTCCTTTCACTGAGCAAGCTCAAGATCACATTAGTGAGAGATTGATCAACATTCGAGTTCTGAAGTGCTCTCTTTACTGCGCAGATTTTAACATTATTGAAGGCTCCTTCAATGTCTAGGAACGCAGCTAATGTATATTCTTTGTCATATAGTGACTTCTCAATAGTACTTACGACGTCATGCAATGCAGTTTCCACCCCTTTGCCCTTCGAGTAAGCATGTTGAGCCGTGGATAACACATTGTCATTTAGCCGATCACGTATGAAGACATTTATTAGTTTTTCAAAGGTTTTAAGAATAAACGATGTCAGACTTATAGGCCTGAAGTCTTTGGCAGTGGTATGGCTGGATTTCCCTGCCTTCGGAATGAAGACAACCTTGACTTCTCGCCAGGCTCTGGGAATATAGCAACACTCTAAACTGCAAATAAAAATTCTTTTAAGGACCGTTATAATGGTCGTCTTAGCTTTCTGGAGCATGATTGGAAAAATCCCGTCGCATCCAGGGGATTAGAACGGTGAGCATGAATCGACTAGTTTTTCTTCAGTTATGAGTGCTCCAGGAATTGCCGTCGTTACGCTATTATCTCTAGACTGGTTCGTTAGGTTCGTGGTACAACCCGGAAATGTTAATAATTTAATCAATTTTAGGCGGTACGAAGTTCGCCGGGTCAGCTAGTTTATTATAAAAGCAAGGATTTAGCAAATTTTGTCGATTCGTTTTTAATTTATAAAGGAAAAAGTGGGTGGTCAATGTTAGGGCATCGACTTCTCAACATTGACCAGGGATGGAAATGTACTAGGAATAAATATTTTTCAAGTATATTTATTATTATTTTATTTTTGTTCTCAAAAGTTAAAGTTTAAATCGATTTGCTTTTACTGATTTATTTATAATTTCTATTTTTGTTAAATATACATTTTTTAATACTAAAAATAAACTAAATTAAAAGAAACCCAATTTTTACTTTTTATTTACAGAATATTAGACTCAAATTAAATAAAATTATGAAGACTAAGCTTTACGAAGTATTTAGGGTGATTATATTCAATAAAATATTGGTAATTGTTTGAAAAAAGTTAAAAAGAAGCAGTGTTCAATGTTAAGATCCAGTCGGTCAATGTTAGGAAATGTAAGAAATTTTCGAATAGCTTTTTCAAAAACCTGATTATTTATAATTGTCTAGTATTTTTATAGACAAACAAAAATATCTTTCTTTATTTTCCTGTTTTTGGTCAATGTTAGGGGCCCGGTCAATGTTAGGGTAGTTTACGGTTTCTTATTACTGCTCGAAATCATTTTTATAACCCTTCGTAGCATTGCGCTACGTGTTCAGGCTAGATTTTACGAATTTATTATAATGGCGAAAATTTCCATATAAAGTTACCCATGGTGACCTACAAAAGTGTGAAGATCAAAAATGATTATTAGTAAGGTCTAGATTATTCAGTATTTGCTTCAGACTGTATCCATAATTAAAGTACGACGCTAAGTTGCAAAAATTTAACAAAATTCTGTATTTTCTATAGAAAAGGAGGGAAGATTCTACTGTAAATAGGAAGCTTATATTCGTCGTAGTGCGCCCGTGCTACATTAACTTCTTATTTGGGATGCTTTTTCAAGGCTATAATCGCGTAATTTATGAAACGATTGAACAAAACGACATCGTTTTTAGTTTGCTTCATACCTATAACATCATCGTCGCATCGTTCAATCGAATCGTTCATCGTTCTCGTTTTCAACAGTTTGAACATGACTGTAAACAAACTTTGACACCTACAAAAGTTAAAAATGTATGGAAATTGTTTTTTTTTTTCTTCAATAATGTTTATTTTTCTTCGGTTGTCATAGAATTGGGTATTTTTGCAAAAATAGATAGCTAGGTAGTAGAATTTTTATTGGTAAGTTGCGAATTTAAAAAGAAATCAATAAATGCAATTTTATGATTGCATTAAAAATGCATAAATTAAAAACACAGATAGATGAAATTCATTTCATATTCCCAATAAGTGCAATAACCCCTTTTTTTTTGCCAAAGAATGCATTTTTTTACAGTTCGGATAAGGGCAAGTCGCCTCCAAAAAGAATATTACGGCCATATTATTCACTCCGGGTGTAACTCAGGTTTAAGTTTATTTTACACCCGATCATAAATCCGCATTTTGTAAACTCGATAATTTAAACCTGCGTCCATATTATTCACTGAAAAACACGCATTAAACCCGCTGGATTTAAAACACTTTAACCCGTTTTTAATCCGTTTTAAACCCACGTAATGTCAAAATTCACAAATAATGGCATGTTTGTTTTGTTGTTTTGTCACTTGGAAATTGATTTGATTTGTAGTGTGCCGATTTTAGTTTTTAGTGCATTAGTCGAATCATTGAATGTATGTAGCCTTCAGAAATGGGCATTCTTCAGTCGGATATATTACCGAAAATCCACCACATCGTAATCGAGGACGACGTTGATTTACTATCAACTCTCCATTTCATGAATGAAATACAATTTTTTTACCTCTTGCTCCTTTTTGTTATCAATTTCACTTTTCTTCTTTTCTTATTTCTCACGTCCTGCGAGAAAAAAAATGTCATAAATTATGAAATTGAGCTTTAACCCGAGTTAAAGAACTTAAACTGGTTTCCGGAGCGCGTTTAAATCCAATCGGATTAAACTCTGTCAAGTTTAAAAAAATGGGTTTATGTTCGGTTTAAACGACTGAATATTATGGACTTGGGTTTAAGTTTTGGGTTAAACTCACTTAAACCCGGGTGTAACGTTTAACCCGGATTAAAGGTAGTGAATAATATGGCCGTAAGTGTGTGTTTTCCTTCAATAATTTTGTATACTTCTCTCAGACCTAATTAAAAGTGAAAAATGCAGCAAAAACGATGAAACGATAGCAAAATAGCCATCTTTCAATCGAATCGTTTCGACGATAGTATTTGACAGTTGAATAAGTAACAAAAAACGATGATCGTCCAATCGTTTCAACGATTGTCGTTTTTTGGTTGTTACACGAAGTACCTATAGTAGCATCGTCGAGACGATATCGTTCAATCGTTCTGTGCTTACGCGATTAGACCCCAGGATGATTTTACTCTAATGATCGCCCTACTACTTATCTCAGTGCTAGTTACAATAAATAAACTCATCGACAGCACTTGTTTATTTCCTCCACTCGCTCTCGCTCTCCTTCTTACTTCCCAATTCACGTCATTTAATTCAGAGAATCAGAGTTGGTGTATCGTGTGTATCGTGTCACTGGTCACTGCGCACAACCATCTCTCTCGCTCACACTCTATCAAACAAACAGTAGTAGTGTACTGCAAGCCGCGTTGTACGGATATGCTGTTGTGTTTAAGGGGAGTCAAAATTCTAAATAGTATCCAAAACTCCGATTAAAATAAAAATAGTGAATTTAACAAACCAACCCCAAAACGTGAATTAAAATTTCCAACTGATTCATGAAAAAAAACAGACATTTCTCTTTGATTAGTGTTGTAATATCGCGGAAACATTTTTCTAACGGAATCGAACACAATGACAAAACCAGCTGCTGTGTAGCTTTGTATAAAATTTCGTGTTCAAGCCATTCGTTCAGTTTTTCGTTCAGCCGCGGAGGGGAAAGTGATTCTGTTGTGATTTCTATAATAAAATATAATATCTGAAGAAAATCAAAGTCCTGCGTAATTACAGTCAAGATGATTATTCTGGTCTTAACGAAATACTAAAGTGAGTTGCTTCAACAATTTATTTTTTGTTTTGAATAAAAACGCTCCGAATCTCCGAAATACACCTTATGCTGATTTTTTTTCGTACCGTTTTCAATTTTTTTTTCTCATCTCCTGCTTCCTGTTGCGTGTGTATGAGTGAATGCTTGCGCGAGTTGTGTTAATTAAATGAAGAAAACAAGAAAGAAAATGCTTTGACCATTTCTACGGGAGACTATTGTTGCCGGTGAGAGCGATTATGGGAAAGTCATGCGATTTGTTTCTAAAATTTTAAACGTCTATCAGTTGTTTATTTCGAATACAATTTAAAAAGTAAAAGCCTGGCTTTAAAAAAAATATATTCTAACTAGTGTGAGTGTGTGTTATTTTGTGTGGAGAATTCAATTTATTTTTTTATGAAAATTCTTGTGCTAATGGAATTTGTTGTTTTCTCACTCGCACTCATTCGATTTGTCAAAAATTGTTGCTCTACTCCAATTCAACTCCAATGTGGATTAAATGAGGAAGAGAAATTTTGTTTGATACAAAAAAGCAGTAGACGCTAGCTAGCTTACAAGTGGAAACTCTAGCTTTGTGTTTAACATGATCGCTCTATGACCATAATGGATATTTTTTAAACAGGTAAACCTTTGTAAACAATTTGTTAGGGGAAACTCTACCTACAGAGCTAATGGGTTCGATTCTATCCTCTTTGTTTTTAATATCCACTCTCCGTCGTCCTTTCGTAGACTAAAACGAATAAATTTATTTAAACATTAATTGCATGAAAGGTCTATATGGAGAGCGAGTTTGGTTTAGTATCTTTAGTGGTGCTGACCACCGGTGTTTGCTATATTTAATCATCTTTCACGTACAAGTTAGGCACCTTAAAAGTGAAATTAGGGAGGTTTTTTATTTTCACACGCAAGTAGGTATGTAACTCTACGGAAATTATCACCTCAACGATTGTGGGTGGGTTTGTTTGTGCCTGCAATGATACTAATACACTGCCCAACCAACTGGTCCTGAAGATGAGATGGTTTGCATGTTTATGAACTTTAGATGGAAGGTTCTGTCATGCTTTGTTGTGCTGCCCCGCAGGGAGGGAACGAAAAAATCGTCTGGCTGCAGCATTGCTATAACTATGCTTCATGTGCATTTGCTACCTTAACACCGCGTCTCCACGAGCAATATTTCATAGCTTGCTATCTGTCAACTTTTATAGCAAGAAATAACGATTTTTATTTTTTTTTAACTTCTTTCTCCCCAAGGCGAAAAATAGGAACGTCGACCCAAGAAGGCCTATTGTGCCGGGAATGACAGAAAATAATATTTAGGTTAGCAGTGTCTGTACCTCCCTAATGTAGCTGGTAATGTTTTCAGCAGAGGACTTCTTCAATTCTTCTAGACTTAGTATTTCCCGAAAGAAGAATTTTCTTCTACTTCTAGATAGAGCTGGACATTCACACATGATGTGCTCAGCTGTTTCGTCTTCTTAAAGACATAGCCGGCACTCCGGGGAGAACGATAATATGCAATTAAATGTAGGGTGGGCATTTCATAGCTTAATATTTTATTCGTTCAAATGTCGCTGAGAAGAGCATGTCTTTGCATTCTCGCATTAGATGCCTTAATACTTAATACTTCGTCCCATCGCCACTCAGCCTTCGCTGAAAAAAAAAATCCGAATGTCAAATTCACAGAAATGACAGCTCATATCATACTATCGATAGCATACTGTGAGCACGGTTGCCACTTGCAAAAAAATTTAGCTACCAAAATTGAAAAAAAAGTTACCAAACCAAGATAAAATTTACCAAAAATCTGGAGACGTTGATAAAAACAAAAAAGAGAAAAAATTGCATACATTTGCCTTGAGCCATTGTGAAAATGCCTTATCACACTATAGGTACTAAGACTTTTAACTGATTAACGAACATAATATAAGAAAAAATATGGCATGACAGTGTAAAAACGACCAAGCATTAGTCTTCAGAGAAACCAAAAAAAAAGTGTAGAATTTCTAGCACTTTATTTTTATTTATTATAACACACATTAGTCTTTTAATTACGTACTAGGTTTGCAGTAACGTAGTCAGTCTTTAAAAAGTTGAACAACGGCTTCTTTCTAAAATAAAATATATAAGACTTAACTTACTAATGTAATAGTAATATCTACTTTAAATACTTTTGCTGGCCAAATGCATAATTTTCTAAACTCGAATTATTTTATTTGATTTTTAAAATTGCTTGTTTAAAAACAAACATTATTTATAAAACGTAAGACTTTTTAATTTTCTTATTCTTTAATTAAAGAACGTCAACAACGTTCTGCGCAAAATTACCAGCTGCTAGAGGGCATGGAATCATCTACCATTTTCGAACCTTTCTTCTAATAACAAACCCTTTACAAACTAGAGTCTTATGTCTGTATATAAATAATATGATTAATTAACCTATCCATATCTCGATGCAGTTATAAACAGAAACAAAAAATATTTCGAAGGTAACCATCGGTCAAAAGAAGAAAATGAGTGCATTCAGTAACTTTTTGAACAAAGCTGGTTTACATGGGTGGTCGGTGCTGCTGATACACATGCAAATACAATGCATTTACTCTACACTACAGTAAGGCAGCATTTAAATGAATTGATATCGAGTTCATATTTTTGGTGCTCCTGCTTAAAAAGTTATCATAACCAGATGATATTACCAAATTACCAAAACTCAAAAAGCAAACAAAAAATTACCAAAATTGGTAAAAAAAAATACCAAAGTGGCAACCGTGGCTGTGAGCTAAGCAATATATAGAAAGACATTTTTTATATCATGCTATTTGCGGTCTCCACGAGCAATTTTCATAGTATGATATATTGCATGATATGAAATATTGCTCGTGGAGACACCGGGTAACAGATGAATTTTTAACTGTATAGTTCTCCTCCACACTCCTTCCTTAGAATCTTCTTATCAGAACCTCCCAAATACAAGCGCTTTCTACAAAGTTAGTGCAAAAACAGGACGATTTAGTTGTTGAACAATATCTCATTGGATCCATTAGCAAGAGGGATTGGATTTCTGCGCCGATGTCATTTTGGCAATAGCAGAGCCCTGATAATTTGTTTTGCCCTCATTAAGCTATAGACTTAGATTTGTTGTAAGATAAACCATCTGTCTTGTGTTCGTTTTCTGTTCATTTGTGTATATAGGTAGGTAGTATTTGGTTGTGATCAAACTCAGAAATATCGGGTATGTGAGCAAATATTTGTAAATGAAAATCTGCTACAAAAATTACAAAAAAAAAAAAAACGGTTTTTTCTTATAAACGGCAACACTAACAAATAATCTACTCGCTTGTAGCACAGGGAATCTTCTTAACAAACCCAGTTACAATTATGGTGGTTGTCGTTGGCGTACAACTTAAAATTCAATAAATTCATAGACTTGTTCTGTGGATATGTTTACCTGCTTTTACTTATTTAATTTAACTACCTATTTGATGATGCTTTGCTTTCACATTTCTTAACCCGTAGCAATGAATACTAAAAGCTGTGTTGGGTGGTAAAGCAAACCAATGCTTGCCCACTTATCCAATCTACTTCCGCACCTTCGCTGCTAGTTGTACCATAACTAAAATTGTTGTTCGGCCATCACTTGGTTTATCGCGACAATACAGGTGGTCGTACAGTACAAATTCGCTGATTTTTGTAAAACTAACTTACACGTGCGTACGACCTTGCATATAAATGAAATACGATTAAACAACGAACTTCAGGGGAAATAATGTTGAAAACCCGAAACTACTTCCATTGACAATTTTCTCAAATTAGGACGAAGTAGCGGTAATATATCAGTTGGCCAATAATGGCACATCCTTTTACACTCACGCTATGATTTCATGTGAAATCATGTACGAACATATATCTTACCAGGCGGCTTTGTAATTTCAATAAAAATGCCCAGGTAGATGCTGAAGAGTGGCGACCCACTTGTGTGCGAAACGAATGTCGTTCTCCGTAGCTTTTGAGTTGAATACTTTCTTTAAATAGACTTGAACGAAAAAGCTGCATATTGTAGGTATGTATGTATATTAATTAACATTTGAGAATGACTACAGCAGAAACAAGCATTTTTAAAGAGGGTAACATTAAAAGTTGTTTTTTAATTAAAAATAAATAAATCTCTATTCAGTAAATACATATAAAACAATTCACTTCAGTTGGTACCTATACAATCCTTTTTTGTAGATAGGTATCTACCATTCATTTAAGCAACATACTCGCTCGTATCCTATAGGCCTTTTTCAGCAAAGGCTTTGGGCATATTGCGGGCAAAGCCAGAGCGGCCACTTTTTAAAATAGTCACGTCCTCGATAAACTTATTGCAAAACGCATGATAGGGTATTTACAAGAAGAAAACTGATCAGCAGGCGGAAGTTAAGAATATCACTCTGCATTATTTAATAATGCTTAAAAGCTACTCGTTTCACAGCAGTTACTTAACACTAGTGTACTCTGCCTGACCGATTACTAATTTGTACAAATTTGTTTACCGTTATAAATCTGGTACAAAGTAAATAACACTAACTATACAATCGAACGCACGTGAAAATAAAAGATTACTCTTAAATTGATATGCCGCCGGCCGCCTTTCTCAATAGATATATTTTCAGCAAGATTTTTTTTATTTTTACCATTAATGTTCTTACACTGATTTGATACATATATTTATATACAATTTTTTTTTTTAGGCGCACGCATGGCTTTAAATGAAACAGAAAAACGCAGCCATAGTATTGCATGTAAGTTTATTGTCACTTATTTGTCATGTACTACTACCTCTAATTATTTGATTTTGATATGATTTATTTATGTGTATACAATTGTTTGAGTCTCAGTTACCTACCTGAGATACAGGTTTCTTTATTCCATTCATCACTGTGAAATTAAATGGTCTTTTTTAATAGGTAACAATAATTGATGATCACAGAATTAGTTATAGTTTTTTAGATGAAGGTTAGAACAACCAGACAATATTTCGTCATAAAACGATCTTCAATACAATTTTTTCAAATGAAAGTCGATAGTAGGTAGGTTTCTATCCTTGCGAACGCACCAGTAACATCGACGGCACGTCGTATGACTTGCCAAATTTTACCGTGTTGGCTTGTGAGTTTCGCTTGTGACAAGTTCCGTTTAAAAAAACGGAGCTAACAAACACAAGTGGCAACACAGATTCCAACGATTTTGTGCGCTGGAAAATTTAACGAAATTAAAAAAATTGTATAAAAGTCCACTGGCGGTGTGCCTCTTCTGTTCACCACCAGACGTTAATTCACTTTTTTTCCCCTTCTTTCTATTGCTTATCGTTCGTTCGTCTATGCGCTATTCCTTTTTGATATTTTCCCTTTGCCTCTATTAGAAACAACAAATTATGGTCACTCATTCAAGCATACAAAAATGTATGTTGTGAAAGTAGGAATGGCAACAGTTATTTGATTTTTTTTTTGTTTCATGGGTTTCGCCGTTGCCTTATTCACTTGTAAGACAGTCGTTAGAATAGAACGACTAAACTGACAAAATGTCGATTCATCCAGTATGTGTATCTGGAATTGAAATACTTTATGAATTTGGGTCTTCAACTTTGTAACAGTTAAACCATCGAATATAAGTTATTATTATATTATTTTTGTTCGTTTAGACAACCACAATAAAGAAACTTAAAAAAGAAATCCGCAAAATGCCAATGACCGTCGTCAATTTGTTGAAAAGACAACGCACATAGTTTCTTTTTACTGTAGTAATACACAATAACACTCCGTTGCAATTCTTTCGGCAAAAAAAACAGCATTTTTTGCCTGTCTTTCGTTTTTGTGAATCTTCGACCCCTCATCCGCGGTTATTCTTCTATCCGCTGCCTTTCACATGCGACTATTATTATAGGGTTATTGTGATACTATACTGTAAATTGTATAATAAAAATGTAAACATGTGAATTATGCAAATATGTTTGTTATTTTTCCGGAAATGATTTATCAAACCAATTAAAAGTCGTTGATATACGAATTAGTGAAATAAGCTCAAAACGTACTGCATAAAGTTTCCGTAATTACTCAATTTATATAACTATAATAAAAATAAGAAGCTTCTGTAAAGTTAAGACCGAAAATACTACATAGCTAAACAGGGCATGAGGACTTATTCTTGGAGGTCCTCCGTGTCCTATAATGCAACTTGTAAATAAAATGTTCACTGAGTGTCTATATTAAATCAACGTTTGTGAGTAGCTACGATTTAACTTATAATAGCCACCTGTAGGATGCATAGATATATCTCTATACAGTATCTTTATTGATTTTCTTTAGCATTGTGGCTTTCGTTTTCGCAGTTTTCAATATAAGATACGTTGCAGTGTCCCAGATCTTGGACTGAAACGTACTCGATGTAAAATTTGATGATTCATCCCGATGTTTGGCTCTCATTCAACGTTTGTGAGCAGCTACGATTTAACTTACAATAGCCACCTGTAGGATGCATAGTTATATCTCTTGACAGTAGCTTTATTAATTTTGTTCGCAAATTCCAATATAAGATACGTTGCAGTGTCCCAGATCTTGGGGCACTATACTGAAACCTACTCGATGTCAAATTTCATGATTCATTCCGATGTTTGTCTCTCACTCATATTAACTGGATCGATTTTTTCACAGCGCACTACTCAATACGAGATTTCCACCCGTTCGTTCTTAAAAGGACAAAGTAGCAAAGACAGTTATCTGATTTAGTCTGGTTATCGTATCCAATGTGTACATTTGACTTGGGTGAGTTAAGCATTTCAATTGATTCGATTGTGAATAGTGGTGTTGTGAAATCTTCTACTAATACATGATTGATAATATTAGTTTAGTGTTGTTCCCATTGCTGTAGCTCCTAAGCCTGATCCCCATGTTATCCACCGAAAACTTCATTTGATTCTATTGTTTGGAATCATTTTCAACGTCCAACTTATTTGTTACGAGGGTCGCAGGGGTGAGATGCTTTTATAATTCAATTTAATCAGATTAATTTTTTGATATTTTTGAAGCATTTCCTTTTCTAAGCAAATTCAAAATACAGCTTATGCATTACCACTCCATCAGAGTAACATAAAATCTCATCATATCTTATTAAAAGTTTTTAATTTCGCAGAATCAAAAGCAGGAGAATAAGAGACGTTTAATTATTAATTTTAATCACAACAAAAAGCGCAACCACCCCAAAGTTGCTAACGATAAACAGTCGGATTTCTACGTACGTTCAAACAGATTTTCTAAGTCATCCGTTAATGCAAAAGTTTCCTAGTAACGTGAAAGCAAAATAACAGTCGTTAGATGATAGACAAAAATATCGCCACTCAAATCAAGTCAAGTGAATTGTTTACAAATGTAATGGCAAAGTGAATATACCTTCCTGTGGAGGGTATAAAAATACCGACTGGCTGTAAAAGCAGACATAAAAGCAGAGATATTCCAGTCTAACTAATTGACAATCGGAGGATACTCACACAGCCTAACAAAAATATGCGTAGCTTCCGACTGCCAATTAGTTATATTTCAATGTGTCTTGTTTACATATTTGTACTTCTCTTTTTTTATGTCAGTCGAGTTTTTGGTTTTTTAAATAAACTTTTTTATTTTTCGTTTTTTAGTCTATGGCATTTCAAATGTTGCAATTATATATCCGCTAATATTATTTGCTGCATAAAACCACTTTTGTTCAAATGTTTTATATCTACATATCCTTTAAGTTTTTTTTTTTTTGCGAAATAAATTAATTTTGGCTAATATTGTCTACTGCGTCACTTTTTTGTCATTTTCGTCCGCAAAAAAGAAACCATGGATTTGATACTGCTTTTAACTACATAATTTTTCTTGAAATCAGGATAGACTTGGTTATGAAATTCTTATAAGTGAAAATAACGATAAGGCCAAACATATTCTTTAACTAGCATTTTTTTTCAAACTTAAATAGACTCCAGTTGTATTTTATCTGATAAAGAGAGTATATAACCAATTATAATAAAAAAAAACGTTTATTTGATGTTTTTGTCCGTTACGATAATGACAGCATGTCAGAGTTTGGGCGACATTTAAATAAATAAAGATTACTGCAACATTTTAAAAAAATAACCCACATATACACCCTTGAAAAACGTGACTGTCCTTTTCTGTCCAGTCGGGTAAAATGGTCGTATACGTTGTATCTACTCATAGTTGGGAAAAAGTATTGCGCGTGGTAATGTTCTAAAATGTGTTTTTTCTACCCAAATGGCAACACTACATGTTAATTGAATATTTGACCACCACTCCACCCCCACTAACAACATTTGAATTTTAAGAGTAATATCAACGAGCTTTCGGAAAACTTTTAAGAGACATTGAGAAACTGGCTTTTTATTGGTTGCTAATATTTACCTTAAGTTAGTTGCACTAACTCTGCACCAACGCCACAAAAACCCTTGCTTCAGACGCCAGACCTGAGTTGGCAGCCAGCAGTCAGCAGCCAGCTGTCACACTACGGGGTATAATTGCGCCTAACTTCATCCCCACGGTAATTTGTTCCTGGAACACATGCTGCAATTAAGATATGTAGGTATGCTTGAATAAAAAGTAAAGTAAATGTGCTTAGAGTAGGAAGCTAAACGAAAAATGAGCGGACCACTTCATCTTTGCTTTGGATCTACAATGGTCGTTTGATGTACAATACACAGCTGGTGTAAAGTATAGACTGCGTGATAAACGAATTTAAGTTTTATTTATTAAAGTTTGAGTTTGGGCTGCAAAACTAAAAAGGAAACCTTTTTCCTGATATTTTCATCAAGCCTGTAAGGATAGATATGTATATGTAACGGAAATTCAATTACATTTTAAATGGTATAAAGTGAGGCAAAAAGAACAACGTCATTTATGAATATGATAAAATGTATATGTGATTGAAGTGCGTACCTAAATGTACCGTTCGTTTCTTTTAAAAAAATAAATAATATTAAAATTATTGTGTAAGAACGACAAAGAGTCTTATTTATGTTTATAAGTGCGTAATCGGACTGCTTGACATTTCGTTACGCTTTCGTAGGGGACAACATGAAAGAAAGACACTGTTCTATGCGGTTAGTGATAAGGATAACAGACATAAGTCATATTATTACATATAATTTCGAAATTTTTGTTGTACTCACCTTAAACAAACAGCCGTAGCCTCTTCGAAAAGGAGTGGTCTTTTCGCTTTTTTAGCTATTGAAGAGTTGTTATTGAAAAAGCAATCTTTAAAAAAGTCCAATTGAGTTAGTTTTGGTATCTCCGTTTATCTAAAGGGTGGTTAAGTTTTAAGGGCCGATGTTGATTTTGAATAAAACACAAATTATTTAGGAAATGATTGTCATTTCTTTTTATTATGATAATATTGGTATGGTTCAATTATGTATGGAACAAAATATCGGCCAAATGGCCCCCGCGACCTCGGCGGCACACCTCCATCCGATGGTCCAAATTTTCGATGACGCTGAGGCATAATTGAGGTTCTATGCCGTTAATGTGCCGAATTATCTCAGCATTTACCTCTTGAATTTTTGCTGGCTTATCGACGTACACCTTTTCTTTCAAATAACCCCAAAGAAATAAGTCCAACGGTGTCAAATCACATAATCTTGGCGGCCAATTGACATCGCCCCCACGTGAGATAACACGGTCATTGAATTTGTCGCGCAAAAGAGCCATTGTTGCGTTAGCTGTGTGGCAAGTGGCACCGTCTTGTTGAAACCACATATCGTCCACATCCATATATTCCAATTCGGGCCATAAAAAGTTCGTTATCATCTCACGATAGCGAACACCATTCACATTAACTGCCTGACCGTCCTCATTTTTAAAAAAAATACGGCCCGATGATACCGCCTTCAGCGTTGCTGACGACTTCAATCTTCCCGATTATCGGGAAAATGTTACACAAAACAGCATCGTGTATAAAGGCTGTAAATTGTTCAACTCACTTCCAGTTAACATTAAAAGCGAATGTAATTTACAAATATTCAAAAGATTAATAGCTAAATATATAAGATGCACTTTTCCACATATATAACTTAATTGGAAACATGAATTAACATATGTAGTAGGTTAAGTTTACTTACTTACTTAAGGTGGCGCTACAGTCCGGGGTGGACCTGGGCCTCAACCAATACGCCTCTCCAGTTAGCGCGATCTTTTGCTAACTGCCTCCAGTTGCGCACTCCAAGTTGGTTGAGGTCCCCTTCCACTTGTGCGCGCCACCTAAGGCGAGGTCTTCCTCTACTGCGTTGTCCCTCCGGGTTGGAATCGAAGACTCTTCGGGCCGGAGCGTTGGTGTCCATTCGCTCTACATGTCCTAGCCATCTTAGACGACAGATGCGTATTTTTCTGACCAGGCCGGTGTCGTTGTACAGCTCGTAGAGTTCGCTGTTAAATCTTCTCCTCCAAAGCCCGTCAACGCAAACGGGACCAAAAATCACTCGAAGAATCTTGCGTTCGAAACGGCCAAGAAGATCTTCATCCGCCTTTGTTAGGGTCCATGCTTCTGCGCCATAGAGCAGGACGGGGATGATGAGGGTCTTATATAGAATCGACTTAGTGTTTCTTGACAAGGCCTTACTAGTCAATTGCCGTCTTAGACCAAAGAAACAGCGATTGGCAAGTGTAATTCTTCGTTTGATTTCTGCTGTGGTGTCATTATCAGAGTTTATAGCGGAGCCGAGGTAGACAAAGTCCCTAACTACCTCAAAATTATAGCTGTCTATCGTGACGTTCTGTCCGATTCGTCGATGTTGTGCGTCCCTTCTTGTTGACAGCATATATTTTGTCTTGCCCTCATTCACCACTAAACCCATTCTTGCCGCTTCCGTACTAATACTTGCAAACGCGCCAGTGACAGCTCGCTGTGTTCTGCCAATAATGTCAATGTCGTCCGCAAGCAGTTGCACAGACTTATGTAAAATTGTGCCTCTGGTGTTGGCTTGTGAGTTGCGCACAATTTTCTCAAGAATGATGTTAAAGAAGTCACATGACAGCGCATCACCTTGTCTAAATCCTTTTCTGACATCAAAGGTCTCGGTGAGATTGTTTCCGACCTTAATGGAGCAGCGAGCGTTCTCCATCGTCATTCTGCACAATCTGACGAGTTTGGCAGGGATGCCAAAACTAGACATGGCTCTGTATAGCTCGTCTCTATAAATGCTGTCATATGCGGCCTTAAAATCGATGAACAGATGGTGGGTATCGATTTGGACTTCTTGGGTTTTCTCCAGGATCTGCCGTAGTGTGAAAATTTGGTCGGTTGTGGACTTTCCGGGCCTAAAACCGCACTGATAGGGACCTATCAGATCGTTGACGAATGGTTTAAGGCGTTCACACAGTATAGCAGATATGATTTTATACGCAGTGTTAAGGAGACTGATGCCTCTATAGTTGGCGCAGTTTAGAGGGTCTCCTTTCTTGTGGATCGGGCAAACGATGCTGAGGTTCCATTCATCAGGCATACTTTCTTCTGACCAAATCTTGGAAACGAGTTGGTGTATGCTCTCCACCAAGCCATCTCCCGCTGCCTTAAAAAGCTCGGCAGTTAAGCCGTCCGGTCCAGCAGCCTTGTTGGACTTTAGCTTAGATATTGCTATCCTTACTTCACTTTGGTCAGGTGGACGGAAGTCTTGGCTGTCATCGTCCAGGTTGAATGGTTCATTCTGCCTGACAGCGGAATTTGTGTCGTCTTCGCCGTTTAACAGTCTGCAGAAATGGTTTTTCCATATCCTCAGCACCGACTGTGATTCTACTACAAGGTTTCCTTCTTCGTCTCTACAGGCTTCTGTTCGGGTTTTGTTGCCCTGACACGTTCTTTTTACCTTTTGGTAAAACTTCCGAACATTATTCCTGGAGTAGCACCTCTCTATATCCTCGATCGCGCGCTTCTCATGCTCTCTCTTCTTTCTCCGGAGAAGCCGGTGTTCTTCCCTCCTTTTTTGCTCGTAGAGCTGACGAGCTGCTCTCGTCCTTCTGTGCAGCGCCGCTTCGTAGGCACGTTGTTTTGCTGCATGCGCTTGCCGGCATTCTTCATCAAACCAGGGGTTTCGAGGGGGTGGACTGGTGAAACCGAGCACATCAGTTGCGGCATTTTTGATGGCTTCTTGGCATCGGCGCCACTGGTCTTCGGCACTTGATGCTGGCAGCGTAGGACTTCTCGAGAGGTTTAGGGATACGCGATCGGCAAAGGCTCTGGCAGTTTGTTGCGTTTGTAGCCGTCCAACGTTAAATCTCCTCACAGTATTATCTCGTTGTTTTGGCGTTTGGGATATCCGCATCCGTACCTTGGCTACAACCAGGTAGTGGTCCGAGTCAATGTTGGCCCCTCGGAAAGTTCGGACATCTAGAATACTGGAGGAGTGCCTTACGTCGATCGCAACATGATCAATTTGGTTGACGGTGTCGAAAGCTCAAGACTTCTTGCCTAAGTCTGCCGCTTACAACAAATCCGCATCCGAATAAACGCTGCTTTTGTTCCCTGTAGCAATCACCATAGTAGATGTCACAGTTTTTCATCTTCCTTTTGCCCGGCCCATCCCACCGCACGTGGCGGTGATATCTGCTTTGTAGCAGTCTGGGCCTCCGCTAGTTGTTCGGCTGCACGCGGTCTGTTCAGGGTTCGAACATTCCATGTGCAGATCCGAACGTCATTGTCCTTATTTCGTTTGTCCGGGTCGTCAACAGTAAATCCATCCTTATCCGAGGCTATTGGTCGCTTCGTAACCGATGCTTTTTTCCGCGGTAGGGTTGTTAGCCCCACGCACAACCCCCAACCTGGAGGACCAGGCCCTTTCTGCGACCCCTTGGACAAAAGGAGCCGGAATACTCCGTTTAAACGTGTATAATTTTGTATCCTTGATATTGAATGGCAATTTATGCTAAACAAAAGAAATCAATCAAAAAAAAAAATTTCGAAAAATGTATCTTTTTTTTTTTTAAAAATGTATCAAAAGTATCTAAATTTGAGCCTTTTAAATGTATCACAAGAAAATATTGCTTTTTTCAAATAAATAAAGTTATGAAAACGAAAGAAACAAACATCACATTTTACATCACCTAACAATCAGTCAATACATTTTGTACAAAAAAAAATAAAAAAAATCTTAAAAACAAACTTGAAAAAATATAAATAAGTATTGCAGAGTAATTTGTACTGACTTTAAATTCATTCGTCTTCTAAATAGATTTTTAGAATTTATATAATTAAGATATCTACATATTATATTCACAGTTTAATTGTTTCGAAAACGTTACTTAGCTGAAGATAATTAATGCAGAGATTATTGACATTTGACAACTGTAGAGAGTAGGGGCTTGGAGGAACTTGTATTGAAAAACGCTCCCACTCTCATAAATTGGGAGAAACTTGCAAATGCAAATGGGCTAGTGCTAGATAGTACAGTATCAGATTGGGTGGGAACATCAGTACAGAATGAGCAATAGTCAGTTTCAAAAATAAGAAAACATATTAATATTACCAGATCTAAAAATTGTATTTTTTTGAAATTTGATTTAAAATATATGAAAAAGGGGGATTATGCTCAATTTTAATGGAAAATTGAAAAATGTATCTAATTGAACCAAAATCAAAAAAAAAAGTATCTAAGTATCAATTTTTTTCACGGAAGCAAAAATGTAGCTAAATTGATACAATTGTATCTTTGTGGCAACGCTGACCGCCATCCCATAAACCGCACCAAACATTCACTCTTTGTGGGTGCATTGGTTTTTCGACAATCGCTCTTGGATTATCATTCGCCCAAATGCGTCAATTCTGCTTATTGACGAATCCACTGAGGTGCAAATGTGCCTCATTTGGACGATTAAATTGACCGAAAAAATCACGAAGTGCACGATTTGCATTTTGATTTGAATGACCATTTTCATAATAAGCCTGAATAACTTTAACGCGTTGCTCGATTGTGTATCTTTCCATGGTTCAAATTGAGTTAGTCTGAAATTGAGAAATGTCAAATGAAATGCAGAAAAAAACTTGACGTTTAGGTGTGGTTCACATTCAACATCGGCCCTTAAAATTTAACCTCCCTTTATATATATTTGAATGTAGTTTCGAGTAATTAGGTAAAGAGTCACCTATCGAATGACTCCAATTTTAAGCTTCTTAATTTTATTATTCACAAGCTTCGAATAAAGTAGTGTGCAATCTTACTGCTAATTTTTGTTTTGTTTCAAGTCGAGCGATTTCAGGGGTGTTAGCACGTAACTTGATACAATCGAGTTCAGTCGATACAATCAAGCTCTGGCAGCACGTAATTTGTCTCAATCGAGGATAATCGATTGAGATAAATTAGGTGCTGCCAGAACTCGATTGTATCGACGGAACTCGATTGTATCAAGTTACGTGCTGACACCCCAGTTTCTTCTATTCAACTTTGTACCTATAATGTAAATATATATGCCCAATTATCTTGGACTAATAATATATCAATTTTTAAAACATATCGCATATGATGAAGAGACTTAAGAAAACGTTTTTCATCAATAATAACTCACATTGTAGCCATTTGCTAGTTTGAAATATTATATTCTGGATTTCTGAGAGTTTAATTTATGGTATTTCCACTGAAGTTTATTTTTTTTAATTCTTTCATCAGACGCTTGAGTTGACCTGTTAAATAAAAATGTTATGTGGCTCTTCTTCTTTTTAATTATATTTTTTTGAATATTAATTACAGATACTAACAGAACTTTAAAATAAATATCTACTGACCAAATCAACAGCGAAATGAACCGAGAAGATTATTAATAACTGCCACATTCTTTTAACACATAAAAAAAGAAAAAAAACAACAACATACAACATCAAAGCCGACATTATTAACCATTTGTGTGGTAAGTTTTGTACAACAAATTTGTTCATTATTAAGAATTTTAAATTGTTAATGGTTAGGTTATTTTTATCTAGGTTTGCAGTGTTTAATTTGCCTTTTTGTACATACATACTCAATTGCTGCCACATTTTTTTTACAAATGCACACAAATGATGACTCTGAATCATTAGTAAAATATAGAAGCATCTTAATATTTTTAGTTGCGAAATTGTTAATGGGCCGTCTGTGTATAACTGCTCCGAAAGGTTATCAATTTAGGTCTAAGGTCCATGTTGCGCCAACTATTAATCTTTTTTATTAGACATTTTTTATTTTATGTAATTCAAAATTTATACCATGCAAGTGAACTTATTCAAATGTTATCCTTAAATTGAGGTAACTATCAGCATATTATGTAAGCAAAAGACGTAAAAATATATTAGGCAACAGCTGGAAGCCTTCCATAACTATCAAAAAAAAAAATACATTATTACAAGTTTTATATACAAATAAAACATGGTACTCCCATCGATGCAAAACCACGCATTTGAAAACGTTTAAATCCCAAATTGTCTTTTTGCATGGTCATGCCATATAATTAAATATATATATAATTGCTTTCTGCGTCCAAGAGATAATTCTAGGACTGTTGGCAACCATTACGTTAAATATTTGATTGAATGTTTAAGCTTCTTTCGTATGCCTTCGAAAGTTCTTCGTTCTTCGTTTGAGTAGGCAGTAATCATTTCACATACCGAACAAGAGGAAGCAGTTTTATAAAGTGCCGGCGTGAAATGCAAATGCACTGTTTTCCTAATGATTATTTCATGTCATGAAAGACAAAGACAAGTTCTTCAACTGCATAAACGTCAGCAATGACACAACTATTGCTGATAGATAATAAAAAGAAGGACACGTATTGGTCGCACATTCATAGTGTCTTACGTTATTTTACCAAAGAACTCATAAACTCAAATATATGCCGAACAACGGGAAGTAAAATTTAATAAGTGTTTAAAAAAAAGTTTAGAAACTGATAAAACAAATTTAATTAGCTTTAATTTTTAAAGCCAAATTTTGCAAGTGCTGTGCATTTCATTACACAGCTAACATTTTATAAAACTGCCTAAAAGCCTTAAAAATATATGGCCTACAACATTTTCAATGTGTCTGTTAAGTTTGTCAACATGTACTAAAGCGATTCGCCTTATAATTGTAAACGTTGAACGCTTCTTCGTTAGTCGTGCCTCGTGCCCAAGGATTGTCACAGCGCCAATACCCACATCCTATAGAGAAAAAAATAAAAGTTAACAGGGAGACATGGACGCATAAAATAAGTTGACGGAAACATGTTCACTTGTTCACTGTTCAATCAATTTCGAATCGAATTATTTTGCAATATCTACCTAAAATGGTTATAAAGGAAGTGCATTTGTAAAACGATAAATTACATACGCTTTGCTATTAAAGCTAATAATGGTCTATTGGCTCTTTCAGAAGTATTTTCTTAAGCTACAAAATTGTTTAGATCGGTTTAGTTACTTCAGAAATTTGCTTGATAACAGCAACTCGTTGATTTATTGACATTTTGCTATTGTAGCATTAGTGAACAAGTATATTTGTGCAGTGTTATTGTGAAAAGATGTGTGGCGATTTCGGCACGTATGTAGATATGATAAGGTACTGTTTTTTTTTTACAATATTCATCGTAATATAAATTGCTTCTTATTTCTCTTTATTTTTATTTGGTTGCGTTGTCTTAAGCTTTTGCAAACAGCAACATTTATTCACACTAATCTGTCTTATTTGGCTCTATTACAGTTTTTAATAATTTTACAGTTTTTAATAATTTTTGTTTCCGTTAATTATTCATCTTGTAAAATCGCTTTGGAATATTGCTTCTTAAAAATTGGGGAAATTGTCCTGTGGCTGTTTTGCAAGCCATGTATCGGCTATTCTGTAAATGAACAGTGGGTTCATCTCTTTAAAAAAAAAGCTCCCAATATTTAGCGGAGAATTTGAAGTATTTTTACTAGCCTTCGCAAAACCATACGATAACGGAAATAAGGCTGAATATTTGTTGCTAAAAATTCTATCACAATATTTTCTATTTTATATGCTCGCAAAACACAGAAGTGTTTTTTTAATGTATCTCAAGTACACTTCTACATACGCATTGTTACTGTACCTATCTATTCAAGAGGATTACATATATATATCAGTATCCATGAAATGCGCCCTATGATGGTCAAACTTTTATTAAAAATGACAAAGTTGGCAAAGTTGTTTAAAAATTCAAAAGTTACGAATGCAAAGCCATGGTCATGCAACTCATAAAACATTGAAAGCGTTTCAATGGAAGAGAACAATAAAGCCGTCATTAGCAACGGGAGGGTAAAGGATAGATGTTGAATATGTTTGCACATTGGTATGGTGTATATTTAATTTACGTTTTGTAATTCCTTTAAATTGTTTCACTTTTGGTCATGTATAGATATACAAGCAGCACTTCAAACTTTATTTCCCCACATCTTAGTTAATTGTTTTTTTATTAGTTTTTGTTTTTATTTTAGTTTTATAGTCCATATAATTGTAAAACAAACTAAACTAAACGTTGATATAAGGTATACTTTGAATGCTCAGTATTACAGTGAGAATTCTATTCAGAAAACTTTCAACTTACCTCTTTCCCTGGCATACTAACGCCTTAGAATTTGTTCGCAGGTGGGGATTCGGCCAGGCAGGTACATACATGCGTAATTATATGAAGCACAAAGTTATGTGACTTACCAATTAAATGTTTCTATTAACATTTGTTATTCAAGATTCTCCGATTTTTATATTCGCTGCTTTTTAATATACCCCTGATCACTTTGATGCTTTTAATGGTCGTCTAGCATTTTCCTCAAATTGTTGTTTCGGTTTGGTTTCCTGTAATTAATGTGTTCATTCTACCCATGCGGAAACGCGCACATACTTTGGTGGGGCGATTTAGCTTAGCCTGTCTCATTGAATTTTCACATAACCTTGCTGCTTACTTTAAAACAAATCCAAATAAAAGGTATCGTAATTGTTTGATCCTGTATCCGCTTTTTGTGCTTCTTATATCTTATAAACGGTTATGCGACTAATAAATATTTTCCTCTGCTGAAGTAAGTGGGGACCAAAAATAATAGCTGGAAGATAAATGTAACACTAATACATCTTACATTACTAAAGAACAATACCAAGCTGTAGGTGTTGCATAACTTAGGACTATTTCGTGCGAACAGTAATGGAAAAATGGAAAAACATAAATAAGATTGTCCGAATATAAAATTAAGGTAATAAGAGAAATACGAGAATTTAAAAAGAGGCAGTGCTGCATGGTTTTTAAGGAGCACATGACATACAGAGAACCTTTGACTAGCGAACTGATTGGTGCTTTCACTCATATATGACTTCGATGTCATATCTACCTGTAGATTTCTCTTACGTGATGTACTATAATTTGTAGCCAACTTCGAAGCTCTCCGATTGCACAGGGTGTCTTAGTCTATAAAATAGCTTGTTGATGCATTGACTCCTTTGTTTGGAAACGAAATAGAATTTTTACCTATAAATTCATTTATGAATTATTGACTGGTTAAAAATTCAATTCTTTTTCGTATCATTCACTTTGCAACCAAAATATTCAATTCCTGTACATATTGTTCACAACTGAACTGAAACATGGACGACATGGAAATTTTTGTATTGTGAATTTTTATATGAAAATCCGAAGCTTAATTAGAGTGTTGTTAAAAATTTGTGTTGAAATTTGTATTTTGGTAAACAGATCTTAATGCAATTTGAAGCATCCTGTATTTGTGGGGACAGGACTACCAGAAATTATAAAACAATCACTGACAGCAGTACAAAGTTATTATATTATTACTTCAAACATAAGCAATCAGCTACAGCAAATTAGCACCGAAAAAGTTTACCCAAAGCACATTCAAAGAGATATTGCATACGAGCGTCAGTGATGGATTTAAATACACACAAATAATGAACGATAGTTTATGTTGCATGAGTGCTTTTCATCCTTACTCAAAGGAGTCACTATATTTTACCTGTCGCACACACATAGATGTGCAACAAGGCTTTTTCTCACACGAAACCATATGAAGCCGCATAAAAAGCATCTCATTAACGTTTCTCTAATAGTAGCGATTGGAAATTGAAAACATAAATAACCGAATCGGAAAGTTTAGATCGATTTTAAAGTTCCTAAAATATTGTTCAAATAAATTTGTTGAAAGAAAAAAAAAACATTAAGAATCATTGAGAAAAATTAAATATTTAAACATTTTTTTTTAAATACAGTTAATACAATTATTTTGAGCAATTCTAACTCGGACTTAATTACTAAATACTAAAAAACATAATTGTGTTAATGGTGCTCTTCTCTATAGTAAAACTATATATATAAAAAACCCAGTTTTTTGTGAAATAAAAAAAATTTACTGCAAAATACACAACATCCCGCGCAAATCATTAAAAATTAAATTCATAGATGCGCAAACTTGGTATTATTTCCTACTACACACATTGTGCTATGAGAAAGTTTCCGAAAGTTCTGCCAACATGAAATTCAATGTAATTTTGTTCTAAAATTAAAAATATTCAATATCAGTGCACCTTCCTCTGCCGTTGTACTATAAAATGTCCTTTTCTCCGTGCATTAAAATTATTTTGCCTGTGAATTTCACACGCAAATCTTCGTGAAGTGGTTTTTGATTTATAAATTAAATATAGTGAAATAAATACAATGTATTAACCTTATTAATGGAATTTTAAAGAACAAAAACCTTTGTAGTACTTAAAGTCCCTACAACAATGTAAGACTAAATAGTGGTTTTAACGAAACGAATGTTTATATTAGTTGTGAAATTCAAAGCCTGCAACATACAATAACTATAATCAACTAACTAACAAAAATGTAGGTCTGCTCTAACTGCTTTAAGTGAATTTAAACCGACAATCGATCAATGTGAATACTAAAATAAAAAATATTTTCCTCAAAGCATTTAGATTCCACTAAATAAATTGTTTTCTTTTTTTTATTTTAAATTGTGGGACGTCTATTGAATAAGTGCTGCCTGCTTAGTGCTTTGTTCAATTTCGGACTACTTGTTCGGGCTCATTGGGCTTTACTAATAATCATTTTTAACCTTCACACTTAACATTTGGTAGGTCACAATATCCAATTTTGTATGGAAAATATCCCCATTGTGAGTTCGAAAAATTTAGCCTGGACATTAAAATTTAATATTAGTATCGCAGATTGTTAATAACAATATTTTTTTCTCGAATCTCGGTTAAGTGTACTTACTTTTGATGGTGCAACAGCCTTCCTCTACTAGGTTTGATGGTCTAAAGTATTAGAGGTGTACATCAAAATGACTATAATTCAAATTGTTTGTTGACAAATTGCTGTCCTTTCAACCATCGCATTTAGAGAGTAATTATATATTAACTAACATTTACCGCACGGAGTCAAGGTAGAGAAAGTCCCTAAATACCTCTAGTTCTGATCTGTGCAAAGTTTCGATGTTGAAATTTATTCCCTGTAGAATGCATATATTTAATTTCGATAGTATTTTCGATAAAAAGGGGGGACTGCTTTCTGATTCTGAATTTTTCATACTTTGCGGTTTTAAACACATTGTCGACAAAGATTTTTTTAGAAAAAAAATAATATTTTAATATTTAGTATTGGCCGCGAAAATCGTCAAACATTCTTGAAAGAATTTTTCATTTGGCCAACTAATCATGCAATTCTAAACATAACATAATGAATTACGTTTCAAGTTTGCTTTCTTTCAAATGAATGTATTATATATACATTTATAGTTGAGGACAGAAAGCAAACGCAGCCAACATGTTAAAGCACCGTAAACATTCAAAATCAAACGAAGACACAAAATCGATTCAAGAAGACCAAGAGAGAGCGCCAGGTCTCTTTGCAAACCTTTATCAGCAGTCTTCAGCGTCCGCTATAGGTTTTACCATACAAACTGAATCGGTTAATGCCAAACGCCCTTACGATAAAATAAATCGAATTTTCTCATGGCACAACACCACTTGCAGCAGCGAGGGAGCTGCAAATTTTACCATATCAAGATTGGCATCATCTCTTATTTCACCAATTAGATCGAATGGTACTCCTAGGGGTGCAGCAAAAACATCTGGTTTCTTTGGCTCCCTAGGTAGTAGCTGGACTTCGTTATACTCTAACCGTAGTAAAGACCGGAAAAAATTTTCAAAACGATTAGAAACATACCCTAGAGCACAGAAGGAGTACAACAAATGGCGGTTATTAGACAATAATCGACACAAAAAACTATCGTCAATAAATAAAAATTTTAGTAGCAAAATGTCATTGACAAATGTCGTTGTTGCTGGATCTATCCATATTGATCAGCAATCGTCAAGATTTGCTGGAAGATCCAGATCCTCCGGCAGCAGAGGAAGACAATTTATGGCCCCTCCACGAAGTCTTAGAGCAACAAGCTGTCATAATTTTAGCCGATATACTATATCAGTTCAAAGAGAGGCGCAGATTTGCGTCAGGGACGACTCTCCGCCGTCTCAACGGTAATTAAATTCAAATTGGTGAACTTAATGCTTGTTTCTAATCCCGAAATAACAACCTGTCACAAAATTGTATCCTATATATTTAATGTATCTTTTTTGTAAGTGACAATTGGATTCCAAAGCATCTGGGTGTTTCAAATAAGATTTGTTTTTTTTTTGTCTTCGGCCTGTAGTTGCATGAATAAAAAGCACAACAGTTTCTTTGATATCACACCCATTGCAATAGTTTCTGGTGGATCCTCCCCCTGGAAAGGTCCAATTACAGCTTGACAAAAGACGTGGCTTCATGTCGCAGCAATATAAACATTCCCATATGGTCTGGTGTTTTTATTAGTTGAAGATAAACTATGTATGTTTATTTTACTGTCATTCATTATGTATGTTGTTACTTCCCACCATGTTTTCACTATTAAATAATGTGTTTTTTTATTAAATAATTTATGTTGTCATACTCATCAGTTAAGGTTTTTTTTTTTTTTTTGATTTTACTTATTTGAATCCATCCGATATAAACTGATACACGATCATATTGAACTATATCCAATTTGTTTATTCTCTCTTCTCTTTACAACTTAATGAAGGCGGGGTTGTTACCCGTGGATTTTCAGAAGGGAATCTGAAAAGACCTTAGAAAAAGGTCTTCAATCTGTACTTTCGGTAAGTTCCTGCTATATTTTTGTTAAGTTCATGTTATAATAATATTTGCTAGTCTGTTGTTAAGTGGCTCGAATGATGTTCGATATCATATGTTTATAGATGAGGTTTGTTATTATATATAGCATTTCTAATTATCATTTTTAAATTTCTCTATCAATCCTCCCTCTAAATTGCAATTAATGCCGATAAGAAATAATTCTTTCTCTTTGATTCACTGATTTGGCTATTTACCTAAGGTAATAAGGAGAACGAATAAAAAGGCCACTGACATTAAAGAAC
The DNA here is from genome assembly GCA_948293265.1 of Cheilosia impressa. Taxonomy (NCBI): domain Eukaryota; kingdom Metazoa; phylum Arthropoda; class Insecta; order Diptera; family Syrphidae; genus Cheilosia; species Cheilosia impressa. The sequence continues at coordinate 8,633,647 of OX411885.1, read as the reverse complement.
TGAAGTATCCCATTGTTTTTTTTATACTGCGGTTTATTGGTTTTGGGTCTGTTTGGAATTATTTTTTTTTTACTATTTGGCGGTCTATTTTGATTGTTTTAATTCAGTTCACAATCAAAATATAAAACGAATAATAATTTTTTTCTTTGTTTAATTTATCAACTAATCTATAAAAACAACAAAAAAAACTCTTGATTGATCATATACGAACCCACGACATGCCGTGCAAACAAAAGTGTCTATCGCAGCAGTGCCAACATAAATATTTAGCTGACGTGTACTAAAAGAATTGCTGACAGGATCGATGGCGAGTAATACGAATTATAAAAACATAAATATGCAACAGATTTGTAAAACTATTGGCAACAAATCGAATCAAGTAAAATGGAAAGCTTGAAACTAATCAATGCCCCGCGGCGTTAATAATTCATAAAAAAAATTTTTAGCAATAAATCTAAAAACTTTGTAAATAAAAAGTTTGCGCAACAGACACCAGGCAAGATAAAAATGCGCTGTAGATAATTTTCGAAAGGACATAGTTGTTAAGGCTAGTGTTACTGCCAACCTATGATGCACTAAGTAAAGTAAGCCATAGCGAAATTAGGTACATAATGCAAATAAGTTCGTAAGGGCGACACTGTTTTTTCATTTGCAAAGCTATATGCATGGTTAATCTATATAAAGACCATTTTATGATTTTCCAATGTGTCTTTTTTATTTTATTATAAATATCAGATGGTTGTCTGCGCATATATTTATCACACAAGTAATGTTGTTGTTTTCTTTTAATTTACATAGGCCGCTTTTTCGGTTGCAGTTCCGCTCAAACTAAAGAAAAATCTAAATTGTCACCAGTCAGCAACTAGACAAGATCTACTAACTGGTTCAGGAGATCAATACAAATACCGATCAGCTTCAGAACAGAGGTCGAAGCCGAGATCATCAAATGCTCAGAGATTTGATGGTGGAGCCGCATCAACATCAAGCGTAAGAAATTAGTAATTATTTATTTTTACAAACTGAAGGGCTATATTCTCAGTTTGCCTTTCTATGGCAACCTTCGTTGGAATGACAATAGGTTTTCATAGTTTACAACAATAGTATGAGTTCCAACTGTCTTTGTAAACCATGGAAATCAATGATCAACATAGATCATGTGGGTAAAATAAAAACCGCCGCAAACTATTTCGCGTTCTCTCAAACGGCGCAAACAAATAATTTACCCTGTCTGGTCTACCTATATTGTACCTAATAGGCCATTAATTTGGCCGTCTGAAACGTAGAACTTGTTTTATAAACTCACAAATATGAAATGCCTTATCTATCTATTTTGCCTTCTTGTCACAACTTAGACACACCACAGTAACAGTAACTCAGTTATTTATAGACTTTGAAAATTAAATCAGTTTCAACGCGAACAGATTTCCAAAGATGGGCTCCATATAGTGATGCCAAGAAATTCATTGGAATACGATTTTTTAAACCACATGTAAAGTTTTTTATTTACCAAAATTTTAGGTCCTTCTTGTCACTGCAAGGTGCAGTTTAAATTGATTTTTTTCTAAATTTATTTGCAATTCATATTAAGTTTCCCATTGTATTGATTTTTGGATTTTCCCAGAAAATCATTTTCTTTGGATCAATTATTTTAAATGCGCGTCTAGTAAAATTGTGCAATGCATGTATTTCTGCCTCAAATACGCATCAGGTATTTATGGCATTGTTTGCCAAGATGTGAAATCATCTCTGTCACTGCTGGGTGCATATATAACAATTATCGGCTTAAGTGCATACATATATGTGTGTAATTCCACTTCGAAATGCAGCTCTTGGACTCATGTATCTATACCAACTTATCACAAATCGACCCAGTCACCTATAGATAGCTTATGATTTATGTCATTATTTGCAAAAATGTTAAAGCATTTCTGTCCCTGCAGGGTGCATATTTAACTAATATTGGTATACTTATGTGAAATTCCACTTTGAAATGCAGCTGTTGACTATTGTATTCAATTAAGCCTATGTTCATTGTCAAGAAAGTTTGCTTTACAATTCGATGTAGGATTCGGTGTTTGATTTCTTAGAATTTGCTGGATACATTGATAGAAAAAAGTTAGGTGCGTTGCGTGTGGTCGCATGCAGTAACGTTGTTCCATTTTCTTTTAATCCTTTTAAGGCTACAATTTCACCGCTTAAACTAAGGGAAAACAGCACATGTAAACAGACAGAAAGTCGCCGAGAAAGAATAACATCTGAAAAGTGTTGCCCATATAGATCCACATCTTTGCCAAGGACAACTGCTGCTGGACCATCACGTGCACAGATAAGCAGTGCAGCTGACCAAAGCCCAATATCAAGTGGACCGGTAAGCTTTTTAATTTTTTTATTTTGTAAAAATAATTTTTGGCGCCACTGTAGATAGTATACCGAAACGATTTCATACATAAAACTAGAGTTCGCCCAGTGGTAAAAATTCGACTATTATAGAAACCTCGCACATAAAACAAATTACACACTTCATTATATCTCTGCACAATCTTCCGACAAAAAAAAATCAAGCGAACATGTTGTGCATAAGGTAGTAAAACATATCAGAAAAGATATCTTAAACACACACGCGTTATTTTATAATTCCACCGATAGGAAATCACATTAGCCCCCACATTTCCCCCTCATCCCAAAAACTAAGTTGTAGCACTACCCACAGGTCTCTTAAAAATTGGAAAAGCTCGACAGTGAAAGAGTTGCAAGTTAACCATGTCCTTCACTGTGTAAGTGAATGGATGTAGTAAAGGTGCAGGGTTACTCAATATTCACGAGGCTGCGAATGAAGATTTTGACAAAGAAAAATATTTGGATTTACAGACAGTAAGTAAAACAAAACCAAACGGTAGTGTTTAATCCGAAGACATTGTCAGGCATTCATCACCCACGAAGTCCGATGTGTTTTGGAAGGGACTCACAAAAATTACAAAATACTTTGCGCAGCGTGGAGTATATTTTTTGTACTCTCATTTGTTTACAGATATTTCTGCTTAAATTTCTTTCTACGCCGTTTACTAATCTGGTATTGGCAACGCTGCATTGTAGCCGAATTCATTGAAATCGAAAGTAAAACCACTGATTCAGGGATAACAAACTTTTATCTTGTAAAAGAGTTTTCGAAATGTTTTTCTCTCAAAAGACTTTAAGAGTATTTGAGTTCACACTAACATTTTATGGATTGTCTGTGTGAACATTTGTGTTCATTTATGTATAGGAATATGATGTCCGAGAAACTGCCGGGAGTTGGTGCTGTCACAGTTGGAAGTTACTTATAGTTTATCAGTCAGAATTTAGCAATAAAATGTTACTCCCGTCCAGCGATGTCAATTGTAATAATAACACCAATTGCAAAAAAAAAAAAAAGTTTAACGAAGTATTTCGTTACATTGAATTTCATCCAATTGCAACCCGTTATCTCCCACAGGCGAAATCAACAGGCGCTGTTCGTAAACAAGTAACTTCATTAAAAACTGCAAAGCCAAAACAATACATAAGTATTTATGGCTCAATCAAGAGCATAGAGCTGCCGGCGGATCCACAACGCGAATTTTATGAATTACTGAGGGCAAAAAATAAATACGAACTTGAGGTCAGGTTTCAGAAAGCCGAAAGAAAGGCGGCAAAAGCCAAAAAGGGTAAACGTCTATCTCGCCGAGAAGCATACAAGATCGAACTGGGGGGACATCAAACAATGGAACCCTTAACGGCCCGCTCTACCGTAGGTTCTGAAAGTATTTCAAGTGTAACTGAGAAACCGATTGGGTAATCTAACAATTATTTATTCTCCAGCAATTCATGAACACGCGCGTAGATCTGCATCTTAAGTGCAATCGCGGTTCTCATTCTAGCGATACAAGCTCTGCGTATAGCGGTAGTGACACAATGACTTCTTTACACAGTTCTGCTCTAGATGGCGATGAGGTTGATTTAAGTGGTCTAGTGGAATCGATTGTTGACTCTGATGAGGATGATTTAGTTGAATCTATGGAGGTAAGTTTAATTAAAAAAATAACTTAATTTATTATGTAAGAAATATTTGTATATACACTTTTTATTGCTCTTACGTCAAACTAAATTGCTCTTTTGCACTTTGTTCGCGGTGTGGACTCTTATTCAATCATACTCGTGTATATTTTGCATATGTATTGTTATGAAGAGTTATTTTATTTCACTTTCAATATGAAGAGGTATTCGATTTTCGATTAAGATAAATAGAGCAAAATGCGTTCTTGAAGAACTTGATTGCTTTCGAAAATGGCTATTGACCAGATTTGAACACAACGTGAATGGATTTTAAAATCTCATTGGTGTAATTTGCATTCCCAAAATGATTAGCAAGAGAAACAAAAACCACATAAGGACCTTTTCGACTTTTTTTAGTACTGCTCTGTTGGTGATACATCGTTCGTAATTTTTTCATTTGTTTTTTTATTTTTTATCTTTTTATTTTATTTTGCTCATCAATCAAACATGAACAAATCCATCTTTCCTTTAATCCTTACCGTAAAACATTGGAAACTCCTTAAATATATAATATAGAGTCTCAATGTGCGCGATGCTGTCCGTGAATGCCTTGAGAAGGATCCGTCTGAACGCACCGAAGAAGACATCGAGACTCTCCTTGAATTTACACAGGGACTTAAGGCTTTCACTAATATTACACTGGCGGTGCGTCGTGCCTTATGCTCGGTCATGGTATTTGCCGTCGTAGATAAAGCTGGAACAATCGTGATGAGCGACGGCGAAGAGTTGGACTCATGGAGTGTTTTGATTAATGGACATGTGGAGATTGACCATGGCAACGGGGAGAAGGAGGAACTTCAAATGGGCGATAGCTTCGGTATACTGCCGACGATGGACAAGCTCTATCATCGTGGGGTGATGAAAACCAAATGTAATGACTGCCAGTTTGTTTGCATTACTCAAACTGACTACTATCGAATACAGCATCAGGGAGAAGAGAACACTAAACGGCACGAAGAAGATGGAAAGGTGGTGATGGTAACGGAGTTGCGACAAATTGGCCCTGACACAAATGTAGGAAGTGCAATGAAAAGAGGCCACGTCGTGATACGTGGCACAATCGAAAGGCTACTGCTGCAATTGGTAGAAGAGAATTCAATGACAGATCCAACTTATGTTGAGGACTTTTTATTAACTCATCGCACCTTTATAAGGAATCCACAGGAGGTTGCTGGCAAGCTGCTTTCCTGGTTTGAAAATGAGGAAGCGGGAACAACAGCTTCGCCGCAAGATATTCGGGATCGTGTCACTAGGGTCGTGTTACTTTGGGTGAATAATCATTTTACAGACTTTGAAACGGACACCGAGATGATGGAGTTCTTGGAGACTTTCGAAAGTGGTCTAGAGAGAAAGAACCTGCTGAGTCAACTTAGATTGCTACATATTGCGTGTGCAGCGAAAGCGAGAACTCGGACCGTGACTCTGGCTCGTTCGTCCAGGGACGAAAACCTCAATTTCAGTTTTGTTGGTGGCTATGATCGTGGTGGCTATGGTATTTTTATATCAAAAGTGGAAAAGAACTCCAAACCCGATGATGTCGGGCTCAAGCGTGGCGATCAGATACTCGAGGTGAATGGACAAAGTTTTGAGCATGTTACCAATGCGCGAGCCATGGAAATAATTATGGGGTCAACGCATCTCAGTATAACGGTAAAAAGCAATCTTTTATCATTCAAAGAAATGATTCAGTCTGCTGAGAGTAACTCTCCGCGACCTCGTACCAATCCCCGCCGAATATGTGCCAACGATATTGCGAAGTTACATGGTAATGCCGATGCCCGGCCGACGATAATACGCCTTTCGTCTGCGGATATGTTAAGCCACGATCAAGTGGATTGTTGTCCTTCACCTTATCGAGATCGAGAATCAAGTGCGAGTGGCCTAGTGGGCGGACTATCGACAGCAAGTCACTTTGTAGCTGGTCTTCTTGGCACCTCAGGAAGTAGCAAAAAGGATAGTTCGCAATTATCAGTTGCTTCGTCAAACAATTCAACATCATCGTCATCCTCGTCAATGAGCGCCAGTACTGGCCATCAGAAGAGTGGATTTATGACCCTGGGCCCAAAACGACGTCTTCAGAAAGCCCTTATCAAAATGAATCTCCTGCCAAAGAATACAGCGAATTCGACGTCATTGGATGCTGGAGACACCATTCTAATCCCTACTGATGGAGGTGGTGGGCACAACGCAGACGATGGACGAACTACAAACTCTAACACAAACAACGCCACTTCAAACAGTGCATGTAATTACAGCACCGGCGGCGGCAATCTTGCAGGAATGTATCACTCCCGCAGCAATCCGGACTTAACATCAACGATATACTACGAGGACACTCGCCAAATGGACTATCCAGAGCATGTGCTGAAAGTGTATAAGTCTGATCAAACCTGCAAGTATCTTTTGATCAATAAAGAAACAACAGCCCACGAGGTTGTAATGTTGGCGCTACAAGAGTTTGGTATTCACGAAACAAGTTCAAATTTCTCGCTGTGCGAAGTTTCCGTGGGCGAAGGCGGAATGATCAAACAGAGACGTCTTCCGGAGCAATTGCAAAATTTAGCAGAACGAATCGGACTAGCCTCGAGGTATTATCTCAAAACTAATGGAATCACTGAAACGCTAGTCCCCGACGACTTGGCGCTGGACTTGGTCCGTGAGTCCACAGTTCATTTTCTTCAATTGAATGCAAACGAGGTGGCAATCCAACTGACCTTCCAAGACTTTGCCATTTTCCGCCAAATCGAAAGTACCGAGTACGTGGATGACCTATTCGAGTTAAAGTCAAAATATGGAGTGCCAATGCTAAAGCAGTTTGCCGAACTTGTTAATCGTGAGATGTTCTGGGTTGTCACCGAAGTCTGTAGTGAGCACAATATCGTGCGACGCATGAAAATTGTAAAGCAGTTCATTAAAATTGCACGTCACTGTAAGGAGTGCCGGAATTTCAACTCGATGTTTGCCATCGTTTCGGGTCTGGGACACGCGGCGGTCACGAGGCTTCGCCAAACGTGGGAGAAACTGCCCTCCAAATACCAAAAGCTGTTCGCCGACCTCCAAGACCTTATGGATCCTTCAAGAAATATGTCTAAATATAGACAGCTAGTCTCTGCGGAATTCCTGGCACAGCATCCCATTATTCCGTTTTACCCAGTGGTCAAAAAGGACCTGACATTCATCCACCTCGGCAACGATACAAGGGTCGAGAATTTGATAAACTTCGAAAAACTGCGAATGATTGCGAAGGAGGTTCGCATTTTGACCCATATGTGCAGCTCTACCTACGATCTGCTTACGATGTTAGAATTCAAAGGTCAGCCACCTAGCTTTGCAATGGTAGCCCTTAATCAAATGTCAGTTTCGAGTGGACCACATCACATTCATGGAAGTGCTGGACAGGCTACTGTAAAACGCCGCAAAAAATCAACTGCCGCCCCCAATCCAAAGAAAATGTTTGAGGAAGCGCAGATGGTACGACGCGTCAAGGCGTACTTGAATAATATGAAGGTGATAACGGATGAGGAAGTCCTTCACGGACTCTCACTCGAATGTGAACCAAGTGCCACGAGCAGCGGCTTTGGTGGCGGCGGAGGCGGTAGTACTGGCGGAGGAGGTGGTGGCAGCATTAGCGGAGGCTCGGCTCCAAATTCGGTTACAATACGTAAACGCCATCCCTCACCTACGTTATCAACAACAAGCAGTACAAGTTCTACAAGTGAGGGTAGAAAAGGAGGTCTCGGTCCCAAATTTGGCACCGCATCACCACAAGCAGTAAAAAAAATCCTCTCACTATCCGAACCAACTAAGACACGGCCCTACCAGCCGAGACATCCGGGAATCATGTTGCCATTAGTCGGACACCCACATACATTTCATTACGCATTACAATCATCCATAAGTCCGTCCCCTTCGCCGGGAGCTCATCGACGTATGGGATCAGGCACAGGTGGTGAGTACTCCAACGCTTAAATGCAAATAGGAAATGAACGTTTCAAAGTCTTGCGTCCTGCATTAAAGGACCTGACATTTTTATACAAATTCAATTTTTTTTGTTCGTATGTATAAAGCTCCTGCAAGCGGAAGTCGTGCCGTACACGAGCGTTCTCATTCAGATACTCCAACTCCTCTACCATCGGTGGATTTGTCTGTGGAGAGCAGTAGTGTAACGTCCTTTAGCAATTTACCCCTACGGAAAACGATGACATCAGGTAAGTGATGCAGTAAAAACATGTTGCTTTCTTTGTTATTATTATTTTATAATATAAATCTAATTATCTAATTGAATGTTTGAGTCTCTGCCTCACTATCTTGAATTTCTGTACACTAACTAACTTATTGGCCAATGTATCAAAACCTACTTCCCCATAGCAAAAAAAAAAAATACTTTTCAAAAATACTCGTATAGTGCGGGGGTTGAGAAAAACTCAATCGCCAACCCTGAAAGAAAATCATGCCTTCCTCTCCTGTTCTCCTTTGTGTGTAGTTATACATGGTACATTTGTTACTTGTAGATTTTGTTCCTGCATTTGCATTTATAATATATATTTACATATGTGTACATTTATTTATATACTACTGAATATGGTTGTAACAATATTGTGGAGCATTTTAATGTGGCTGTTGTTTTAATAATCTTATAGGAAGCTATAAAGGTTTGGTGTTGTAGAAAGAATCGCACTTGTTAATTGTAACAGGCTAAACAATTTTTGAATGCATTTTTTTTTTGCCAAACTCTGACGCACAAAAAAATTTTCTTTTTTGTTACATAATTTTGAGGCTGCCATTGGAACGACTCGAATCGGGTTTAGTAAACTAGGATAGAGTAATTAATCGTACTGCATTGCAAGCTTCGAAAAACAGGCTTTGCCTGAATATTTGCGTTGCCTTGTCAGTGATAGCAGAAATAAGTGTTTTCCACGACCGTTCAACTTGTTTCTTTTGCAATGAGGTGCAGACTTATTGTCGGTAAAAAAAGCGCATTTAGATATGGCTACGCCAATTTTTTTTTTAACAACAACCATAAAAAAATTGTACATTTGTAAATATATAACCTTAATCACGTTGCTACACGAAACTTGCTCGACTTGGAGTGTAGAATACCAGCAACACGATGAGGGCCCTTCTAAATTACATTTATTATAAATTAAACAGTACACAGATCGTGTTAGTTTTTTTTCTCTATGATTTTTCTCAATCAACTCTTTTAACAAATAATTCCTTTAAACGTAATTCTGGCCCTTAGAATCCTTACTTAGCTTAATAACTTTCGTTTTCTTTCCCAATTAATACATTTTTGACAATAAAACGTACATATATACGAAATGTGATTAAAATAAAAAAAAAATCAACAAAATAACAATTAGGTTCGGTAACATCAAGCGATAGCGGTCATGGGTCATATGTTCAGCCAGAAGTTCATTTAAATTATACCGATAGCAGCACAAGTGGTGGTCTTTATCACTTGAATGTACAATTGTCAGCGAATGCGTCCACATCTCCAAAATTACAACAACGTCGCCACTCGGCGATACATGGTAAGTTTCAATGGCTTGCGCTGCATCTGTAGTCTTTGATTTATAATAATCTTCCTTAAGCTTTGATGACTGTCAAGTTTCTGTGAAAAATGTTTAACGTCGATTTGTATTTGTTTTTTCTCTTTTTTTTTATTTTGTATACTATTTGTGCACATCATCACTCTGCGTTTTTGTAAATATATCTGTTGTCTATAAATGTGGCATAATCAATTGTACAAAAAAAAAAATGTTTATTCAATATGTAAACACGACACATTATCAAACACATTTACACCATCCCATATTTCCACACACAACCGACTGTTACGCGATTTGACAATGTGAACAGCTCCTGGATTTTATTACAACGCAATGACATTGCCATCGTCGCCTACCATAGTAAGCTCAGTGAATCCAATGGACCACCATTCAGCGATTGTTGGGCGAAAAACATCGCCGACACCTCCTCCACCTTTGCCGCATCCCAAGTCTTCCCTCGACGAACGAATGATGGGATTGAGTCTACAGCAACAGTATCATCATAGTCAGCCCCCTCCACTTCCGCCACCATCGCTCCATAATCAGCAAATGAAAAATAATAACGCAGCAACTAGTGGCATGTGCGTGGACAGTAGTTTAAGCTTTGGGCCAGCTGTTGTTCGAAATGTACAGTATCATCCTTTACCACCTACCCCACCATTGGCGGCCCACACCACCCAACACCAACAGCAGCAAGTCATGCAACAGCATTTACAACAACACAATAGTCAATATCACACGTCGCGAAATGTCGGTACGTATAATGGTGCAAAAAACAGAAAACACGTAAAAATAAAACAAAAACCAATCGCTTAGTCCTTTCGCTGTTTCGTGAGAAATACGAAGGGCTCCCATCTCTGCAGGGGACACACAAAACACTTTCGACACAGGCACACTTACTAAATTTCAATAACCCAATCTACGCACTCTAACATCGCTCAATCCTTTGCTTTACTAGTCAATCACATTTTTCTATTCTTACACTTAATTATACAACAGCAAATCCTCCATCCAATTTGTTTGCATGAAACCAAAATATATACAGTACAAACATGCGTGTATTGTGTGTTAGTAAATGTGCTTTTTATAGCTTATAATATCGTTTAATTTAAAACTAACGTGTGCTTTTTCGCTTTTTCACATTATGTATTTGGTTTTTATTCTTATTTTGTTTTATATTGTTTTTCTTTTGTTTTTGATTCGCATCATCTACATCTACCCACCTGCGTCTCCATAAAATTAGGACACGGTGTACATATGAACTCTTTAGTACCACCATCAAAAGGTCCTCGCTATCCACCGTCGTATACGGTAGCTGCACACATGGCCCGATTACATCGCCTTGGGAGAGCGCACAGTTTAGAAAGAGTTGCCAATTCAATTCAAGGCGGAGGAAGCAATAGTGGCAGCGGCAGCGCCGGAAGTTATTATCAACATGAGCTAGGTGATGAGGACGGTAAGGGCATTAGTTGTAATTAACTTTTATTATATATTTTTTTTTTGTCTTGCTTTTTGCTACGTTGTTGCTATTATACGTTTTGCGTGATTTGCTTGTGTGTAGATATTTCCGAGCGAGCATGCCTTTGTAAAATTTAATATTACTTTCGTTTGGTCACTGGAAAAGCAGCGTATGGTATTTTTCGGAGTATTTTTGTGGTTTTCTAATTTTCAGTACATTTTAGAAGACACGTTACGGCTACGAGTGAAGTATGCTATGTACCAAATAATCAATCCCGAACTCAAATTCACCCTTCCGCTTCAACCCTTTTATCATATATTGTGACACCACATTTTGTTCAATAACATTCACGTTAGAAATTTAGTTCCATTATATACCTTGGCAATGTATAAAGTATGATGATTAAAGAGTTTTTGCGTCAAGTTTTTGGATCCCTTCCATTCTCTTTAACAAAAATTTTCACACTACGCCCCCCATTTAATTAGTTCAATACTAGTAAAACAACTCCTAATCATCCGCATGATAAATACATAATACAATCAATTTAAAACTGAGCGTATTGTTTTCTTGTCCCTGATCCTGGCCAATACAGCCCAAATAACTTTCGCGTTCGTGTTCCACAATAGACATTTAGTTTTCTTTTCTTCTAAACTTTGTTAAAATTAATAAATTTAAATTAAAAGCAAATTTCTCTATAATTAAAAAATACATGCAATTTTCTTTACTGCAACTTACAGAAGACGGCGAAACTCAAGTTTCGGCCGTCTAACTCATTGCTTGTTACATGAAGGATGGAAATAGTAAATTTTGATGGATATGAAAAAAAAAATTATCGTACAGCTAAGTGTTGTTATTTCTTTTCGCAACAGAATGGAAAAAGCTGTATTCCCAAAATACATGCGTACTTTTTAATCAAATTTGAATGACGGGAGTGCGACTATTATAATACTATATACATTTCGTTTCGAGCGAGCAAAAAAAAAAAGACAAATTGGTGTTAATGTAACTTTGAATTTGATTAGATATTTAGAAAGAAAAACAAATATTTAGTTAGCTTATATGTAGCGTTTTTTAGTTAATTTAACCAAAGATATAATCTCTTTGTTTGTCATAATTTTCCGTCCCTTGCTTGAAAAAAAAACACGGGTTGCAATGTTATGGTTTCTGTGAAAGCAACTATTGTTGGCATATCTCATTTCCCGTGTTGGAAAATGTATTTTTTTAATTGTAACTCCTGTTTTAGACTCTCTTGGCTGCAAATATTTCGTTCATTTTCATTTTTTTTAACATTATTTAATTTATTTGCGTTTACGCATTTTTGCATTAAAAAATAAATAATAATAATATCACCCACAATTTGAAATTTCAGTAGATATATATGTTTATTATTAAAGGAAAAGGCAGTTTCCTTAGTTCGAAACCTTGTGCACAATCTAGGTTTTTGTGTACATAAAATAAATATTTTGCTCGAAATAAAAGTGATCTAATTATATCATTATATTTAAATACATATATGAATACATATTAAAGTTTAGTAGTTTACTGTTGTAGTAGGTAGATATATTTATGTAAAATTAATGCATCAATGACAAATATAAAAGACATAAAAACGGTTGAGACTCAAATGAAGGAGAAGTAGATTAAGGTACCAGATTTTAAAAAAAGGTTTTCACTTAGGAAAAACATGAATATTTGTAGGAAACGTAAAGTGGTTATAGAGAATGAAATGAGTTTTGTAAAAAAAAAAACAGAAAAATAAGCCTTAGAATGCCATGGAACAAATATTAAAGTACTTCATTTTACTTGTAGTGTATCCCGACATGCATAGTTGTTAAATCTGCATTGATTTCTTTCTTAATATATTTGGTGTGTTGAAGGTTTTTGTTTTTTATTTTTTTTTGTAAGACGACTGAACTTCCCTAACTCGAATTTCTGTAATGTCTGTTGTTTCCCAGTCAACATGTTCACAATAAATTTGTGAACGAAACTGTCGCTCAAACTAATATTTGAATTTTATTTTGATATTAAACAATCGCCTGAAGAGGATTTTTTTCTTTTGTATGGGCGTAACAAGACGTGAAACTCTAAACTACTTACTTATTTACAAAAATGTTCTTTATAGTTTAACTAAAGCAATAATAACGCAATTTGATTTGCTTTTTATTTTTCGTTACATTTTCCATTTTTTGTAACGCGTTAAAATTTCGTATTTCTACTCCTAAAGTTTTGTGTAGTTTCACTTATTTTTTGTCTCAAAATTCGACTTCGGGACGTGTATTTTCGTTTTGTTGAGATTGTCGAACAGTGGATGAAAACTTATTGTTTACCTTAAAACTTGCCGAAATGCTACATAATTTTGTTGTTTGAGGTGCCCAATACTAACAATTATTTTTATTGTCCAGTTTTACGAATTGGCAATTGAAAAATTTCCCATATCTAATGCGACCTATTTAAGATGAATATTCATTATCTGTAAATCCGACTAGTGTAAAGAAAAACGATTTTTTTAAAGTCTACAAAAATACTACCCAGTGACAGTGCTGTTCTCTTACAATTGGCTTCTCGACTAGCGTACAAATAATAAACATCAGTCAAGCTATAACTTTGAAAAATCATAATCCTAAGTTTTTATACTGTCTCATAATAAAATTGTCAGAACTGAGATGTTGAAAAATTATCGACAATGCTTGATAATTTGCTTATGATACGAAAATTTTTGGATATTTCTAACCGAAATACAGTCCTATATTTTTTACCTAAGAGCCCCTAGATACAAATCGTTCTATAGTTTTATTCTTACGGGCTAAATCCTCCGACAATTTTATTTGGTCTCATTTCAAATAGGAAAATTATTGAAAAATAAAAATAATTAGAATTTTTCGAACTACTGGCTGGAAAAACTGATCAGGCGATAAAAATTGTTGGCACATATACCTACTTTCCATAAAATCTAAAGAAAAAATAATAATATCCATAAAATCATAATGTGATAACACAATCCTCCAGTAGCAAGTGATTTTACGCCTGATCACTCTTTCCGGCCAAGGGATGTTAGTCGTTAATTTTAAAATTATCTGAAAAAAATAATGAACGAATTATAACAATTCCAAGAAAATCTCGTTTTCCTTTTGGACAACTATGTAAAACAGTACATCCGCCAACAAACTTTGTTTGATGTAAGTTTCCCCAGGCCCAGTTTTAATTTTACAGCATTCAGGCAAACAACGTAAGATGGCTCAGTTTTCTCTCAAGGAAATTTTATTGGCGTAAACAGCTTCTCCACAGTTCGAAATACTTTGTTACTTGTTGTTTAATGCTAAGACTGTGCTTGCAAGTTCTACTTCGTTAAGATATAACATGCATATACCTACTTCCAAACGGAGTATTAGATGCAAAGGATTTCATCATGAATAGAAACCGATAACTTAATCAAACTCAATAAATTTGCCTTTGTATAGAACACACAAATATTAAGAAAATTTCAGAAAACCTCATTGTACCATTTTATACCTGATGTAATAAGAAAAAAAAAGTAAACAATCTTTTATTTCACTATAATCCATTTCTATTGGCTATGTGTATATTTTTGATACCGAGATTATAAAAGATTATGATATATGGTAGGTATATTAAAAATAAATATAACGGTGATAGATGAAACAATAGCAAAAGCTGATCAAAGTAGTGAGTAGTAATTTTTGAAGTTTGTTTTATTCGGTAGGAAGATATTTTTAAACTTTGCTTAGAATGTGACTGAAAAGAGGAAAAGTTGATTTTAGGAACATTACAAGAACAACATTGAGTGCATTAATTAAATATTACAAATCAAAATAAAGATATTTGTGAAACCTGTTTCCCACAAATAAAAGAGCAAAAAAAAAACAGTAAAAGTACAAACAAGAAAATAAATAACATTAAAAACTATTTGTATGTAGGTACTCACACGTTAATACAGATTTATTCATTATACAGATAAAACAACATACAAGTAAACAAAGGGCACTTATTTTCTATCCCAATCCTATTAACATCACTGTTTTCTTACCGCCTAGTTTATCATTTATTTTTATACAATATCCTGTTAACGCAATTCCTTTTTTAATGTACAATTTTCTGCAAAATTAATTTGTATATTTTAGTTTTAAGCCCACCAAAGAATATATTATAATTTTCTAGCATAATCTACAGCATATTAAATAATAATGTATCCCTATCAGTAAAATAATATATTTAGCAAATCATTGCTTATTCTCGAGGCAGCTACCTTGCCATTTAATTTTCTATTTTCTTTTTGCTATTCTTTGCACAAATATATATATACCTATATAGAAATGTATACATGTATATAAAACTAACTTGAAATATTTTAAAGCATAGGACCATGTTTCATTAATGAAACACAGTTTATTCAAAACTTTACAATGAAATCAAAAATATATTTGTAATAACTTTCAAATAAAAGCACACCTTAAGTTTAATATTTTATCGATGTAAAAAAGGACTTGTTGTTTTATTTCATTACCACGCAGCGGAGGCGTTGTTCCTGCATTCAACCACTGCATACGGTAACTTTTGTGTTTTCGCTAGACAATGGATACACCTACTTGCTTCATGGATTTTATGTGCATGGAGAAAAGTCTTTCCCCCGTGAGATACGATTCTTTTTATTTTATTGTGTTTGTTGTATGAAGTTGGGATTGGACGGATTAATGCGCAATGCCTGGATATACAAGCCTTAGCGATTTGGATACATCCCACAATCCGAATAGGATGCATTGAGCATGAGTGGAATTTCGTGGAACTGCCCCTGAAAATTATATGCCAATTGCTTTCCTGCGAAATAAAATTTAATAGGTACATACACGTTGAATAAATGAGGAAAACGAAATGTCATTTGCAACAGGTAAGGTGGTGCTTTTGCACTTGGAGCTTTTAGTGAATTTAAGATTGTCCATATAAATAATATAGAGTGGGTTAGCAATAAATACATTAACAGCTGACCGCATTAAGTTAATCTAGGGACGAACATAGGTACATTTTTGCATAGCAGTTACATGTAAATTGTGGCTGAATTGGTGTTTCTCTTCTTTTTGTTTTACCTACGCCGCCCAACCTAAAAAAAAATAATATCCTGCACAATACGACTTGCACAATAAATTCGCCGCACAGCGACTTTTTTTTTGTGCGCCAACCTAAGAAATCACTCCTTCGGGAGGAAAATTATTCTTGAAATACCAGGCGCCCAGAAAATGTAACATGCATCCAAGTAAAATGGTAAATGTATTCGCTTAGTTTGAACACGCATCGAGATGGACCGCCTACGAGTATGCAAGGAAAAAGTGCGAAAACGAAACCCAGAATTGTGCAATGGCAGTTTGAAATTCGAGGTGAATATCCACTGCGAGTTCATTGGAAATTAGCGCATCTCGAGGTACACCTTAGTTTAAACTCGCGGCAAGATATGCCTCCTACGAGTATGCAATGAAAAAGTGTGAACGCGAAACCCAAAGGTGTATGCCATGACAGTTTGAAATTCGAGGTGAATATCCACTGCGAGTTCATTGGAAATTAAGCATAGGTATACATACACCTTTAATTTTTTTCTGTGCGCCTGGTGTTTTACGAATAATTTTCCATCGCGTTAGGCAATGTAATGAACGTACACTCAATTCTCTTTTTACAGGATTTTTTTTTACACTAAATTCATTTAACACGAATCGAGGAAAAAATTGTATTCTCTTTTTACACGATTTGATTTGAAATAACACGAAATTAACAGTAAAAAACTGAAATTTTGGTTTTCAAAATTTCAATTTGTAGGGGATTTCCATAATACACACATACATATTATTATCATCCCATACAGTATCTTTTTTTAAACGAATTATTTTTACACGAATTATTTGGGAACGTATCTATCGTGTAAAAACAGAATTAAGTGTATATGGTACCTAGGCATGGATTGGGTGGACCAAATAAATGGTAAAGCGTGTCTTTGGCTCTATACTCTGTTCATTTTATATTTTCAGTACAGGCCTTATGGATAGCCTATTTTTTCTACCAAAGGTGCCTGCAGATACTCTCACGGCACTCAATCACAATAATTGCCACTGAAACAAAAACCAAGCCAAGCTCACTATGGCAACCATGTGAGAGCTTTAAAATGGAGACAGCTTATTAAAATCCATAACAGTAAGGGTGAAAGGCAAATAGCCTATCTTCCCTGTACTGAAAATATAAAATGAACGGAGTATACCAATTTTAATAATTAGGAAAAAAAAAATAATAAATAGCATGTGCACGCAGATGCAGGCCCAGCTTTTCACAGCCGTTCGTGAATATAAATATATACTTTTTTTTTTACTCTTTGAGGACGAGTGGAACCTTATGGACTCGCATCACCGCACGCACACCCTAAGAATATAGTATCATTTGCGGACAACATGCAGCTGTAATAGCAGATATTACTTATTACAGACAGAGCTTCTAGACAAAAAATAACACACCGCTGCATTGGAGGATTACTTCATTAAACAAAATTATAGGGCGTTAAGGTATGTAAGTCACTTTAAGCATTGTTAAAAGTAGCGAGGTAAAGTCGTCAGCTGCTGTCGAAATACCGGGTCTGACGACGCTTGTTAAATGTCTGTTAACCTGGTTCACACGGAACGGTAAGTACATAGCGCCTGTCCGTATTTATTGTTGTCGGCGCTGGTGATAACTGCAGAGAGAGTGATGAATGTACAACTGTTTCCAATTTCTCGTTGACGATGAGTATGTCCTAAAAGGACAGTTGAGAAATGGGATTGAAGAACATTTTTACAAGGCTTTATTTACTAACACGCTTGTCACATGTATATAGCATACCAATCTGGAAGTAGGATACTCTTCGCTCTTCTGAAAGCACCTGTTAGTTTTTAACTTTCTAGTGAGTTAAAACTTAAAAGGCACCATAGCTTCTCTCATTTCGATTTTAGATCTGGAAAATCGCTTCAAATGCGGCGAACCTTATGAGCAAGGATCTGTTTTAGGTCCTATTCTGTTTTTAATTTTTGTAAATTCGCTTTTCATTCAACACTTCAAAGGTAAACTCACAGCTTTTGCCGATGACACCGCCTTGTCTTATCACGGTAAGTGCTATTTCAACATTTTTTTGGATGTAAATTATGACCTAGATTTAATGAGGAGATGGTTCAAACTTCACAAATTGGTCATAAGCAATAAAACGAAGTTCATGTTTTTTAACATAATGGGTAAAATCTGTGAAGAAATGCCTTTACACTACCACTCACCCAATTACAATAGATTCCTTTTAACTAATTCCTGTACACACGATAATAATATAACCACTTTTGATTGCCATGCATATTGCTCTGCCGACTGCTTTGAAATCGAACGCGTAGACAACTTTAAGTACTTAGGTATTACTTTGGATAATAGGCTCAGTTGGAAAGAACATACCACGTCATTGAAGCAATATCTAAACAGTGCTGTTAGGCATATTTACCATCTTTGTCTATATTGCAGTTTGCCTGTCTTAAAGGTAGTCTATAACGGTCTACTTAAATCTAAACTCCAGTATGGTATAGCTTGTTGGGGTGGTACACATTCCAATAAAATAGAGCCTCTGCTAGTCAAACAAAAACATGCTGTCCGTATTTTATGTAAGGTTAATCGTCTTATTCCTAGTTTTGAGCTGTTTAAAAGTCTTGGTTTTCTGCCTTTAAGGCATTTGTACTGTTATAAGGTTTTAAAAATATTTTAATATTTTACTCCTCAAGGGTTTATGATAACCAAAATCTACGTGTTAACACCAGAAATTTCGTCAATGTACCCACTATAAAAAAATCGCATTTTTCACGCTTTTGTATAGTTACTGCGCCCCGTTTATTTAACAAAATGCCTTGTAGTCTAAGATGCCTAAGAGTTAAATCGGTCTTCCTTAAAAATGTTAAGCGTTGGCTTTTTTCTTTAAACCACGATATTATTGGTGACTTGCTGATTCCTTTGGTTTAATTTTTTGTTCTTTTCTTTTTGTTACCTACTGATTATATCTTTTTTAAATTTTTGAAACTTTTTTGTACTTAATCTCTTATTTAATTTTTAAATTTTTTATTATTTGTTTTTATCACTGCATTTTATCGCATCCCCATCGATAAATTAGTCCCTGTTTGTTAAATACGTTTCGTACATTTGCCTCTTGTCAGAATCTGACAATAGAATGTATGTAGCTATTTCACTTTAAAGCTAAAAGCTGTATTCTTTAAAAAAATATTTTTGTTGAACTATCGATTTATCTTTTGTATAGCTTTAAGTTTTTTTGAATGAAATAAAGACAATTAACTCATAAAAAAGCATTGAGAACAAAAAACACAACAGCAAATTATAAACCGCTACGTTTTAGCGAAATGCATTTATTTATAAATATATTTGTTCGTTTACGTGGTAGATAAACAAACAAAGACTTGGTATGGTCCCTAAGGAGCAATCTTAAATACTAAGCACGTGACGTCAACGGTATGGGAAGTATTGCAGTAGTTGATTTATGGCCTATTGTTTTGCAACGCAGGATCTTGGTACAGTTATTTTTACATTTCTGTTCACTGGCTTGGATCCCAAATCTGGATTCGATCCACGGCGGATTTGCTGAACGAACATGGTAGCAACTGAGTCGCTCTTGTCGCGGCAATGAGCTGCTACTTCGATTTCGGTGAGGTCTCCTTTGACACAGTGGCTTGGACAGCTGTTCACTTCGACTCTGGTGAAACAGTATTGATTATCTTCAGTTGCGAATTGAACACGTTGGGCCATTTCACAATTTTTACTGCGGTTCAAGTTGCTCGAATTCTTCTTCGGGGACTGCTTTGCTTCAGATTCATTGGATTCAGAAGAAGATGAGGACGACGAAGACGACTCAGAGCTTTCCCATCTTTTGTCACTGCGGTTCTTGCGGTACGATTTATTTCCATTTTCGAAATTGCTCACAACATTTCCAGCTTCGTATTTGACTTCGTATGAGCGGGCGCTTAGTGCTCTTTGCTGAGCTTGTTGGATCTCAGAGTCGCAGGTATCATCGGGGACAACCCAAGCAGCGGTGTAGTGCCTTTGGTTCTGCAAGACCTTTTCTTGTGGGGTTGCGATGTCATCGATTTCTTCTCCGTTATAGTTTCCGCAGAGGCCATGAACTTCATTGCGCAACAGTTGGTCGGCGTGTATGCGAATACGCTCTCCATCGTAATACAGCTTCATGAGAGACGCGGGAAGCTCAACCTTAAGGTCCTTCTCCGAAATGGCATAGATGCGGGCAATCAAATCCTTTTCCTGTTTGTTGTTTGGTTGTTGCGACTTTACGTGAACATCGACGGCAACCTTATCAGAAACCTTTTGTGGCTTCTCATTAATATTTACCTTGGCTGGAGTCTTGGGTGCGTCGGAAGGCAAGAGCTGGATGCGTTGCCCAGCAGTAACAATTAGAACTTCCTTTTGCTTGCTGCCTTCATTCGCTTGGCGGACAAGAATAGACAATTCTTCTCCTGAAACTTCGGATCTAGCGTGCTGAACTACGGCGTACCAGCATTTTCCAAGTTTTTGTTCATCAGCGATGGCATTGTCAAAAGTTAAGATTTTGCTTTGGTCAATCACGCAAACTTGAGAGTTACGAGTGTAGGTGCGCTCCATACGTTCGTTCAAGTTCATTCCTGGGTGAACCGAAAAGAAATTGCGGGCAGAGCGAGGAATTGGAAGACCTGTGAAGTTCTGCTTGCCACTTGGAAGCTGGAGCGTGATGTTCATTGAATGCTGAATGGGGTTGAGGTTGATTTTCGCCTCGACCCTGCCGGCTTGTCCCTTCTCAGAGCGATCATGTTCAGCGTTGTAATATCCCCAGTGGTTAAGGACTGAGAGCAGCGCGTGTCCTGTGTTCTTAATTTCTGGAGTCAATTGCTCAGCATCGGCAACAACGCGGATCTCGTCAAGGAGGTTAGCCTGGTAAGTTACCTTCAAACAGGCTGGCATCTGCTTATTACCTTCTTCATGCATTTGACGCACGCATTCCCGAGAGATTGGTGTTTGGCGTAGCATCTGCTTATACTCCTCGCTTTGTTCCATGACAGCCTTGACATTAATCTTTGTGTTCTTTGGCTTTCCGCCTTCTCCGAAGATAATGGTAAGCTTAGCATTCGATTTTCCATTGTGCTTCTCAGCTTCCTCGTAGTTCAAGGCGGGAGTGTTGGCAAAGTTGTGAATGTAAGAGGCATAGATCTGTTTAGCAGGGCTACTTCCAGCGATTTTTGCACTTGCAAACATCAACACGCGAGTCTTATCTCCAACAGAGTTATCAGCTTGTGCAATTGTGAAAACAAATTTGGCTGGTTTCGAACCGTCGAAAACAATAGCAGAGTCGATGAGTCCTCCTGCAGCTTGCTTCATGTCACGAGCACCGTTAGCCATCATTTCTTCGCGACGAGGTTGGCTATTTGGTGAAATATCAGAGACGACAGCCAATTTAGATTCATCAGCGGCACTAATTGGTTTATCAGAGCGCTTAGCATAGTAAGCGTTGTTGATCTCTTCTTCGCTGTCAAACTGGATTCCGAATTTCACAGCCTGGTTAGCAGAGCGTTGCGGGTCAAAGCTAAGAGTAAACTTATGCTGGGCAATAGCACACTTTGGCCAAGGACCGTTGGCAGAGATGTCTTCATCGATGGTAGTCTCTTTAAGTTCACTAGCATCAGCGAACGGCATAGTGGCCAAAGACATTGCAGCGCGAAGTTTAGTCAAACCAGGTGCTTGGTAAAAAGGCATGGTAAGTAGAGACAGCACAACATTACCAGTGGGACTGGCTTCGTTGACTGGTTCAAAAGCGAAAGGCAGGAACTGAGCTGGGCTAATGGTGCTTCGTTGGTTGACCAAGTTTTGCATAGTCAGGATGAGGTTCAATGGAAGCTGAGCGTATTGCTTCACTCCCTCCTTCTGGAGCATACGTTCCATGTCATTGACAGCGGTTTGAGGGAACTGGTGTTGCATTTTGTAGTGGAAAGACATGCCAATGGATTCCTCACCGAAAGTCTCTTCCTCTCCAACAGCAGGACGAACGTTCACTAGCTTGACTTCCTTGGCCTCGGCAACTGGACGAAGGCTGAGAGCATTCTTGCGTGCTGTAAATGGCCATGAGCTGCAGTGCACAAGTTTTATCTTGTTATGATCCGCCAATGGAGCTACTTTTCCTGAGACTGCTCCGTTCTTCAAATCGATATTTACGTTGAGGCTAAGAGGCAAATGGACCTGCATTTTTTGGATTTGACCAGCAACATAGCGCTGGCTATCGAATGGTGTGATGAAACCGGCCTTTCCTATCCTCTCCATGCTGAAAGTCAATTGAATTTTAGCTGTTGCGTTAATAGCTTCAGTGTTGCGTACTTTGGACCAGGTCTGTGCATTGCTAAGACTTGGTGTGGTTTTAGCCTTCACATCTCCGACAGCCTGCATCAGAATTGGCGTCTTGTAGGCATAGTAGAATGGGTAACCGGTAGCTAGGGGGAATGCAATGATAATCTGCTCATGGTCGTAGATCTTGTTGTACTGCACTTGACGGCCAGACATGAGTTCTTGCATAAAGCTGGCAAGCTGTTTCGGTGCAGATGATAGACTCTTCTTATCGAAAGAAAGGAAATTCTTACGTCCAAGCAATTTGAAGAGAAGCTGTCCTGCAGGTTTTTCAGAATTTTCAGAATCGAGGTTGATGCCGAGCTGTTTGGCGATTTTATAAACCGAGTATTTGGACTTTTGGGATCCAGCAGAATCGGATTGGCTACCGGAAACTAGGGCTTTCCAGACATCTTGAACACTGGATACTAAAGCCTGGACATCAATGTCGTTCTTGGTAATACCGCCGAAGCTTTTCCATGAAGTGTAGCTCATGACTTTGGGCGTGGCGCTGTCTGCGCCCATGATGTGGCTCATTTGGTATTCTTCAGAGATCTGCAGGATATCGGATACGTGATCTCTAAGGGCCGTCTTTGAATTTTGGAGACCAAAGGTGTGTGGATTCAGAAACTTTTGAGCGGCTTTAGCATTGGCAGCGAGGTTAGCGTTCGCAGCAGAAGTCAGTTGAGCGGCGGAATTGATAGCCGATTTGACGGTGGTCCGAACAGCAATGCTGGGGTCATTATAAGTAGACATGGCCATTCGCTGTAGCATGCCTGTTGGTGGATCTGCGCGCATCAGGAGGGTCGCGGCCATACTACGGATCTCAGGCTTATCAGCTACGTTGGTGTACATCTTGTAGAGGATCTTCTGAGTGTATTTAGGGTAGGATTCGACAATTTTGTCGAAAGCAGCAACAATGGACAGGCGTTCGAAAGGTGTAGCGTTCTTCTCATCTTCTAGATATGGCTCGAATACCTCCACAACCTTAGGGTGGGCAACGTTTCCCAAAGCACGGATGTATTTTTGGCTACGTTGGCTATCTTTATTTTTGATGTTCTCAGCAAGGCGTTGACCCAAGTATGGAATGATCTCCTTTGTTACGATTTCACCAAGACCCTTCTCGAATGAGCCAAATGATTGGACGGGGTAGTAGTTCAAGGCGGAGTTCTTGTTGGAATAAGCGCGACGCAACAAATCAGTGTAGGTAATCAAAATCTTAGGGTATTGATCGGTTTGCTTGCGAACTTGCTCGTTCTTGATAACCTTTTCAAAAATTTCCCGAATTATCGCCTCCGTAGGAGTGCGCAGGTTCTCGAAAACAGTTTCCAAGAGACTAGCTGCCTGACATCCATGAATTTGTCCGTTCGAAACGGCCTTCACAATCCATGCGACTGCGGGGTTTGTACCGGATTGAGCACAGGCATCGAGGAGTGTATCGTAGACCAATTGTTCGCCCCATTTTTCATCACTGGCTTGGCGACGTTTGCCGGACTCCAAAATCTGTTCAATCTGCTTATAGTCCATGGTTTCAATGAGTTCAGCCAGAATGGTGTACTTCTCAAGGGTGTTACGGCTGGGAATCTCATCTTGCTGCTGGAGGTCTTGGGCGATTTCTTCAGCTAGCTTTCGGGCCTCTGCAACGGCATCAATTGAATTGTGGTACTGGATGCTACGTCCCTTATTTCCAACTGTGAAAGGCAGCATCGGTTGCTGAGTGGCTTCCTTCAAATCTGGGTGTGGCTGGTAGTGGTGTGGGTATTTGGTAGAATAGCGAGCATTATTGTACTCCTCAGATGATTCGGAGGAAGAAGACGACGAAGAAGACGACTGCTTGTCACCATTGTGCTTATTGATGTGGTTTGCGGGATCAATGCTGCGGGGACGGCGCTTTCCTTGTTTCTCTTCTTCGCTGGATGATGACGACGATGATGAGGAAGACGATTCTGATGCTCCGTCGGCACTCTTAGCTGAGGTACGTGGCTGGTTCTTCTCATCGGAAGGGATGTTGTAACGGTAGACTAGATTACCCACGTGAATCAAGCTTTCATCTTTAACAGATAACGGGGATTGGGCAGCTTCAACTGATTCCAACCTAAGTCCAATACGGCTCACCACTTCAGCTTGTTCATCGTCGTATAGCAGGGTGCTTACAGCAACACGGTTTGTAGTTTCAGCGGACTTAATGGTAAAACGATCGAGTGGGCCAGCAACAACTACGCGGGTTACAGCAGTTTTCTAAATGAATAAGGGAAATGGTTCCAGTAAGCTGACAATCTACCTCAGCGCTCTCTTTGTAACTTACCGATAGAAATTCTCCCATCTGGTTCGAATTTGGCTTCATATCGGATGCTCCCGAAATGCCAAAATGGTAACCACGACGAACATCACAGTTGCTGTAGTTCACGGTCTTGACGAATTGGAATAAGTTCTCATCCAGATGTAGAGTTGTCTCTGGCGCCCATTGCTCACGACGTTCGGCTTCGGTAAAGGCAGGAACAGATGACATTTCGTAAACAGTTTCGCATTCGCCAGTCACTGTTGCTTCCATGGTACGGTACAAGGCATTGGTGGCATCTTTCTTTTCCTCCGGCAATTGATTATGGCGGCACTTGATGACATTTTCTCCTGTTATGTCCACTTGCAATTGGGAAAGGACAGCCTTCAGCTGGTTAACGTCGTCATTGCTTAGCGATTGATCCACGTCCAAGGAACGGATCACTCCTTTCTTATAGTTGATGCTAAACAAGGCTTCGGTAGATGGCTGGTCGCTGAAACTCAGCTTATCCTCGGGTATCTGGCTGTTCAAACCATCCTTCAGCTCGTCGTGAAAATGAGCGTGACGCATGTCCAACAATTTACCACGTACAACGGATTCTGATTTCGGTTGCAAGATCAATTTACCCTTCGTAACGATGCCGACATACTGGTCCTGACCGAGGCCGTAACCGGTGAGCGTGTTGGTGGTAAACGCGTACTGGTACTGTTGGTTTGTCTGCCAAGGTGTTGAACAGGCAACAAACCCGACTAAAGAGGATAATTTCGTGCTTTATATCAAGTCGCACAAGGATACTTGTGACCGAACTTACCAAGTGTCAGGAAAATCAAGGAGGATCGCATGCCGTCTGAGAGAGTGCGCAGTGTTCAATCGATATACGGTTAAAAGTTGGCTGATGGAACCAAACTGTGCCAATTCAAAATCAAAACGAAGCTTTTATACTATTTCTTGAAATTTGCCAGGTTTACAAAATTCTTATCACAAGTGTGATTGCTTGCAGTTTTGAAGGGATGACGGTGATAACGGAATGCTGAGAAAAGCTTATTAGGCTAATTTTAATCACATCTTTGAGGTGAGTTGGCGTGATTCAGTGTTGAACTACGGCGCATGCAAAACTATAGGTTAATGCCCTTTTAGTCGATTGATTTTTAATACGAATCTTGAGTTGATAGGAAAACATTCGTATCATCATGTAAGGGTTGCAGCGTTAACGAGATTTCTTATCAAAATAAAAACTTATTTTTTTTTTTTATTATTATTGAGATCTGCGATACACGGGTCAATAACATAAGTTGAAAAAACATGTACACTTTCAATAAAACTATTAAATAGGTATGACAATGATGGGGTGAGCTGACTTGAGGCGTCGATGAAGGACACGACGGAATTCAATGTGAAAAACATATTGTAGCTGTGATGATGGATGGTAAACGTTACGACAGACTCGAAAGCGATTTTCTAAAATTCGGGGGGGTTATTCCCAAATGCGCGGCGGATCGTATCAAAAGCGATACCTTAATTTCGACCGTGTTCGCTTTTGCTTATTCTCAAATGCGAACGGGGCGAAAATTATCCTTCCCAAAGCTTTCCAGTTATTTCCATTCTGACTTCCAATTTTCCATTTATTTCCCAAATATTTGACAGCTGATTCCCGACACAACAATTTTTTGTTGTCTTGTTGTTGTTGATTGTGAAAGTTTTTGTTTTGAATAAAAATAATTAAATGGATTCAATCAGTTTATATTCGTATGCAGAGAATTAAGAATGCCCTTCGCTAGTCCACTGTTATCTTTTAAAAATTCAACAAGTGCAGCAAATTGTTGTACGGAAGTATGTTTGTGACTCCTTTATTAAAAAGTATATGTATAATAAATTCAATTAATATTATATTTTTTGTGCACAGAATGTTTAAGCAAATGTTTAAACTTCTTTTTTTTATTGAATATGTACTTACATTTTTATTAGGTCCGTAAACAATCCGCCAGCAATCCGTCACCTAAACACCTATCGCTTTCAATGCAATGATAAAATGACGTTGGGAAGTGCTTTCGCTTTCGATATGGTCGAATGGAAAGCGAATCGCTTTTGGAAATACAAAAATTCAAATACGCTATTAAAAGCGATCCGCCGCGCATTTGGGAATAACCCCCGGTGTTTGTTCCAATGATTACGAAGTTTGGGTACTATTTTCCAAATTTTAGCAAGTGCAATGGGTGAAAATAGAACCATACTATTTTTGAAGATACAACCCCATAAAGAAAAGATGTATTTTTTATTTGTGAACGTTTTTTATTTACTTTGGAATTTAATGATTTGGCTATGTGTGCCTTGGTTTGTTCAACTTACTTTTCACCCTTCACATGCCTTCAGCTCTGTTAAAGCTGCGTGAATGCGAAAGTGAAGGCGTGATTCCAATGAGTAGCCAGTGTATTTTTTTCTGCAATATAAGGTTACACAATAAAATCAAAGAACAGCACGCTTTTTGCGTTATCTTTTAGTTACTTTGCATCTTCAAGAGCAGCGATTGCGAGATCACGTCGTCCCTGTTCAGCATGGATGAGTCCTATTTCTACACAAGCATAAGCTACCAAGTACATGTCTTCTTTTATACTACTCTGTAGTGCCATTACAGATTCCAGACTTCTGCAAATTTTAGTAATTGTTGTCAGAACCCCGACTCTCAAATACCAACACTTACTTTAGAGCCAAAAACGGATTTTTTGTTTGCCTCAGACAAGCGCCTTTCAACAGAAGAATCAACGCTAGATTGTCTGAGTGGAATGGGTTGGGAACGGCCTTTTCTTCGTGCTGTTTCAGGTGTCGTTCGATTATTTGGTATATTCCATCGGCTATATGAAAGTGCTTGCCCATCACCTTGAACGTGTTCCACACGTACATCAACTCAATGGCGGGCATAATCAATGTCCGATTTTGTGCGAAATAACGTTCGGTTTTTTTGCAGATAAACTTTTCCATTGGCAGCGATTTGCCTGCGATTCTCTGCTTATATTGAGGAGCTTCACGCATAAGATTATCGACCGTGGTTCGTTCAGTTGGTGAGAGATCATCAATCATTAGAAGTACGGCAGCCTTTTGATAGGAATAGATAGTTCGCGACCATTTACTATTTTCTACAAGGTACGTTGCATATAGACTCGATTCTCGCCAATCCAACTTAAGACTAGAAGGCTATGTGTGAATTTACAATAGGAAAAGTATACCCCGAATCCTTACCAATTTACCCACAACAGTTCCCAAAAGCTTAGATGATGAAATTGAGGCCAGATATCTTGCGATTTCCACGATTTTTTGTACCAATACTGCGCTTCATCTAAATTTCCCTTCATAAATTCCAAACGACCCTTGAAGAACAAAAACCACACCCCCTCCGGATACTGCTGCAGTTGCTTGCTGAGAATCCCATCACAAAATTCTAAATCGCCTTCTTGATGACTTAGAACGTAGCACACAATCAAGTGATAGCCGAGAAGTGTCATTGCACAAAGCACTTGTCGCAGGCCAGGAAGCTTGTATCCCGCCTCAAGATCTTCTATGCCCACTTTCTGTATATATTTGGCTTGATGACAAGTCGGTTAAAAATTAACAAACTTACCTTATTTCCTGAAAACCCAATAAATTCTAAGACTTTTATCACGCAAGCCGGAAGCAGGGATATCATAAGATTAAATGTGCCCATCCCCATTCGGACACCACTTTCAAAGTGCATTTGCGAGTTTTTCGAACTCCAGTGCCTTTGATTCAAAATTGTTGCGCATTCCCTGTGTTGGGGTGGAAAATGTTTATAGATTTCTATGTCACTCAAGTTACCTTACTTATAACTATTAAAACAGTGTCTAATTTTCATTCCACCCTTAATGAGACTAGTTAGTGTTTCGTCCTCTATAAATGTCAGCATTGCCTTTAGTAGCAACGCTTCAGCTGAACAGAGCTCTGCATGAGCCTCCGTTTCAGAATACTGATCGTAATTAGCCTGTAAAAAAACTTGAATTCAGAGTGTTCACAGAAAAGAAAAGCAAAACACACAAACAACCCCACCCTTTTAAACTTTTTTCCAATGGATTCTGTGATGGTGTTCTTTCGTTTATGCCGGTTGCATACTTCCAGGCAGGTTTTTAACTCTTCAGCAGCGATCGCAATATGGTGCTGTTCGAATGTAAGAATCGCCTCAAGGAATGCAAAGACACTATTACCAACGGAATGATACATGCTTGAGTGTGACCAAGGCTTCAGAAGGTTTCTAGCTTCATCGAATTTGTTGTTAAAGAAGTAATGTATAGCCAGCTTAGCCTCATCCAATGCTATGTCTAGATCCATTGTGCATGACCTTGAAGCCGATAAAACAAACAAAAAAAAATAGAGAAAAAAGTAATTTTACTGAACTTTATTTTGATAGACACTAACTTACATCGCTTCCACACTTAACGCGTCGTGAAACTGAAATTTAAAAAAAGAGAAAAGTTTTTTTTTGAGTTTGTATAAAACCTCATGTTTGTGGATAAGCTCTTGATGTGATATGAATATAATGGTGCATGAGTGGGTATATGTGGGGATGAATTATGGCTTGCACATGCACTGTTGGTAGGGTTGCTTAAACGTCGTTAGTTGGCAGTTTCGATAGTATTTATTATTAATATAGTATCGGTACTATCGATGTTTTTCAAATTCACACATCAAACACGTTTAGACAACATATATATTTAGTAATATTTATTAAACACCCATTACAAGTCAATAAAAATCCAACCAGATAATATATTAAGGTATAATTTGTTTAAAACAACAAAAACATAAATTCTCAAAAGTTGACATAACACAAACAGATAAATCTTTCACCAGTAAAACAAGAAATAATAAATAATTCTAATAATCTAATGTCTTTTATCTCTGTAAATGGAAACACTGAAACGTGGCACGTACTCTTGTAAACAGCCCAATCCAGAAACGAATGGTAAAAATATACTAAACCAACCACAAAAAAACCCAAAATGCGCGCACACTCATTTAGCACACATATATTTTTTACACGTTCTTCTTCACAAATTAATAATTGTTCGATATATCAGTTTGTTTAGCAAGGGAAGTTTAGTAGGTATCTACGAAAAAAATATCTCCTCCTGCATGAACGTGCGTGTATTTGAAAAGCTCTCGCTTTAAGTTGATAACATTTCAAGTCAATAGGGACTGTTGCAAGGAATACTATCGATAGTTTTTTTAAGACTATTAAAGCCGTATTTATTAGATTCTCTTACGACGGTCTACGATGTTGTTTAGTTAAACATCGCTTAAGAATTTACGCAGCCTCTACGTGGCTTTCCTGAAATTGTGATTTATAAACATTTTTCCGAGGTAACTTTACTAATCGAGGTTTGTGTCTAAATAGGTAAGAATTTCAATAAACTATTACAGAAAACACTGAAATCTATTACTTTTTGCAACTAAAACTGACCTTAGCTGTTGTTGACAGATTAGCTTCGTAATTATTATCTGGCACAATTCCGAAATTTCTTTGGAGGGACTGCTGTAATATCTACCTGCAATCATAATCTAGCAACCACCACCAAATCTGAAATTATATTTTATAATTGCATTTGCAGACGAAATTCGTTTGGTGCAAAATTACACCACATTCGAAATGAATGCACAAACAAAAATTAGTTTCACTTTTTGGATTTGTGTCCAATTCGACCACTACCAAAAATGACACTAGCTGCAAAAACATATTTACGTAAGCTCTACGCAGGCTCTAAACGCAAATTTTCGCTTTTAAACTACGCAGCCTTAAAGTAACGTTGCTTAAGTTCGAAAAATCTTTATAAATCGCATTTCCCTGCGTAAGGGCATTTTAGAGGGTGCGTAAAGTTAAGCAGACTCTACGGTGGGTTTATAAATGAGGCTGTCAATGTTTAAGCAACCCTACTGTTGGGATAGGTATATTTTGGCGGTACTTCGTATTTGATCCTTAAGAAAATGACACCTTAAAAGCAAACTTCTGTTTCAACTTAAAAGGCATTATTTGAATGGGTTTTCAATTACACAAACCTATACAAAGCCATGCATTAACGAAAAACAATAATGAAAGAGAAATTTGGAGAGCTTAACTTTGACGGCGATGTTAATATAGTATGATCTATGATTTCTTATTTCGGCAGCATGTACATATAAGCGATACCATTCTTTCGGTCGGTATTCAAACCTGGTGGTTCGTATAATAGGTAAGAACAAACACCGATAACCTAGGTTTGTCAATTTGGAAAAAAACATTAAGAAACACTTCTTCCAACATTCCTTAATTAGACCCCGAGATACGAGCACTTTTCCACTACTGTGCTAAAGACGACCTTCACTTCCAAGTCTTTCACGTTTACCTTCATCACAGCAACAACAAAAAGACCGATTAAAAAAGTAAGTTAGTTTTTCAATCCAAACACTTTGGCTTGACACCTGACAATGGTTTCGCAGGGAGGACAAATTTCTTGAAAACGACAGCGGTCTCTACTTTAAATGACTTACTTGCACAATGCACACCTGCATATACCGTGCACATTAATATGGTGTTCGTGACTACGCAAATATTCAAGTTAATCTATCAACTATTGCCTCCATTGGAGAACTTTAAACGTTCATCAACTGATTATCGTCCAGGTTATGGACATCTTGGAAACAAGACAATAATTAAAAAGCAATTACAATAATTGTTCTCCCTTCCAAGCGTATATAGAATTACATATATATATATGAATAAGCAATATGAAAATAATAACCGTATGTTGCGCACTCAATAAAATGATTTTACTTCGCCTTATAATGCATGAAATACACGATAAAATTACCTAACTACATAGCTATGCCACTGACATTAATCTACTAATACTAATTATTATTGTGTGAACTTGGACTTACCTCCGCTGAATCATCATTGTCATCGATATCAGCTTTGTTGCTATCGCTGCCGGTGCAACTGTTCTTTCGCGGTGGTTGTACAGAGGACGATGATGATGATGCTACCGAGGATGATGCTGTAAAAGATTTCCCCGACGACGAGAGCGATGGTTTCGGTTTCAGGATGGCCGAAGATTTGTCCTTGGATTCACTTTTATTGGATGACATTCTTTTGCACTTTTGTTGTTTAAGTTTCGCAAGGCAAATGTTTATTGAAATTTATATTGATTTTTTTTTTATTTTTACTTTATCAAATATGCGGTAGCTGTTTCATCGATTCCTTAGTATCGACAAAAAAAACACCCACACGGAAGTCAATAAACGTTTGTCCTTTAAGAAACCAAAGCACAGCAGACAGAGCAAATGGCTCTTACACCTTACTTAAAATGCTTTTGATCTCAAACTAAACTAAATTTGTATTTTATCTAAGCACAAGTCGAACAAAAACAACGATAGTGTGAAACTAACTGTTTGTATTCGCGAATACACCACACAAATTGCATTTTTTCATTTCACTTTCACTATCCGCTCAGCACGAAAAAAATCTTTTCTGTCAAATCGAAATAGAGAGAGGCGGCAAATAAGAGAAATTCAAGTGAAGTGAGTATCCCACCAGTGTTTTATATCGTGGGATTTATCCCTTTTTGTGGGAATTTCGATGTCCGCAAAGCCTTCTGTGTGATAAATAGATAATGCACCATATCGTGGGAATTTCAGAAATCTGACAAAAAACATTCAAACTATAAATTGTTGGTGAAATTCTACCAAAACACCTGCATTTCACCATTATTATCAACACACTGACTGTCTATAAAAAACAGCTCTGTAAATCGTCTTTTATCAAAATTTTCTGATACCAAAAAAAAAATCATAGCAGTGTTACAAACTGCGGTTTTTATACCAAAGGTTAATTTAACTTGATTTTCTTTCCGTGTAATACAAATTTTACTTTTAAAAACTGGATTTTAACTCAAAACGCATCGTGGGATTTGAAAAGGGAATTTGAGTATTATGGAAAGGGAAAAATGACCACGCTTTGTGGGATAAATGAAGAGAGAGTGCTAAAAACACTGGTACCTACTTAATATAGCGGCCGGCCTACAGATGCAAATCGAAAGTAGTAGATTTCATAAAACGAACGAAACTACGATTCAACAATCTACGTTTTTTTTATAACATGCACTATAATAAATGAGTTCTAGTTATCAGTAGGTAGATAGTAATTATATATCGACTATTCCCACTTACATATAAAGCAGTTTCAGCATTTTCTGATAAACTGAGAAAGAATGCGAGAATTGCTATAAATTGTCCTACTAAGGTAGGTACCTTAGCTGTTAGCAAGAAATCCCCACTATTTCAACCCTATTTCGGGGTTCGAAACAATGCCCCTAGATGGCGCGGAAACTAGTTTACTGGGAATTGAATTTAAATTTAAAATGAGTTGTTCACTCAATTGGTACCCTATGAATTAAATAAACCAATAAGATTAGACAAATGGCGGCAAAAAGTGGAAATCACCGACTATATTAATGCTGCAAAGGGTTGTGTATTAACTAAATGGTAAACTAAAACTAAATAAGCTTTCGTCATATTAGCTTTCTTCGTTCAGTCTCAGAATTGGTTCTGATCAAAAATATTTTAATCAACAACTGTCGGTCGACTGGTCGAAAGTAGGTAGTTTCAAACAGATAAAATTATTTACTCTGCATTTTCCGTGCCGTCTTTTGAGAATGCCTTTCATGGTAGGTATGTACGTGGTGAAAAAGAAGAGCACAAGGTATATTAGGTACTCTTCATTTATATACAAGAAATACTTATGTGAAAAGCACACGTAAAGGAACAAACAGATGAACGAGTAATGGCGGCACTCTTTGAGGCACTCAGTTACTAACCAAGGTTTTTTTTGCTTTCGGTCGTCTATTAAGTATATAATGTATATTGGCTTCATTCGTTACATTTAATAAGCGGCACCGTGTAATAGGCCTTCGTTAGCTACCGTGAAGGGCAGGGTACACAAAAAAACAGATTCCTTTTTTGTGTATATATATATATATATTTTATATTAATTTTCGGACCATATTTTTTTCGACTTTTTTCTTTCTCATTTTTTCCACAAACTACACATAAAATTACATAATTTATATATATATATATATATATATTTATGTGTATATATATATGTATATATATATTTATAATAATAATAATACATACTTATTAATATTAATATAATATTTATTCTTCTTTAAATTAACTCTTGTCTTGTTTTAGAGAAAACTGAAGGATTTTATTTTAATTTATTATTTTATTTTCTGTTTCTATATTTTGTGTCGTAACGCTTATCTCAAACATTAATATACTTCTCCTTAAGATTTATTTTTTTACACTGAAAATGTATTCATTTATACGAAACACTCTCTTATTCCTTTCTTTTCCGAATCATTTCTTATTGAAGAAATACTCATGTTATAATAATTCTTTTGTTTAAAAAAATTGTATAATGTAAGCCATACCTACTTATTTTTATATCGTTTCTGTTTTATAATTGTTTTTTGTATTTGATTTCTTTTTTATCTAAACACTGTTTTTGGGACGTTTGTTTTCGTATTTCATTTTATTTTCCTTTCTTTTCTTTATGTAGAGGGCGTTGGGCTATGGTAGAGGTTTTTTCAGTTTCTTTATTATATTTAATATATGTTTTTTTGTGGTGTTTTCACATTAACTTTAAGATTTCTTATACAATTAGAATTATTATAAATTTCAACAATTTTTTTTTTTTAATTTTTTATAATTTCAAAAAATTACAGATTTTATTTACGTTGTTGTGATTTACGAGTACCTACATATTTATCATATTTGTTTGTATTGCTTCAAGTTGATTTTTTTGTTATTATTTGTTGGTTTTTATACGCGCTGTTTTGAGACTTAAATTAAGAGTTAAATAGTATACAACATTGAACAAAAATGAAATATGTGTATAGTCCTGAGCATTACTGGGGAATATAGAATGTTGTTAAAGGGGTAAAACAAAACAAAAATATTTTCGCGCTCTGACTATTGCGACACCCTGTATTATCTTGCGAGCACAGGCTGATTTGCATAAAATAGTACTAGATGGGCAGTTGTGCATGTTCTGTAATATGTTTGTGAATAGCAAAACGAAAAATTGGACAAGGGGACAAAACCGTCAGTGTGCTTTAAAATACCAAAATATAGCAGTTTGGAGACGGAGTAAACTTTTTAAATTAAAATAATACCTTTAAACACTGCGTATAAAATGCGTCATAATAGCGCGATGCTCAAACTAAATTGATTGTACATCACTTATTGCTCATATGGTTTATTGCTCATTTTATTGCTCACACTAGGTCCAAGTTACACTTTGTTGAATATAAACACATATCTGGAAACACCAAGAGAACAAAAACACATTTGTTAACCTTTAATAATAATAAAAAAAAATTGTTTTAAATAATGCTAAAACTTGTAAGACACAACTCATTATATTGTTTTTAAAGTTTATTTTTTTAAATTTAATTGTTCTTAAATTTTACACATAATTTAATTACTAAATGTATGTAACTATATATTGTGTGCTTTTTACAGTAATTCTTTTTTTCGAATTTCTTTTATTTACGTTAAATTTCTAAATTAAATAATATACTAAATAAAACGCTTTGCTTTCGGTGAATAATTTCAATTAAAATGAGGACTAGCAATCCTATCCAAAAAACGGATATAAACCAAGCTCTCTGGATATCCAGTTAATCAAGGAGCAAAGTTCACTCCGTTTAGTCAATTACTCTGAGATATTAAATGCACTTTAAACTTGAATATCCAAAAGGAGGCATTTTTGGTAGCCCTCGCCTTTACAAGGTTTAAATGAAATGAACTTTGTTGACTGTTTCTTTCCACTTGTTCGTTCAACTTAATAACTAACTTAAGCTTAGCAATTAATTACGATTTGGTAAAATACCAGTATTATCTTTATACAATTATATAAATAACAAAGGAGACAATTGATGATACACAATATTAACAGAGCGGTGGGGGTTGGAGCAGGGATCAAATGACTCGAATCGTAGTATTTATTTTGTATTTCTAAATAAATGAGTCGAACTAAAAATTGAACGGTGTTATTCATATATATAAAAAAAGTTTCTTTTGTTTTAAATTCGTTTCTTAAAAATTGTTTGTTATCTTACATTTAACTTTTATGGTGCCTCCTCGTGCGGATGCTGCTGTTGTTGTTGTTGTTGTTGTTGTTGTTGTTGCTGCTGCTGCTGCTGATGTTGCGGATCAGCATGATGAATTGTATGATGAAGCATGGTAGGCGTTGTGGTGGGATGATGTTGCTGAGTGTGGTGCAATGATTGCTGCAGCAGGTGATGATGATGGTGCTGCTGTGAGTGATGGTGCTGCTGTTGTTGCTGTTGCTGCTGATGAAGATGATGGTGGTGCTGATGATTAGTGAGACCTAATGGTGGGGTAGGAGGCGCTGCTGACGTGGGATGCGGTGATCCGGTGTTGATGTTATTGGAGGTTGTTGTACTGTTAGGTGATCCAGGGGCAGCAATGGGGCTAACCTGCGATAGAATTTGTGGGGGTAGCCCGAAGAGCGCGGATCACTGCAGCCGTGGCCAGTAATTGGCACCGAGATCGGCGCCTTGCGATGGGATTTGTACGGGGACAGAGACTCCAGCTGAGATGACACCTAAGAATAGCGAGGGATGAAAGGGGTCTTTATGATTTTTTAAAATTGTTCATTTGTTTTGTTTTTGAGGGTGTTTAATTTTTGAAGGCTTTTACAGAAATGCAGGATTTTGTAGTATAAATTTTTTTAGCACCATTTTGTTTGCACAAATTAAAGCTAAATTTATTGAACCCCAAATGCTTGGGCGTTTCTTAACTGGCTTCAGTTGTGTAAAGTTCGACTATCTATGTTGAAAACAGATTTGTACAGTCTTGGAGTAGATATTGGCTTCGGGTTGCAATTGAATACGAAGCAAAAAAGTTTTTTCTTCGTTTTCCTTTCAAAAATTGGAAATTTTTCGAGAATTTGATATATTATGTTTCACTTGAAAAGTGATGTTTACATTAAAATTCGGCGTTTACATTTTTTAAACAAATTTAATTTTTAAACTTAAGAGTTTAATTCTTTCCTAGATTTAGATTTTTGGCCTTATGAATCACCAGCAAAATACAACTATTGTTGAAACTGTTTGCTTCTATTTCATTTCCATCATGATAAGATTCAATCTATTTGCTACAATCACTGACATCGCTAATACGTAAAGACTCAAAATAAAATTTTAAAAAGTCAATATAAACACTTACCAGTGCTACCCGCCCCAGCGGCACCACTGCCATATGCTGAATGTTGTGGGGGTGGTTGTTGATGGGCTGCTGCCGGATTACATGGCGTACGTGAGTGCGCTGCATACGGTGAGCCTAATGACAGCGGATCATGAAACATATACGGGTAGCTGTCTCTCTGTTGGAGACAGGATGTTGTCATCGAACCAAGTGAAGATGTCATAGAGCTATAAGTAAACAAATAAATAGCAATAACATTGATGTCAATACAATAAATAGGGCATAAAGGTGAACGTGGTTTGCTTGCACGTCATCAGTTGTTGCCTACCTATAATTTTCCGCCATTGTCGCAATGGGTTGAGGAATTGATGAGTACATCGAATTGAAACCTGAGTTTAATGGTAAGCGCGGAGCAACTGCCTGCAACAGTGGACTAGCTGAATTCGTGATGCCACCAGGATTGCCATCTGAAGCTGTGCCACCAGCTCCATTGCTACCAACACTAGCGCCGCCACCTCCCCCACCACCACCGCCAACACCACCACCACCACCACTACCACCACCGCCTCCACCATTTGTATTCTCGCCAACATTGTTATTCGATCCATTAGCTGCTGATCCCCCACCAGAGCCTGCATTGCCACCATTTGCACTACTGCCGGTACCAGCTCCACTAGATCCATTACCACTCGTTACATGATCCACAGAACGACGTTGGGTGCGCAGTTTTTCCTCTCGTCGCCATTTAGCGCGTCGATTAGAAAACCAAACCTGTTTGGAAAATGCAAATATAAAATAAATTTTATTTAAATGAAGAACTATCCATTATAACTACGAAAAACTCAAATTGAAATCAAAAATGAACACAACTCAGCAAAACCCTGATATTCCGCTCCCCTCCCATAGCGGCATTCGGCAAGTTAAGATTTTTTTTTTTCGGCAGAAAAACAATTTACACTCAAACGCAATAAAACTCAATAGAGTGCTCTCTATCATCCAGAATCATAAGCACTTAACGATGTCAACCCTTCTTCAGCAGGATGTCATTCGTACACATAATAAAAGAAATTTAAAAATTATACAAATAATCCTGATAGCGTGTAAAAGGGGTCCCAACAAACATTAGAACAACTTTTTCTATGGTCATAAGGACAAGTGGGATCGATAATACGATTTCAAAAAAATCACCCTTTTTGGTCTCTCATTGCGACAATTGAGAAGAAGGATACACATTACAAATTGTCGCTTCGAAAAGTCATCTCCTTCCTCTGTCGAGCCCTCTCAATCGATGGTAATAAGTGTGCGTCAAGTGTTTACACTCCCGTGATATAGTACAAACAATTGTGTATGGCGATACATAATAAAATATTATTACGATGTTAGCATAATAGTAATAATTCTCGGCTTCTTCATCTAAGCCAAAGTACACAACCCACCCTAAGTCAAGCCGAACGCACCATCATCATCACCGTTGTGTATAGTGTTTGTTGTCGCAGGACTTTAGTTGAATTTTGCTGTTTATTGCAAATTCACTCACTCCGTCGATGATTTATGATGCTTTTCCTTCCGTTTTATGGAAATAAAGATGAGAGATTGAGATCAGAACGGACCGAACAGGGGTGGAAAGTAGCATATTTTATTGATGAATCGTTCTTACAGTTGCTTGTTTACTTGCACTTGTTGTGTTTGCTAATTCCTAATTAAAAACAAGTCCTTTGGTAAATATTTGCAAGCCAGAAGCGTACTACTAGTACAAACATTTATTTCTTGTACAAGTGTAGATATACTTGACTTCCCCTGGGACAAACAAAATAAATAATAATAGGGCGCCTTCACCACAGCGAGGTTTTGGTGGCAAGCAAATCGGACTCAAAGGTGATAAATACAAAAATATACCTGATGGAATCTTCAACTGAATTGTTGCCTAGAGCCTGTGTATATCTATATCTTATACGGGAGTGTGTGGTGTGTGCCTACCAAATGGAGGAACCATTGCGATATTAGACCTACCAGTATATTAAACAGTCAAAAGTCTCTCCATTTTAAAAATGATTCTGAGTATGAGTGGCAACAAAGTGTATTTCCGGTCATCGCTGTGGAAACAGTTAAGTATCATTACCATAGTGTCGACGACTATGGGAAAAAATGGTAAGAAGCCTCGGCATATTGATAAAATACTGAAAGTGTTCATCAGTAATAAGCAGACACTAGTGCGCATCGCTCAAGTATATAAGGTGCTGGGATCATTTGACGGCGAGGAGAAGTGTACAGGTCACTTTTTGACAGGGGAATACAAACTTCTTTGCAAGAGCAGAATTTCATTATTTCACAATTATTTAAGGGAGTTTGACATGCAATTAGTGGTGCAGTTCCAAAGACGTATATTTTCAACCAATGTTTTTGTAAACAAGTTATTGGTTTTAAGCGCGCTCACTCGGAATAAAAAAAAACAAGAAGCATTCTCAATATCGCAACCCAAGAACAAAAAAACAAATGAAAAACAAACCTGAATACGTGCCTCTGGTAAACCGATCTTTTCAGCTAATCTCTCTCTGGCAAAAACATCTGGATAATGGGTTCTTTCAAATTCTGTATAATGAAAAAGAA
Organism: Cheilosia impressa; assembly: GCA_948293265.1. NCBI lineage: Eukaryota > Metazoa > Arthropoda > Insecta > Diptera > Syrphidae > Cheilosia > Cheilosia impressa. Next base: position 8,593,977 of record OX411885.1, on the reverse strand, counting down.
GAGCATATTATTGCGATTAGAAGCGGATTGCGAAAGCTGCTCACAGTTTAGTTAATTTTGTTTAAAATTTTCTATTTCGACTTACCCTTTTCCAAGCTATCAATCTGTTCATTGGTAAACGATGTTCGATTTCGCTGTAACTTTCTTTTTAAACGCAAACGCATCTGCGAATCTTCATCCCCAGACGAATTGTGATCCGAATTTCCGTCGGACGTACTTTCGTGTGAGTTCGGGTGTGAGACATCCCCCGAGAAGAGATCTACAAATAAAAGCCGAAAAAAGCACAACATCAGCAAACATCTCTATTAAAAGTATATTCCTTCCTGGAATCTAAGTTGTTATTATCGCTATAAAGGGGTGTTACCATCGCGACAGCACGCGGGGTGTTTGGAAAGTAAATGTAAATCATCCCATGCTATAACTAACAGTGCGAATATTAGTAAAAATTGAATGCTCAACTTGTCAAGATAAGTGCGTAGATAATCAGGTTCTCCCGAAATGTAAGCTGTATCCTTGGAGATGGAAGCTACTCATTTCAAATTCGCAGTGATAAACTAATTGGCAATTTGCTGAACGAGTTTAATTTGTGTTGTTCTGTCTGCTTTTTTTTTGCTCTTTTTTTAGAAATTGGATCCTTTTTAATTTCTTTTACTTGAAAGTTTTCCAATCGATTAAACAATTAATTTCCACCATTTTGAAGGGCATCCTAGCCATTCATGTTTTTCGTGCCTCCTTCGCAATAATAAAAGGAAGAACGAAAAATCCAAATCTGTCACAATAAATTCAAAAAGTCCTAAACAACAGAGTCGACGAGTGAATAAGGACTAACTATGCAAGAATATCGAATAACAGAACGTTTTGCGGAGAAAGACGGCTGACGACAATGTCTCGTGCTTCTGGGCATGGACCATCGCATCGTCTGGAATCTTAGAGCCTATTAGCAACTTAACACTGAACAACACCTTTGCGTTGTTACTTCTGGGGGCTACGCTGCTCCTTCTAGCCCATCATCGCCGTCGCGTTGGTCGCTTGCTTTATACATTAACCACCTTCAAATTGGAGTAATTTGACCTTTAAGCGAGTTTACTTTGCCTGCATAAAGGCGTTATAGTAGCAGCGAATTGGGTATTGTTGCTTAGTTGTGGGTCATTGGAGAACACGTGGCATTTGTGTTAACGTTGGACGATCTATTATTCTAAGATGATTGATACCCTGCGGGGGAGGATTGGATGTCTATTGTAGACGCTTTGTTATGTTTCAGTTTTTTTTTTCGTGTTTCTTAACGCTTCGAGTCTACTTACAGATTGTATTACTAACTTTGCGCAGGCGAAAAATTGATGGGGAATACTGTGATTTACATCAACGGGTGCTTTCATTTGGAAGTGGCTGGTGGTGGCTCATTAATCGATTAGGGACCTTGCAAAATGAAGTTCAGTCTAAAACCTTGCTTGTATTAGGAAAATGAAAACGAGTGCGTTGATCCAGGAAACGTGCTCGTGATTCATATTCCTGTACGAGGTTCCAGGTATTCTTTTTTTCGGTACACAATTAGGTAGTAGATCATCAGCTCTTGTGCCTGGAGATGCACAATAAGCGCTTTAGAGCGAATCGCACAAAACCTACGAAAACAAAAATATAAAAATGGCAGTAAAACTACACCCAACGAGGCAACTGCAGCAACTACCTACATAAGAGCGAAGCGTTAAGGTTGATTCGATTCGACGATAGCTGATATATTGGGAGCTAAACACATACAGTCGGTTCAGCGATATTTTTTTCAAAACAAAAATGGCATATAAAGACGCACGTTTCAAGTAATGACTGACAGCGTTGCTACATCTGATGGGCGCATACAAATCAACTTAACCAACAAAGATATAGGTCGAAGAACCATGGTAAATACTTGCCCTATTGATGACTCAGTTTGAGATGCTTTTCAAATGTGTGACAACTGACAAGTGACAAACAGATCCCTCGCCAGCAGCGCCACATATCCAAAAGCATTCATTGCTAACGCAGCACACACCACCATAGAAACATAAATATTTACTTTTTGATTGATACCCTCTGTCAGCGAAAGGACCGCAACTATTCCATCATAATCAAAAACCTCAACGTCATTAATTTTTTCCTCTCTTATTTTATCCTTCATGGTGATGCCCTGTCCCACCGTCAACTTCAACTAATTAATGTCGACGGTTAAATGACATAACCATTTTTGTTTACATGATTGTGTCCGGGCAATGCAGAGCTGTGTTCTGCTTCTGGTTATAACATCTTACTCCCCAGCAACACCCATAAGCAAGAGCTAGTGCAATATGATATATGCTTAACATATGTACAAGTGGTTGAGGTGGTCTTGATGGGCTTGGATGGGTCTTCGATGGTGAATTTACAGACTTGGTTTTATGGCGCAAAAAAGGGAGGATACCCTAAAAGAAACTGAATAATGCGAAGGCAGAATACACAAACACAGTCTTTCTATTAACTAATTTGTTCTATTATATACCACACCCCTTGTCGTTTCCAATTTTGCATTGGAACGGTCGGCTCGTAAAGGAAGGCGGTGGGCGGGGGAAATGGGGTGGAAAATTGTTGTTACCCGTTTTGTAGCAAACACTACATGTGTATCGCTTGAAAAATGCTTTGGCCTAAATGGGAAAGACACAAAAAAACACACATAAAAATGACCCTTCATTGGTTATAGTGGTGGGTGGAATGGAATGGAAAAGGGCCCTTTTCCTTTTGTTGCCTTACAAAGTGGATGATGTCCTTTTTGTTGGACATTGCGCGCAATAGCCAAAGTTAAACAGTAGGTACAAAAGAAGTGATTTTTCCACAGGAAAGAATTTCTCTTTTATTTGGCCCATCCGGAGCGTGATATTTGAAGAAGAAAAGTATCTGATCTTTTTGAACGATATCCGTTATTCTTTTCTGTTGTTTTTTTTATGAATAAATCAGGAAATACGTATTTTGTATATACGTGGACCTTGAAAGGAAGAAAATTAAGATTTGACGTCAACATATATATATATATACGAGTACATATACTCATAGCCTCATACCAAAAACTGCTAAAATAAAGGGTGGTTAAATTAAATTAAGGGCCGATGTTCAATGTGAACTACACCTACACGTCAAGTTTTTTTCTGCATTTCATTTGACATTTCCCAATTTCAGACTAATTCAATTTGAACCATTGGAAAGATACACAATCGAGCAACGCGTTAAAGTTATTCAGGCTTATTATGAAAATGGTCATTCAAATCAAAATGCAAATCGTGAACTTCGTGATTTTTTCGGTCAATTTAATCGTCCAAATGAGGCACATTTGCACCACAGTGGATTCGTCAATAAGCAGAATTGCCGCATTTGGGCGAATGATAATCCAAGAGTGATTGTCGAAAAACCAATGCACCCACAATGAGTGACTGTTTGGCGGTTTATGGGATGGCGGTATCATCTGGCCGTATTTTTTTCAAAATGAGGCCGGTCAGGCAGTTAATGTGAATGGTATTATGGCCCGAATTGGAAGATATGGATGTGGACGATATGTGGTTTCAACAAGACGGTGCCACTTGCCACACAGCTAACGCAACAATGGCTCTTTTGCGCGACAAATTCAATGGCCGTGTTATCTCATGTGGGGGCGATGTCAATTGGCCGCCAAGATTATGTGATTTGACACCGTTGGACTTCTTTCTTTGGGATTATTTGAAAGAAAAGGTGTACGTCGATAAGCCAGCAACAATTAAAGAGCTAAAGGCTGAGATAATTCGGCACATTAACGGCATAGAACCTCAATTATGCCTCAGCGTCATCGAAAATTTGGACCATCGGATTAAGGAATGCCGCCGAGGTCGCGGCGGCCATTTGGATGTCATCAGAACACAAGCGTTCTCACCTAGCCTCTCACTATCAACTCCTACTCTCACCTCCACGTGGTGACTGGTGGGTGCCTAGTAAGTAAATTGATCGGAGATTGGGTAACCAACCCCTTTAGAAGGTCGTTGGTGGCAGCAGACGAGAGAGGGGGGAGGAGTGTTGTTTTCTCACTAAGGCACCTCCTCTGATACCAGACGGCAGCGGAGGAGTTCGCTAGATGGAACCAACGGTGGCGTCTACAGTTCCAGTCAGGCCGAACTATTTAGTGTAATCCCTATAGAGCTGCTCTGACATATTCGGATACCAGGTCTATAGGGATTTCCAATACCAAGCCAGGGTGTTGGAGAAGAGTTGGTGGCACATGAACCCTTAATAGGCCAACGCCAGCGCTCACATCCCAAAGTGGGTTACTGGCACCGGAGTAACCGGCCTGCTGTCCTAGGGACAAGGGCTTGGCCCTCCAGGTTGGGGGTTGTGCCGTCGGGGTAACGGCAACCAGACCCGGAACGTCAACGGACAACGATTTAAGAGTATGTACCTGGAACGTGAGAACGCTGTACACCCCAGGTGCTACTCAAAAACTTGAGTATGTCCTCACGCGGTACAAGGCAGATATTACCGCGATCCAGGAGATTCGATGGATAGGATCAGGTATGATGAATAGAAAAAATTGCGATATTTGTTACAGCTGCCATAAAAGATTGCATGTATTAGGATGCGGATTCGTCGTGGGAAATCGGCTTAGGACAAAAGTTATTGACTTTAAGCCGATAAGTGATCGCCTAGCTGTGATCCGCATCAAAGCTACTTTCCAAAACATAAGCCTAATATGTGCACGCGCCCCTTCCGACGAGCCTGAAGACCCTATCAAGGAGGAGTTTTATGACCTCCTGGATGGAGCCTACGGAGCCTGTCCGGAGTACGATGTCTAAGTTGTGCCCGGGGACTTCAATGCTAAAATCGAACAGGAAGACATCTTTGGCGGGTTAGTTGGTAAGCACAGAATCCACGAAACGACCACAGACAACGGTTACCGACTAACTGACTTCGCGGCAGCTCGTAATACGGTGAAAAGTAGCACTATAGGTTTCCAACGCTAAGGATCCACACAGCAACCTGGCGCTCTCCAGACGGTCAAACCGCCAACCAAATCGACCATGTGCTAATCGACGCGAGGCACGCATCCAACATCCTCAACGTGCACGTCGACTCTGACCATTTTCTTGTTGCGGCTAAGTTCAGAGCTCGACTATTTAACGAGAAGAAGCTGCGTTCCGCTCAGAAGAAGAAATTCGACGTTGGACGCCTTAGCACACCTGGAGTAGCCAGAGTCTACAAAGAGCGCCTGAGTGAGAAACTCTCCGCAGTGTATTCACCTACCGCAGATGCCAACACCCAGTGGTCCCAGTATCGCGACATCAGCAAAGAGGTAGCCGAAACCACCTTAGGGTACCAGCCACCCCAGAGAAAGAGCCCGTGGTATGATGATGAATGCGTACGCAGGAAAAAGGTGACAGAAGATGCACATATGAAGGCGCTGCAGCGCACAACAAGGGCAGCGAGGGAAGAGTATCGAGCCAGAATGAGGGAGGAGAATAAAATCCTGCGTAGAAAGAAGAGGGCCTACGCAGTCTCCCAGCTCAAGGAGATCGAAGAGTCCCGCGATCGAAGCAACATCCGGAAGTTCTACAAGAAAGCCAAGCAACTGGCTTCTGGCTTCAAGACCGGAACGCAGGCTCTTCGAGACAGTGATGGAAACCTAGTCACCGAAGCGCAGGGAATAGTAGATGTGTTTAAGCAGCACTTCCAGCAGCTGCTAAATGGGCATCATGTAGAGAGAGTGATAGGGCAAGAAGAGAACCCACGTCCAGTCAATGAAGATCCAGTTCCACCACCCAGCTTAGCAATAAAAAAGCTAAAGAACAACAAGGCCGCCGGATCTGATGGCTTACCAGAGGAGCTCTTCAATTACGGTGGTGATGTTTTGGTAGGTCGCATGCACCAAATCATCAACCAAGTATGGGTGGAAGAAAGTATGCCCGATGACTGGACTATCAGCTCCATTTGCCCCATCTACAAAAAAGGCGATCCTATGTCTTGCAAGAACTATCGAGGCATATCCCTGCTTAATGTCGCATACAAGATCCTATCCAACGTACTGTGTGAACGTCTCAAACCGTTCTGCAACACACTAATCGGCACGTACCAGTGTGGCTTCCGGCCCGGCAGATCTATATATGACTATAGACCAAATTTTCACACTGAGGCAAATCCTTGAAAAGACCAATGAATTTCAAGTCGAGACTCACCACCTATTCATCGACTTCAAAGCCGCATATGATAGCATTCATCGTCAGGAGCTTTATGTGGCGATGGCCGAATTCGGGATCCCGGCAAAACTGATCCAGCTATGTAGCGTGACGCTGGAGAACACACGCTGCAATGTGCAATTTGGAAGTAGTTCCTCCGAGCTATTCCAAACATGCACCAGATTTCGGCAAGGAGACGCATTATCATGTGACTTCTTCAATCTCGTGCTAGAGCAGATAGTGCGCAGGGCAGGTGTCAACACGGAAGGCACTATCTTAAACAAATCCGTCCAGCTACTGGGATATGCAGACGATATTGACATCATCGGTCGCTCCCAGCGTGCCGTGATAGAGGCTTTTACGGCGATTGAAGAACAGGCGAAATTCCTTGGTCTTGTAGTAAATGAGGACAAGACTAAGTACATGCTGTCAACAAGCAAACAAGCATCTGTCCACCGCCTAGGACAGAACGTCACTATTGATAGCAACAATTTGGAGGTATTTAAGGAGTTTATCTACCTAGGAGTAAACATGAACTCCACAAATGACATCTTAGTGGAGATCCGGCGAAGAGTTACCCTAGGAAACCGCTGCTACTTCGGTTTGGTAAAACAATTGGGTTCAAAACTCCTAACTCGAAGGACAAAATGTATGCTTTACAGAACCCAAGCCATCGCGGATGCCAGAGCGCTTGGTCTGGATAACTGGAAGCAGCGCGCCCGGGATCGCAGAGGATGGAGGGCTACAGTGTCTCAGGCAGAGACTCTCCACGGGTCGGGAGCCCGTTAAGTAAGTAAGTACATAATTGAACCATACCAATATTATCATAATAAAAAGAAATGACAAGAATTTCCTAAATAATTTGTGTTTTATTCCAAATCAACATCGGCCCTTAAAACTTAAGCTGACGCTGCCTGACTCAGAGCATACAGAGCCATCTGCTTGTATCAACAAGATACTCACAGCTCGAAAGAGTGTGAAAAGTGAAACACAACGACGCAAAGGAACAAAGCCACAAGTCGAACAAGTACTTGTATCTGGACGGATCAGTATGCTCTTGCAGCTTTGCGTTACAAAACATAGCTAAGTTTTAAAAAAGAAGAAAAATGGGCTATCTGGCACAAAAGACCCTTTTCAGGTTGGCGATTGGCGCAACTTTTTTTGCTTTACCAACGGATGGTCGTTTTTTTCATCGCAATATACATTTGGCCTTTTATTTTTCACTTTAATTTAAATCGTTTCGTGCTTCCACCGAAGACACTATACCAATGTCCCACGTCCACACGCAATAAAAAATGTGAAGCCTTCTCTTGATAGATAAATTTGTCTGGACACACCCCGTAGGCGGATAGCCACTTTCTGAGGTGGTAAAATAGCATTTCGCAACAAATCATAAATATCTACATACTCATACGTATACACACTCACATGATGAGATACTGCAGCATCGAAATACAACAGTTCATGCGTATACCTATACATCTCCCTGTTGAATTTATTTTTTTTTCGCATCGAAACTTGTATATGCAGTTTATTGCAACCTAGAGTTGGGGTAAATGCAACTGGACACCGAAATACAACAACTTTTTGAACTTTTTGAATAAAAAAAAAAAAAACTCCTCGAACATCGATAAGGAGGTCCTTCTCAATGTAGCCCGACTGCATGGATGCACATTACCCTTCGATTGTTGTAATTTGCTGCCGTTCTTCTGGCATGCAATAAAAAAAAAAAATTAATCGCAATTCTCCCCAAAAGAAATTACACTGGATAATATCCCGATCATATAGAACGGTTCGAGTGTGTAAAAAATACTGATACAACGCTCACTCAATTATCGCTTAATTACCTATGCAATGGCAATTCATCATCGTCATGATTGTCCTCCTCCCTGTTATCATCATCGACATGCTTCCAATTGAAGTACAAACGCATAACTGAAGCTATCGAGGAGTGAGTTTGAGTTGCTCTATTTCCTAGTCTGTTGGATACGGATACGGACGGATGTACCTACGATACCAGTATGCATTTTATACATCCCATTCAGATGTTTCACAACATAGGATTGATTTGAATATGCATAATTGTATATGCAGCCACAGGTATTAGGTATATCGTCATTCTATAACTGAATACAGAATCGTAATGGGTGCAGTTTGTTTCGGCGATATGAGGGTGTGGAGTTTTGTGCAAAACTAATTAATCCTAATTCCACTCTGTTGTTGTTTCATTGTTCGCTGTCGATCGTATTTTTAGAGGCGCATGCATATTCCCTGCGCTTGGGGCATATCCCTCGGAATCAATCCAACGATATACGGCTACACATAAGTATCAATATAAGGGAAACAAGACAGTACAGTATTTACATATTTCTGCGGGGTGGGGATTGGGATATTCGAATGCAGCACGACACCGCACTGACCATGCATTCATGATTAATGTCAACTATGAGGTAGAGAAATGTAATTCTGTATAATCTAATTACTGAAGGAATGACATGCAGATAACATCGGTATGGCCTATTGAGGTTCTTAAGGATGATTAAAATTAACCATGTAGATATCTACTTAACTACACAACGATAATAGGACCCATTGTGCGTGGAACAATCGTATAAACAAGTCCGGATTAGACTTGATTGTTTCAGCGAGAATGGGCACGGTGGTTTTTGTTTACCCCTCTACAGATCTCAGACTAATAGCACTATTCTTGAGGCAGTTCAACAAAACACACACACAAAATATATGTTCACTCCCTGAACTGGAAAAAAAACAAGTTTGCCGAGGGACAATCCGTCGAAACGACTTCTTATGTGATGCGTGTAGCCCACATAACGAGGAAAATGCTATAATAAAATCAAAGTGATAAGGCACTAAATTTATAAATTTGTCTATAGCCATATGACCGTTGCGTTAATCTGTTGCCAAAAGAAACAGAATAATTTGCACAAATTAGACAACAATATGAATGCATCGAACTTACCACGTTTTTGTAATTCATCCCTGGTGATTTGTCCAGTTAGATTTGTAGCTGCTGGCGTTGGCGGCAGGGCCAAATGTGCTGGTGGTGCATTACTAGGATACCACGCCCAACCCGCCGATTGCCCATTGAACATACGCAATTTTTCGTAAACGGATTCGTTTTGCTGTTGAGCTTGTTGTTCTTTTTGTGATGCCAAATTTCTAAGAACTCGATTGATTGATGAAACCTGCAAAATAAAAAAAAAATGTATTAAATAAACCCGTCACGTTAGAATGGTGTGGTTTCAAAATAAGCCCGCTTTAACTTAAAAAAAAAACAAAGCACCAGAAACAGAATTAGGATCGATAGAAGTAGCTCTTGTATACGCGCTCTTTAAAAATGTATTTTAAAAGCATCCGCACCACCACCATCACCGCTTGGGGAATATTTTCACGCCAGATTATTCCTTTGATGCTCAAAAACGTACTGAACAGTTTTGAGTACGGACACGTGTTGTGTATTGTGTGAGTAGAATTCGTATACCATTTGACATTAAAACCGCATATTCGCTGCAACACTTTGCTCAAGAGGGTTGCTTGGCATGACATTTACATACTTATTAACACCGTTAGACCGACAATGGAATTTCTCATTTCGAACATCCCCTCGTTGTGGACAAAATCATATTTTGTTTCTATCAAATATACGAAATTCCTTAGATGCATGTGTACAGCATATATCCCGCCTGCATATAAAACATCAGATCCAAGTTGTATTTAAATCAAAAAGTAATAAGACTGACAAATCTTTGGACAATTTCTAGGTCACTATGGATGAACACGTGCCACGTGGTATGAGGTGGACCAGCACTTGTACTCACATTGGAAGAGACTATTCTGGCAATATTTGTAAATTTACTGCGAAAAGTATTTTACTTTTAGGTAATTAAATTTGTTTTCTTAAATCAACCTACACATTTGAATTTTGAGATGAAGACTAAAAACATTCGATTCATTCGATTTTATTTGGCCTTATATGTAGTACCTGTCATAAAATCACAAAAGGAAATAAGTGGAGCCTCTCACTTTTAAGTCGAATAGGTAGACTGACAGTGAATACTTATTTGGCAGTAGAATTTTCGTGGAATAAATTGTATGAAAAATCGAAATGCCAAACGTAAAAAATAGCATTACCAAAAACTTATTATGATGTAAAGGTTTAAACTTACATTTGGTGCAAGAGTTCCAGTGCAAATTATATTCATAAAACTTGTATTTCCAATTCCGTTGAAAGATCTATGACTATGTACGGAAAGAGATCAGAAACCAAAAAATTTCGTGAGCTCATATTCCATTTTGTTTTCCTTTTTGTTTTTATTAAAACATTGATTTATTTATGTATGTAGGTATATAAAAAATAAGACAGACAGAAAAGAGTGCCTCTGTGTAAGTATATAGAACAATGTGTCCTATTTGTGGTTAAATTCAAAATCTATAACAATACAAAAGGACTTAAGGATTGGTCGTTGAAGAGTCCCCTTGGTTATGAGTTTCTTAATCGAGGTTGGAGGGAGCATGTGGAAATTTTGTATAAGAGGGATTCATCTTCGCTATTCGATTTCTTAAAGTCTAACGTATACATCCAAATGACACAAATTCAGAAGCTGTTAGTGCAAAAGTCCTCAATAAATATCCCGATATAGTCACATTCTTTTGACAAAAAAAATAAATAAATCGGGTTTGTTAATATTAATCATGTTGGTTAAGCGTGCATGAACGTCTTCGCCCTTTCAAGGCATTATTTATAAAACTAATTAAGGCTGCCTTAAATTCGTGTCAAAATGAATGTAAATGTATTTTCATCACTCTTAAAGAAATGCATGATTTTAAGCTCCCCCATTAAAAATCCATTAAGTTGAAGTATTCTACACAAAACCCCACCAACCTAGCCTCTACTAAACAAGGACGTAAATAATTTCTCCGGCACAAGTACTTAATTTTTATTTTTCTGCGAGTCTTTTCATCCGAAATACATTAAAATAAAAGAAAAAAGAGGAAAATTCGCATGGCTGCAAGTTGCTTGGTGTTCCATCTCCGTAATAATGATCTGCACTCTTTAATTTTTTTTTTTTCTTTGTTTCTTTCTCGTAATGTGTTGGATGTATTTTTCTATATAATTTTTTTTTTAATTTTCATTTAAATATGAAGTGCTGCATTTTCCCATTTTGTTCTTTAAAGATGCCATTTTGTATACAATTTGTTCATCGTAGGGAATTGCTGTTCGCTGGGGACAAGCATCCATATGGATTCATTAAACTTTCAGTAATTGGAGGGGGTGGCACTTGGTGTAGGTTTATATATTTTGAGTAAACAAAAGGATTGCACCTCGCATGTGCTCAGTAGAATATTAATTTTTTGTTTCCTCTATTCAACAGACTTGTTATATAACATCGCATAGAAGGTGTGTATACCGATACGGGATTCAGATTCATTCCACTGGAACACACTCAATGAATGGTTGCATAAAATGTACATGTGCAATGGCTTTAAAGTGGTTGATGGGTATTCAGAAGGTACACCATCTTACAGAATACGCACGCATAGGTATATCCTCAAATTCAAATACATAGTTAAATATACTAATGAAATTAATACATAGTTAGTGCAACAAGCTCACATCGGACCCTAAACGCGGATTTGGCTAACCATACGATTGTGTGTGATTGTATTTTCGAGACGAACGGAATGAATTTAATCAGAAATTATAAAGGGCCCCTAAATTGTGCACTCACGTTTGCTGATATAAAATGAGAGATACCACCTTATTGGGCTTGGGTGGCTCCTGGCTGGCATAGCCTTCTCAAATCACCCTGTTAATACACTTGATGGTGAATTCCATTTCTGACTACAAGCCAAAAGTTTAATCCTGCCATTGAAGAAAAATGCCAAAAAGATCCTAAATCTACGAAGGCACGATATCAAAAACCTTGTAGGCTGCCTACCTTACAGGTCACCACGGTTTGCGATACCACCTACACAAAATTCACATAGCCGACTCCCCGGATTGCCGGCTATGTCTTGAAGAAGACGAAACAGCTGAGCACATCATGTGTGAATGTCCGGCTCTATCTAGAATCAGAAGGAAATTCTTCTTTCGGGAAATACTAAGTCCAGAAGAATTGAAGAAGTCCTCTGCTGAAAACATTACGAGCTACATTAGAGAGGTAGAGACACAGCTAACCTAAATATTATTTTCTGTCATTCCCGGCACAATAGACCTTCTTAGGTCGACGTGCCTATTTTTCGCCTTGGCGAGACAGAAGTCAAAAAAAAAAAAAAACAAGCCAGATTGAAATCAAACAAGGCAACCACCCCTACTCTCTGTCAACCTCATTGTTTCTATGTAACGAAATGAACTAGCTCTTTCCTAACACCGTTTCCATTAATTTAATATACATATCTCTTAATCAAAATCTAAAAGGCCTATACAATACAAAAGGGTCTGCAAATATACCGCCTTCCTAAGCCCACAAAAACCCAAAAATTAAGTTTATTTGATTAAGTTCTTTGAACGCATTCGATACAAAAAGAATTAGCAAAGCAAACTGTTACATCGAGGTTTTCGAGATGTCGTACCTACTTTTTTTTTTTTTTTTAGAAAAAAGGGGTTCAGCAGGCTTCAATTTTGTTGATAACTATCGAAAATAAGGGGCTGGCTATCCTTACGGTAATGATATAGGTATACTTTCGGAGGGTTGTACTCTGTTAGTTCAATGTATACAAAATGAGATACAAAAAGTAAATACATTGCATAACATATGGCCAATTTTCTGGGCAACAACACACACACTAGACAAGGAGGGTTCGCTCGAATAAGAATGAATTTAGTGCATAATAACGATTGAGTTTAGTCGAAGAATGGCATCCCTTTTATCTTGGCACGGTTTGTTGGTTGATTGGGTAAATAAGTTGTGTGGGATTCTGTGCGGTTATGCTATTTAGCTGCTCAACAAACTGAACGTCCCTCGTATGCAACGAGAAAATCAATTCAAACTTAATTTACGACATTAGATAGATCAACCCTGATGGTGAAATTCTGAAGCGGCACACAGGAAAATAAGCTTACTAACCTCTTAGACTTAAATTCAATATGGCAAATTGAAATCTGTTACGTGTAGGTACTCGTAGATATATCTCAGTATGGGGAGCGAATGTATATTGTGTACGGCTTGTTTGCATGATGGCGCCTTATGGATTCGGTACTGGGTTTATATGATGACCTTGATAGAAAATACATTTTTGATTGAATTTTTGTCGAAACTTGTTCATTTGCCTGCAACCGCATACCGGCCGGCAGTATCACCCACTAATCAACACGACGAATGATGGCGCTTTGCAATCGATAGTACTTAATGTCTCTGTGCACTGTGACTGACCTTACAGCGTTATTAAGTTGTTATCTGTAGGTTCAGAGATATGTTGCGGGTGCATGGGATGTCCTCCCACATTTGCTTTGTCTGGCATTGCCTTTGGTCAATGTAGTTAAGAGATTAGCATTAATCGAATCAAAAGGGGGTCTCTCTAGATATGCGAATTTGTGTGCAAATGTGTTCCTCAAGACAAAGGGAAGCTCTGTAGTCGTTTCTGCTTAGCAGTCGAAAGGTGAATAGTAAAGTAAAGACAAACAAAGCCAACATTGCTCTTGTACGTAGGTAGTTTTGCAATGTTTCTGCAAATACAGTTGAAAAACAAACCAAGATCTGGTCCAAAGAAAATAAAGATATTAGGCATGTTGGTTGAACATGAATCATACTTTGCTTTTTTTAGACTTGATGATGCAAGATTGATCATAGATATATAGATGAGAACAATGCGAAACTCACATACATTTAATCGAATAAAAAGCTGAACATGAGTCATATTTACTGGCAGGAAAATTATATGGCATCTCAGTGCAATACTAATCCAGCGAACTATATTCTTAAGGACTTTAAAGCCTCATATGATGGACTTCACTGTCAAGAGCTGTATATTTCAAATGTACCACTTTTTCCACCATTTGCCTTTTCAATTCAGCAGTTCGTAATAGGTCTCCTACCTAAAACAAAAACCAAGTCTCACAAGTGAATGGTGGAGAGAAGCTGTAGGCCTAGTGTCTTATGTTGACTGGACTCAATTTGAACATTCATGGAACTTGGAGCTTAACACTGGGACAAATTACGGTCCCAAATATCACAGTCGCTGTACCTGAGTTCAATTCAACGCTCAACTTGAAAAGCTTTTTTTTGCCTGATGGAATAGCGCGCATACACAATTTAAGCTTGCACTCCAGAGCCGGAACACAATGGCGCATATACAGCGTACAAAATAACACACAAGGGTGCATTTTTAATTTTCCCTTTTTTGGAATAATAAATTCGAGCACAATAATAACAATGGGAAATATTTTTATACCTACATATCAGCAGAGTACGTTATTTAAGGAAAAAATAATAATACAAATAGGTACATGGTAGCAGAGGCGAAGATGGGTAGGGTGTACGTTTTGGTATCCAAATCTCTAGTACAAAGCTGGGTTTGGTATTTTTTTTTCTTGCTTTTTGACATCTATATATGCAGATTGCTTGGTTGAGGGTATTGAACATTTTGTACATGTGGGGGTTTTCCCTCGGCAGATTAAGGGTGACTATATGGAGCGGTTACTTAAGGGTAGGTTGGCATGTCTGTATTTTTTTTTTGTATACATGTTAGAGGGCTGCTGCTTGCTGGTAAAAGGGACTTCCATTTTTCACATCAGAGTACCATTGGTATCATTGGTTAATTGTGTGCGGCCAATCATGTGTAAGTTGTAAAAAAATAGAAAGCCATAGACACAGAATATTTATATACATACATATAGGTATATGTAGGTTCAGAAAACAAGAAAGAGAAACACCACCAAAATAGATATAGAGATTGACAGAATAGCGACGCACGTTTGTTTGCTGGTATGCAGCGGCAAAAGTCAGTGAACGCATTCTAGTCGAATTTTCCGCTGGTGGACTTAAATTTGTTTAAGCGATGTTTATCTATACAGATCTGCAAAGGGGATTGATGCAGATGGTTTTTTTTTGAATTGAGTAAGGTATCTGCCCGTCACGTGTAAGCCGCAAACTATAATATCGGTAGATACGTAGGTATAGATATTGCACATTAAATGTTGCAATATCGAAGGTTGATAATTCCAGTCCCGCCCATATATAAGAAGAGTTGCGGTTATATGAAGCAAATTAATCCAGCTTTCGATCAGTTGCCAGCTAATCTACCTCACCAGTCGAACTAGAATACGCCTGGCTGTACCCAATGAAGTGGATGTTTATTTTGTAGGCACCTATTGAGACCAACGGAGACCCGAAGACATATGAATACACTGAAAGAAGTTTAATAAATAAAATCAAAACCAAATGGTAAGCGCAAACCATCAACTTACGATCGAAGGCCTAGTTTTTAGCAACCATATTTGTCTGTCTTAAGTTTCTGTCGTTCAGTTTTAGTATTTCCAAAGTTCTAAGATGCCTACCTACTAACACACGTCCATCACGCAAAAGCAGGTAAATTTATAACTTGCAGACATTTCCAAAGTATACACAGTGGTTAGGCACGAGAATTCTATTCCATCCAGGCAATTGCAATTGAACAAAAATGAAATTTACCTCAACAACAAATAAATAAAAACAAACAGAAATTATTCAACTTCTTATCCTTTTAGGCAGATAATTATTTTTTTGGTCAAAGAACAACAAATATGTTCACCCTATTTGCGAATTTAAATCAAAACTACCCACAGTTGTCGCCGACCGGACATACCTCTAGCGCTCTAGCTCTATGCATGTGCATTGTCATTTTTTTCGGATTCTCTTTTGCTCTAAATTTCCCTCCGCTTAAAATCAGACCATATATACAAATTCTAATCGTCTCGAAATACAAAACAATACCTAAGGATTATCCTGAGAGATGTGTTATCTTGGATAAAAAGCAAAGGCTGGCTTTCGATAATATGCGGCCGAAGTATCATCTATTTGTATCTATTGTATACGAAAACAATCAGCGAAGTGGGCTATACATGGCTCTCGAGCAAGGGATCACTATAATTCGTTAGTTTTGGAACAATGAGCGGTACTTCTAGGGGTCCAATGTCTTGAAATTTAAAGTAGTGCAGCTATTATGATAGAAAATGAGGCATAGCGCATATGCTGCTTAGGTTAACAGCCTTATTTTTCATTTGTGTCAATAATAAGGATAATAATAATAGTTTTTGGTTTTCGAGTGCTTGCCTACTTTTAAAGTACGAGAACAGAATGCAGATTGTATTGGATTCGTTTGACGAACGCATGTTTTTGTTTCAAAAAATATTCTGCACACGAATTAAAACGGCTCTTTTAAGACAGGCATTGGCAGGCAAAATAAGTATGAAATAGGTAACTGAATGTGGTGTTAAATAAAAAATAAATCCCGCAAAAAAAAATATGTAAGGGAAAATGCTGTACTCACGCTTGGTATATTATCGCTATTGCAGACTTGTTCAGACAGCAATCTATCACGGATCTCCCACGCAAAGATACTCGGGCATTCACGTTTGTAATCGGCGATTTTTTGTACAACCGGTGTTGTTGCTACACGCGGTTTCGAACCGCCAATTGCTCGTGGTTTAATTGATCCCGTTTCGTAGTATCTGAAAATATAGAAATAATAAAAAAAATATTTATGAATAGACTTGTTCCAATCAAGACCAAAGAACGATACTACCTACAAATAGTTTTACTAGTTTTTAGACCATACCCTTTATATAAAGCTTTAGATGACAGAAGTTTAAGAAAAAAATACCTACTGTGTTGTTAGCTAGTCAATCATTTTTTAAACGTTCTTACTCATTTTTTTAAAGAGCAAGAATAATTGTTTGGAACATATTTTCACTTTGGGAAGCCAAAAGCCCATAAGATACCTCATATTTGTAGTATAAAAATAGGTTGCTAAAAGAATTTAGTGTGCGTGTTTGGTCCGAATTTTAACAAAACGATTTCAACGGCTTCGTCGTTAAACTACAGGGTATCCGCCGGGAAGGTATACTACTTTGTTTCTTTATAATTTTTGATTAAATGAAAGAGAATAGATCTTACATTGATAAATGTTTTATTTAATGTCGGCAATTATGTATGGAATACAATATCCGGTAAATGTCCGCCTCTGTTAGTCTCACACATTTCACGCGGTATTTCGTTAATTCCATCACGAATATTTTGTTTGAGTTGCTCAAGCGTTTCTGGTTTGTTTACATAAACCTTGCCTTTCAGATATCCCAAATCAGGCGACCGTGGAGGCCAATCAGCATCAACATTGCTTGTAATAACTTGTTGTGGAAAAAGGTCTCGCAGTGATTCCATTGTAATCCTGGCTATATGCGATGTGGCACCGTCTTGTTGATACCACATGTTAATCAAGCCCAAAGCATGAACAGTTTTCAATCATATCACCACAGACCCTCTTTCTTCGAAATCATTCACTACACGATAAATAGTGCGTTTTGTTGGCACATTGTTTCTCCCAAAAATTTAAAATTTTAACTTTCTCATCGTCACAGTAATCGATGATTGATTTTGATAAAATGTTTTAACTATTGAAACACGTTGGTTTATCGAATATTTTTCCATAATAAATTTGCCACGTGTCTACTTCACGACTGCCAAATATGAACTGTCAAGACTAATGTTTACCAAAATGGCGGCAAAATAAAGTAGTATACCATCCCGGCGGACACCCTGTATAAACAAAGTTCTGTGGCTACAGCGAAAACTATATTCAAAACACTTAACAAAAGCAATTTCGGACACCATATCTTTTATGTACAAGATCTTACTCCTGTGATGAGCAATATGGATGGATGACTTCCCTATATACAGTAAAAGCCATCAAGTAGAAAAGTCCTTATGAGTGGATATTAATGGTTGTACTCTGTAAGGACGAATGACTGATATAAATGCAAATGTCAGGAAATGTGTAGACTTTAAAATACCTCTCCACCCGGTTTATAATTTCGTCAGTACACCGACGGCAGTGCGTTGATCACAAATATATTTAAATTGAAAGCGCAATGCACTTTTAACCCTAATTTTCCCCCAACACACCAGGCTCATTAACCGTCGGCATCACTAGTTTATTAGTTTATTTGAAATAATTATCTTTTGCCACGCAGATTCAAAACAAATACGCTTAGGAAATTTAAAACCAATGTGTCGATTTGAGTGCCTACTGAAGTGTTCAAAACTTGGAAAAAGACCGGCGGAACTTATATGCTTTGATAACGGACACTTAGTTTTAAACGATAATTTCATGTCCATGATTTTGGTTTAACTAAGTTACAGTGAGGAAGTTTTTTCCGTTTTACGATAGGTATATGTAGTTTAAGTGATTATACCTTAAAGTGGGGCAGTTTGCTGGCGGAATATAATTTAAGTGAAGTAGCCACTTGCCTCCTGTATAGACTTACTAACGATTTTATGATCAAACCAGAGTTTATTTTCCAGTAGAAAAATATGACAAGTCTTCTGTACCTACTTCTTGTACGGAGCCGCTCAAGCAAAATTAAAAAAAAAAAAACGCCAACTTACGAAGGAATATCGTTGGCTTAAGACACTAAGACCAAATGAGTACCCATACATCTTAAAAATATACATTTTCACACACTGTAATAAGTGAAATTAATAAAAAAAAATAAGTAAAAATAGATAACTGTATTTACAAACGTTCTCATCAAATTGTCCAATAGCAAGCAAACGAAATTTCAATTTAATGTGAACCAAAATCTACTGAAAATAAAAATGTTATCATTAAATACATAAAATAAAAAAAGGTACCTGCAAGTGCAAGGCCTGTCCCGAGATGTTTACCAGAAATTAGTATTCCAAACTGACAGATGAACGTTGTAAAAATTTCGCTGAAACCTTTGTTAGCAACAGATAGGACCGTCCTATGCCCAAGCCGATCAATAAGTTGATAAAAAAGACACTAAATTCTTTCCCATCGCCGTAAAAATTTCGGACTTTATCGAAACACTTTAAAACGAGCTTAGCCCAATAGCAAACGATTTCACAGTGAAACCAAAGTCCAAAAAGAAATGAACCTAGGTGCCCCACGGCACTTTACAATTTTAAACACAGGCCTTCATACTTTAATAATAACTTGTTTATATTAGTTCAAACACTGCGCGTAACTGTGTAAAATATAAATTGTTAGTTAAAACCCATTCACTCACAGTGGCGTTCTAATACAGTAAGGGGAGCGATATATTATGTTATGACTATCTCAAATGAGAATTAAATATTCATCTCATGAAGCAAACTTCCTTCCCACCTCTGGATGTAGGTTACAAATTCGCGGGACAAATTATAGCCACTAGTGCCGAGCGCAAATAATGTGGACCGCTTACAAATACAAGTAAAAATATAGGAGACCGTTTAATGATGAAATTGCGAGAAAAAAAAGCATTACACACACTGGTTTTGTGGCAAGCATTTCAAACGCAAACTCCATACTTATAGACACACATATCTCTGTTTCAAAATAAGGTCCTTGCACAGTCCATCTACGTAAACATATCAGCACATACAAAGAAATAATGTAGGTAACATAGGATGAATCGACAAAAATATTGTCAGCACTGCGCTCTTTTTTATTGATGACATTTCAAAAGCCCCCATACGACTTTACTGATTTGCGATTTGCATTTCACAAAACACAAAAACATCAATTAAATGTCAACTTGCCTTATTAGACACATTTAAAAATAAAAAAAAATCAGCGCGGTTGCATTGGAAAGAGATGGCGAATGGGGCCAATCCACCCCCAGATTTACACGCACGATTTAATCCGAATGCAACTCACAATGATAGATATCAATTTGGTTATTGTTTTAAAGTTACTGCGCGCATAGGTGAAAAGATGTACTAGCTACGTGCATTCCAACATTGAATGACATTGCCACCGTCTGTACGAAATTCCGTTGGAGTAGTTTTTTTCTAAATTAAACACCACTTTCCCTACTTGTAGGTACCACCTTCACTTGTATTTGATATTAAATAAATAATAGTACAACAACAACAACAACAACAACAACAAAAGACAACGCAAGAAAAAAGTAAAAAACAAAAACAAATTTTTAAGTTAAATTAACTTACCTGCCTAAAATTTTGCTAACACATCCATTCGATACTTGTAATATACGCGAAATATCACATGGCCTCGCGCCTGAGTGGGCTAATTCGACAATTTTTTGTCGCGTTGAATCGGGTAGGGGGCGCCCATTAACATAGACACCCCCCAACTGATTAATACCACTATGACCAGCTGTTGAGCAACCAAAAAGTGCACTTTGACTAACCGATGTCGCATGGCCATGCATTATGTGCTCTGTTGTTAGCATCATATTTAGATAGTTGTTTATTTTGTACACGGGGGGATTTTTTATTATTATTTGGGTAGGTATTTTTTTAAACGTTATAGATTAATTTGGAATTAATATTTTGTTTGTTTCATATTTTAGCGGCACATTTTGTTGTATATATATTTTTTTGATTGCAGGGATGCACCGCGCACCACCACCAACACCGAAAAGAACAATTAACACAATTTTTTGGATTTCTTTATTAAAATTCACTTATTTAGAACGATTGGCACTCGTTTGTCACACAAAACAGACGCAAATTAAACAACAAAACAAAACAACAAAAATAGGATATTCTGTTCAAGCAAAATGGTAAACAAAATAGGTATACAATTGTAAAGATACGAAAAAAAAGTTTCCTTTCGTTCCGATGAGTCTGTCGTTTGCAGTTGATTGAACTCGCAGTCAGCAGAAGCATTGAGACCTCTTCTCAGATTAGATACTTAACGCCGCGTGAATAATTTCATCCGAACTAACACACAAATACGTATACAACGCAAGAAGAGAAGACGAACAACACCGACACGAATAGTACTTTTTTTGGTAGTATTTTCGATACTATTTCGTACTTTGCCAACCAAGTGAATAAAGTAGCGCTGTGGATTGGATTCGACGATGTCGTGCTTGTGCTGTTGTACGTTGTAGGTACTCGTACGTGTGCTGTCGTTGTGCTCAGTGTGTACAGAGAGCAAACGGACGATGCGTATAAAATTTGGAAACTAAATGAATATTGCAGAAATTCAACCAACCATTACGCATTATATTTTTACGGTCTAACCCCCTTTGGTGGTGTGTGTGCTCGCTCTATATACACATATACACTCGGTGGGTGTGTGCGGCTCTGTTTAGCTGTGTCCCACCCTTCAGTACACACGACCGGCATCGACGACGGAGGGATATGTTGTGTGTTTTAGATACATCACCATTGCCAGTTTCGTTGTGGATAAGGGCGGGATAGATGGAATCTGAATTGAAAGGATGATATGGCAGTGGCGTCGGTGGCGGGTAGTCGTCGTCGTTTTTTCTTCTTGTCTCTTGTGTGTACATCTTTATTTTTCTTCTTTTTTTCTCTCATTTTTAAAGTAATTTTTTGTGAATACAATTTATTTTGACGGGTACGAGAGCGAGAGAGGGCGAGGAGTTTCCCCTATTTTTTTGTCTACTGAGAATGAGATTGTGTGTACTAATCGTGAGGGAGTTTTGTTTGCCTAACTTAATTTTTAAATTTTTATTGTGAAGTTGGAACGTCATCGGAACGAACAGGTGAAACACTCGATACATGTCAGCGGCATGCCACGGCCACCCCGCCCCACACAAGTCAACTTAACTCCATGGGAGCGACACGTCAAAACAGTAAAGGTTGTGTCAGCGCTCAGCATGAAGCTGCTGTGCAATCAGATTTGGTATTGACAGCTTTACTTTATGGTTCAAATGGATTTGTTACAGGTGTATCTAGATTTGTATTGCTGAAGTGATGTGCATTTAACCTACCCCCAAATATAAATATCACGTCAACACAATTAATTGTCCTTTATAGGCATTCGTGATTGGAAGTACGTACCTATCATTTTCGGGAGTATTAAATTAGGTGCCTACCTAGGCAGTTCTTGCATCCGAAAGTTTACAGTTAGACCAACATTTTAACATTTAAGAAATCTCCAGTATTGTTTTAGAGAATTGGATGAGAATTAAAGTTATGTATTTACCTATTTACAGTGCAAGTGCCATTTAAACAAAAGCTTTGACGTGCGAACTCGTAGGGAGAGGCACATCCGGATTTACTTTAACAATTCTTGAGAACACATTTTTTTGGAAGGAATATTAAGGTCAAAGAAGAACTATTTTACAAACCATGGTCGAATAAAAAATAAATAGCTCCTATGAATTATGGAAAATTGTTCTCCATATTATAACCAACAAGATAGATGAAGCAAAATCGTAAATGTCCCTTAAAACATTGGAAAAAATACACAAAAACTCAGATATTTATCTTCATTTCCCATAGTAAAATCAGTTCCAGAAAAGAAGATGAAAGGAGAGCATGCAAATATACTCAGCAGCATTTAAAATTATTCAATAAAAAAATGTCTTCTGCAGTTAATATTGAAAATCATATACCTACCTAATCTGATGAGTATGTACAAACATTTAATAAAAAATGCGGTTTTGGAAAGAAGAACTGCATAAAACAAACGCCAATCAAATTAATTCACAAATCAAATCATTCAACCGATTTACTAATTATCTTTTACCTACGTCATTTTTTAATTTTGTTCATATTTTTCCCTTTGTCGTGACCTTAGCCCCGGTTACGGCATTTTTCTGTATTTATCCCAGCAAGAGTAAAAGTGACGTACGCATCATCCATCTTCGAGGTTCACTGGGTCTATTCAAGAGCCCAGATTCACATTGGGTGAATCAAAAAATCAATTAACGGTTATGCATCTATCTGTCTGGTACAAAAAAAAGAAACCAAAATCTAAACTCATGCATATACCGCATACACATTGTAATGAATGAAATACAAATAGGATCCTCTTCTTTGTGGTATAGGGGATTTGGATTACACAAAACAAAATAGGAGGACTCTTGAAGAGGGCGCGTCGTATACAATACAATGCATCACACACAACAAAAGGATTTGGGTCACTGCTGTTGAAAATGTGTAAGGATCATGCCAATCGAACATAGTTTCTAATAAAGGTCGAATTATATTATTGCAGAGGCTAATGTCGAGATGATACTGTATTGCATTGAAAGTTTTTTTTTCTCCTCTGAATTTGCTATTGCTATTCTGTGGTTGAGGATGAAGGTATTTTCTATACGAGTTTCAACTATAAAGTAAAAAGGGTCTTATATATTATTAGTTCCTACATATGTATATAGCAAACTGCGTAGGACTGCTGGATGAAATCACTGAGGGAATTGAAGTTTGGAAATTTCTATATAGATTGGTATAGATTGGAAATTGCTTTTTTTTGTCAAAAGAAATCCAAGGATACCGTCTTCTTGCTTATTTTTTCTTTAATAACGATCATATGCCAAAGTCGGTTTATACGGAACTTTGGCACTGTAGCTGGGGCTGTATAAAATACATGATGTAGGTACCTACCTATCTGGATTAAGAAAACTTCATATTTTAAGTAAATCAAAAGGCGAAATAAGTGCAATCTGAACGTTTCTCGAGCCACATATTAAAGTCTATACTCGTGGTTAAATGAAAGCCATCAGCTGTTAAAATGATTGTTAATAACTACCCTCCTGGGAAAGGCTATTTCAAAGCTACAAATCTTAAACTAGACATCACTCTTTAAACTTCGCGTCGTCGAAAAGCATTGCATGCAACAAAACAATTTATCTTGAGCATGTGTTCAAGGTAATGGTGAGTATCACTACTTCAGTAACACGTTGTCGCTCCTCAACCGTAGAAAGGAAACATTAAGAGGTATTGCGCCTATGTCTACACTCAGGATGGATGACAGACTCGGTAATAGCCTCACATGTCCCGCATAATAAATATTAGGAAGTTCAATTCAGTTCTGTTGACATTAAATGTGGTCGCTTTACTTGGTCACGCACTAGTTGACTCCTCTCGATGGCAATGTCGCCCTGCGAGAATACACCAAAGCATCCCAGCGGGAATTCTTGTACCTACAGCGACTAGTGTTTCAAATGACGAAGTTAGATGACGGTTGTTGTTCACCCCCTTTAAGAAAACACTTAGCAGCTTCCGTACAAGAATGTGTTCCGACAATGCGGTGGCTTGTCTTTATCTCGTCTGGTATTTGCACACTCAACACGGACCAAAAAGGAGAAAACATTTCCAAAATCAATGTCAGAAGAGGCAAACCTGTGCATACAACAGTCCAGGGTGATTGCATTCCTTGACAATGAAGCGAAACTATATATTTGAACTCGAACCAAGGGGCGAATAGCACACTGATTGTCCTCGGCTCTTTATTGAGGATAAATGATCTATGAATACAGAAACGTGCGCATAGCATTGTAGGGCAGGATAGACAACAAGGAAATAAGCGTTTTTGTGTTGACAGTGTCGCAAATGAGCTACCTATTGAGACTGTAATAAGAATTGTCTAAATAAAAATTTGGATTGGACGTATTGCATGCAGGTTTGTTGAGGGGTAAAAGGTAAGCGTTGACATCTGATATGAAACCCTCGGTAAAGCGAATATGTATACCTATACATTGATTTTTTTGCAGTGGCAGTTGACTTTGATCCTTTAATAGACAGACGTTTGTATCTCGAATAGATATTGATTCGGTAGGGTTTCGCTGACGCCTTTAAAATAAGTCTCGACTTAATGCTATCTTATTGTGGGTCTTATTACGACTCCAAAGAATAAATAAAGCCCGTGGGTGCTTTTATTCGTACACTAGAACAGGGCGGGTTGAAGGGACTCAAATCATAGATCAAACCGATGCTCAACTATGTCCAACGAACAACAGTAGCACGTATACACTATACATCTCCACTTGTTGAGCAAGACGGTGAGTAATGAATTTTGACCAACTTTCTGATTCGATAAAATAAATCACTCAGAAACTTTGACCTTAACCGAGTGCGATTTTTGCTCGGTTAAAAAAAAATGGGTCTCTGTAGAAAATAAACAAGTATTTGTTGTTAAAATCTACAGAGTCAAAAAGGTTAAATGCAAACTGGTAAAAACAACACTCTTTATCAGTTGTTATCAATCAAGTAAGTAGAATATTATCAACCAACAGTCTTATTTTGGTTTTTGTTAAAATCTAATGAGTAAATTGTAATTGACAACATAGTCAATTCGAAGTTTTAACACAACGATTGGTTATTAATAACCGTTCTTCTTATCAATTTTTAACCAATTCAATGTTTGTTAGAATCGAACAACTTCTCTGTTAGAAGAACTAATAAGTCTTGTTTAAATATAACCAGGTGGGTCGGCGCAGTGGCTTAGTGGTTAGTGTGTTGGACTACTAAGCGAGGGGTCCCAGGTTCGAATCCAAATTAAGGTTATTTTTCACTGCGCCACCTCTCGCGAACATCTGACAAGCATCCGAGAGTATATAACTGCCATGAAGGAAATTGGAAATTGTAGATCCCTGCCATTCGTCCCAAAAATAAAAAACTCACACAAACGAATGGTTGTCAGAAGCTAGGCCCGGTCCCAACGGACCTGTTGCGATTTCTTTTTTTTTAGGTGGCTTGACTAATAACAACAGAGTAAGTTGTTTAAATACTACCAAGTTAGTTTGTTATTTACGACTGAGCAAAATTTGGAGAGGAAATTGATAAATCGGTTATTTTTAACCGAGTTTCCTTAAACAAGTTGACTCGGTTATTTTTAATCCTGTAACTCTGTAGGAGCTATATTAACAGTGTTACTTGGTAGTTTTTAACCGAAAGTTGATTGATTTTAAATAAGTGAATTTTCTGCGTGAAGAGCTCTGTCAATTAGAGGTGAATCCAATGACGAAAATCGTGGTAAATCAATTTTATGGCCATTAGAAAAATAGCCACCGATACTGATGAGTGGAAAAGAGCTCATTTACCTGACACATACTCTGCGTATTGTAGTTGTCATAGTAAGACGAATTTAATATTGACAGACATCAAATGAACTAATACCTCCATCCACATAGATGATACCCACAGGAGTATAGTGCGAAAAAGGTTGCCCACTAAGAAGCCAGGAACACCGTTTTTTTTTTTTCTTGTACCACAGCTAAAGCATCTCAAACTGTTAAAAGAAAATACTGTAGCAGCGGTAAGCGGTAAAGATTATCCCTAACAATCTGAGACCAAAGTAGAAAAACACGGAACAACAAGAAGAAACTCGACTATAAAAGATATAGGTACCCATAACCCATAAGATTGCGACGACGCTGATACCAATAAAGTAAATCTGCCGCCAATACAGGCAGAGGATAGCCTATACTACTACTGCAGCGCTGACAGCTCAGCTGATGATGATACGGGTAATGATGATGAAGATGGTGACTTAAAAAAACTGAAGAAGATCGCTCATGAAAAGGAAAGGGACATATCAATGCAAAAAGAAAAAAAATCAATAACTCACTGAACCGCAAGGTATTATAGAAATAGGAGTGCGCACCTTTGAATACTTACACTATGAACAAAAAAAATAATAATAACTTGGGTGAAGGCAGGTACTTAAATAAAAGAAAAAAACAGCAATTCTTCTTTCAGAAATTTAGAAAAGGAAAAAATCCATCCATTCATGGGTCCTTTTCTATAGGAAAACTTTGTTAAAGGGCGACGCTATGCCAGGAGGACGACGATCAATGATGACTGCCTGCTCAATAAACTGCATTGAATCAAAGTGGAAGGTTAATAATTCACTAAGAAGGAGCAATTTGATTTGCAAAATCAAAATCATTTCTTTATTGTTGTGGCACGTGCTTCCAATCAGACATTTTAAACAAGGGAGTAAGAAATAAAAACGTTTTGTTCTACCAGTTGAACTCACTTACATGTGTTATCCCTCCGATGTGTTAATCAATATAATACCCACAGAAAAAATGTGTTGTGGATTGTTACATCAAGTGTCCATTTTTGTGAATGAATCAATCGAAACGTTTTGTGAACACGACAAATTGTGCAGTTAAGTAGGACCACATGTAGGGAAGGAAATCAAGGAAAAGCACAAAGCACAGTATCTAACAAAAGGAGATGAAAATGAATAATTGTTTATGTTTCTCGCTCTTTATTTATGATATATCGCTTGCAAAGAACCACCGCTGTATAGTATTTCAAACCAACAATTGTGTCGCATAATTGTCGCTGTCACTTTAACTTGTGAGGGGAATGCCCTTCATTCATTAGTTTTGGGTGCTCACTATTGAAATTTCAACAATCGAATTTAAGGTCAAAATGATTATAACATCGGATTTTTGTACCTATTCCCCACGGGCGAGTAGGTATATGTTAAGGGAAATATAGTTTCCTTGATTTTTTTTGTCGAGTTTCTGGTAGTATTTTTAAACTAAATATTTTGTGCGTATTTTTCCAAACGATATTTTAAATAAGATTTTCAATTTCACCATCTCGACTACTTTGGTACGGCCCCATTAAGCGAATGGACAACAATACCTCGAGTCGCAGCCCAACGTTGCCATCGGCGTAGCCAAAGCATTTGATATGGGAAACTTAAAGCAAATTGCCTTTTTTATAGATCGGTAGCCATATAACTCTTTTTTTGTATCGTTTACTATAAAAAAACGATACAATTTAAAATTCAAAACTTGCACCCTTTTAAAATAACAATTCTGAATCGGATATTACTACTTTTTTTTTGAATGAACAACCACCCTTCCTTGCATAGAGCCATGTGCAAAGCCATCATTTAAACTTTGTCGTTTACATTTAAACATTCGAAAGATATTGTTCCCCTTTTCAGTTTTGTCGGAACTAATGTTGGTCCAACACACTCCAAACCGGAAGGCTGTGAAATCTTCGAAATCCTTAATTTGGAATTATTTTCATTTTAAGGCGAAACATCAAAACGGACTGCGGATATCGCAAACGTGTTGAGCACAGCACATGTTTCACCAATGATTATAGGAGTGCGCGAATCGGGGTTTTTTGTTAACAAAACCGGAAATATGAATATGATGAACGTTGACAGATAAACGAATTTTTCCGAAATCACTTAATCATCTCTAATGGAGGGTGGAAATATATGAGACGTGGGAGTCTTCTTTCTTTTTAACGCTCTGGTGTAGGAGGAAGTGTGTTTGGGGATAAGCATTGAAGCTACATAGAGGTATAGTCATATAGGTTCCAGTCTCTTCCTGAATATGGTTTAAAGAGCTGATGGAACAAAGTGTTTTGGTTCGTTCTTTGCTGAGGTAGTATCGTCTCGTCAATCTATGTGCTGGAGTAGTAAGCCAAAATACAAGTTCTTACGTTAATGAAAAATCATAAGCAACATGTCTTTGCAATTAATATGGCATCAGTGAAACATTATTAATGATCACATTATGTGACGTTTGCTTGCTTGTTTTTTGTTTCAGTTTGGCCTTTTTTATAGAACTACCAAGTTTGAGGTTTGTAGTTTACAAATAAATGTGGGCGGTATAACATGTCGATAATGGAGCCTAGGCTGAGTTTTATTTCAAATTGTTCCAAGGACTGAACACCGAGTTACGTACAACGGGCAGCAGCGGCTCTAGATCTTATCTTGTATAGGCAAGTTTGTCCAACTTGATCGAAATATTAGTTATTAGATACAAATATTTCCTTATAAAGTTACAACTTCAAAACGAGCTGCGGACATCGCAAACGTGTTGGCCATTGTTTCATAATTGCTTCGTCGATCAATTCGAGAAAACGGCATAATGTATTTCGGTATTTTTATATGTATCATAATCGTACCCGTAGTTTATACCCTAACTAGAAATAAACGTCGGGGCAGTTAGGTACATAAAATGTTCGCAAATTTTATAACTCTATAATGATACAAATATCAACTTATGTAAGAACTCCCGTCTCAAGCTGATTATTTTCTTCGAAATAACGAGGAATAAAACACAAAAACATCAAAGTTTTCAAATCAATGATGCATACGTCCTCTTATACGCAGGGTTCCACCATTTCAATCTTACTATATATATGCAAACGGTTATATCATTCTCATAATTAAGACATTTTTCACTGTTCCAGCACAGAGAGGATGGATGACAGGCAATGGAAATATTGCCAAATTAAAATTATACGGATTAACATTCTTCCACTGTGTCCTTGTTGCTTTGATGTCGCTCATCGGCGCGTCGAATTGTTACTATGTGCACGACGGCGTTTGGTTTCTTTCTTTCTATATTTATTTTATTCTGCCAGCAAAGGGAGTGTGAATGGTATGGGAGAGGCTTGAGACCTGAAAATTACCTCATACGGCAATTTGCCATCGTATAGATGCGTCGCATAACGAATTCCACCTTTAAAAGTGCACTAAATAGAGATTTAAACGCCTGTGATATGGATCGACAACGTTCGCCAATTAAACTTTTCAACCCCTGACAATGTCGACTGTTCGCCTATGCCAACGCTTGTGTGATGTTTGTGCTGAGGGGTACAGATAAAAAAATCCCAAAAACGTGTACGGCGCCACGCACCGCACTCAGTTAAAACCGAGAAATTTGCACTGATTCATAGCACGTCGAACGACTGCCAGTGGGAGTACAAAGTATAACACGCAAAGTAAGAGACTCGACCATACGTCTGACACCGACCCCATCGTTCTGTATAACCGTTGGTAGTTGGTATGGCAGTATAGCCCTTTCCGACAGTCAAATATTTGATATTTCTCTGTGGAAATTCTCATTATCCTTTTGCTCTTTAGATTACTCGCTATTTGGGAGGGTGGGCGATGCGGTGGCAGTGCGGCAGCAGCCTACACCTACAATAGCGTTGTTCATTTCGTTTCCGTTCGCTACCCTTTCGCATTTGATTCAAGGTCTGGATGCTGCCACATCAACACTGATGCTGCGGCGCGGCTCTGCTGGAGAGAACTATACGAGTACTAGCTTAGCCATTTATGAAGAGCGCGTGTGCTGTGCAGGCATATAGCACTCGACATATCTACTCCTAGTTATAGTACTCGTATACGGCGAGTTATGCCAGATCGATATGCCATACTCTTCAACTAAAAAAGGACTTTGATTCCTTTTTATAGAAAAGTTATTAAATGTCTGCATACGATTCGGATAAAACGAAATGATGCCGCCATTCGTTGTACTTGAGAGTTTGACACGTGCCATAGTCATCAATTTTTTTGTCCCTCGTCAATTCATTTGGGTATTTTTTTTTTGTTGTTGCTGCCCAAAAGAACGACGACAAGGATTGCACAATTTTGATGCAAACTACATTTGCTGTGGGTATTTGCAGAGTGAATGTTCTTTACTGTCCGTGTGTCAACTACATCAATTTAATTACGATATCATCCCATCTCGCCACCCAGTGTATGATGTAGGCTAGGCAATCATAAGTTGACGCATTGGTAGGTATATATTGAGAGACGAAACATGTGTTAAAATGCTTTCCTACCGACCGGACCATTGGATGATGGTAAGGAAATGTAAATATTAGTTTAGATTTTATGTTTATGCTTTGAAAGCATAATTAAGGATATTTTGTGTTTAAACTTGCTGGCTGGGTAAAGGAGATATGGAGAGCAAACTCTTTGAATGTTTGTTTTTGAGTCTCTGATGTGCCCTCGATCAGATGCGAAAAAAAAAATCCAAGGAAAATGATGTAATCTTCTGATGAGCTATAGGCGATTTAATTTTCGTTATTTGACCATTTTTGGCCTTTGGAGAACAAACCTCAAAAACTAAATGTGGTGAGAAGGAATTTGTTCGGCTTGTTAAAGTCTAGAGAAATTTACTAACACACGCAGAAAATTTGACCTTAACCGAGTTCGATTTTTGCTCGGTTAAAAAAAAATGGGTTAAAATTAACTAAGTCTCTGTAGAAAATAAACAAGTATTTGTTGTTAAAATCTACAGAGTTAAAAAGGTTAAATGCAAACCGTTAAAAACAACACTTTTAATAAGTTGTTATCAATCAAGCTAGTAGATTAATATCAACTAACAGTCTTATTTTGGTTCTTGTTAAAATCTAATGAGTAAATTGTTTGAAAACAACATAGTCAATTCGAAGTTTTAACACAACGATTGGTTATTAATAACCGTTCTTCTTATCAATTTTAAACCAATTCAATGTTTGTTAGAATCGAACAACTTCTCTGTTAGAATAACTAATAAGTCTTGTTTAAATATAACCAGGTGGGTCGGCGCAGTGGCTTAGTGGTTTATGTGTTGGACTACTAAGCGAGGGGTCCCAGGTTCGAATCCAACTTAAGGTTATTTTTCACTGCGCCACCTCTCGCGAACATCTGACAAGTATCCGAGAGTATATAACTGCCATGGAGGAAATTGGAAATTGTAGATCCCTGCCATTCGTCCCAAAGATAAAAAACTCACACAAAACGAATGGTTGTCAGAAGCTAGGCCCGGTCCCTACGGACCTGTTGCGATTTCTTTTTTTTTAAGGTGGCTTGACTAATAACAACAGAGAAGTAAGTTGTTTAAATACTACCAAGTTAGTTTGTTATTTACGACTGAGCAAAATTTGGAGAGGAAATTGATAAATCGGTTATTTTAACAGAGTTTCCTTAAACAAGTTGACTCGGTTATTTTTAATCCAGTAACTCTGTAGGAGCTATATTAACAGTATTACTTGGTAGTTTTTAACCGAAAGTTGATTGATTTTAAATAAGTGAATTTTCTGCGTGCACATTTTCGATAGGTACAGGTTTGACCAGAGAGTGGATCAAACTATTCCAAATTCAAAATCGATTGTAACCCCAAAAATTTAAAATCTCGAGTGAACAGAAAAATTACCAAAATATAACGTGTTAGCAAAATTTTAGCTGAATTTCTAAAGCCGAAAGCCCATTATTGTTTGAACGCTACTGCGTCACATGTACAAGCGTAATTGAATTCCGCACAATTTTTACCTCCTCAAAACCAATCGCTTCCCTGATGATAGAGAGATAAATTCGAATGGTTTACCAAACACAAATATTTGTCAATTGCTCTCGTATCAACCCTAATAGTATACACAACACAACCCATTTTAACTACATAATATCACTTTCCGATCAATTGTTCGTCACTAAATGCTTTTCTCCCAAAGGATATATTTTTGAGCGCTCTCTGATATAAAAAGTGATTTCCTACCGAGATATAAATGTCACCCTATTTTCTTTTTTCTTTTTTGCTACAAGCAGAAACAACCAGTTGGATAGCAAACTTATATTTTATCCTTGCATTTCCACAGCATAAGGTATGCCATCAAAGCTACTTCTCTCTCCCACCTCATTGAAATGAAGCGACGGGGTTGCATACGCATTTGAGTGGTTTAATTAAGTGGCGATTCTGAATTATCTCCAGCTGTGCTGCTTCACAAATGAGTATAGAGGAAGAAAAACGAAGAAATTGAATTTTTTTTAAATAAAATGGATTACGAAACGATGTCCTGCCAGGGTTCAATTAAGTTTACATTTTTCGACTGACTAACCGCGAGAGAGGTTATTATTTTATTAAAAATCTGTTAGTTAGAGTAAGTTAAATAGAGTATCTATTACCTAAGCTTCTCACCCTGGATTGTTAAAAAGATCAGTTACCATTTTGCATCACAGTAAATAAATCCTATTTTTATCATTCGCATTTATTTGTTTATTTGTTAAAAAAATGATTGGGTTATACCTGCATGCGGCATTTTCCAAAACGTATCAATACCATCCCGCGTTAACGGGTGCTGCAAGCCGGCCGATCCAATCAGTTTGATTTATTTATTTTACCTTTTAATTTAATTAAATAAATTTAGTAATCTATTAGAAATAAGGGGAAAGAAACTATTTAAAAAAAATCACTTTTAAGTTAACTTCTAGAGACAACTTGGTTTTTGTATCCATTTTCTTATTTGATCTGCATGGTAAGTATATATCGTATACACAAAAAATAAATAAAAAGCACAATTATCAAACCAACGTTACACGGGGTAACAAAGGGACGGCTGGAAAATCACCTGAAAATAGAAAAAAAATAATTAGGGATATTACAATTACAATTTAAGAAAAATCAAAAATTTAAGTGAGTAGCAAATTTAAACATTGTCTAGACATGCTGAAGGTTAGTATGAAATTAGAAAATGTTTAAAACATTGACCAGAAAATGTGACGAAACTCTTGGTTACTGCTCGATACAAAGTATGGTTCACCCCACAAGCAAGACCATATAGGTACCTCTTTCCAACACCATTATTAGCTCTTACATAAAATTACACCAAATGGTTCCGGATTCATATGGCATCCTGATATAAATGTCGAAATCGCAACTGCACTTGAACAGAAACTACCATAACCGCAAAGAAAGCCTTAATTAATTTTTTTGGTCTGAAATCGTTGCCACAGTCGACCCAACACTCTTGTCCCGCGGACACTTGACTGTCGTTCGTATGGAAATTCTTCTTTTTTTTTATTCAAAAATGTATAATAAAGCGAAATATAATTCTTATTTCTTTGATCTGTACACAATGTCGATATACAAAAGGATCAAAGCTAAACGCCGTCTGTATGTCATCTTCAAAATTTTTTTACGTAAAAAAAAATCTAGGGAAACTTGACTGCATAGTACAAATACCGAAGGAGCTTTCCTTGTACAAATGCGAACAAACTCACACGCATGCATATAAATAGCATGAGTGGCCTCTTTTGATGCGAAATATTACGAGGACATCGAAAGAAGTATTTTTTGCTTGTTCCTTTTGAATTAGAAACGAGAGAGAAGAGCAAGCCAAAAACACTCCTGCTTCTACAGTGGGATATATTTTCTTTTTTAATTGGTAGCAATTGAAGAATATTCCTTTTTATACAAAAAAAACAACTCCTTTTTAGCCGGGGTTGAAGCACGATTTCGTATTTTTTCTGCTTTAAAATTTCCTTTCTATTATTTATTGCATAAAACAATTTTACATGCGTAATCAAAAATCATAGTCTATTTCCCCCTCAGAACAAGTGATATCATCATGAGTGTGACTAATCCATGAAAGGAGTTAATGATATTATATTTTCCATCAACCATCAAGTTTGCGCCACAAACTATACAAGAGCACTATTCACCCC